>OW971882.1:8770000-10020000 GCA_943193645.1 Acentria ephemerella
ATACAATATTCAAAATACTTAGTTACGTATTTTAAGTAATAATCTACGCCCTACTGAGATTGTGTATTTATAATTTTCAAAATTATGAAATTAACGAAGAAAGCTGTTCACTTAATTGATAATTACATCATTAACTCAGTATTGTTCGGTTTACCTTGTTTAATCATTAGGTCTAGAACAATACTCGACGAAGAGCTTCATTTCAGTTTCGATCTCAAACAGAAAAAATCGATATTACTTAATATTTTTCAGCGATTGATTGATCCAATATGTACAAGGGCTTAACAAAGTAAAACAACTATCCCTGTCGAAAATTAACGAACCAGATACTAAAATTAATAATTTTAACTGTGTAGACCAGAAGAACGGTCTAATTGTTTATTTTACTTTAAGGGATTTAAGCGCACGAGAAAATGTGTTTGTGACTGTTATTACGAAACTTAGATTCGACTTAAAAGGACTTAGAAGCTCATGTAATCATGTATTTGGTATCAAAGGAAACGCTATGCCATTACTTGAATGTCAATAGACAGTTTTACTTGTGGGAAGTAAGTCAAAGGATTATCAATATCCAGTTAAATTATTTGTCTGAATTCCTTGCTGTTGTCTTTAGGCATTTGTTAAGACTTGCCATCATATGGGCTATTTGACTGTTAGGCATTCTTTGACAAAAAAAAAACGCTCCATATGTTCTTCTTTGGAGCATAGTTGCTCGAGCACCATACCTAAAACGGAACAATATATGCATGGCGGCATTTGATGATGGTTAAGACTTTATGATGTCACACCATCTGTTGCATTTACGGTGAACAACTGTTACTGTATACTTAACAGTTAATGTGACTTGGTACTTAAGTGTTAATTGACTTATGCCCATGACAAAATTGCAAAAAAAGCGTAGGAACAAAAAATGTATTCACGGATACATTTTTTGTTCCTACGCTTTCCATGTAAATTGCTCCAAACTAGTGATTACAAAAAGTAATCTGGATCTTGTAAAGTAAGTGTAAGTGGTGTAGGTAGTTAGAAATTGTGTATGCCAGTTGTATCTGATTAATTACAATAGATATCCTATTGATTGGTGGCTGTTTTTACTGATTGCTTTAGAAATTATCAAATTTCGTTTTATAGCAAGCACTGGGGTTTTTGTTTTGGAAAAAAATCATCTGGCAGTCAGAGGAGGCGAACGAATTTCTTTACATAAATGAGATTCTCCGTAAGCACCGTTGTTTATGAGTAGGTGGGCTGGTTCCGTCTGCCATGACTATACGATGAGTTACAATGTGAGTTGTAGATTAGAATAATCCTCTAGGATTATATTCTTTCCTGCGGAAAAAGTAGAGCCTTTTTGGTTCAGTCCTATTAAATCCTTTTTTCTTGTAAAGAAACGTTACGATTTTTAAAAAGTCGAAGATATTTGTTTATAATTATAACCATTTTCAATGGGGTTTGATGATGGTTTAAATAATATAAATACAACATTATATTAATCAGCAAGACCCCGGAACAAAATATCCATGATTATTATGAAAAACATCTACCTCGACGTGGACTGGAACCTGGGATTTCTGGTATTGACCACTCGGTCAGCCGCTCGTCATAAATGGAATATTTACTCAATTAATTGTCATTATTTTCGTCCAGTAATAGGGTACAGGAGATCTTTTCGAATTAGTCAACAGGTTTCTATTTTAGGTAATTTTAAAACTATTTATGAAAGTTTACTACATTGAAATAAGTAGTTAAATTGAGATAATAATTATAGCCATCTTGATAGCTGCCTTTATTTACATGTAGAAATTCTAATCATAAAAAACACGAAATGAAATAGTCCCAGACGGCACTTGAACCCAATGGCAGACCGTTCAACTCTTATAATAATTAATCCGATTCACAAATTAAGATAAATAAAATTTGCTACACAGAAATAACTTTGCTACACATTCATGAGATGCATTCACACATACACACAGTATCACCAAACGACAAGTGAAAAAATATTAAATTTTAATTATCTCAACAAAGTTATAGTGGATTACTTGGTGTGGTATTTTTAATTAATACCATCTTGTAATATGTTTAGTTTTTGTAAAACTATCCACTTAATATTTTAATATGAAACTTAAGTAACATTATGTGTTTCTGAAATTGGCTTGTGTACAGTTTATTATAAATAAGAATGTTGTAAACTTATTTTAAATAAAAATATGCTAACCATAACATTCTAAATAATCTCTCACTTACCCTTAAATTCCTACTTGGACGCTAAGTAAGGAGTGTCAAAACTCACCAGACAAGGGGATGCCTTCGCAAATGCTCGACCGCTGAAACGAGCGGCCTGGGTCGTTGAATTTTATGCAAAACCACCCGCCGAGAACCTGTCAAAGAGATAATCTTTTTAGGACAAAATGGAAACAGTTCAGGTGAGTGTATTTATAAAACGTGACCGTAGGTGATGTCTTTTCTTTATGTAGAGCGGGATACTAAGGCGTATATGGTTTATGTAGTGAAAGATTTTATCGAATGTAACATTTTTTTTATTTTGGAACATGTTTTTTTATTTTGGAAAATATATATTCTCAATATAAATTATATAACCATTCCTTTAGAAACTGCAATCTGTGATACATCGACTCTTACATTATTTAGTTCATGTGACGTATGATTTACTTTACAAGTTGTAAAAGCCTAGCACGATTTATACCTAATGGATTTTCACACCAATAACTTATAAAAAGTAGTTCTATGAAAAAGGGGCTGTGGGTATGAAAATAAAGGAAATAAAATATTGACTTAATAGAGATATCAATCAGCCCTATGGGATTGGTATGATAACGTTTTCCATTGTCACTAAGCCCAAATGATCCTCTCACAGCCAACAGAAGAAATTTCTATCTTGAGCCTTTCTTAGTGTCGCAGAGTAATAAATGGGTAATACGATAGATATAGGCACTTACAACATGTGAGTATATTGCGGTATTATCTTATCCGTAAATTGAAATCGTAAAATGGTATAGCACGTGTCTTAACTTAGGAGGGATCGGAAAATTGTTAGCATTTAAGTAAACACAATGATTTTTGGCACGAAAGCCATCTATTGTAAGTAATCTGAATTGGATTTACTAAAAAGATAACAGTTTTATTTACTCGTCAGTAAGTCCTTTTTTAAATGATCACGTTTCATGGAAAAAAATATAACAACACTACAAGAAAACGTATACATACAACAGGTGGACTTATTGCCTTTGTATTGTTAGATTTTGTTTTGTTGAATTCTTTTAAATTCTAAGAATTATGGACAATGTCTGAAATTAATGATTTGAATTTTAATTTCTAAGTAAAAAATAATAATTTTATAGCAATCATTCCTTAGGTGTAGTTCTCTTCTATCTTCTATCTTCACTATCTGGGAAAATAAGAGCCAAGAGATGCCCCGTTAAAAATAAATAAATAATAGCAACCAATAATTTTATTTATTTAAATTTACTTTTTCATTTTTTGGATTTTCATACCAAATTCTGGTCTATCTATTTTTAACAAAGATCTGATCTATTTTAACAACCTCTGATTTAAAGAAAAAACAACAATAAAAGCTATTAAAATCGGTAAATTCTTTTTTTTTAGTTTAAGGGAATAACAAACAGCTCTTAATTTTTATATATGACAGAAGGAAGGAGATATGTATGGATAAAAATTTGCAAATGTACAATGCTGAGCCATCAATGAGGGCTAAGAGAGGAAAGATTAATCTTAGGAGTACTCACGAGAGTACTCCTAAGATTAATCTTTCTCACAAAATATCTTTACTCACAAAATTCGTTCTTTTTTTTATATCAAATGACTCGACTCTGCAAATGTCTCAGCAAATGACTCGACAACACCTGATGATAAGCAGTAGAGGGTCCATATGTGAAGATAGCTAGTGAAGCATGCGACATACTGCCCTAGCCACCTTGCCGGCCCAAAAAGTGCTTTTTCACGCCTCTTTTAAAGGAACCCATGTTGTAAGAAGGAGGGAATATGTGTGCTGGCTCTTTTGCTCAGTCGACGCCTTCAGAGGGTATCAAAAATAGTTCAAAAGATATGACGCGGTAAACGCGGTTTAATTTCCCCTACGTTCAATCAACCTTGTAAATTGATATTGTGTAAAGAACAGTTAATGGGTGTATTACCAAAGTTTTGAACAAAACAAACAAGAATTGAAAAAATTTGTGATAAATGTTTGTTAGGTCTACTTCTCGCCACCTGTGTGGGGGATGTTATGGTGCAATTAAATATAATGGGTGTCGGTATTGCGGAATAAAAAATTATCTGGAAAATCGACTATTATTAATACATGTAAAATTTCCCGCCTCGTAACATAACCAAGATAGATGATTGAGATCCAACATTACTTAAATTGTGTTACGAAAAGGTTTCTATTATCATAACATATAGTTGGCATAACCAACTATCAATGAATCAAATCAACTGAATATGAGAATTAATGCTCATTAAAAGTCCAAAGAAATTTAGTACCTTTGTATCATTAACCAAATAATACTTCTTGCTTTCATATATAAGGTTGTCAGATAAAAAGATAGGCGGATAGCTTAGAATTTCCCTCAACCCAAACAGTAAATTAAAAGCACTGATCCCACGGTGTTCCTTTACGGTCAACTATTTCCGAAACTGTATTTCCTATCTAACTCTAAATCTATCGTGATCCCTTTAATTTTGACGTACGCCATATTTCCATTGCAAAGTCAAAGTCAAAGTCAAAAATAACTTTATTTAAATAGACTTATTTACTAAGCTCTTTTAAATCGTCACAACAGGGAATATGTATAAGAAAATAAATAAATATAATTATAAAGGCAATACTCATAATTTTACAGGGTATCAACCGGGCATTTACTAATTGTCCCAGTTATAGTATTTCAATATGTACTAAATAAATTGTTAGTTTTAATTTTAAAATAATACTTATTTTAAAATTAAAAATAACACTAGTATGCATATTCCCAATCAACCCTACTACCGCTTCGACGAATTAGTAGCTGCAGAGAAGAAGCGGCGCAAGAAACTCTCAGCCTTTAGTATTTATAATGACATTTACAAATCAATTATGTCATTGTGTATTAGTATTATAAACATATACATGTTTTGTTTTACAGTGCATTAAAAAATATATTTTTAAATATTGCAAAATATAATAAATAAGTGCAGAGAAGCAAATTATAGTGACCACAAATTTTTATCTTTAAAATAATCTTCTACCTTGTAATACCCCTTTTTCATCAAACAACTTTTAATAGTTGACTTAAATTTATGCAGAGGCAATTCAATAAAACTTTGTGGTATCATATTGTACATTTTTATACTTATTTCTATAAAACAATTACCGGTCTTATGCAGTCTGTGGCTTGGAAAGGCGAGCTTATGCTTATTTCTGATGTTGAAGCTATGGCAGTCTGAATTTCTAAGAAAAGAACCACTGTATTTACGTACATACATAATACAATCAAAAATGTATTGAGACGCCTCGGTTAGTATGTTAATTTCCTTAAATAATTCTTTTAGCGAGTCACGTGGTCTAAGGTTGTATATTGCACGAATGGCTCTCTTTTGAAGTACAAAGATCGTCTGTATGTCAGCAGCGGAGCCCCACAACAGTAGACCATACGACATTAAGCTGTGAAAATAGCTGAAATAAACTAATCTCGCCGTTTCCACATCAGTAAGCCGTCTTATTTTTCGAACTGCATGCGCAGCTGAACTTAATCTTCCTGCCAGAGCCGTAATATGTGGGCCCCATTGTAGTTTGGAATCTATAGTATATAGTATAGCATCTTATAGTATAGCATCTTTACTGTTGACTGATTTTAAAGATGAAAGCTATCGCAATTGATATGAATTTACACAATAAGGTCCCAGATTCCAGCTCGATAGGCATGACTCCGAAAACAACTTAAAATAGCGGATGTCAATAGAAATACATTTTTCGTATTGTGAAAAGAATATTTTGTAAATAAATATTAAAGACATCATTAAACATTCTTTATTCTTCTACTTAAATTAGCGATTATATACAACAATTGAAATTTGCTGACATGTTCAATATTAACTTTGTAACTTTGTTTTCAGTCAGACATAAGACGTTAGTAGTTATTTGTTTTACAAATGAGCAAAGTTGTTAACTGTGTGAACTAGCGAAGCTAGAAGTCTAGAATTGAATCACGACTACAGCGAGTGATTCTACAATAGCCTGTAAGCATAGCCAAGAATATATAGGTACGAGACTAGACCAAGAATTTTCTCTAGGTAACACATAATAGTAACACATATGTGTTTTTTTCCACGTAGGAAGGTCTGTGCCAGGTAGTGGGATTTATAAAGGCTCTTAATGATGATGATGTCGAAAACATTTGATAGTGAGAAAATATATCTTGCAGTTACTTTGAATAGGAATGGTAGAATAGCAACGGTAGTATCAACAATGTCAACGACATCGGTGGCCAAACTAGTACTATATGTATAATAAATAATAGAAGCATTATTTACTGTAAGATTTTTTGGATTTAAAAACTCATATTTTTGTAATTTGAGCTCATATTGAAGTACAAGTACATATCACCTGGTTTATATACCGTGTTTATTAGATCTGGCTTATTTATGTAATGTTTATTCAGCGATTCCGACACACAGACATAACAGACAAAGAAAGGGTTTAATAACAAATGCACGAAGAATAATATGAATACTAATGAATAGTAAGAAATAAAAACATTTACCTGTTTAAAACCTCTTCTGTATTTGTTGTTCATATAGCAGTAGATGATAGGGTTGTAGCAGGAATGTGACATGGCTAGCCAGTGGCTTGCAAACCAGACGTATGGCATCCCGGGCCATGTCGCCCACCCGTCATCGTTTTCATGAACTGTCCACAAAACCTAGATAAAGCGTTATTTGTTAATAATCTTGTGGTACATTATTCTTCGCAGTTTGCGTTATTAGTCCCATTACACATATTTCTTAACGATTTATGCATTCTTGAACTTGTCAGAGGTCAAGAAAACCTAATTTAATTGACAGTGGTCCTCTCATTAGTTTTTTAAATCACACTATGAAAAATAAGTAGATGTAGCCGTCTACTACTCACCTGAGAACCGCGACAACATATCGATAATCTAGGGGTACGGATGTAGTCAGTGCCAAAAAAAATACTTTTGCGACAAAACTAGAAATTAAAATATACAGCTCCATGTTGTTGGTGTTGTTTAGTGTTTGGTTGAAGAGACACTTCATTCAATATATCATGAACTAATGCCATCATTTAATGAAATATTTTGTTAAGGCTTATTAGAAGACGTTCAAACAAAGGTGCCTAAAGTAGTAAAAAGCGGAACCTGGGAAATTAAACTAAAGGTTAAGAAGTTTTGTGGATCATAAATGCTGAATAAAGCTGTTATTATTTCGTTACAAAAGGTTCGAGAACGCTTTGCTACCATGACAGGTAAATTAAGCATTTCCTAATTTCTCTGATGTTATCGATCATTCATATAGTTTTCTGAGTATTGTTTTTTACCGTATTCTCCATAAAAAACTGCATTTTTACAATCTTTTTAATAATTTCCCGGGGTCTACTTTTCAATACTTTGAGTAATTTCAACGACGTTTAAATAATTTCTTTAAATACTTCTTACAGTGACAACTCAACTAAATAGAAAAATAAAACAACTATTTTAATAATTAGTTCTATCATAGAATTTCATTGGTAATGAGGACTCATTAAAGATTTTTCATGGTATAAAATGCATAGAATAGAGTAGACTATATCTGACTAATCTATTCTCTATGGTATATATTATTATATATAGTAAAATATTTAATGAACAAACATTAATAAGGTAAATAAAATCGTGAAGCTAGCAACATTGTACCATGTGACTCAAACCGACCGTCCGTTTTATAGTTTTCGTTAATCAATTACTCGACCAGGCCACATGATAATTTAAAAAAAAACACTGAGTATTTTGTAAAAAAAAGTATTGAAAGTAACCATCATATGTCACCTAATGTATGCTTATATTAAGCTAGTAGTGCTACTAATACTTGATCAAGAGCAGAACGTGAAAATTACTTTCACATTTTAAAAACTTAAAGGTAAAAAGTACAAAGTTATCATAGTACATTATCTGCAGGTACACTGTTTGGGGTGTCATTTTATCTCATATCAAGCAAAGGACGCACAAAGACCGCATGGCGATCGCGCGCAAGTTATTCTATTCATTAATATTATTATGATACTCCAACTGAGGAGCAAATATAGGACTAAATATAGTTTAGGCAGTATGAATATCTCGCTGTTGTTGTTTGTATTAAAGGTCAAGGGTTAATTACTCTATTATTTCATTAAATATGTGTCGATCTAAAACTTGGACCATAATATTAATTTGCATAATATATGAATTAATTTCCACAGGACAATTAAAATTTAAGTGTCGCTGTCACTAATCTATGCTGTTTCAGTACCTATTTTTATACTATCGATTCTTAAATGTTGAAAGTTGTCTCTTGCTTGCTTTGGTCTTAGATGGGTAGCGAAACAACAAACATACTTATAATTTTTTCTAGAAATTTTATACTCTGTCTTTCTATTCTGAGATTTAATATCGTTTATTTACGATTGTATTACGTCACATAGTACAGAAAACGAAACTAACAAAAAATTTCATTGATTTGAGATCAAAATATTGGCTATCCTTTTAAAGGATATTAAAAGGGTGTAATGTGTTTTTAAATTTTATTGCCGAGTATATGGTTATAAGATAGTAGTTTCTGTGCATGATTATCTAAATATATAAAAATCTCCTGCCACAGTGTTTGTTATTGTATTCCTTTGGTTCGATTTTTTTGTTTTTATTTTGATGTTTTTTGTAAATATTTCGTAGGTCTAAGATTAGCTCGTAGCATATTTTTTATACCACAGTTGATAAGGTGGCCCTTTCCAGTAATTTTTTAAATAAAATTTTATTCAGAAGGAAAATATTTGCAGGTCACCTATTATCTATTTTTGTTTAAAATGTTAACTAAACCGCACAATTTTGCTGTCAGCAATATTTATAAGAAAAGAGAATTCATTGCTTCATTTGTGACTCTGAATTAAATGGTCCCAGAGTGAAAATAGGAAAGTTAAATAACAATGAAAACTTTAGAAGGTAAATTGCGGGACTAGTTCTGATTTCACCAAATATAGGACAAGTGAGTGTGAGTGTTATCATTTTTGTTCAATTAGCTGAATTTTTACATGATGTTTATTTCAAACAACAAAATCGTTGTAAAAGGAACGATATGCTCATAGAATCAGCTAAATATAACAATTTCCGAAATTCCCAGCAATTTTCAGACTATTCAGTAAAGAACTAGTGGCGTTATTCGCTTTTATTGTTACTTTGTATTCAAATATCATTGCCAGAGTAGGGTAATGTAATGGTTGAAACCACAAATGTAAAGACATCTCTTGGTAATTGTACACCATTACCTATGGATACAAAAGTTGGTTTATACCTTTAAAAAATAGTAATCCTGAAACTTCCTTAAAATATGAATAGAATAGAAATCTTTTATTATGACTAAGATGATAAAAATTTACAATTTATCTAAATAAAAGAGTGATTGATATCTAAGATTAAAAATGTATTAAAACCTTGGAATTCGTGGAAATTTGCGTGGAAACTGCCTAAATATTTAGTAACTATCACGTCAAATTTCGGCGTTTAATAAAAATAAAATACAGGCTTTTAATAAAAATTATGCTATTTTTAAACTGTTTTAGATATTTGTAGTCTTAAAAAAAAACATCCATCTTTTTTTACCTCATGTAAAAATGTTCTTTAAATCTATAATTCTCAACTAGTTTGATTGGAAATATTTGAAGATTTCCAGTTTCGTATTTCAAAACGTTTTTATTATCGGTTTAAATAGATGTAACAACAGTTAACGTGAAAATATAATCAGAATAAACCAAAGGGGTTTATTCTGATTATATTGCTTGTTACATTATGAATAATAAATAAAAAACTTACTATGAAAACATTGAGCGGAAGCCAGCAGATTGTGAAGACCGCTACAACTGTTACCATCATCTTGATCATCTGCAAACATATTTATATGGTAAATTTACAATTATTACAAAGTTCATACATTTATAAACTGAAGAAATGAAAGGATTTTCTTGGAAGAATACACTTAATTTCTAGTATTCAACTATGATGACAGAAATAGACAATTCAATAACAAAACAATGGAATACCAGAAACAAAGGAAGCATTTAGCTTTTACATCCTCCCTTCTCAGTTACGATGTTAAGCCCGGTTGGTTGTTAATGCTGTAACTTCGGTTTGCAGACTTTATGACAACACGACTCCAGGTTATATCGTAGTATCAGTAACATGTAACTTTCATATATATATATATTTTCAATTTATTATCATTATTCATAATTATAGCCCAGTTACTTTTACAAAACCAATAGATATCTATTAAGTTTTTTGCATGAGATACTGTTAACTATTATTCATTATTAATTGTAGGTGCATTTATTCAGTTTTGTGTATCGATATGAATAAAAATTGCATTTGTGTCCTTTTGTTTGAAAATATCAAACCGCTGCAATTACCGATGCTTAAATACAAATTTTTAACTAATAATTATGGATCTCTTTTGGACCACAACCAACCAAATGCTTTTGGTTGGTTGTGTCTGCTGCTGTTTCTCAGGTTACATTGTTGATAATAATATCGCCAATACGTTTTCGACTTTGTGACTTTACCAAATTGAACTCTGAACCTTGTAAAACGGAAGTTACTATCTACATCTACGGTATTGGCGCTTATTAAATTTTGTTATACAGTACAGCTGGATAAAGGCCTCCACCAAGGATCTCCAAGCCGCTTGGTCCCGAGCTGACCGCATCCAGCGGCTTCCGGCGATTTCTATCAGATCGTAAGTCCTCCTTGTGGCCACCACTCGAGGAGCTTTCCACCTCAACGGTCGTCAGTCCTCCTTGCAATATGCCCTGCGTACTGCCACTTAAGGCTTACAACTCTTTGGGCTACATCGGACTACTGTTTTGATTACTGTCGTCTTCTGAATTTACTGGAGTAAAAATATTCTTTTTTGAAATTCAATCCGAATTAAGTCCTAAAATGATCATATTTTATCTGAGCAAAACTGTGTTCTATCGGATGTAATTTCATTTTCGTTGATTTATGTAATTAATTATATTATATTTTATGTAGTAACCATGTCACTATTTTAACACTGTCATTATAATAATGGCTTGAAGTTTATAACTGTCATCATTACGTGGCTCAGTTTGGTTTACGACTCGCTAAAACAAAAGGAATTTCCTCATCAACATTAGTTCGTGTAAATATATGTAACTTAAAATCTCATTTAATTTATGTAATTACTGAATGTATATGACAATAGTACCAAAACTATATATCATATAAATACCTAAACTATATATCTATGTATATCATCTAATACCTACCAGGTTTCTACTATTCTAAAAATTTGTTAAAGATGTATTTATTTTTGAATTTTACTACATTCCAAAATAATATTAAATTAACTCCATAAATCAATTATTCAATACGTTACCTAATAACTTTCAACTGTAATGAAACTGGCCTCATTTGTTGGGAAAACAATACAAGTATCTATGTGATTCTATACTTCCAAAAACTTGCGGGTAAGCCAAACATTAAACATTACCTACGCTCTCTCCGCTTACTAATTTACTTTCAAATTCGACATACGATCCTCTCGTATTTGAGACCTATGATAAAATTAGAGGCAAATTGAATATCCGTCACGACGACACGACGTAACCTTCCTTCGCTTAGAAATGGGCGGCGACAGGGGTATCTACTAACTTATCGGATGTCATTGTCTAGTCTGTTTTTCCATAGGAAAAAAACATTACGCTCTAAATAAATGGCTGAATTCGTGATACTGCAATAAATTTAGAGCATATGTACCTATTTGCGAAACATTGCAAAGTGCGCTCGTGCTCTTTTATTCTGTACGCAAGATTTACTGATAATGTTGGTACCCTTCAGTTTATACTTTGACTGTGAATAAAAGGATTATTCGTATCTTTTTGTATTTTTTATTGAATCTATATTATTACTATCGTAAACAATGTTCTTTGAATGCTTCCATTAAACCCACTTTTTAACTCCAGAGGCGGGAATTTTTATTTTCTGCCGAGTTTTAATGATTGATATAATTATCATTAGCTGTTTTTATGAAGTTCCATAACTATTAAGTTAATTATTATTCACCAAAAACATAAAAAAAGGTTCTACTTGGTTGGCCTTGATTACATTCTAAACGATATGGAAGACCTATCAAATGAGGTTCTAAAACATTTTTTAAAGTTATATAATGAATGTCTCAACTATGATTCTGAGAGTCTATGATTAAGGTTATAGAAGGTCATTATAGGTAACAGTAATACAAAATTTGAATTTAAATGATTGAAGAACGACTTAGAAATAAGCTTTCGAGTAATATAAATGGCATACTTTTCTTTTAGAGTGCTGCATGCGTGAGTCGCGTACAGTTTGTGCTTCTCCAGGTGGCTTGCCTCCCCAAACGGCGTGCGCTATCCTGGTGTAGGTGCAAACAAGTGCTGTCAGGGGTAAGGCGAACTGTAGAGCGAGTAATGCACACGTATACTGCTCGCTCTGTTGCATGTTAGACCACTGCTCGCTGCATATATCCCTAATAAAAATAAACACATTTTAATATACAAACTCGAATAAACTCCAGAGGCGGGAATTGAGCACGTGATCGCTCTTAATCCGGGTGGCTGTTCTGACCTCTGGTCTAATCTTCTTCTAGACTTCTGATTTTACTTATTTTGAGTTATGATGTCACAAATACCGATGAGTTGGCTGACCCAGCATTAGCCAATTCGTTTAACAGATATTACGGGCCGTTGAATTCAGTCAAACCATAATCATTTCAGGTGATCGAACAGCCTGAGAGGAAAAATAAAAAACCCTATATTTAGCATTTGATCACATACGATTATGAAACAAAAAAACTATTATCATGTCATATTATTTATGCCCAGCATACGAATTACTTTGTTACGCTACCGATTCAGTTTTTACAGCTGAAATTCTATTTAAATGTCTGATGTTTATTTTCCATAATTTATTGACAAATGAAATTTAAAAGTAAAAACTATTAAGCTTAATCAAAAAAATTGGTTATAAAATATCCGCATTATAAAAGCATGCTTAATTCACATATTTACTAATAAAAATATACTTTAAAAAAGCCCACGGAGTTCTTCTTCACTATGCTCAATGTATTTTCAAATAAAATGGCAATTAAGGACCCTCTTTGGTTACATAAGCATCTGACTGATATTTATAGATAATATAAGGTAATTTACAAATGTCCTATCACTTCATATGAAACAAAGTGAGCATTTAAACTATTCTTAACAAGAAATTAAAAAGGAAAAAAATATTTTGAGAACAACTGTATGATAAAGGGATTTGGTACAGAACCATGCAAAGTTCGCCCTTACGAACTCCTTGGTTTGCCAATGTAGAATTATGTAGAAACGATATTGTAATTCTTAGATTATGTTCTGGGCGCATTCCATGTAAAAAGTTTGCACATTTAATGAAGAAAATAGAACATCACAATTGGTTGTGATGTTTGTGGTAAAGTTGAAGATGAACACTTGTTTATGGAATGTGTAAAAATGCAAAGGGAGCGATAATTAGTGATGAGTTATCTCAAGATCAACAAATTCGAAGAGGGTGGATGTCAAAGTTTTTTATAGCTTACCCCACATCCCAAGAAGCTAAACTTATTTGTAACATAGGCACATCGATAATTGTCTCTATTTCGGACAGTTTAATTAAGCTTGTTAATAAAACAGGACTAGCTTTGTCAAAAAAGGTTAGCCTACCATGGGATTGACATAGTTGACTGACCTTGAGCTCCTAAAATAAACGGATTTTAAAAAAAGACTAAAAGGAATATGCTAATATAAGCTTAGTGACAAAGAGTTTAGATTTCTCTTTTTTTAGGCAAAATTTATTCTTTCATGAAAAAATATTCTTTTTGATCCGAAAAATGATAAAACAAATGAAAATAATAAAATCGATAATGATTAAAACTTATACTAAAAATCAATTTTATGTTATGATGCTTATATATGTAAGTTGTTACTACAGTTCCCCGAGTGTAAGATTAAAACGCATCGAGATGATCTTAGTTGCGTTTAACTAAGAAATACATATTTCAAAATTATTTTCCAATAATTCAGACCTGTGCAAAAAATGTGGTGACACGAAATCAAAAACGCGATTAAATATAGAAATTGAGTGTCTTCTGTAGTATTTTTTTTTAAATTTACTTATTGTTTGTTGCTATTTTTTGTACATAAACACAAATTATCTAGGGTTAATAAAAATCACCAAGAATGTTATTGAAAAACCACCAAACCTTTAGTCTGGACTAAAGGAAAATGTACAGGCACATTTTCAATAGAATTACTCTCTGGGTCCCGGAGCGGTGCGTGGACTTTATCTCCCTTTTAACATGCCCTGTAGATGGGTGTTATCCATCGTGGATACTTAATTAAAATGAAACAACAACAATAAAACAAGTGACAAACGAATGTGTGAATTACGAATGTGGGACGTAGATTTCTAATATAACTCAACTGTGGTTCTCTCTTTGCTGGAATCCAGGAAAGTGTAAGATTACTACAGTTAAATTAGGTTTAAGATCTTGTGTTAAATGACGAATAGTCTAGACGGTGACAATATCACAGTGGCATTATTTAAGTAGTTAGTTTGAATTCCGCAAAACATATTTTTAGCACTCGTTTTCATCAATCATCATATTGATTTGATTGATAAAATTTCTATTAAACCAATGTTCACTTAGAACAAACTATTTAGGTCATATTCCTTCCTAGTCGTTTTCTGTATTTGTTATATAAAAAAGAAGACACAAATTAAAATTGCTCACAGTAGTGTATTCTTTTATTAAATATGTATTATATGTGTATTTTTTTTCTTTTTTAATAGGTTGGGGAAAAAGTTTCTTCGCATTTTATATGAAAATTCAAGACAAAGTTAATTTACATTTAATTACGGTATCAATGTGCTATTTTGTTCGTAGAATTTCTGTCATCTTGGAGATAGTGACATAATCCCATTGCTGTAGAAATGTTGGGACTTTTGATCAAAAAACGCAACAAGTAATTTTGGCAGTCTTTTCTTGATGTATACAGAAACAGGTGGAAATCTGAAGGTGCAAGGTTAGTGCTTATATGGTGGATGCATTTTTGCTAAGTGGCTAAAAATGTATTCTAGCGTATTGTGATGAAAGACTACGCCCTTTCTATTATTCACAAATAATAATAAGTATTAAATTCTTGTTTTTTTAAATGTCATCAATTGTTGGCAGTAGAGATCCGAATCGATGGTTCTGCCCGGCGGTAAACTTAAAATGAACATTGCCCTTCCAATCCCACCATAGACACAGCATCGTCTTATTGCGAGTTAACCCAAGTCTGTGAAACCTGACCGACCTTGGACTACGACCATTTTTGCACGTTCTTATCATATGTGATCCACTTTTCATCACCAGTTATCAATCTCTTAAAAAAGGGTTCGCTTAATGAATCGTTTTTGTGGTCTCAATAAAGAATCGCAAATGAATACACGGTTCATTAGGTTTCTTTCAGTGAACTCAATGTGTGATGATGTGATGTGGCATCCAAATATCAAGCTTTATTGTGTACTTAGCTTTTTTTAAATGGGTCAAACCTGTTTCAAAAGTAGCGTCCATTTTATCCGTTACAGGGCGACCAGAGCAAGTGAGGTGTATGTTTGACATCAAAATTCCCGGATTGAAAACGGTGACAAAGTTGGTTTAAACTTTGTGCTACTCTTATTGACACTGCATTAAGGCCATAAACGTCACCAATTTAATTTAGTTCGAGCACTACAAAATCGGGGCAAGTATTTTCCGTTAACAGTATGTACGACAATGTTAGGAAGTAAATGAAATTCGAGTTCGAATTAATTCAGGTCTAAAGGCTGTCTTTTGTCTTAATCAAAGTGAGAGATAACGATTAAAAAAATATATAAAAGGTTTATATATATCGTGATTAAATCAAACACAACAAAAATTACAATACAATTTGTAAACGTCTTGAAAATATGCCTGTGACATTGGCAACTAATATGGGCTGCCCCTTGAACTAATAACACGTGATGATTCTGTCTAGTCCTATAGATTGGTATCTCTGTAGGTATCTTTACTACTTTAACTTTGTAACATGGCTCTCCTGTGTCAAAGTTTTATAGTTTCTCTGCCTTTTTGAGCGACGAGGACACTATTTTTCACATAGACTGGACCGACTCGCCGGCCGGAGGGTCATACAAACGATTTAAAGTCGATCTTATCTGATAATTATGTGAGTGATTTATTAGCATGCGCTCGTGGATACTATTGACAATTCTATTTAAACTGAAAAGGGCGATGTTCAATAAACTACGCATTTCCTGTGGGCCGGAAAGTAAATAAACCGATCATGATTATATTTATTTTGATTACTCACACATCTGCAATTACCTCGATTTATATTTATTTATAACAAAAATGATGCTCTAGCAATTATCAATCTGCGCGAACCTAAATCATTGATTGACAATTTACTTAATCGTCAATATCAGATAGTTTAAGAAAATTAAAAAACAAGTTTTCTCTTCTATCGTAATAATATGGGTTCGACGAGTAGACAATATGACACATTAATTCCATTATATTTGATAAACAATATACGCAACTCATGATTTTAAAGAAATCAAAGTTCAACTGAAGAAAATTTTATATTTAATTTATTCGTAGTTAGAAAAATTAAACTTTAAAAAGTTATAAGGAACTGTCTTATAGGATACAGTTTATAAACTGAATGAAACTTTTGTTTCAATTCTTTTTACGTGTTTATACTCAACCGTGATTACCGATTTCTGAACTAATAATTAAAAATTTAATTGTCTTCGATCTTTCAAAATATATTTAAAAAAACTTTATTCTTAATAATTCTACTCAATTAAATTATATGATACAACAGCAGCGCAAGAAAACCAACATACATATTGCTAATAAGCAATAAACTGAGATAGAAAGGTACAAACAGTATAATACGAATAAGTAAAATATTATACAAAATTATATTACTGTTACTAAAATAAAGTTATTATACTAAAATAAAGTTTTATACAATGCTTTGGATAAAAAAGCAATTCCTTCTAAGATGGAAAGCGTATCTACGACCTTTCACAATTGGTGGATTTGTTGCTTTGCGAAAACTGGCTTACCCATAATCTATACTAGATAGATAAATAGATAATCTACAATAAGTATACGTTCTAAGATTAGGTAGTGGTCGGGAGATTGTAATTAAGCGCGTTCGATATTGTGTAAATAGATGTTAGCTTATAATGTTTAACGCAAAATCTACAAAAACGACACCATTTTTTTTTTTACAAAAAATGCTTATAATATTCAAAGTAATTACACTTAAAGGTGAATTCAAAACTATTTAAAAATATATTTCTGCATCTGTCTATAGAAATACAGCATTGCATTTTACTATCCTAATGACTAATAGCTTTTCTTCTCATCATCTCTTTGATGATAGAGCTACAAAGAGTGAGTCAGCAAAAACAACTAAAAAGTTAGTATTTAATTAAACCCATAGAAAAATTATAAAAAATGTAAACAACACCAAATTTGATTTTCCGTTAGGTTGATTTTTCCCTGTGTTCCTTGATTGAAAACTGAAATATTTCACTTGTATCTTACACATACAAAATGAGACTACCCAAACCTGTAGGGAATTTACAACTTACTCGTATAATATTTGTATTATTTTTCTCGTGATGTTTCTGCGTGACAAAAATGGAGAATCGTTTTTGACAAACAACATCGTTTTGGATTGCCACTATTTTGTTGGGTAAAAACTGTGCAAAAATAACGTTCTGAATTTGAACTTATTTACAACTGTCAGATCATGGATTCGATACCTAAAGGCACGTCCCGTTTCACTTTAAAGCGGGTTATTTAAAATGACAGGTTTATATATTTTGTCTTTTTCAGATTTTTTCCGACAGTTGTGAATAAGGAAAGGATTTAAAGATATCTTAGGTGACTCACTCAATTTTTATCTCCTTTTCAAAGACACTTAATTTGTAAAGCACCAACATGTCAGATAATACATATTTAGGTGTTCGAACGGTCGACACACTGTGCGATTACCCCCTTCGATTTGAGCGTTTGCAATTTTTTTACTCTATATTTCTTTGCCTTTTTTCAAGAAACGTCAAAGTATTCCTACAAAGTCACATAGCCCTCAGAACAATCTCCGCGATGCTAAACTGGAATTTTTCATGAAGTAGCAAACAAATATCACTTTGGCTTACTTCCATGTTCCAATTGATGAAGTACAACGTCGGTGCTTTTCTTACAATGCCATGACTTATTAAATTACTTTTTTACCATTTGGTCTTGCAATAGCACCCCATAAATTTGTATAAATGACTAACTGGCTAATCTTTACAGGGAAAGAGGTATCAAAGTGGTGGTATTATATTTATACGATTCCCTGTTGGTGCATGATAGCTTCATAACTCTATTACAGCAGAGTGAATTAATCCAGGAATATCTAACAAACATGGGCTGGATCATAAATATTAAAAAATCTATTCTCACACTCTGGCAAATAGTGGAATACCTAGGAATCTTGTGGGATACAAAATGAAATTGGACACTAGTCCAAGTTTGACACAAATCCAAGGTCAAAAGAGTTGTATAACTGATCTAAAGCATACTAAAGCATCAAGTTTGGACATGGTGGGAACCAAAAATCGAGCTGCTGGAATCATAAGTCAGTCTTGGCAGTAGTATGTACCGAAGGAACCAAATAAAACACGTCCGTTCTGTATCCAGTATATTGCGAGACAACGAGCAATAGGCAATTGTGAAGATACCTTACATTATCAATTTATATTTTATCTATCTACCTATTACATACATAACAGGCAGCATTAAAACAAGCGCTATGAGTAATAGCTATCGAATGAACAATGCTGAACCCTTTGATATTGCAAGATATATTTATTATCTGTACAGACAGATTAAGTTAGCAGCAAGGATCATTGCTGTGCATAACACCGTAGTTACTACTATTGCCAATCTTGAAAGATGTGAAGAGTAGAATAGTCAAAATCAAAGAAATAAAGAAAGAAGAATCAAAGAAATTTGAGAACTCATTTCTTTGTCGCACAATCAAGAAATGAAATTCTTTGTTAGCACACATTTTTCCTCCTTCTTAAATTCCTGAAATCATACAACATTGATGGTAACGGTCTGTTTTAAGGGTCACATCATGTTGCGGCCTTGCTCCTTCTATCATCGGGTAGAAGAAATCATGATTTATAGCTACTAAACATAAGCCGTGAATCATTCCAGTCTCATGAGGTTATATTTTGGACAAATTCGGTTCTAAAACTGCTCCTCGTTGGGTTATTGCAAAACTGCATTAAAACGCTACTCAAAGATTCAAAATCGTTGTCTCGCCTGGCAGCTGCAGAGCGGGCGGCAATCAAATAATTGGATAAACGGAAATGCAGCTGTGGATGAAGTTATTAAACGAGGAAATTGGCGTTTTAATTTCACGTTTTAAAAATATTATTTTAAATTAAAACAATCCCCTGTTAACCCCTTATCAGTGCGAGTAGTTTGAAACAATCATTTACCCTTATCTAATTGATTAATAATGATTTTGATCAATCCAACTGTTCATAGATTTTGAAGTCTGTTTATTTTTTGTTTTATAATTTTTTTTACTTATAAGTTGTTTTGTTACGTTGTTTAAAACTGTTTATTATGTGTTATACCACCGCCGGCAGATTATAAACACATCTCACAATGGATCAAGCATAGGCTCGAATATCTAAATAGAAATCGAAAATGGTAATTTCACAGTGGGTCGAGTTACGGCTGTAGCCTAAATATTCCTTGTCTAACCTTCGGGGGGACAACGTTTCAATTTTTGAAGGTATGTAACCTACCGTAATACGAGGTTGAAGCTAGAGGGAGCTATTTGAAACAATGGTTTTAATATTAGTTCTTTTCTTTCTAATACTTACGTGTTACAAGCTTCATGCCAAGGTGAAGGTCTTTGAAGCTGAGAAACGATCGGTATCGGAGCGGCAGTGGCTAAAGCGCCGGTCCATACGGCCGTCACTATCATCTTTGCTGCAGCTTTCCCCAACCTCGGCTTCAACGGGTGCATAATAGCCATATAACGGTCAATAGATATCGCTAAAAGCGTATACGCACTCACTAACACTGATACGGCCTGAGAATAGTTTACAATCTTACACATCAATTCACCAAATGGCCAGTACCGTAACACCAGCATTGGAACGAAGGAGAACGGTACACAGAACATAGTCATGAAAATATCACCGACAGCTAGATTCACTATGAAATAATTCGTCACTGTTTTCATTCTAGGAGTTGTGTGGACAACAAAACAGACCAAACCGTTACCTATTAAAGCTACAATAAACACTGCACTGTACATGAAGTAGATACATATTTGAAATAAAGAGGAGCTGATGAAGTCCTCTGTTGTCGTATCGAATACACACATCAGATCATGCTGAGGCCAGGAGTAATTGAGGCTGTGTGATTTGTTGTCCAAATCCAGTTGAGAGTTATTTTGCAGACATTCATAACAGATGAGAGAAATATGAAATTCAGTGTCAGTGCTGTCTACAACGTGTTGCATCATGTGATTTGGCATGCATCAGTTGCATTTTTACCTCAGTGGTTCATTTTTTTCGTATCTGAAACAACAAAAAATAAATAATTAGAGCAATTAAAAAAAATATAGCGATATTAAGAAGCTCGTTATCGTAATAGTTCGTGCGTTCTGGTTTCGATTACAAAAACATAGAAACATAATGACACAATTTTTAAAATAATAAAAATTTGGCAATCTATATTTGAAAATTAATTTAAGAAAACTACTACTAACCTAAGAATTTTGTACATGTTCGTTTTTATAAATCGTAGTTACAACGTTCCAAATTGCTTCAACATTACTTTAAGAATAAACTGACAAGGTTTCCTTTTAAAATTGATATTCGTCTAAATGTGGCGTCACCTGCTGCCTGCTGAAGCAAAAAAAATATTTCAAATTTTCAAGAATTGTGTAGTCATGACAAAATTATTATCAACTCAACCCTTTAATGGTGTTTACTGAATTGATTCGTGCATTAACTCAAAAGTAAAATTTTTGTTTTTATCGAGGAGGAATCCGTTTACGGACCTATCCACCAGTGGCTATGTGGTGGACGTGTGTGGGGCTCGCCCAGTACCTGAGCACTGGGAATCACTAAAACTCCCCGGTAGCTCCATTGCCTTTCGCAAGGGTGAACTGGGTTCTGTTACAGCAATTCACCAGTGCAACTCAAAAGTAAAACCTACCTATTATTTGTTTGTTGTCCTAGGGAAGTCCATAGGTAGATGCTTCTTTTAAGTGTTAAAAGACCGCAAGAACAAGGAATGTTTCGGTGTCTTGTTACATACCCATATGAAACAAATTTTTGTTTTGTTTGCAAGGCCTGTACGGATTCTTGTCACTATGCAGGTTTTGTGTTTTTAGATTTGCAGTATCTCTCTAAACAACTTTCTGTTAAATCTTTTTATATCAGGGCTTTCAAATGTTTTAGTCACTATGCGGTCTTCCACAATTTGATTGTTTTTTTTATTTTTCCATATTATTAAACAGCCAACCTACAACAGTACCTACTTACAACAATAAAGATGTCATAACTAAATAGACATAATAATAACGTCTAGATAGAGTACAAAAATTAATATGAACCTAAAAAAAGCATTTATTGCCTGGGAACAAAAAATAATATTATGAATACTTTTAATAAACATTTCTTGAATAAAATATATATGTTATTTAATTAATTTAATCACCCAGTGTTGTTATCAAGCACCTTATTTGTAAGTAGTGATCTAATAATAAAGCACTTGAGAATTAGATGTATTCAAGTAAGCTAATATCGTTCATTGTAAACATAGACGACGATTTCATAATTAGTCATTGTGAAATTGAAGATGAATAACTATAATCAAACTTACGTATCTTTTGATCCTATACATAAGGCTAAATTAAATTGAAATGTCAAACCTGTGTATGTATATGTCAATAATTCAAGTTTGAAATTGCTGTAATTATAATTTCTATTTAAATTTGTTAGTAACTTGACATAGCTCATTAAGTTGAGCGAAGACGTTAACTTTAAATATGAAAGTATTTTGGTTACTATAATGTCATCTTTCGGGCGAATCACCTCGTATAATAGTCGTCGAACGTCACTTACAGGTAAGTTCGTTTGATTTTCTATTAAACGAACTTATTTGATGTGAAGTTTAATCATAATTATACGTAGGCTTCGGCCGAAGAGTTCCAGAGAGTTCAGAAGAAGAGAGAGAGAATTAGCATCCCTCCCTCCTGTATAATACCCCAAATGGTCGTAAAATATAATAGAATGCGAATACTTTTGTATTATCTCGTTATGCTTGTCCCTTTAATTATTTGTTCTGATAACGCCACCTTTTTTCCGAATTCAGCTGAGGATCGTCAATAACTTGCAGTCTCCAGGAATAAGATATTTATCATTAAGATCTTTGCGTGCTCAGTCAAACCAGTACTTGAATTATGCTGTAGTCGAATGGTCAAGTCTTTTTTGATATCTTTGCATAATTTTGTATGAGTGGTCGGATCAGTACCCAAAATATCAAGGATATAATTATCCAATGTGAGCTCTGAAGGACCGTATTTAAAACGCACTGGTACTTGGAAGTTGTTAGTCCAACACCGGAATATCCTGATTTTGTGGGATTACTACTTCAGATTAGAATCTTTTATCTGTCGTTTCGTTATCTGACATATCCATTGACCCGCCCAATATTGCAGGCGTACCTTGGTTTTAAAAAACACACACAAAAACAAAAATACCTAATTTAGTTTTGAAACAGTCCTTTTATACTGGTTGTATAACTAAAATTATGGGTAGTGACAACTCCAAAGAGAAGCACACAAGCTCAGACTCTAGGAGAATAAATATAGAGATATACAAAACGTAAAAGGTAGCCCGCTACTAGTACTAGCTACCCGCAATACATTGTTACCGGTAGACGACAGCCCCTCGAACTGCTAGCAGTGCCCTTTATTTGCATTAAAGTAAACTACAAATATATTTCTATTATAATAGACGGATTTTAAGGCGTACAGGCGAAGTACTAAAACGCGAAAGACGGACGGACGGAGGTGAAATGTAAAAGGAGGCAAAGAGCGTACAAATTCCTACTGATATATTTAAAAAAAAATTAATACCCTCAAAATAGTGAGTATATGGCGATCCGCTACGCGGTACTACATGTTGTTTGCTAATCTCGAGGACGAAGCGTGTATAATAACTAATTGTAGATAATTATAGGTTACGATATAATACTTATAATGTTTTTGTTTCCAGATTGTTAACACGATTCAAATATTTATTTCCACTTGCTCAACTTAAAGTAACGTCGTCATTACTTTAGACGAATAAATTAATAACTACAATAAATAAGTTTGCTCAGGTTCACTGACCTGACTGATTGACTACTTGTCCATTATTAATAATCAATTATATTTTATTTAATTGATTTTTTCTATTTATTGATTAAATATTAAAAAAATTGTTTAAATACAAAATAAAACAATTGTTATGTGTAGTTAATTTAACTACACATAATTAAAGTTGAACTAGATTGATTTAGAACCAAGATATTCTTGATCGTTCATAATTAAATACTTCAGTTTGTTGTCTGAGGGTGACCTCAACACAGGTTTCTCTTTCAAAACCTATTTCAAGCACAATTTGTGTTTAGCATGCGGAAAATTATTCTTTTCCACAGTAGTGATTTTTATTCTCCTCCTCTATATAAAATCATAGAGGCGATTTTTAATCAAAAAGTTTTCTATATAAAATTGTTATATGAAATTACTATTTTGCATGAATTAAATTTAAAATAGTTTGAATCAAACTTTAGATTGGTCCTCCAAAAAGTTTAATATAACTCTCAACAATTGTTCTAACTGTAATATCAATTATAACTTATCCAAGGATTAAACAGTTTTTGATTGATTTCCTTTCGTTGTTTTATTATTTTCGCAAATGTTTTAATAAAATCGTTCGATGCACGTGCGGAATTGTCTTTTCACTTGTAACGAAAAGCACTATAATTGTACCTAATAAATAATCTTTATTGTAATAAAATGTTATATGACATTCACACAGAAATAAGGAAAAGGTACCTTGGAATACATACCGATAAAGGTACAATTATATTTTTTATTTTTCAATTTTATTTTATTAAATTACAGAACTCCTTTTGGAAATTTCCAAAATTGTTTCAGAGACGACTTCTTATCTCATTTTTAAAGGAGTTGTATAATAAAACACTCTCTTTTTCGTTTATAAAATTGCTCGCAGCTTGTTTGCTCTGTAAATAACAGAAACGAAACTTTTCAAATAAAATGTTAATTAAAAAATGTCAGTCAAAAGAATTTATTTTTTAAACAATGACTTTCATGCAATATATTGGTAAGTGATTGGCCTCGTATTACGAATCTTTTGGTTATTTATTGTAACTTAAAAGAATGTAACCTACCTAAGTTTCAATAATAAATATTTTAATTGAACACATTTCGGAAGTATGAAAGCAGATATTCGGGATGTGTTATACCTATATGAGATAGAAATGACAGCTGATGATCATTTCGTAGCAAGATCTGTATCAGACTTATTTCACCATGAATATTCATAGTACTGAACGTAAGGAGTATATTAAGGATTATTATCTATTCGTAAAAAAGGAAAAAGAAAGATAAAAGGTTAAATTTATTTATTTTTATTTTTTGTTTACGTGGTCGTATTATAGGTATTATACATAAGTCAAACGACGACGGCTTACTTTACGGTTTTGTATTTGGTCATCCATTATTAAAGAATAGAAAGTCATTCATAAACGGTCATACATTTTAAATTAAATTGGTCTAACATGAACATTTTACATGCATCTCTAGTAATGGACTATATAAAAATAAATATATAACAAAATATATTTCAATTTATTTAGACCATTAATTGAAATTTAAAAACAAATCTAAAACTAAAATGAAATTGAGACGACAAGAGTAAGTTTGCTTTATGCATCACAAAATTGGTACACGTTTGCTGCGTTTAATGCGCGTTTGCATGAGATTAGAGGGTTTAAGTGGATTAAAAGACAATCTGTTTATATGATATAAGCTTTCTCATAATAATATCAAAGTAATTTTGGTTGACAAGAAAATGGAGAGAAATCTCCTTTATGATGACGAAGCCGAATCAAGCGCGTTTGATTATATTCGATGTGAATATAGCGAGTATAAGGGCGTGTTGTTTCACCGAAACTTACACGTAAACGTTAAAAATGGCGTAAAATAATATCCAACAAAAAAAAGCGTTGTTACACAAAATGAGGTTCTAAACGTATGTAAAAACCAACAATAACAGTAACACATGTCTCACCCACTGGTTAGTGTCATTTTAGCTGTTTCGAAATAATGTACTCTGTTTTGTGTTTGCCTTTATTTGACGTACATAGAAAGAAGAAAGTATTTAATGTACTTAATTTGTGCATGGTATCCAGGATACCGATTCATCTATTGCCACTTTGTTATACTAATTTGAAAGAAATAAACTGCAAAATGTTACCTGCTATATTATTTTTACTTACGTTGGTAAACGCGTGTTAACAATTTTAATGTTTATGAATTCATTGCCAGATATCGTGTCAGTAAAGAAGTACCTGTTTTGATAGCAGATTTCATAGAAGATGGCATAGAAACTCTTAAAAGGTTTGTATCTATATCAACGCAGGAACGCTAAAGGACCAGAAGGTTTAAGAAATAGAAAAGACGCATTTTCTGTAAATGTTAATGAATTGGCGTAACAATATGCTTATTATAATGAAATAAACTACTTCTCAGCTTCACTAATAATTATATTCTTTTAAAACTTGATATACAGTACTAACAAAACACAATAACAATAACATCATATAAAATTAAAAACAATATATAAAAAATTATGCGCTCGTGCACAGTTAAAGTGGATGATGATCCTAATTTATACATAAGAAACTTAGTTTCGTATAAAATTATAGATTATTCTATGAAACCAGTGTTCTTTATGGGACAAATAAACAGTTAATATAGATTTAAATAAACGACGTTGTCAAGACGTTGCTATGTATGAGAATAAAGAACCAAACAAAACCTTTCATTTATCATTGACGTTTGACATGACAATAAAAATTGAAGTAAACAACCAAATGCTGCCATTGCGGAAATATATATTAGTCTGTGCTACTAATCCTGATAATTTTGACCACTCGGTTTTAATGCAGTGAATAACGCTCTTTAACACTCGTTTATTATATTTATTATATAATCGATTGTAATCGTTAATTTTGGCGTAAGTTAAGTACATTAATCAACCGTTTGAAACAACTCGCCCTAAGTCTTCAATTTGACGTTCGAAACGATTCGAATCAATCATTTAAATTCGCTAGGTACTTAACGCATACCTTAGTTACTTTGTCACTTGATTTTGAGAAGTGAAATGGAATACGGTAACTTTTACAATTTTTCTTTTGTAGTAAATACTTGTCGATATATTGACTATACTGGGTAGATAATGAAAAAAATGTTAACAACTCAGAATTTCATTTCTTTTGATATTTGTTAATTGGGGAAACATACTATATATTATGTACGATACTTGAAATGATGTAGTTTTTGGAAATTAATTTAAAATAGTCCAGTTCTTAGCTAAAAGTTGGAATTAATATACTGAAAAAAATTAATACAAATAACAAGAAACACAAATTCGTTGCATTAGCATTAAAAAAATAACCTACGTAGTTTTCTTTTTATATTTACACAAAATTAATGCAACTATTTTACAAAACAAGTAGCTTTATCTCACTTAATATAGAAGGATTACAATCTAACCATGAGACATGCACAAAATTAATAATATTTTAAATATTAATATAAGTTGGTGTTACTTGTAAGTAATCACATGTGGTTTTAGATTACTTAACTTGTTTATTGTTTTTTGCTATAACTATAGTATGTGTATGTGCAACAGACACGCACACAAACCCACACACACAAACACACACATTAATACAGATACATTTATTATACTACAGTAAACATATTTTAAACCAAATTGAATTAAGGGAGTCACCTCGTTGATACCAATAGCTTTTCGTAATACCGGATCCAGTAATCCGGTGGATATGGCACCGATATACGATATCTGATACCAATGTAGTGGATAAGGTGATTGCATATTTTGTCAAAATAACCGTATTTTGACAAAATATGAAATTACCGAAAATTGGTATCCAATCAACAAGGTATATATCTATGCCGAATCCACCAGATTACTGGATCCGGTTTTCGGATTGCAATCCCTACCAGCGAGGCGACTCCCTCAATACAATTTAATTTGAAAGATGTGTACTCAATCCCACAAACAGTTACAAATAAAATAGTATTGTGACTAACTTCATACTTCTGTGGTATACTATGTTAAAGCAAGTTACGCTATATTGAACCTTGAAGATGACAGGGTTAAGTTCTATATATTGCTAGATTTTGTAGGGAGATAGAACCGTTAAATATCTTGACCCTACTTAGGGAACCGTCTTTTAAACTACTCTATTTTGGGTAACGTTATCCGACACATCTAGTAATCCTGTAGATTGCAGCCCCTATAATGTCAACCCCGTCTAGTTCTATTGAGTATTTAAGTCAGTCTTATTGCTTTGATCGAAAAAACATGTCAATCGGATCAAAAAATACATCCACCTACTCCATTAAAATAAATAAATCATATTGTAAAAGTTTTTTTTTAATTCATAAAGTTTAAGCCACAAATTGTGTAGTGACAGTGCACACAGAGTTCGTACAAACCCTTGAAAGTATATTCACATTATGGGTGTAAATAAAGGTGTGCATGTAAAAAAAACTAAAACAGTTCTTATTTGAGTGCTGTAGTACAGTTAGACCAGAGATTTAGAATCATTTAATTTAAATTATATTATTAACTATCTTCATCTTATTTTGACACTTCAAGAGTTATATTGATTGAGATATATAAGGTACTAAATCTTCGTCATATTTCATTTTCATAATACAGCAAAGTAGTTTAATCATTGCTAACGGTACGCGGACTAAATAGGGCTTTTGAACGTAAAGCTGACAAGACACAACATCCTAAAGTTGCTTAAATTAATTTTCTCTAGAATTTTAGGACAGTTTAAGCTTTGAAATTGACAGTGTACACTTAAAGCTATTTTACGATATTTTATATTAGGTAATTCGATCATCAAAAGTCTATTAATACCTTTTAATGGCTTTCCTATACATTTATACATACTATACTATCTCTTAGGAAACACATAAATACGTGTGTATTTCAAGCTTAAGAGTTTGATGAGCATATCATGCATATATGAAAATTTAAACGAGGAATTTAATAAGTATGATAAAAAGCACAATAATATTTTTTTTATTCGATGTGTAAGTGAAAGACAGCATGATTATAGAAACATTTCTAATATAATTATTTCATAGCATTATTAGAACCTAACTAAGAATATTACAATTAATAGCACACTTTTCGACTCGCCCTGAAACGTTCCGAAAACGGATAATGTAATATGATGTTAGTCCATGGTATTTTGTATGCTTTGGTGAGCAACTATGTTCGACTATTATATTAAATATAATATAAATGGTTTGATAATAAAAGTTTATACTTATATTATCCAAAGATATTGCTTTCGACCAATTTAATTATTTAAAAATGGACTTACCCACCGAACTAACTGAATGACTTTCTATACATATAAGGTATCAAAGTCTCGTTCATAGTCTTTTTTATTCATATTTTGTTATAATAATAAATCATTATTAAAATATATTAACCTTGTTATTGTCTTATCCTTATTCATATAGCATTCGAAATATGCTAAACCTTATGGTTATATGGTTTTGCTTCTATTTTTAAAATAATGCCATAGTAACATGGCTTTGCCGAGTTCATAATGATCTGCGTTTTATTCGCAATTAAAAGACAAGAAAAACATATTGATAGCAACGTTAGAGTTTCACAAATGGTTATAATAATATAGTCTCGTGCCGAAACACAAACTTGAGGTTTGTAAACGCCTCGTAGATATGTAAATTTTCTTTGAAAGATTAGGTACACGCTTGCTGTTTTATAATCCTCAATAAAACAATGACGCAAAGCAACGACATAAAAAAGTTTATATCTCGAGGAATTTCAAAATTACCTTATAAGGGTGCTGTTACAAAATGCGCCAAATGAATGAATTAAGTTGAATAAGATCCGATTCGTAGCTACGATCTGAAGAACTAGGCACTGACCATATAAAAACTTTTAAATTGGATAACTTCTTGCATTGAATTATATTTACCTTTTTTTATAGTCTAAGTTTAAGTCTAGTTTTAAGTGTAAAACTTTTGTTCACATTTTTGAGTATTAAGTTTCTAAGGTCAAAACTAGATTTGTGATCGTCAGATGGTCAACTTGTCTTTCTATTTGTATGTTAAAAATACTCAATCGGTCCTCTATCGAACAAAAAAATAATTTTCCTCCTCTATCTAATCGTCCTACATCGAACAAAAGGTTTACTATAAACAAAGAAAGCACGAACAAACATACAGTCGAATCGAGAATCTTCTCTTTTTTTGAAGACTGATAGTTGATACTTATTTAAAAAATTTGGTATATTGCGAATTGTACTTTCGTGTTTCAAGTCTGCCAATAACCAGATAAATAATAATGGAACTAAGCGAGAATTCAACTCTTGCTTTCACCATAATTTAACATGGAATAACAACCTTAGCTTATTGCTATCAGATCATTTTTGAATTTGTAAACATGCACGTGGACGCTCTCAAAAATTTCAAAATATGTTAACACGTTTTTAAACATATAAAATAAAAACGTTCAAATCAACTTTATAAATAATTACTAAGTAGCCGAAATGATGAACTGAAACATTTCGTATTCTTTTTTATTAACAGTGTAGATTACATATATTTAGTCTCGGCAAAAGTTGAGAGAACTTGACTGGTATTAAAGTATCTTCCATAAAGTTGTGATCTGGATGAAGTAAGAGTGTTTGATTTCCCTCTGTTGTATCTCTATTGAATTTTTTATTAGATATAGGTTTGACATCAACGGAAGACTGGTAAATCTGTTGTGGCAGTTTTATAAGTCACCATTATAGGGTAATTAATGTGTGCTACTTGCTGACTCATTGCATCATTATTAACAGCCTAATACATCGCATTACTGGGCATAGGGGTTCCTACACATGAGGAGATTGTTCAGAAACCAAGGATGGCGATAGTTACTTTGATTTTTCGTTCGATTACAAATACATCAGAACGCTCAAATTACTATACCAACGAGCTATGCAATTAAGATTTAAGATTCTGTGCCTAGAAACAACATGAACGTTAGGGCCTTTATAAAATTAAATAATGGACTACATTTGGTAGTCAATATTTATAATGTCACGCACGCGAAAAGAAAAAGAAGCACGAATAAAAATAGCGAGGCAAATGAGCTATATCGTGATCCATCAACTTATTCAAAAGATTCTTTTCCTATTGATTGATTATTCATTTTAAATTAAATATTAAACATCTTAGTATGAAAATTAAGACTGATTTTTTTTTTACGTACCCATATAATTTTAAAAGTTGTAGTGAAACTAAAGTTTAATAACGCTAGAGTAATTATGCTATATTGCAATTTTATTTGACGGTCTATATCTTTCTTAAATTATTATCATAAAAGTAACTGATACCTTTTAACCTCTCATAACTGTAATTGCCCTCGTAATAAAGTCATAAACTGTTACAATATAATTGATCAATTACTTACTTCTTTGTCTTGTACTTTTCCGTTTTTTTCACCACAAAGGATTTAAAGGGTAATTAAGAAATAAGAAATAAAACAATGGGCATAAATCTGACGGAATACTTTAAAATTATATTTCCGTTCAGTACATTTCCCTCTCTCTCAAATTTACATAATAAATAAATTAATTGAATTTTGTTTTTAGATTTTAGCTATTATGAAAATTACATGTATGTTTCCCGAAATGAATTATTTCAATAAACCTGATCTTAAATTAAAACAGTATTTTAAAAGCTCGGCTTATCAATTTTATAATACGTTTTTCTTTATTTATATAACATAAAGTTTAAACAGTGCCATCGGCGTCTAAACTGTCATGTCTCTGTGATCTACTTAGTTGTTTAGGAGGCCATTGAAATATAGAATAGTCCCACGGCAACATATTTTCTTGCGGGAATATGTATAAACTTTTGTAACCACATAAGTCTAAATTAGGTTTCTGTTGGCCAACTTAAGAGGTCAATAGTTAGCCAACAGAAACTTAAATAAAGAATGTAGTTCCATTTTGGTCGGAATATAAGCCGTTTTCGTTTATAATCAACGTAAGAGTTCTAATGTACTCAATTAAAAAGAGTTTTTTAAAATTTCCAATGACAAAAATTTCGACATACCAATAATTAAACCCTTTATTTTGAGAAGGGTTCTACCAGCGTGTAATAAATCCTTTATATAGCTTATTAACTTTATGGTGATGGATTTAGGTGAATTATTTGTCTGCTGCGTGATAAACATCAAAATTTGATCATTTTTGTACTAATAATATCTTTTATGTGGCAAAGATATTATTAGTACAAAGAGTAATGTATTTTAATTTGTCTTGTTTTGAAAGCTAGTGTGGTTACTGTGTAACTCGTTATTTTAATATTGAAAATGTTACATTGCTAAATGCTCCTGTAAAATCAGTAAGCGCCTGAGTATGTTAATTTGACTGGAGTAAAAACGATTATAAAATCCACGTGACTCAACCATAGAGGCGGGGGACACATTTGATGTTATTATTTATCCGTTAAAATGGTTAGTTTTCATCAAAGCTAATTGGAAAATTAGCCCGTTATTTGCTTTCGATGCTAATGGTGAGTCAAATGTTTCAGGATAACATAGTCTTATCGAAATAAAACGTATTTTCATTAAATATTTAGATGGCTTTGATTTTGCCGTACATTTTTAAATATAAGCATACGGTTATTTGAGTATTTGACAACTAAAATAACTTTTTTTTCTAAACAAATGTATACTTATATGTAATTTGGTTAAGTATGATACTTTTTTAAATGGCACGTCTTACCTTGATACCTATCATAAAATAGGTATGCCGATGGTGCTGCCGAGATGACCCTATACCAAAGTGAAAACGACGCGACGGCTTGAGTGATTGATGATAACAAAATGGTTTGCGTTACATTGAATAATCGATTAATTTTCTTTCAGAAATCAAGTAAGCCAAAGGTTACAAATCAATCACTAATGGTAATGACTTATAGAGTATCCGATATTATTAGTATTATCGAACATCTGATCTTATCCCATAGGCGTTTGAAGGAAAGAAAAAAATGACTGTCCATATGAAGGTTGATTTTAGATTCAGAAGTATCTATAGACTGTGCTCACCGTTAAACACTGACCGTGCTGTATCAGTAGTGAGCTTAAATGCCCAAAAATAATATGTACTCTGTAAACGTTATTTTAAATACTACAAATGCTAATACTTGAAGTTCGGTTTTAAAATCTCTGTTTTCATCTAATCATTTGTTAATTGGTTAAAAAATATGCCATATTTTATCTTTACCTCATACTCCAGATTAAAACGATAATAGTGTTAAGTTGATCATTACACACGAGGCATTATTCCAAGTGTGAGCCGTAGACGAGCGCGGTAAGGCAGCTGAGTGTGTTATGATCAATGCACACTAGTTACATACGACGTGTTTCAACACAATTTCAACACACACATGTAAAAATAGCTTAGTACATATACGATAAAACAATATGAAAAGTATGGGAAGTGGCGGGTAAGCTTTTTTTTCATGCCCCCGATGTACACAAAGTCTTCATCATAATTATAATTTTAAGGGATAAAATGCAAATGTTTTAATATATTATAACAAATGATTGTGAATAATGAATAATATTATAATGAGGAAATCTTTCTGACTGATATGTCTGACTGAATTAATGACGAACACATTTATTTGTTCTAAAAATATAATATACATTTTAGGCGGCGTAAAACCTCTTTATTGCTACCTGCTAACAAATAATTGTATTTCCCGGTAAAAATGAGACTGCTATGTATTTTTTTTTATTTACATATAACTTACAGTATGGTACTTATTTAAATTTGTTGTGATAATTCTATTACGCACAAGTGTATAATGTTATTACGCACGCGTGTGTGATAGCTCGGTTTATGGCCCTAATAGTGATGGCTTACGAGCAAGTGAGTTGAAAAAACTATTTTAGAAAATATCACGAATTACACGATATTAAACAAAGCCATAATTCATATATACATTTTGTTTTTCAAACGGCTGCTCTGACTAGGATCTATTTTCTTGTATAGTTGGTGTTAAATTAACTAAGCCGAGGTGCATAGCGTAATAATTATGCGGAAGATAAAATTTCGCTATGCATGTCAACTTAGTTTGAGAAAATAGGTCCTAACTAAATAGGTCGAAACAACCTTTTTAAAATATAAAATCTGTAAAATTGTCTGTAATTGTAATTAACAATAAAGCAAATTCTATCTATCTTAATCACAGCGGCCTTTTAGTAACTAACTGTGGATAAGACCTAAGACAACAATAAAACATTGCCGATCGTTATACCTACTCAGAGATTTATAATGGTTTATGCGGCTTAAAACTGCTCAAAAGTGTACTTTAAATGTTTGATATAATAATATCTTACTTTTGGACTCGACGTTCAGATAAATTAGTATATTACTGTTGTAACCTGTTATGGTCAAGTGATTGCCACGTGTAGAACATATAAATTTCAAACAAATGAGATAAGATACAAATATTAGAAATTAAAGACACTGCAAACGAATGTTGTCCCTTAAGTATTAAATATTATATTGTTTTTGAAAGATTTTTTCGAGCAACAAAAACAACTAACCATGAGGTTTTTTTTGCTTTCTGGAATCTTTTTAAATATTATTCTTGTATTTTACTGCCAATTTACCATTGTATTATCTTTACAACTCACTAAACCTTTTAAACCGACTCTAAAATAAACTCAACAAGCTGTAGCCCGTACTATTATCCAAGTGTTTTGTATTATATAAGGACATCACTCAACTATTGCTTTTTTCATGTGTCTATGCGAGGTAAGGATATCCGTTGCAGAACTTACAAAGCTCATTAACTTAGACAGTGGCTCATATCATGCTGAACGGACGGTTATTTGTCTCCACCATAGTAGTGGAATGAAAAGCTATTTCAATAATTTTAATACTTTGTTTTTATATTACATTATAAATGTTTTGGTTGAGTTTATTCACGAATTTCCATATTTCATATTGTAAAAGATGTATAAGATAAAGCAATTTTAAAAATTATTTTAAATGTGAAATCTTTTTTTATAGATGACACTTAAAGTTATACACGCGTATGATCTATGATTTTATTGATAAAATTAAAACTTTGAACGTACAATGTTCTCATAAATATGCATTGTTGAGCGTGTTTCTTAGACCAATAATTAACTTTCAATAAGAAAAATATTAGAAAAATATTAGAAAAATATTAGAAAAATATTTATTATTATATTAGATTATGTTTGGTTATTCAATGAACATTAGTTGGTAAACCAGCTTACAGCATTGCCTCGGTTACTACTACCGCCGTTCCTATTTCTGGTGTAAAGTAGTTCGATGTGTTAAGATATGAAGGTAAAGGCACCCAATATAAGTTAGAGATTACTTGTCCCTACCTCACATGAATATCAAATTATTTTTTGATAGGACGTAGGCATCTGTTTGTTTAGTATTCTTATATATAAAAAAAAACATGTTTTATATGAAACTATCATTCAGGTCTTATGTTATTATTCTCAGCTCACACCCTGCTCGAAGGAGGCGGCGCATATTGCGTCAAATAATAAATTTGATGTTGCCAGTTTCGTACTAACGGCTTTGCCTAATTGGATTACTGCTCAATTTTACTGTCCAAAACACTATAACCCGAGTTACTGAACTGGATAGTATTTATCTTAAAACCTTAAAAATATAATAAACTATAACTTGAATGAAAGTTTATGAAATTTGCTACAAAACATTTTTTCATTATCAACTCAAACTACTATAGTTAAGGAGAAGTCGAATTATTATTATAATATGTAATGGTTCATCTACAATTGTTGTTTCACTTTTATAAAAAAAAAATACATACAATATACGCCATGTACTGTTAATACGTAATTAGGGGACAACTTTTAACCTTATTGTAAATATAATAAGGTTTAGAGTTCTATATGTTAAAAATTGTATCGCAAATTAAAGTTCGTGATTGTAGGTCTTCTAATGCTTCTAATTTAAATAATAGATAATGAAACATCAAGATCTATGAAATCTGTATTATTAATCTATTGGACTGACTAATGAAAAGCTCCTTTTCTAAAGTCCTGCTTTGAAATATCAAAGTAATAGGCCAATGTGAAATAAAATAATGATCCAAATTTTCATTGATAACAAAATGACAGCCTCTAACGGAAAAGGTTATTAAACAAAATATTTTTTATTACAAAAATTTATTCTAACCATATTTAATTACAAATTATAACCACATGTAATTGTTGTTTATGTCCGAAGTGCATTTTCTAAACCAATTACAACATTCCGAAAGAAACCTGTTGCTCATAATTAACATGGAATGACGTGTATGCTTTTGAAAACACAATTTAAAATCCGTTCAGGCCACATACAATCTGCCCTATCTAAGGGGAGTTTATATGAAAGGACTCATGTTTTCATACATTTGACAAGGCAATGAATTTCAATTTTTTAAATATAAACGACTATCGAAATCGTTATCTCTTGCACATTTTTTGCAAAAGAAAATTGTTTCCTAGCCATGCCTTTAATAGGGACACCTATTGCAGATATCATTAAAACCTAATATGTATCTATGGGTTTAACATAAAGCTTTCTTTACGGGTTCCGTTTCGCTGCGGTGTTACGGTACTTAAATTAACTGTTCAGTGTACACGTAGCGACTTACAGGTTATATATATTTGTCCTATTTTACAATTGCCGATTTATAAACTAATTTCTTAGGGCTAAAGTCTCTTTTGGCACAAGTAATACGAATTTAATATTGTATACTATACTATAAACGACTATGTTCACGAAGTAATGGTTACTATGAATACAAATAACTTGTAGTTAGTCGGTTTAACGAAATTAATGAAAGTTTTTAAAATTATTTAAGATACGAATCTTAAGACTTTAATGGTGTTTTAAGTAATTAAAGTGGTTAAATATTGTTTTTTTAGTTCCCATATCTACTCAGTCCGAGGTCACGGTTTCGAATCTCGGTAGGGGCAGATATTTATATGATGAGTACAAATGTTTCGAACGAAGTTCACGAGTCATGGATGCTTATTGGTTTACTTAGTATTTTTCTCAATCTATCTATGATACAAAATTTTCCAAGATAGCAGCTTGTAATTTATCATTGAAATAGATTATAATATAAAAAGGGAAGTATCATTTCTGTCAGTTTTAGTTTATAAAGCTGAAAGCCTCTTTCTGAAGAGATTTGAATGGCAATGAAAGAAAAACACGGAGATGCCGCATTTTAGGAAAGCAAAAATCACTTCGGTATGTATTAGAGGGAAGATACATGTATTACTATTATTTTTATATATAAAAATGAATTTCCGTTGTTAAGTATCGGTAAAAATACAAAAAGACCATTTGAATACTTTCTTGTATTTCAGGATTGGTTTAAAAATAAAAATAAATCGTTAGGAAATTCTGCAGAAAAGCCTAAAAAGGACTACACAAAAAAACTATTATTTCACTTATCGCTACTTCCATTACTTTTAAAGATGGCATTCGTGACTGAAAGATTTAGTGTTAATTTATTCATTTAGCTGGACTAACCAACAGTAAAGCAAAAACGTAGATAATACGATAATGAATACAATATATAGATATATATCTATATACCTACAATTCACTTATAATAATAGATACCCACAATTCACCAGGTATTCTAACGTGTAAAATGTTTTGTGTGAGTATAGTAAAAAGTAATGCAGAAAAGCATAGTTCTTACTGAAAATAAACTTATTATTTAAGACGTGAAGAACAATTCATTTAAGCGTATTATTTTCATTTTCCATTACCAGAGGAAAATTACTTTCGCCATTTTCGGATCGGATGGGTTAATGAAAAGTTAGTAATCTTGAGCTCCTTCGTGATTCAGAAGGCACGTTGTCATTGCTTCAGGTTGACACTGTGATTCTTTTTCCTCGCTAACTCACGGCCAAAAAAACTGGCCCGATCATTTATTGTGGTTTGCTTCAGGAAGGACAACGGGTACGCGCTCAATGTCCAACTTGCAACACTTTATTTTAATGATCAAAAGTCTAAATATTTTTATTTAAATAGATTCATTTACTAAGTTATTTTAAATCGTCATAACAGGGAATATGTATGAGAAAAACAAACAAATGTAATTATAGGCAATAGTGATAACTTTAAGTGGGTATCAACCGGGCATTTACAAATTGTCCCAGTTATAGAATTTAAATACGTACTAAATAAATTGATCAAAGCTCAAGTAAGGTAACTAAACAGTTCTATTTAGTGATGAAATAAGCCTAGCACAATTGGTTGGATTTGCTTAAGATACATGTTAACGTTTGAGGCATTTGTGTTTCCTAACTGTTGGAGGAGGTGAAACCATGTGACGTGTTAAATATTTCACTTATAATTAACTTTCTTTTAGCTCATTGTCACTCATTGAAATAAGTAGCATTTTGAGGAAAAAATCTACAGTTAAACAGTATTTTCAAAATTATTAACCCAGATTAATAATTTCAATAAAAGCTCAGACTAGTTTACACAACATTTCCGCGACAATAGTTAAATATAATAGGAACTGAAAAATTATTTTATCGTTTAACGTTTTATATGATTTTTGAATAATTTGTTATAGTTTGGTCAATCATAATACCAATCTTTAATACAAATTAATATCTAATATAAAACGATAATGAAACCACGGGTCTTTCGTAAATATTAACGAGCCGCGATTCAACAGTGGAATAGAAGGGAAAATGTAAGGGTTAAAATGAAATCTTACCTGTTAATATAAAAATGTGTGTTTTATTACTTAAGATTTAAAATATTAACATTCTATATTAGTATTATGAAATGCTTGGAAAGAAACCAGAAAAACATATAATTTTTCTACACGCGTTCCATCGAAGCAGACATTAAATTTTCTTATGGGTGGAAAAAATTATTTAGAGGAAGATGTTCTAAACAACTCCCGCTAATTGTTTTTGCGTAGGCACCGTATAAATTACAATCCAGTTATTGGTTTTGTTGTCAAACTTTGATTGGACATTGAGGGTTTCATAGTGCTGAGCAGATTTATTGTTATCCATCCATTTCTTGTTATAATAAACAGCTTAATATATTCTAATCGCACAGTAAATAATTGCAATTATAATTGATTAAGTGGTTTGCTTTTGATAAGGAATTAATGTGTAAATTTTAGGTACGCACAAGTCTGAATACGCTAATTTATTATTTCTATTTTTAACAAATTCTAACCATTCAATTAGAAATGTAAGGCACAACGTTATAATACTTACTTACCTATTCTTTTTATGAAATATCAACATGATGCAACTGGTTTAACATAATCATTCGTTTTGTTTAGTTTTTTACTCATGAAAAACAATAAAACTTAAGATGAAATAAACTTGTCTCAATTTAACCTATAAACCACTATGATACTTAAATTTTTTTCAGAGTATCTTAGCTGTCAGTTTTATTGCGTTCGATTTTAAAGCATGTAATTTATTATTCGCGGCTTCAACTTGTTTACGCGTAGGCAGTGTTCGCGTTACGCCTCGAGCGAGCCCGTTGTAGATTTGCGGCAACCATCAAAGCGTGCGTCGAATGCGTCAGAACAGATTCCTACTGGCGCATGCCCGCACAAATACATTTCGTGATCTTGTGAGTAAGCAACACAGAAAATAATTTAATTTTATTAATTTTATACTTTTAAAATACAAATATAAGTACATAAAAAAGACGAGTTGTCACTGTGAAGAGTGCTTACAAAGTGACTTTGAATACTGATTACGCTATCCTTTGTACAGGTGTATTACATAATTGTATCAGAGCATCAATCTTCAAAAATGTATATATATTTTACATTTTGCAAATATCCATACTTATATTAAATAACCGTAGGGGTATTCAACGATATATTAACAAAATTCATCATTGACGAACGTCAGATTAAATAAATAAAATGGAAAAATATTTTTAAAACAAACTTTTACACTTTTAAGTTACTTAAAGCCATTTAAATTTCATTTCTTTATTAATTCTCCTTTTTTATTGGGTTAAGAAAACGTTTTTTGTCATTTATTTATTAAAAGGTTTTTTTTAATATTGTTTTTCCATTTTTTTTTGAGCTTTAATTATTTTATCGCTCCTTAGGATGACTTTTAATAGATGACATTCGAGACCTGTACAACAAAATTCACCAGGTTAGCAATAGTATAAAGTAATATAGAATAAAAGTTAAATTTAAAATGCGTAAATAAATATAATCCCAAAACCCGCAATTGGCCGGTTTATTTACCACAAGCATGTCAAATACACATAAAGCTCGCTTGTTAATAAGCTCAGACCGTAGCCTATAGAGCTTCTAACGTAGCGTGCCCCAAGTTGGGCGCCAATGTAACGATGCGATGTTAATAGAGACCACCGCCTGGTGTGGAATAATTCAATATTAAAATCTATAGTGGCGAAATATGTCACTATACGTTATATTATTAAGAGGTAACAAAATTATAAAATAATACGATATATATATATATCATTTAGGGATTCGTTTTCGATTATCAAAAGGCACGTTGTCTAGGTGGATTGAGTGATGAAATCGATCGAGTGCCAAAATGACACAAATAATTAAAAATTTAAGTTTCCTTTTATAGATTACCAGTAAATGGAAAGTGCAAAGAGTCAATCAAATAAGTTGCTAATCCTATGGTTAGCGTGAGAACGGTAAGCGTGAGTGTAATGTTCCACAGGTCTATACCAGCGATTATGGTATAGCCCAATTTATTTTAAGAATTATATTTCTACGTTTTTGATTTTGATAAAAATACTTACCAATTTTAAAACTTAATAGCTTTTATGTCCATCGCTCTAAATTCGAGATAAAAAGCTCAAAACTCAGATGGAATCGCTTATTATGGACTCATAATAAATCAGTTGTTATTTTACTTACGTAATAATTATATTGATCGCTTTATATTCATTATACTCGTTCAAGGATTCAAACACGACAAAATTAAATTTCTTTTGTAGATAACATGATTACGAAGTGATTACTTTGAATAACATTGTTTTCAGATTTAACCATTGGAACATTTTTCTCAAGGATCCTTTTCCTTAAAGAATGGGCCATTTTACGGCTTAACGACATCTCATACCGACAAAGTTATAAAGGGAAATACACGATATTTTTGGATGATAACTATCTATCAAACCTCTTATCGAGAAGCAATGAGAAAAGTAGACATTGGTTGTATAAAATAAACCGAGCTGTCAAACGTGTATCCAGAATCGATTCGTGAAGTGAGTAGGTCGTGTATTTATGCGGTGCACTTGGATAAAGGTAATATGGTAATATGGTTTGTTGCTTGAATGCCATTTTGGAATAAATCATCAAAGATAAATAGATACAGTAAAATTTGATCTAGAGTGTTTGTAAAGTGGGCGAAGTCGGAAATCAGACGAAAAAAGCTTCCTATTGTGGTTTCATATTAGGTGCATGTACATTTCTTCTAGGTGTTATTAATCTGTGTGTATAGGCAGTCTCTCTGTTATCAGAATTTCAATGAAATAACTATCTTCCCATTAATTTGACACTTTCTTAGGTATTCATTTCATAAAGTAATCATTGCTTCGTTACGTAATTGTTAATTAAAGCTGGCAAAATATCCTAAATAATTAACTGATTATTTAGGTTATATTATTATACATATTACCAGCTAACCTAGCTACAAGCTTAAATCAAAATTATCAATCTATATGTTATAAGTTTGTTGGCTGAATAAAATAAAAAATTGAAAATTTGCTTCGACGCTTCGTTAGGGCACAAACATGTCTGACATGAATCCCTATTTAAAAGTTGTTATTGAAAACTGCTGATCAATATGCCAATATATTTAACAGAATTAAATCTATGTGTTTAAATCAGATCACAATCAAACAACATAAATAGATACTTAATAAATATACATAGTACACATATATAGCTAGATGATTCTGAACAAATGACAGGATCTTGCAAAACTGAATTGCATTTGAAAAGGAAATGGGATTCCTTTTTCATTTCATGGTATCTGCTCAGTCATCACTAATCCACACCTCATTCAAATATCTAAGAGGAATAGAAGCTCTTTTTTTGTTAAAGCATTCCACTCCATTTCGTAATTTACCATTTTAGTCCTTTAGCTCGCTTAAGCGTTGACAATGCTGTTTGCATCTTTATTTGTATCTTGAGACTGGTATTAAGAAGTCTGTATATCGGATGAAAAATTTATTTTCGACGATGAATTGACTAATAGATAGTAGCGTCAACTATGATTGTTGCCAGAAAAAATAATATGGAGTATTGTTACTCAAATATTGTTCGATTATTGTATCGAGGATAGCATCATCACTTTGAAGGATCTCACTGATGAATACATCACAAAAATAAAATTGCCTACCATGAAAATATTGACTAAGTTATCGGTATCGAGTACTGATACTTTATATTGTAATTACTATTTATTAACACACGCCTACCTAGGAAATATTGTTAGCTTTAATTTACAATTACGAAACGAATTGAGTACTTTATGAAATGAATACCTAAGTAGTTTTCAAACTTCAAAGTAATAGGTCAATATATATTAAATTAAAGTACATGTAACTTTCAACATTAGACACTAATATCATGCCTATGCACAAAGATTAACCACATCTAGGTAAAGTGTACCTGCACGACATTTGAAGCCAAAATAGTAAGCTTTATGTCTTCTGTTTTTCGACTTCGCCCAATTTACTAGCACCCAAGATCAAATTTTACTGTGTCTTTTTATTTATTTATTACTTGTCACAGGAGATGCGCGTGCGCACAAGCAATAAAGTCATGCTGCTTCAATTTAAATCAAGATAGTATGTCATGAAGCGTGCATATTTTTGGATATTCACAAATTCATGTTTTAATTGAGTTTTACATAAATAGGGTCATTTTAACAAAAAACCTTAGCGCTACCTTGAATAATTTCAAAATGATTGCTTAAAAAATAATTTATAATAAAAACTCCTTCCTAAAATTGGCATTAACATTTTTATGGTAATTAAATTTTTGTTATGTATAACCAATTAGTTTTATATTAATGCGGTAATTTTAATTGCTAGAGCTAGACGAGTAACCATTTTTTCTTAAAAGCTTCTTTAGGCTTTGGTTATTGCTAATTATCAGGTGTTGCATATACTGAGTTATATTATCACTGTCTAACGCAAGACTACATCGTATGTACTAGGTAGGACACAATGTTGGAGTGAACTATGGATGGTGATCAGTTTTCGAGGATAACCGCCCATATGATATATTGATGAGATTGATATGAAGGTACAAAAAAATGCAGAGGACGCAAGACAGACGTAAATGAACATTATTGCAGGACGACCACAAACAGAATTGGATGTCATAAAGGGCGTTATGGTGGAGATAAAATCAAAGAAATATCTTTTAAATTAAAGATTTCAACTTAGTATATACACCTCGAGACCATATAAATCCAATTGGATTTAAATTGCATGGCTTGATAGTTATTCTTAGGTTATGAGCAAGATATATTTAGCTAGCTCTACCTCGATGAGATAAAGTGTAAGAGTGAGTTATGTCCACCGAGCAGTTAAATGATCACCGACAACAAACAAATATTTTAACCAACCTTAATCATTTCTTATAGTAATTTACGAATAATAATCATATTACAGTGTGAAAAAACGGTCACGAACACATTATGTTGAAACAACTAAATCTTAGATCAAAGCGATAATAGGGCGTTTAGTTTGCGTTCTCTTTTTTATGGTCCCTGGTATTACACGCATTTTTATTGGTGTGGTAACATTCCTTGGGCACTTTTAATAACACACGCCAATAATTCTGCCAAATTTCAAGCCCATATCCAGCATTATTAAGTTTTAGGTTTGATTTTGATTATAGAACTTGAAGTAGATAAGAGAATATTCAAAATAGTCTATTAGGATGAATTAAAATGTGAGGTAAGGTATTGATATAAACAACTAAATATTTTATTGAGTAGTAAAGTAGTAAAATAAAAGCTTACAAATGTTATCCGATTTCAAATTATTTTGAAGTCGTAACTTCACTTAGCACCAACTCCAAAAAATAATTTTAAATTGAATAGCTTCGTCGTTGAATTATTTTTGCCATTTTAGTGATTTTCAGTCGATTCTTAGTTCTTGTTTAATTTTTTTTTCCAATCAATTATGAGTAAAAATTTTCTTAGGTATAAGTAAGATTAGTTACTATTTAATTTTTGACTTGCCTGTCTGTATATTATTTGTTTAAAGTACTCGAAACACGTACTTATAAAATTTGGAGATTGCTCTTGGACCCCTTCATCAGATCCTGACGATGGGACTGCCTCAGGAGTATACTCTATCGAAAAGAAAAAAATTTTGAAAATCTATTCACTATTGAAACAGTCGAAATGAGAACCTCCTCTTTTTTGGTTTGGTTGGAAATATCGAATTAAATCTGTTTTAACCGGACACTTGTGGGATCAAATTGCGCACTAATTCATTCTAATTCGTACTCGTGTCGCTAAACAATTTGAAGTGGATGAGTTTTTAATTGTGCGAGTTCAGACAGGCAGTTAATCAGCGTTATTTGTTATGCCGTCCATACGCTAGTGCTCGCGAGAGAAAAGTCATACCGTGAGGCCGATGTATAATATATAGGTAGGGGATATATAATATATAGTAGGATAGGGGACAAAGACTCGCTTGAGTCAGCTTAGTTGTTCGCATGATTGAGACAGTCAGCCCGATCTTGAAGCAGTGGTTTGAAAGTCCTTACTTTCTACATGATACAGGTCCTCAATGGGCATGGATGCTTCGGGGCATACCTATTTTGAATCTCCAGAAGGAGCAGACTGCCTACATAGCTGCCCAGACGAAGACGCCCTGCACACCCTGCAGGCTTGCCCTATTTGAGTGGTAGGACGACGTATGTTGGCCGCTGTTGTGGAGCACGACTTCTCCCTCCCTCCCGTTTTTAAGAAGAAGTTCGAGAGTGACAGGTTGTGGCAGGTGGTCTTCACATACTGCGACGTGCGTGTGATTACGAGGAAGGAGGAGGTTTTAGCGGGTGTGAGCCCCACACATCCCCTGTTACTATCCACAGGTAATGGGGAAAGTCTGGTAAACATTACCCAGAGCCGAAAAAAAGACAGGCGAAATAACTTCAAAATTTGCTGAATTCTCCATCCATTTTGCTCAGCAAAATATAAATTTCCAAAAATTTTAGTTGTACGGAATAAGTCCTGATACATTTGTACCATATTATCTATCAATGGATTCGATAAAGACACATTGCCTGTAATCGTACAAACAAGTACTTGCCTTCACTCCTTTTTATTACATTAATAAGCATTATATTGTATTTTGCCATATTTTAAAAGTAATAAATTTATGTTGAGTTTCATTAATTACTGTACTGACTGTTTTGAACTGTATTTGACTGACTGAAGCAGTATTTAAGCATATACTTATTTACTTGCAGATATTATGGCGCTGTCTACTTTCGGAATACTACTGAAATGTCATATCCAATTTAAATTTAACTGCCTTGCTTATGTTAGCATCTTTTAATTTAATTGAAACTATTGATTCCGTAAATGTCAGCTTAATCACACACAAAATCATAAGATATTCCAATAATTTATCACAAATCGTGATAAATTATTGGAATATCTTATGATTTTCAGCAAGAGTGCGGGAGTAGATTACTTTTACAAGTATTTCAGACAAGTAGATACGACACGCTGCCTGGAATGCTGGCTCTATTTATAACAAGCTGGTGGCCTTCATCTGAATTTGTGTGTTAAGTCTCAGTATATTTTATATCTACTTCTTAGTATGAAAATAATGATACGCGAAGGATCGCTTTTATTTATTTTCTTAAATAGGAACAGTCACTTTTATTACGGGAACAACAACACCACACCTAAAACATAATTCTGAGTATTCAAATACACGATTTTTATTTTCCGAATTTCATAAACATTTTTACTAAATTTTCAGATTTCAATAAGCGCGAATCATCACAAATACGTTGTGTTAATGGCCCCAAATACCATATTCCGAATTTCAAATTTACTAAAATTCATTTGTAAAAATTAAGAATTTACTTATATCAAAATTAGATAAAAACAAATTGTTCCGATAATAAAATTAAGCTGAAACCCGATTCGCCGTAGTCGTACGACCGTGGCCGTCGTACTTGTCTGTTAGTTCTGTTACGTAAGGGCGGAAGCACTGCACACAGTGTCGGAGAAGAGCAAAAGTAATGCATCCCTGCCTTTAAGCACTGCCTGCAGCCTTGGTATAGTTAGCATGCAGGCAAGCATGCAATGTATACATGCATGTTTCCTTTTAATAGATTGTGGTGCGATGGTTAGCTACCTGCACTATTGCAAGTTTGATTTTCCGGTTTATGTTTGTTCGGATAATCTGAATAGGTATTTATGAAATTCAGAATTAATAATAATTCCAAATTTTTATAATTCGGTATTTTGAAATTCTACATTTTTCAATCATCATTATAAGCATTAGTGTTTTTGAATTTTAGGTCATTAATAACAGGATTCTTGATATTCGAGATTCCAAATTACTCGGAATTATAAATTTGTGATTATGACTACAGGAATAAAGATTTTCGTATTTTTTAGTGTGCCGGCCACCTTTTAAAAGTAAAGCACATTTGTATAAGAGTACTAACTAATGTTAAACTGTCAAGCTCCCACATAACAGACACAATTATTTATTATTTCCGATCGATCTGTGATGTGGAGTGACACCAACAACATATTTAAAAATAAAGTTAATATTACATAGTATTTTGGGAGTAATTGCCGAATGAACCAGAGCTATAGTAGTGGTAATTCCCCGTCACTTAATACTCGCAATACACCAGTAGGTATTGAAAGTAAAGAGGTCATTTCGAAATAATTTAGTTGTTATTTCAGTTGGTAATCGTCTAAAGTAAAATTTTAAATCAAAAGCATTTCTATTTTGAAAGAGAATAACTTGTCTAATTGTATGGTAATTTTACTATGTAACAGATACTACCTATTTATAGTACCTTCTTTTTTAGGTCCCTATTCCAGTTTCAAATTCGACGTTAACGTTTAGTAAGTTATACATTATCATAAATGGAGTTTATAGCTAGACATACGAATATAATTTTTATGTCACACATTCACACCCCCGAAAATATCAACCTGCCCCCGGTACCCCCCTACTTGCCTACCCGGTAGTTATTACATATAAAAATACGCTTTACTGCACCAAAACACACAAAAATAACAAGAAAATAAAAAAGTTTTTTTCTTTGAATTGATTTCTTTTCGTTTTATTGATGTATGCGGTGCGAATATTAAGATGCGAAAGATGATGATGATCTAGATGAGACGAAAAGAAATAATATTTTGATGGTAACTAACAGAGAATTCTTTAAAACAGTAATCGCATCGCATAATGATGCATAAATTTTGTCTCCACGTGCTGTCGCCCTTAAAACAGGTTATACACCTCCATTCAGATAAGGTTAATTTCACGTTGTTGTATAATTAGCTTATATTATGTTAATTATCTTCAAATTAAGGCTGCTGGAAGAGGGTATGTTTATTTAATTTTAAAATATTGTACTAATTATGAAACAGAACGTAGTTCACTTATATTTTTAAGCCTGACTATATGCTGACATGACTTCTAGGGGTGTTATTAAATCATGCTAAACGAAGCGTCTATATAACTAAAAATCAAATATTTTTTAAACATTATTGTAATAATGAAAGCGAGATTACATGTGAGTTTAATATGTATTTTTAACATTATTTTTATGCAACAGTTACAAAACAACTTTTTAGTCAAAGATGATAATTTGTTGCAATTGTTAAACTTGTAAAGTTTGTTATCTTTTATTTATTTATTTTATATCTTAATAATTAATGCAAATTAATCATCAAATCTATTATTAAAAAAAAGATATTTTTCTATTTTTGATTCATTAGGCTTTTACTACGTGTAACTATATAATCATTTTGTTTTTTTAATGTTTTTTAAAATGCTTATATTGCTATTTTTTAATTTTTCACTACTTGTCGTTATTTAATTGCTCTGAAACTTTCCCTAAAGCTGTTTTTCACCTGACAATTTTCATTTTATATGAGAAGGATCCAAATACAAATTATACCACAGATAACTACTCATATATTCAAGTCAGACTTTTTGAAGTTATTTGGGTAGTTGAACTAAGAATGCGAACTTATTCGCTTAAAAAATCCATCCTAGCAGATGTGGATGAAACGTTGGAAGACGTGACGTTTAACTTTAGATTCAAACGACACTCAAGAGAATACGCATATAAAAACCTTTTTCTTCCCAAATTTCACATCCACAAAAGAAAGTAATAAGTTAACCGTACAATCAAAGAACAATTAAATTTAAATTGTTTTGTTTCCGGGAGTATATCGGGAATCAACAAATTGAAATGTCGTTTCTTGTCACTGTCGACGGCGTATATATGTACATGCCACTACCAGGCACCAGCTTTACTTCATGGAGAAACTCATGAGGAGTTTGAGCCATAAAACAACTTTACACATACTCCAAAGAAATAAATTTAAATTGGATAACTTCTTACATTTGAAGTTAAGTTTTTACGTTTTGAAGTAAGTTTTAGTTTTGTTTAAAAACTTTTATTTTTACAACTTTGAGTGTTAAGTTTCTAAGGTCCGTAATGTGACCGTCAGTATTGTTGACTAGCTTGTATCTTTGTCGTTTGTAAAAATAAAGAATAGCTTTAGAAAGAATAAGAAACACGTGCTATAGTCAGTTTCCCTGGGACCCCATCATTAGACCATGACTTGGTAACAATGGGATCACTTAAGGAATATACTCTACTCTACGTGTATGTTTTTCTATATGGACATACATAGTAAGCTATTTTGACAAAAATGTTTGCCATAAATAATCATTAATATTTTTAAAATATTCTTAAATTCACATCAATTAAATGCGCTAATGTAAATGCACAGATTTGACTTTTCTCATATGGTAATATTAGCAATCATTTAGTAATACTGGAGTCTAGTGCGTAATTGCGGGATCGGTTGGGCGCTGGATATTTTATTTGGTATAGTGTGTTGTGTTGTAGTGCAATTTTGTTGTGATTTTGGTGTAATTTCAGGCCAAAAAGGATTGTTGTATCTTGTAATAAATGAAAGCATAATTCAACATTGACTGGTGACTTACGTCAGGTTTTTGAGTTGTTTCATTTTCATTTCTCCATTCAAAGTCAAAATATTATATTCAACTGTGATACATTATATATACACTTATTGAACTTCAACCTAAGTCATCTGTTCGTAAATTTACCGTAAATTCTTTTCCAGAGAACTGGCAAGAAACACAGGAAGATTTGTCCCTCCCTTTACACGTCACTGAGAATTGTTTATCAGAAAATTTGTGTAAAGGCACTTCAGTTACCTTTGGTAGGACTTTACTTTAAATGTACACACATTTCCCCATGAAAGAGAGACCTGTCTTGTGAAATCTAAATTTTGGTACAGCAAGTATTAATTCCTAGTAATATGTAAATATTTATGAAAAATCAATTGTATTGACATACAATAAATTTATAGAATGAGCTCGTTTTTGAAATTATTTTTAATCATTTCATTTCACTGGTTGATATTACATATTCAATTTTTTTCCTTGTAAGGCATTAAGAAAATGGCGTGACCTACCATTAGTCGCCATAAATCCCATGGGGTACAGAAAACGTTACACAGGTGTCCCGGGGCTATATATAATAAATAAACAACTACATAAAACATGGCTGTATGGGTTTCATTTACCTTTGCCTTCCCTTTAATGTTTAAACCAAGTGTTTTTGAGTACATTTTTCACAATTTTAAGGGTTCTATAAATTAAAAGGAAAAAACGGAACCTTTGTAAGATTACTTTTTTTTGTCAAAATCTGAATATTAATATTTCAAAAAAAATATTAAAATAGAGTCTTATTCAGAGACGTTGATTACGTATCTAAGTCCGTAATTTGTACGTAACGCTCAGCAGATTTAGACTCGCATTTTTAACTGTAAATTTTATACACAAGCAGTCGTATTTAACTCGCTGTCCTTTGAATAAGCTAGATATAGGTCATAATCGTCTTTCCGTTATGTGAATTGTCTAGTCATAACTTTCAGACAAAATAATAAGCTTTTCGGTCATGTCGATGCATTAAATGAGTGGTTAGTCTATGTAAAATCAGCTACGTAAAACAGTAACACTTTTTTCGAGATCAGTAAAAGTGTCTTATGCCTGTAGAAACCTAGCATACCACAATTAATTAAGTTGTTGAGTGACTTTGCATATAAATGACGGAAGAAATGGTGACGGAACGCCCTATCTTAGTAAATTATAAAACACAATTCTGCTACACAAAAATGATAGACTTTTTAAAATAAACTTGCTGCTTACAAAGGGAGAGCAAAGCTCTAAGAATTATACCAAACAAAATGGAGGATGTTTACCACAATCTTGATGAATCGTGGTACGTAGGGACGGGCCGTAGCTTGATTCAATGAGTTCACTAAATAAATGTTTTATTTTTTCATCAACCATATTAGCAAATTTAAATAAATGAACAATAAATATTTTTCAGTTTTCCCCAAAAACATTACTATTAAATTAAGTTATTGAGGAGCTCGTTCCTCGCCATGGTTTTCAATAAATCCTTGGGCTAACGGAATCAAGCTGGCAGACCATGGCAGTGCCTTTAATTACTGATATTATTTAACTTTGCTATGTAAATCTAATTTTTTTACTAGAGACAACAAAATCAGAATATTTTTCTCCTTAGTGGCTATTTTTAGCTTAATGATCCAGACTCCAGACGGTTAGTGGGGGTTCATTTAACGAACTAAGTAGAGAGATTTTGAACCTTTCGTTACGGAAAGAATAGAGAATATTTCTCTAGTTAACGAAAATATAGGATCAATGTTATAAAATCTACAATATATAGCTTATACCCTGGACTACGAGGCTTGCGGATTTCAAAAATTCATCTGTTAGATGTCTGTAGATGGATATATTGCAACTCCACAATAACAACTAAACTATTAAATATTTAAAAATATAAATTCAAAAATGTATTGTTTAAATATAAATACTATAAAATCAGCCAGTGCGCAACACCATCAATTCTTAAAAGAGTATTGTCTTATATATCAATATTCCGTAAGGCAAATCTTTTTCAGAAAACGAAATAAATGATACGTATTTTTTATGATACGTATCTGCTTCTGAAATATTTAAAGATATTTTTTTACACAAATACATACTTATTTGACGTTTCAAAAGGTAAGCCATTTTGACAAGATAAATTTCGAAAATTGCAATCGAATCGCTACATGTAAAAATGTCTGTGTTTCACATAAGCTCTCGCTTAGCTATCAAAGACAAAATATATTATTCAACTTTAATACGTACATATACACTTATTGAACGCCAATCTAAACCATTTCTTCGTAATCCCGGTATATACCAGGGTGTCTTGTTCTGAGAAGAACAGGCAAGAAACTCAAAAAATTTGTCTCTCCCTTTAAACGTCATTTAGTATTTAATCAATCCACAGTCAATAATAAAACTATGAATGTGAAAACAGAGAAAATGATTACGGTTTATAACATTTTCAGTCATATAAATTTAAAGTAATAATATAGTGTGTAGTAAAAGTATAGTGCTTGTAACAAACAATTAAAAAATTAAAATTGACAATGAAAAACATTTAATTTTTTTCTAACATTCTTGTCATTTAAATATTCCTGAAATTTATTGTTAGCTTTTTCCATTAAATTATCGATCCTAGTAGTCAATAACTTTGGTTTGTTATTTAAAGACATCATGATAATTGCTTCGATATCATGGAAATTAATCTAGCAATTTGAATAGCACAATTTTGACTCGCCTAAAAACGCAGTATAACGCTGTGGTATATGTATTTAAGTCGTTTCATATTTAATACAAGTTTAAAAATCCTTTTAGGTATTGGAGTTTATACTAAACTGTTTACAAAGACAAGTTACCATGTTTTAAACTAACTCGATGTTACACTACTTTTAAAGTTTATGTATCTTGCAAAATTACTTCTTTCATTAGTCAAAATTATTTTAAAATATCCAAACAATAGAATTTCACGAGTTAGTAACTACTTAATAATTACTTCCATTGTCAAAAAATATTGATACGTCTTCTATACGTTATTTTTTTTTGCAATTTGGTACCTTAAAAAGATTATGGAGAAGTCACCACAATCGGAAGAAGGTGAGAACATACAGCATGAGTAAGGAAACTGAAAATGGCCTACTGGCTATGTGTTGTGCTGTGTTACTCAAGGAGTAATACAATACTTATTCAAATTTATGGCCAACTCTTATTCAGCGCGGGATCACAAACTACAAAAGCTTATTTGACTACACACTTTAGAGGTTTCCCAGAATCCTGTCCTCTAAGCTACCAGTACAAAGTTATTATTGAGGATCAGATCAGATGTCTGGAGATTGAAAATTAAGACAAAACATTACCCTTGACTACTTTCCTGAAGAATTTGATCACAGTTGAAGCGTGAACATTCATAAATATTATATTGGCAGTAGACAACTTTAATAAACAACTGAACTCGCATTCTTCCAGTAAAGTTCGACTCATATTGCCCCAGTTGATGAAGTACTGAATTGGTATCTCCAGATGTAGGCAATGCTGTTGCGTCTTTTAATGAAACAAATATTCGGAAGAATAATTTCGGTTTATGACTGTATAAGTAGTAGAAATTATAATCAAGTTTGAGTTGAACATATTGCTTAACAGTATAATTATAACCTACACTATTCTCTTGAAACTAAAAATTGTTTAATAGTTATAACTATTTTCGTAGATAATCCTATAACATAAAATAATGAAGGAAAATTTTAAAAAGGCATTTTTAAAATGATTGTTTCCCGAAAACGTTGCCTGTTTTACTAAAAAGGATTAATTTGACTAAAAATTTAACTTAAATATTTAAAAAATAACCTTTTCAATTTTTTTATATACCTTTTCAATTATAAAAAATAGTTAGTAATAAAAAATTTGAATTTGAATTTTAAATTAACTAGTAAAATATATATTAGGTTAGTTACATTAAAGCTGTGTCAAAGACATTAAATATTATTGTGATAGACATCTATTCTTATCAGTACCTACTATACCCTTCCGAGATTAGATATAAACCACCATAAACGTCTCCAACGCTGTACGGTCATATTTACGATGACAACCGGGACTAAGGGCTTAACATTCCTTCCGAGATGCGGAAATTAATAGGTAGGTATATTTCAATGTACACCCAAAGGAATATAATTAAAAAGCATTCACTCGACTGGAATCGACGATAATAATTTTCTGTATTTAGTTCAATGAATAAAATTGTCAATTCATTGAATTTTAAATAGGTACATATCAATAAAAGTTGTAGATGTACAATCTTACTCAATTAATCAAATGAATACAGTAATTTAAGTTCAGACTTGAATTTTTTAATGTTATGCTACAGTAATTTTGTTAACATCTTAAGTTTATGATCTAACTCGCAAGATTATAAAACTTTGATATATAGTAATCAGCAACACACCCGTTATAATTTCATTATTAAATTGTGAATGAACCTGATATAACCTCAAACCTGAAATTGGGGATTGAATTTACTTTGAAACTTTTTATCTCTGGGTTGATTGATGAGGAGATTGGTACACATACGTTTCAATTAAATCTCAATCACATTTTTATTAAAGTCATCACCTAAAAACACATGCACGTGATGATCCTATGGTAAGCAGGTGGCGGTAAGCGTAGGAAATATTAACCTATGAGTGACTACATCTGAGGTACAGGTGAATTTGTAAATGCAACTGTGTTTTAAAATTTGTATATTACACAAGGCCTACTGCAAAGTAAGCTTTTGGAGTAGTCTGGTGATTACACTTGAAGAAAAAACCAAAACCTGGGACAGCCTGGTTATCTCCTAATTAGATCTTTTCCCACACGTTTTGAGTTCTAATAAAATCATATTACTTTCATCTCAGAGTTTAGTTTAGTTCTACAGAAAACTTAACTAATACTTGCCCTTTCTCTTTGTCTTGGATATTGCCGGTTTTTATATCCGATTCGCTGGGATTAACAGCACCTTCAGTGTTTGTGTCTGAGAAAAATGTCATTTGTTTTCTCTGAACTCAGATCCTTTCCGCGAAGGGCAGTGGAGCTTACCAACCACTTACCAGCGGCGGGTTGGGCGGGTCGAGGAGGAATCCATTTGGATTCCTCCAAAATAGCTACGAAGAAGAAAGTCACGTTAAAAGTATAATAATAGAAAGGTACCGTACAATAAATAAAACAATTATAAATACCCCCGTTGCGACAATTTCATTGGAATTTATTACACACTCACAAGAAGCGATAATAACTGCTGTAATTTGTTAATATAATTTGGTCAATGTGTTAAGAGAAATGTTTTGAGAAATATGATTAAAATCATAATAATTCTTGTATAATTTCAGTGGTTCCATATGATAACTAAAAGTACATAATATTTTACTGAACATATTAACATGCCATCCGTTCGTACTTTCATCGGAGGTTTTGACCTGAAAAGAAAATGTACGAAAAAAGTAGGTGTACTTTCGTAGATAACAATATCGATTTTCACAAATAACTTTTGAACAAAAATTTAAAACTTCTCATAAACATATTTTCTTATGTAGCTAGTAAATACAATATTAATATCACAAAACAGCTTTTTTATGATTTTTTATAGAAGTTGTTATATTATTAGAGTCATAAATTATCCTTCCTCCATGTTTCCCCTACTTACTTATTTCATAAACGTATTGTTCATTATTATAAAATACCTATCCATGCATATTAACATCTTTATAAATAACATATTGTTTTACTTTGAAATGTTTCATGTGAATTTTATCGAAACTTTCATGGACATGGGCTTTTGGTTTACAAACAATAAAGAATATATGTAACAGCTAGAAATAAAGAAAATAGATAGAAATACATTTGGGTTAAAGAAATGTTAACTTGTTTAGTATTGAATTAAAAACAATTTTTACACATATCTATATCCATTTAGTGGCGTCATAATGAATAGATCTATATGTTAAAATACAATAATCTAAACATGATAATCATCCATATCAATAAAAATGGTAAACAAATAATGTAAATATTTATCAATATGATTCTTACCAACAGACGCCTTAAATGGTCGGAATAGAACTAAGTCTTCAAGAAGTATTCCTTTTTAATAAAAAAAAACTGACTACAAAACATTAAAAGCAAAAATAATGAAATTTACGAAGTTGTCCCATTTAAAGTTAATTTTGGACCCAGTGTTTCATTTTTTATTGTTTTTTGGAAACAATTTAGCACCAAATCCAAAAAATAATTTTAATTTGGATAACTTCTTTAATTAAATATGTTTTACAATAAATTAGTGTTCCTTGTCGAATTTTAGTTTTCTTTAAAACTTTTTTTTACAATTTTGAGTGGAGTTTCTAACGTCAAAGTTAGATACGTGATCGTTAGTATTGGCGACTTGCTTGTCTGTTGGTCGTTGGATAAAAATACGAAATTAGCATTTGAAATAAAGTATTGTGAAAATTAAATTATCCAAGTTAATAATAATTCTCATGAAATAAAAACTATTGGGCCACACCGAAGTAAATGTTTATGGCACTAATTGGAAACTATTCTGCAACGAACAGTAAAAGAATCACGTAAAGAATCAGAAAGCTCGGCGCAATCGGTGTACATACATAAATAAGTCTATAAACAATTACATAAATATTCTACTCAACAGAATTAGCTAGGAATGATAATCTTGGGCTTCGAAGTTATATCACAGATTACTTAATAGTTACTACAAAAACGATGCTTCACTCAGTACAAAGTTTCCAAAACCTACTGCGACAATAGCCTACTCCGTCGCGTCAGCAAACCCTGCTTGCTAAAATGTGTCTAAATGGTCAAGCGTAAAGTTGTCATTGCCTCGGCCCGCGCGACTCCACAGTAATCGCAGGGCTACCTTTTCGATAAAATTAAATTAACATAACTTTTTGTGTCTATGATATTAAGAGCTGTGGATGTGTTCTGATTAAAAGAGTCGTTTTAAAATTGCATCATTGGTAAAATATATTTTTTATAAATTAACATTTAGATATTGCACAACTATAGAAGTAGAGGAAGAGGAGGGTAGATAAAATAAAAAATATTTTAAAATTACATGTTTTATTTTTATAAATTTCTTTCTCTTTCTATATTCCCGGTTATTAAATTTCAGTGTTGAAAAAATCCTGAATTTAATTAAAAAACAAAATATATGATGTACCTTAAAATTACATAGAGAGTACCTTTCTTCATCGACAGGTGAATGGAAAAATGTAAGGTGTATGTGCCTTTCTACTGCTTGATTGCATCTATCTACAGCACATAAGGAACCAGAAGGCATTGTAGTTACGCTTATGAACGAACGGAATTAATAATACCGTAGAACGTACATGCGTCGTGCTTGCGGCAACCCCGCTGGATTTGGGCCGATGGGAGCCACCGGCACCACCCGGCCACTCGTTAGATAATAATAGCGGTCAAGTTCAGAGAATGACCGAAACCTGGTTATATTAGAGGATCTTTGCAAGTCTGTCGCGAAACTGCACCAGTATGATGTTCTCAGGTCACAATACAATTTACGTCTTACTCTATAATAGAAAGGATTGTAACTTGGCATAGACCAGATTTTAAATAATCAATTCTAACATAATACTCTAATCAATATTCTAATTAATTCGTATATTTTATGACCAAATCTGGACTGTTGAATTTGATCACTAAGTATATGAATTAAATGAATGAAGCCTGGTGTGTTGTACTTAAATTTTTAATTTCAATGTTCTGCAACTCAAGACCAATAATTCTAAACGTTTTTGGTCATGCTCTAACGATTTCTTACTCCTAACGGGCTATCAGATCATTCAATTAAACTTCAGAACTTTCAAATCTTTTTCACTTGATATTCAACATGCTAATTATATTGATAATTATAATTATACATGATAATTATAGTGTTCTACTTCTACTCCTCCTTCTCAAAATGAACAACTTAAAACAGATTTGAAATTCACAGGTCAAATAATACCTCTCAATCTATTTATAAAGTCCGTATTTAATTATTACGGACAAGTATTCATATTCATTAAGATAAGATTGAAACGTTTAAATTCTCAAATGAAAAATCAGTCTCAAGAGCAATCAATTATGTTATTTTATTTCTTAGAAATTGGGTCTATTAATTGATAGTTATCTTAAAATGTAGTAATTCCAAAAAGATAGGGAACTCCTTCGGTTTTGAAATCTCATGCATATTTGTTAGCACAATATTAATAATAATTTGCGAAACCCGAAGGAATAATTTCTTTTTACAAATTTGATAATGGTTATCGATAGCTTTTTTGATAATTGTGATAACTTTTCTCTTTTCGTAAGTTATTATCATTAAACAATTTTATACTCATATTTAAGCCTTTTATCAACACAATGCAAACACGATGTTAGTACAGTGAAGCAGTTTAATAATTGTATAATGCAAAGTAAGAATCTCTTTCAATCTATTTGAAAGTGAACCCATCACTTTCAAATAGATTTAAATAGCTCAAATAGTTATAAATGATGGTACTATACAAATAAAAACTAGCACTAAAATAGTATAAGAAGACACACAGAAGTACTAATTTTCTTATTAGTATGAAAGATGTTATATCAAAATAGTAGGTTTTAATTTTCATTTATTCTTTATTATTTTTTTCTTCTAATTAAATTGTCATAATATAGTTGGTGATATAAGAGGGAGCGTTTTTTGACAGTATTTGGGATATGCAGTTAAGTTAACGTAAGTTCTGACACACTCAAAAAGTAGTTTTATTACAAGTAAGCGATCTTATGTAATGTGAATTGCTTTATGCAATAGTCTGCCCAAATTCAAATGGTAAATTTGAATTGTGCCATACTTACCTTAAAAACAAAATAAAAGAACCTACCTTTTCTAAGACAGACAGAAAGATTACGATCCCAAATAATTCCCATAATTTACCTATGTTTTGTTTTTAATCAGTCAGCGTTAAAATGATATTAAAACAGATTACATGTTATTCTTCTTTACCCAAAATTAATTATACTAGGCGTGACATAGATATTTACTACATGTTTAGACAAAATCACGAAATATTCTGACAAACAACATAATTATCGGTTTGATAAACAATCGACCGCCCGACCTACTCATTGGTTGGCACACAAAGTTACAACTCATATGTACTCTTTACGACAACGAACGCTATGAGGGTACTAAAGTGTGAAACATTATTGCTTTTGATCGTAGGTACTACCTATGTAGAGTCTCATTAGTAAGATTCAATTAATTAGAAAGCCTAATTGGACATGGATGAATTACGCTACTAGTAATGATCATTTGTAGTTTCTGGTTACGAGAAATACTAACAAAACCACTATTCTGAATATATATTAGCTATTAAAACTAATATTCAAGTTTCTAAACTTAGAAAAAAGTGCAAGTTGAAGTTTTTGATAGTTCTACTTTTTGTTTTGAGAATAAAGAAAACTTTAATAAGACTAGTTCGGAGCGTTTATTATTTTGAATACATTTTTATTACTCGAATACAGGCACGTACCAACTAACATTAAAAATTTAGTTGTTAACTAACATTAACAACTAAATTTTTCATAGTTTCATTTTAAAAGTTTAATTATTAATTTAAACTTTTTTTTAGTCATAAGTAAACATTTTTCAGTGTAATTTATACTGCGTTGGTACTGAAATGACACAATTAGTTTTCGAATTAATTTATTTTATTTACAATGAAGGTCCGTTTATGTTGCTAATTAAAATGAGTCCGCACTGAGAGCGCTCGCACAGGTACATTAGTCCTCAGAAGCAATCCGTTAGTTCCTGGACTTCTCCTGAACGATGCACATGACGAGCATGTGGGAGCTCGATGTAGTCTGCTCACGCAGCTGCTAGATGTACCTCGACGGGTAAATCCGTTGACTCCCACTTCTGTTGAATGAAAATTTCACACTAATGAACGACTTATTAAGATGTGATGACATGTTTTTTTCAGATAACACTGGCTATTATAGATAATAAGGCTACATATAAAAATTACATCCATTGATTTTAGTGCGAAACAAAATTTTCCTAATTTGATTTTTTTTTTAAACGTCACCTTTTTAATATCATGAAAACCTGACAGGTAAATATAGTACAGCCAAAGATATTTTATTACAAGTTTATACATACTATAAGAGAAAAAACTTTTTCCCCGACCTAAAACTTAAAACTCAGAAAACAACAAAAATGTTTAATAATTCAAACTTAATCCTTGCTTACTTCAGTCATGCAATAACAAATAGAAGTTATCTATTATATTACTTATTTCAATAAGTAACAAATAATACAATAGATATTGAATATCGTTGGACCCAAATATACATACATACATTCATAATTGTAAAGTTTGCTCAAAAGGACTCTTTTTTTAGCTCGTGGAATAGCATTTACAACATTTTCAGACTAACAAACATGTAAAGTGCGCTTTCAACCTGATTATACAGGTGTTTTGCTTAACATAACGTTTAAGGATCCCCGAAAGAGGGTGATAATATCACAATTGAAGCGCGTTAACAGGAATATGCCCACGCAGCCAACCAATACTTAGCCAGCCAGTTTTTAATGGAACAGATCATATGAAAAAGCAGCGAAATGTATGTAATTTAAAAGACCTTAATAATAGTTTTATTTATTAAATTCATCGCTATTCATATATTTCAATTCATTGGTCAAGCTGTAAAATAGATTAATATAATAAATTAAACGTTATGACATTTAATAATATTTTTCAGTTGTCGTGTTGTGCGATTAATTGCGACATATAAATAAAGTCTAAAATTAAAAATGGCAAGCGGGCTTTGTGGATATTTGATAAAAGCATTCTGTGTATCCAAGTTTGACATAATTACGTAACTTTTACAACATTTTTAAGTGATACGCTGATATGATCAAATTATTTTTGTCATGTATCATTAGTGATTTCTATCTGACACATTGCTATTTAAATTTAAACATGAACATTTCACAGTAATAGTTTTAATCTGGGTAAGTATATAACTTTAGTTTTATTATGTCATTTAAAGTTTAGATTGGGTTTCATAATAGTTGAATTTTGCAAAATATATATTAATAAATGTATGGAAGTGATGTAACCCAAACTTTTTAGCAGGATTTTATCAAGTTACTAATATACTGTTGCTTCACGTTTAAAAATACAGAACATAGAGACATCTGCAGAATTAAGAGAGCGAGATTGTTTTGTGACGCGTGTATATTCCTAGTCTAAAGCTAAAGCTTTGATATTCTAACATTAATGTTACTAATACACTAAGACGTCTTTACGTGCATTATGAAGCTTCGGATAGCATATCGTCAGCGTAGCGTTTCGTCGAGCGTTATTAAGTACTGCAAAGTAATGGATGTATTTGTTAAAAACGACAAAGTTTCTAATGAATTAACAGTGTTCAGTATGCCAAGATAGAGCACATACATAACAAAATTCTGATTACAATGAATAAAACTTTGTTCATTGAGTTACTTTGAAAATCGTACTTGCTATTTAAACTTCAACATTAAAAATTCTAGTGACTTATTTATACAAGATTTCTGTATTTAGTGATTTAAAAAGGCTTATTTATAAACCTTGATTGAGTAAATTTAGTGCTGATAATTGCTAGGTAGAGCATTCCAAGATATGGTATAAAAAAGGAGTCAGAAACTATACCCAACAACGAGGCACTTGTGAAGTTAAATCACGATTTTTAGCTTTCATATATTAATAGATGCTCGGAGAGAATATGCCTGAGTCATTATCTTTATCATTGATTGCATTCCACTGATAGTTAACAATAATGAACTTCATTGATATCACCCTGCAAAAGCATAATGTCCTCGCATCACAATATTTCAAGATATATATTTATACCATCTGCATAATAAAAACATTTGGTTGATATAGATTCGAATAATAATATAATTAAGAAACATTATAAAAAGTGGCCCTAAATTTGAGCCCTGAGGAATGATATTCATAGGAAACTGCGTATTAGCCATATATAGCTAAGTTTTATTCGACGTGATAGGTAGAAAGTTAACCACCGTTGAAGCACTCCATGGATTCTCAAGTGACATGCCTTACAGAAAGAATATTATGTTCTGATGAAAGATGACACCCTTTCTATTAATCAATTCCGGCCGTTTTCTTTCAACTTCTTACTTTAAACTCATCAGTTGTTGGCAGTAGAGATCCGAATCGATGGTTCTGCCCGGCTGTAACAGCTCATAATGAATAATGCCTTTCCAATCTCACCATAGACACAGCATAACCTTATTGTGGGTTAACCCAGGTTTTGCCACAGTTTGTGAAGCCTGACCGATGTTTGATCACGACCTTTTGCACATATTCTCAATTTCGGTTTCATTACGTCTCAAAAAAGAATCGCAAATGAGTACACGGTTCATTAGGGTTTTTTCAGTAAGATCGTGTGGCATATATCGAGCTTTTTTGTGTACCCACCTTTTTCTAATGGGTCAAAACTATTTTGTGGTCACTTCCTTTCTGGTCAATTCATAGTTCTTTAGCTATGTCGTAACGGCTGATATGCCGATCTTGGTCCACTTTTTCAAAAATACCATCCAGTTTATCCGTTAAAGTGCGACCAGAGCGAGGTGCATCCTTGTCTTCAAAATTCGCGAATTGAAAACCAACTTTGTGTTACTCTGACTGAAACTTCATTAAAAAGGTGACATTTAGATCACCTTTTTAATGCCAAAATAAATTCTTTTCAAGTCAGATTTAAATAGTACAGTCGTATAGTAGTACAGTATTTTATTACAAGTTTATACATACTATATGCAAAAAGATTTTTTCCACGTCCTAATATATACAGTAATTTATGTGAGGTCATCTATATTAAGACGACATAATTTGGTAGTTTAATTTTATAATAATCTAATTATTATTATTATTCGAGTAGAATATACGAATTGTGTAGTGTAAATGTAATTTAATACACAAAACCTTACTTTAGTTAATTAAATGCAGTATCAAATACAACACGTATAAAAAAGAAAGATACAAAGAGTTTGGATCATCCTGACCAAATAAACGTAGGTTAAACAATTTAGTCGTATTACGCCTTAGACGTTTTGGTTAAATTTTTATTAATTTATTTACCATCTATTAAAAAGATAAAACAACAAGTATTTCATATATTTTTACATGAATACTTTTGCTAGACATGGACTAAACATATATTTATGTTATTGACTACACTACATACATAATGCAATCTAGTCTCTGAAAAACTGAACATGCTGTAAAATTTGTAGTAGATGTTTTATGATTGGTACCTGTTAACATCATTACTTCTGATGTTTACGGCTTTGTTTACAAAAAAGTTTCACTTTGTGATTTTATTTTTCAAATATTTACCATGAAACAATAAAGTTAACATTCGCAGTAATTTAGGAGCTCGTTAAAATGTTACATTCTTGGCAAATTAATTATTTAACAAAAAAACTTATTGTCCTACGTTGTTGTTCCTTATATATATAACTTGCAACGTCCGTCTTCCTTATTCTTTTTATTCTTATAACTTAAAATCTCCATCTTATATGGATTCAGTCCTTCATAAAAAATAGAAGTCATGGTACCGATAAGGTACCATAAGGGTTCCCTCAGGTATCTCATTTAAGCCTTTTGCTATTCCCACGCGTGAAATACACTTAATTAACACAGTCATTAATTAATACTACTTTATGATGATACAAAATTATTTCAAATGATTAAATTGATGTGATTTGGTTGCATTTTGTAATTACTGTAAAACGAATAGAATTTTACGAAATATTAATTAATGTTTCTATATCAATGAATGTTTTATCCAAATCATGTTTATTTAATTCAACATTTAATCTTCATATAGATAATTAGTTGCTAATGCGTTCCATAGCTTAGGTTTCATGCTTAGAATTAGTATAATTCGTAAAATGTACTCTAAAAAATCTGTACTTTTTGTTTGTTTATACAGTTTTGTAGTCTGCTATGGCGTTCTTATTGTCCGTTTTTTAACAACAGAATCGAAAAATTCAAAAGAAATATAAAAAGATATAAGATATATAAACTCAAATATCGTTCAACTGTGGACACGATATAGCAGATGAAGGATAAGACATGCAAATGAAAATGGATAGGAATAAAATGATTCCTTTCAAAAGAATAAAGAATTTTACTTCAATCCAAAATAGCACTCAAGCGAAACAATGTAAGGAATTACCTCCTTTTTAAAGTTCGATATTCTTCCAATTTATAAAAATGTAGAATTGAAACAAATTATGAATTTATTTCATATTCTTGAATGTTTAATAGTATCTGCACATTTTAAGGTTTTAATAAAGTTTATTTATTCTCACCAGACATAGGCATCCCGTCACACATGCTGTATTGATGGCAGGACTGCGACGGCGGAGGTTCATTTCGTAAACGTAGCATCCAACCTAAGGCCTAGAACATAATTCGTATAATTAGTTTCACGTAGCTGACAATACACACAGTTCAACCACACCACAAAAAGTCAACTTCTTTTCAGGTGGATTCTTGACCACTACTTCACTTAAAGTTTCGCATGGACGAGTACGTTATGCGATAGTCACATTTTTAGTTTTTGACTAAAGTTTAGTATTATATTTATCTATTGCTATATAACTGAGTGTCTGAATATAGAAACATGTACAACAAAAAAGGTTGTTACAAACTCGGAACATCATCGATAAATAACATAAGAACAATATATTAATGATTGTATTAGATATATTTTAGAAGTAGTATATAATTTCCATAATGTATATGCCGTTTTTCTTTTTAAAAATAACACTTTACTTAAGCAGATATCGAAAGGATTTCATATTTTCCTTAACTTACAACTCAAAGACTCAACACATAAATTTAATCATATCAAAAACCATAGTACGATAGAAAAGTCAGATTTGTGTAACATATTCGGTTGTAGCTGCCTTGAGAATTTATCGTATTTCATACCCTGGAATGTCATCTCTATTGAGCACAAACGAAGTTAAGCATACAAAAAGATTGATATGTGGTGTTTAATAAAACGCTTGACATATTTCTGCCACTCTCCGCTTAAAATCTCGCTAGTAAGTCTTGTTGCAACGTATATCTCCGAATTTTTTTTAAATAACTATTGAACTAAAATTTGACGTTTTATCATACAAAATTTTGAAATGCTAAGAAAATGATATTCTATTTTTTTTAGGCAACATGTATAATATTAGTAAAATATTACCTAAACCTTATTACAAATATTATCATTAGACTATGCGGTAACAAAATTCTGCATTATTTACCCGTAATGCTGTAATGCAATACTATGTTTCTGCCTTGTATATTAAGAAAAATAAATGACCACAATTTTTTTTTAAACTGACGGCCATTCTGAATATTTAGCGTTTGGTAGACAACTAAACCAGAGATCCAGTGTTCTAATCCAGGTAGATGTTTGTATGGTACTTTGATGAGTTTACAGGTAATGAATATTTAATTTCAACGTCACCTACTAACCATAGCATAAGCTCTATATAACATATCATAAGCTTCATACTTAATTTGTGTTTATTATAATTTGGTGTGAGTGTGGGAATGCTATTAATTAAAAAGTCATCTGAGTCTCAATGATATTAATATTTACCTGTCTGAAACCTCGCCTGTACCTCGCGTTCATATAGCAGTAAATGATTGGATTGTAGCAGGAATGCGACATGGCGAGCCAATGGCATCCGAACCACACGTACGAAACTCCGGGCCAAGTCGCCCAGCTGGCTTCTTCTCCATAAAGCGTCCACAATATCTGCATTAAGAAACATTAACATTTATAGAATGTTTACTTCTAAGTAATTTAGTTATTGTTATCAGTTTTTTGAATCATAAAACTGTAGCACTAACCAAATAATTGGAATTACATATTGAGAATACAATAATAACGACAAAAGATCCAATCTCGATAGAGTCAACCAGAACGCATTTGCCACGGCTGCCTTCTGTGCCAACTATTCACTATATTATGCAAACATAATAAAATAACAAGTATTTTGTATTAAAACTATTTTTTCGCTGCTTTAAAAATATATTGCGATTTGTTTATAATAGTAAGAACACTAGAAGCGCTATTCATTTTTAATTCGGACTGTTTTTATATATTTTACGATCTTCCCAAAGACATTAATTCCATTTGGGTTAGTGAAGGCTACGCCATGGACGAGAGGTTCACGTCCACGCATGAGCACACTTAGTTTTTTAATATAAGATAAAGCAATGACTCAAAGCGCTCTTAATTATGCAGTCGGAAGAGTCGTTCGATTCCGATACTGTTAGCTTATAGCCAATTAAAACGACCAATTTCCTGGTAACCATAATATCATCAAAGCGGATGATATAATGTTGTACTAAATTTTATAATTTCACTCCTTCGCTTTTTCGATTCCTCCCTCTAAAAGAGCTTACTCATCAGAAAGCCATAGTCCTAATACTCTCGTATGCGTGTTGTCTGTATGATTTTAAAAAAACATGTCATCCACGCGATATTCACTACCACAGCGCCATAATAAAAAATGAAAATTATTATTACTATAAATGATAATTCACTTTGCATGAATTTAAAGTTCTAAGAACGCCACATTGTTTCAGATTATTTTATAGAATATTCATATTATGGGTATAGATACAGTCTTGTGTGCAGTTTATAATTTAGTATTTAAACTGCTGATGTTATCGGTGAGCTGAAGTATTCGTGTTTTAATATACCTAATTGTTGTATAATTACATAAAAAAACTATTGTTTACTCAATTAAGTTTAATAAGTCAGATTTCGCTTTTTCCGTTACTGAACATGTGGTAGCTTTCCATTAATCTCAAAAACTGTTTGTAAAAAATATAGCTTCTATAACATAACAGATGTGATGAAAATGTTATAAAGTTTATTCAAGCGTAAAAAAGTAATTTCCAAATTAAAATGGCAGCTACAATATTCACATGCCCATATTAGGTTGATATAAGTATCATTATCAAAATGGAACTTAATTAACGAATCAATTTTCATACACGAAACTTTATTTACTTTTCTATGAAACTTTATTCATTAGCTACAAAAATTTTACGACCTAAACCTTGACGAGAAGTATACTGTTTTAATATTGGCTAGAAACCACAAGTATGATTAATCGAAAAATGTCGAATTATTGGGTGAAATATATTTTTCTATCAGGAAAGTCTTTGATTTATGTTACATTACTATTAATTATTTAATTATTATCAATATTTTGTGTATATAATTTAAATTGTTAATTATAATCTGTTTAGTTTAGCAATTTAATGCAGTTTTCATTATATAATATTGTACTATTCGTATATGTCAGTTATCCATCAAAATTTTTCGTAAATTTTGCATAAATCTTCAGTGCTAGTGTCAATACAATGTGAAATAATCAATATTGTAATAATTTCTAAATGGCCGCCGTATCGAGTTCGCGATTTGGAACAAATTATTAACAGTAATCCGAAGTAGCAGTGGAAATAATCACTGTTTTAAATAACATGTCAGTTAGACGATTATTCATAAAAAATTGCTAATTTAAAAATATATACTCTTTAGAATATTTCCTTTTTTTTTAACCACCCACGCGTATTAACGCGAACCAAACATGAAATAAATTATTCAAATCGGTCAAGCCGCATTTCATTCATCAGTTCGAAACAGCGATTCATTTTTTGGTAGATAAAATTGAATCGCTGTTTCGAAGAAGATATTAGGTCACAAAGACTGACATATTGGTGGATATGTCACTTCTTAATTAGTTCTGTATATATCCTTATTTAGTTCTCCATATTAAAATTCTATTTAATGTATTGAGACATTAATAATATCACGGGTTACGGGCCATTATATTGTTGAATAAAGTAATAGACTTATAATAAATTAATAATAGACAATTTTCATGATTCAAGAAAATCGAAAAAAATTTTTTTTATATTTTTATAATAACACAAGACAATTTTTGACCAACTTGTCGAAAAAAAGAAAATTTATGTCAAAAAAAGTTTTTAAAAATTTATGCTGGAAGTTGGCTAGTTGATATTTTGATATCAGTTAAGAAACTGAAACCTTTGGACATTAATTAAAATATATAACAAAAGGAGCTCACAAAAGTGGTTTTCTTTTACCTTTTTAAACAGGTCAAGGAAAATCTTTGTCAGAAAAATTGTGTCTAACACAATTGGTTAGGAATAGTCTAAATGGACTTCCGTATAAAACAACTCCACATATAAAATTAAAGTATTTTTACACTGCCAATTCCTTTTAGGCATTAAAGCTCCATGATTACAAAATACTATAATTGAAACAAAGAAGTTACGTCTGAAATAAATAATCTACTAATATTCTATACTTCTAACACAAATTAAGCAGCTCTGGATTTTAACTGTTTATTGCAATATAAGTCTATAATTTTTTATTAATTAAAGTATTTAATTAATTCTAGTGTGAAACATATTATTAACATTAACCTTTAACAAATATAACAATAAATGAAAGAAATAATTTCTAAATTATATGGATTAAGGTAAGCTTTACTTTATCGTTAGCCTAGCATATGTATATTTAATGTGAAACAGTTTCATATCAAAATAAATATGAATAGTTTATCATCATCATCATATCAGCCGAGAGTCGCCCACTGCTAAAAATACATTTACATATCTTCAAACCATTCGGTCTTACGCTGTTATAGAGTGGTTCCCACGACCTTCACACCTTTTTTTGACCTTTTCGACCTTTTTTTTATCCATCGTACGGGAGTCCAAAAGTTGCGTCACTTGATACGTGGCCACTACTCGGGGACCTAAACTAACGTGTCTGTCATCCTTGCAATGTCCCTTGCCCTCTGCCACTTTTGGCTTGCTATTCTTTGAGCTACATCGGCTACCCTAGTTCTGGTAATTGAAAGTAGACAATAAAATAAGGCTACAACATAAAATAAAAACGAGTACTTGCAATGAACACGTTGAGCGGAAGCCAGGAGACGGTAAACACCACCACAACTGTCACCATCATCTTGATCATCTGTAATGAAGGATTCAAGTTTTAAGTGAAGCAGGTCTGTGATATTTTCGTGAATAGACCTTATAAGTGAATCGCAGCCTTAGAACGTTTTAGTATTGTGTTCCTTACAGTGTATTGATGTTGTATACAGCAATAGTAACATTGATGATACTAATGGCCTATATACCTAAAAAGGACTGTATAATAATACCATTTGGGCTTACTATACAGCAGGATATATGCTTGTTTGCAGTTGTTATCTGTTCGGTGTAATATACTTCAACTTACCTCAAGTACTTTATCTTTAATCCTGTGCATCCTAAGGTTACCTGGAAGAGATCGCTTTTAACGATAAGATCGCCCTTTGTACAAAATTAGTTAAATATTTTTTGGTGTATTTCTCTTCTTGAATTGGCTGATGTACAATAAAGATATATTCTATTCTATTCTTATACTTCCAGGAATCTCGATAAAATTTATATTTATTTGTGTAATTCAACAAAATACATCCTTCACATGTAAAAGGTCAAAACTCACGAATGTACACGCTTACATTAAAGCTTTGTTTCTTGTCTATTTGATACAATTGATTTGATACATGCATTATTGAATGCCTATACTAGGTTGTTTTCACAGTCACTTGAATTATTTATGACTAGCTGCTGCTGGCAGCTACGTTCACATGTTTTTTTTTTCATAAACAAACATTATAAAGTATAAAGGTCGCTCCAGATCGTCGTTCACTCTCGTAGGAGGCCTACCAAAGCTGCGTCTCTCGGTACGCGGTTGTAACGCGAGTACCTTTTCGCATATAGGGGTAACGTAGCAGTGGACAGGCAGGCCACATTGCAAAGAGAACTTACAACCATAAAGCTATAAGTCCTCTTTGCTATTAGAAATTTTAAACTTTTAGTTGTTATTGCATTGTTTGCACAATTATTTCAACAAATGACAAACGTTTTATAACTACCATAATATTTACTCGATTGATACCAATTTGAAAAATAAAATATAATTGAGTAGTAATTCATTTACTCATTGCTTTTAATAAATAGGTAAAAGTAATAATATTAGCTGGGCACTGTTTCTCTAGTAAGACCATCTTAATGAATTTAAATATTTTATATGCACTCAACCACAAGCGTCTGTGTCCTGGACATGACAGAGCGCCTATTCTGAAAATCGAAACCGAAAAACGGAATCCGACAGATACGATACTTCGTTCTTTTTTCGAAGTAGGCTCTTAGACGCCGGCCAGAGACGTAAGCAAAGTAGAACGGCCCGTCCATGTCCTGGACGCGGCTTTAGTATTTGTGGTTTAACCTGTATAATCACACACTGTAGGTATAGCAAGATTTTTGTATATTTAATAAAGCTGTCTATGAGAGAACATGTCGTATTTATGACAGCAACAAATGTGTTGCTAAAATAAATACAACACCATTTGCAATATAAACCATTATTTTCTTTACACACGCCAGCATATCAAGTTAAAACATTGATATTTTTGGCTATTGTAATTATGATTATTCAAAGTCTCAAAGAGTATTAGAACTTATTGTATTAATAATAACGTAAATACTAATGACGTTACCAAACCGTAAAGTAAATATGATTTAAATTTAATTAATCCTGCCGGAACGAGCTTTATTCCTTTCGAGTGATTATTGAGGAGCTATCCTTACATTTCACGATAGCAATATTTATTCATTAAGAGGAATTTAACAAAAATCCTTTTAAACTCTCATGCCGTACAATTGAAACACAATTTGTTTTTTATCTAGAGGTTACCGGAAGTATTATGCAGCGTAAACAAACATAAAAACATGTTACAGATAGTGTGAAACCATTTTATATGTGTATAATATTATTAATATAATACCTTAACGTTTCCCAATACCTAAACTGCGTTTCCTTGATAAACGTTAATAGATAATAATTAAGCTTATTTTGATATACTTATAGAGTATTATTATATTAACATATAATTAATAACAATAGCCAAACCAGCAATCTTCTATGTTGTCGTATTTGTATGACATTTCGATTTATAATCTTTTTACTTACTACGGAAGATAAAGTAAAACTAAGTAAGTTTTTATTTCTGTTAAAATAAAATCTTCATAAAAGTAGATTTACTTTTCGTTTTGATCGTTGCATGCGACTATCCCTCGCCGACTGCGCCTCTCCCGGTGGCCTTCCGCCCCACACAACATGCGCTATCCTTGCGTAAGTACATACTAAAGCGCTCAGGGGCAGCATAAACTGTAACGCAAGCAGCGCACAAGTGTATTGCTCGCTCTGCACTGGCCGTTCCCACTGTTCAAGGCACACGTCTCTGTGAACATTCAAGACACGTGCACGGTCACATAAAGTTTCGACAACACATACCTTATTTCAAAAACAAGAATAGGAGAAAAAAAGGCGAGAAAAATTTTACGCGCATATTAAAAAAAAGAACTTCCTTAAATTATTCTTGCCTAAGCAGTGCATAATATCTAGAAGCTACTAGAAAAAGGCGTTATAACTATTTAAAATAAGCACGCTTGTGCACTGATTTTATTCATGAAAGTTCATTAAATGAATAGGGCCCGAAGAATTTCATATTACAACATGAATTAAATACAAGTAATAATAAAATAAAACAAGTATTTCAGATTAATTAATAATAATATAAAATATAACACTCTCGCCCCAAAATGAGCTGTAAGCCTAACGTGGTTATAATGTTATACGTGACCTGTTCGACTTCATTCGACATGATAATGACTACGCTATTTGGTTTTACGTGATATCCTTTTTTGCTTAACTTGTTGGCCAGGTACAGTACGGACTCATAATACAAATTTCAATCGTATCAAGACGATTCGATCAATATTTATTTCAGCTGATAAATGACAGGTTAATTGTGTTTTTACAATACTGCACAACATATGCACCGATGTCGTTTTCATACGATTTGACAATGTATCCCTAGTGTAAGTTTCTATTGTATTGAGAAGCGTCGATCGTACTCCCGTTCGATTGCGAATGTGTAATTCTAATATAAAACGTCGATTCCAATGCTTCACAACAGCGCCGCTGCTGCCACTTGCATATAATTTGACAGCACGCGATAAACACGATCGACACAGTTCATTTCGATTGAAACGTCTACTATGGGTACTTTCGACAAACGTGATCAATGGCGATGGTACGATTAGATTGAAACTAACACTGGAGTTTCAGAAAAGACAGATAATTAGTATAATAGTTTAATATTATCCAGTAAGACCAGTAAGAGTTTAATTGAGTATTTATTTGGTGACGGATTAAAATCATGTTTATAACCAATTTGGTTACCAAAAAGAGGTTACAGTGAGTGAACCTTAAAAGATATATGCTGCCATAGAGTTTATGTAGAAATTTAAAGGAAAACCAATTCCGGAATACATAATTTTTGCGTAACAAGCCGTTTACGGAACGAAAGCTCTAAAATAGATTTTTTCCCGTTTTTACGTCATTTTTCAGGAATACTCAGCTCCTATTAGGCTTAGCGTGATTTTATTTAACATAAACCTTTCTTGATAAACAAAACCAACACACAAAAGTTTTTCAATTTGAATTAGTACTTCCTGGGATTAGCGAGTTCAAGCAAACAAACAAACTCTTCAGTTTTATAATATTAGTATTGATCGCGTAAATGACGTATGTACGTGCCTTTCTGTGTCTGTATGGCTGTGATTGCCTATTTAATCGAACTGGCCTCCTAAACTCATCAAACTATTTAGTGCTAGCTAAATAATTATGGTCCCTACAATATTTGAGCAATTTAAGTCCTGACTGCCAAAACTATTTTATTGCAAGTAATTGTATTGTAGAAATTAATATGACATAAATTAGGACCAATAAATTTAAATTAACCATCTGTTCAATTTAATATATATTCGCCATATATATATACCATACGACCAGTCTTTTAAATCGCGTCCAATACAGCCTTAAAATTGAGTATTTAAATTTAGAAAAATAAAAAAAGCAATGATGTAAAGCACAAAGAAAGTTAAATAATTACACACTCATGAATCACCATTTTTAGTACCTACGCAATTACCTACTGTGCCCAAATATTTCAAGCTAAATCTAGTTTGCTAATATTAGTATATAAAAAGCCAATTATTATGTGAATTAACTAAATAATTACACACATCTATCAAGTTAAACCATCTCGACACCATCATAAAAATATTATTTGGATTACTCTCAAACAGAATCAGAATCTCTGAAATATTGGAATTTTTCTGGAGCCACCTTAACTAAGATAAGATTTATGGTGGCGGTGGGCTTTGGGTAAAATCGTAATAAATAAATCTCTACAGCAACACAATGGCTGTAGAATGTACGAGGAACTCCAAAAATGTTCCTCGTTGGACAAATTACTTATAGCCATTTAAATACCGGGTTATTATTACTCCGTATTATTATTTTATCATAGCAGCTTAACAGAATTCCTATTAATTATATATTATACATCTCATTTAGCTAATATTAGCTAGCAAATGATAAAAGTCTGTATTCAAAGGTATAACCGACAGCATGGGTGTCATACATATAGAATTATTTTGTTCATTGTTCAAATTATTCTACAGATCATGGGTACTTTAACTACTCCATAACACCTTCCTCTATAAAAAAAAATGGATTGAAGCTAATTTACAGTCGATTCAAAAAATAATTCTTTTTATTAAGCTTTTTAAATTATTCAAAAACGCAACCGTTTCTGAATTGAAATTATTGTGTATTGTGTTAAATCAGATCCAAAAATAGTTTCAATCAGTAAAATAATACAGATAGATTATTAACAGAACTTTCTTAAAAAAATTACACAGAGAAAGTTGGCTGAAAATTAATGATTGCAGCTTAATGAAACTAAACCTTTGCCCGGTAACAAAAAAATGACGTACTTGTATATGATGTGATTTATTTTAAAACAGTTCTATCTTCAGCTGGTAATTTGCATTCATTCTGAGGAGTTCTTACATGTTTTCGCAAAATGCAAAAAGTCGTTAGATTAAAAGAAATAGGATAGGTACTTACGCTTGACAAAAGCGATGCCACTCTGTTGGTCTCTGCACTTGGGATACTATAGGTATCGGGGCGGCCGTGGCCAAAGCTCCTCCCCACACGCCAGCCACCACCAGCTTGGCCGCAGTCTTACCCAGCCGTGGCCTTAATGGGTGCATAATTACCATATACCGATCAATGGATATAGCGAGCAGCGTGTACGCACTCACTAATACTGACACAGCTTGAGAATAATTGACTATCTTACACATCACCGCGCCAAATGGCCAGTACCTCAACACTAAAACTGGCATAAAAGAGAACGGAACACAAAACAATGTCATCAATATATCACCAACGGCCAGATTCACAATAAAGTAATTCGTCACTGTCTTCATTCGTGGTGACGATTGCACCACAAAACACACTAAACCATTTCCAAATAACGCCACTATGAACACTAAACTATACATTATGTAGATACACGTGTGAAACACTGTGATTGATACAAAATTATCTGACGTGTCCACAGAACAAACGGAATTGTAATCTGGCCATGTTGAGTTAATCGGAACTGTAATATTGGCTGTATATTCTTGATAAGTTTCATTGGCAGTGGCCAGTACCGGGCGCTGTGTACTTGGATCATCATTACCGATCTTAAATTCATTTATTTCCAACATCCTGCATTTTCGAAGTCTGTTTACATTTACATTGCGTAAACTTGTTTGTGTGGTGCTACCTAAAACAAAAGAAAAATCATTTATTACATCGAAATTAGTAATATTTATTATAAATATTTAAAACGATGAAATCTCTCAGATTTTTCTTTTATATTATTTTCGTAATTTAGAAAATCAATATTTGCTTATTCTTTTTCAAAATAATACATCTAGGATGCCAGAAAAAATTATATCAAGATCAGAACAATGTACAAAATTGTTGCAATTGCCTTGTCGATTGAAGTCCCGCAAATATTACACAGACCCGTATCAAACAAAGTAGATTGACAAATAGGTTGGTCAGATTAGCTCGTTAACTGGAGATGTAAACGGGGTTACCTAATATTTGCAACACCTCAATAGATAGAAATTACGGGAGAAATATAAATTAAATGTAATTTAAAAAAGTTATATATAGATGGTACCTAAAGCATGCCTATTATTTATTAAGCATAACTTCGGGACTCTGAAATAAGTTCACTATGGATATAGTCTCCGAGGGCTAGCTATTGAACCGTAAATATCAGGAAAACAAGTTTGCTGGAAACAATAATATTTTTAACAAGTTAAAATATATTGTATGTAGTTCCGGCAACAAAGATTGGTAGGAGATGACGTAGAAACTTTTTATCTAGTTAATCTTCTATTATTCTAGTTTATCTTTGACACTTCACATATATCTAACTGTTCTCTTATTTTTTATATTTTGCGCAATTAAAATATCTACTAATAAAATTTTTGGTGTTGAACACCTTACAGCTTACTATTGAAAGGATAAGAAATCCAATTATCCAAGTTATATAAACATTTTACGAACAATTTTAATGAAAAACAGCTTAGTATATTTAATGCTAAGAAATTTTATGATTTTCATTGTAAATATAAAATTTTCATAAGGAAAATTTTGTTACGCTCCTGGCATAATCATTGGCGGTTTTGTCAAAGACTTGCAAAGAATAAGTTTGAAGAAAGCGAACTTTTTACTTGAAATCTATGAGAATCACAAGGAACGCAAAGCACATAGAATAATGTGCTTTTAATGGATATTAATAAAAATATCAATGATTTTGTATTTTTCTGTTATAATTCAATATAAATAAGACATCTCAAATAGGTATTTATTAAAAATTTTAGCGGGTTACGTTTTGGTTACCATTACAGTCAACAAACAAAAGAAAAATACAATTCACCAAATTCACAAATGTCTGGTTTTTTGTACTTAATAACGAGACAAAGAACACATTTGGACAAATACAGCCTTCCTAAAAATTTACGTAATGATAAAGTAAGAAAAGAAATAGATAGTCGAAACCTAAGTTGATATTTTGCATTACCTGCCTGTGAAAGATAACTTGGCTTGTTTAAAATTACGAAAGTTTCACCAAGTGGGAAAATCACTCGAAAAGTTTTCATAAATTCCAGTCCAATATTAACAATTTTCGATATTAAAAGAGTTTTTGATTGAAATTGTTGATTTATTGGTGTAGAATTAATTAAGAAATACAACTGACTGGTCAATATGATTACGTCTGGATAGAATCCATATTAATTTCAATAACACTTTAATTAAGTTTAGTTAAGAGGAGATTTTTTAATTCCCAATCCTTTATTTAGGAATATTTGAGATCATTTTTATGGTTAAGAATGCTCAGTTCATTCTAACGTTTCAAATTCTGTAGAAACTTTTGTGAAGGAACTTATATTTCTTCTGGTTTGGAATTAGATAGCATCCGTGTTTATTTATAATTCTTAGAACTATTATTTATTATTAATTAATGAATTGTCAAATTAAAATCTCGGGTTGTACTCAGCTAAAAGGTATACTTTACTACATTATAAGCCTTTTGATTTAAATGAGTGAATATATCTATAAAAGTAAATGGTATAATTTCCATACATGTTAATAAAGTTTATTTGGTAAAAGGATACTCGGCCCTCTTAGTGCTAATAACACATAAAATCTCCTTCAAAGACCTATGGTGGCAACAAAATTTTAAATGGTGTTTAAATATAATAATTGAAAGATTTAGTTTTAAAAAAAAAAGAGGTTTTAAAAGGTTTGTGATATTCAAAAACATGAAGAGCACCAAGGCAATTGAAATTGAAGATCCATGGCTAATAAACGAACAAAGTGTATTTACATCAAAATTAAAAATATGAAAAAGCAAAGTCTGCTCAAAGTCATCTCAACAATAAATCATGGTACCCAAATGAAGAAATGCAATCCTAAATATTTTAACCTATGGTTAAATAAAAATAATAATACTGTGGCATTCATACAAAGTCTAGCCTATCTTGTGTTATGAATAACGGAGTTATATTCATGAAAATGTAAACTTACCCACACTTTAATTACTTAACCTACTAGAAAAACAAAATTACTAAAAAAAAATGTTTTAAATCTCCGTGAAATAAAATTTTGCTCTCATTATACAAACATCTGCCTCAGCGAGATAAGAACCTGGGAGTTTGAGTTGCTCTACCTACCGGCAGCATTTAAGATTCCCCTTGACCGGCTTCGGTTAAAAGATGGACTTGGATAAGTTTCAATAATCATGAAATGACTTGTACCGTGTTTCCATATGGAAGAAACGCATGATGACTAGGCTATAACTCCACAACGTTGAAGCAATGCCGGTTGGCTATTGGAAAACGATTGCCTTAACACCCTGGACCACAGATTTAACGTGCCTTCTTAATTACTAAGGAGCTCGCGAAAACAAATTTTAATTGACTCATCTAGGGACCAACCACGACAAAAGTTGTGCGAAACAACTTGAAACTATTACACTAGAATCACTACACCCACGAGCTCTTTGGATGGTTTGATTACATCACACTTATAATTTTATATTATATATTACTTTTAAAGTATCAACCTGAGTAATATAATAATTTCCTTATAATATTACTCATGAGCCGATCCGATCTTATTTCCTCTGTGATATAATTAATTCCTTTTTCTTTGAATAATCGAGATGTCCGTATTAAACACGCATAAATATTTAAAGATATAATATATAAGACTTCTTTTAAAAATGCTTACTTATATTAGTGGGTATTATCAAATTAAACCAAATTCTAGAAGAAAAAAGAAGGAAATTTCTGATTATAACCAAAATACATATCATCATGATTATCATATGAGTCGTAGTCATGGCAAACGTAACTTTTGACAGCTCATCGTTATTGCTTAGGAAATTCACATAAGAAAATTAAATTTGATATCAGATTTGCTGGTTCGTTGACGGAATCGATATCGACAATCTAAATAAGGAAAGTTAGAAGATAGGCGTTTTGCCTTAAATCGTTTTCTTTATCTGTTTGCCAATAAATGGTTTTTTAATCTCTGGCATGCTCCCCAAATACAATAATCTTTAACCTTCATCGTTAGGCTATATATTGGCGTTATAGATTTACTTTTATTTCTAACACTTGAACCTATATTATCTAGCATCTTATAAGATGTTATTAAGAATTTGTGTTTAGGATACTAGATAATGGTAAAATAAAGATAGTAATCTGAATATAAATATCAGAAATAAACAAACGATCATCCATTATTCGTGAACAAATATTCATATCTCATATCTCTCAATTTCTAGAGCGAATTTTCAGATTAGACCTCGTAGAAGGGATTTCCTTTATACTCGTAGATTTTCACTTCATTGAAACAACACGTGATTATTAGGATCCAGCCGCATTAGTACTTAAAGCCAAGTAAATACGGATAGGGTAGCGTTGCCCACTCATACAATTTTTAATAAACGTGATTTTATATGTTAGTCCGTGCAAAACTGAATCGGGACCAATACCTATTTCTTTTCCTAAATTGTTCGCAATTTCAGACACATCATATTGAATCCCCTTTACCCACCATTGATCAGAACAGTGTCAAGATTGTGTAAAAATTTAAATAGAAACAGCGATACACCTTACAGGAATTATTATTAGATAATATAGCTAGATAGTTGGATTAGTAATAAGAAAGCACGAACTCAGACATACGCGCATAACAACATTAATCATACCAACAAACTCACAAATGAAAAATTAGGCAAGTCTACACTTACATCTTATGCAATTTTCAAACTTAACAATAATTTATAGAGGCTCAATTTAAAAAATATATATTTTGTATGAAACTCAATACAAGCCGAGTATACCTTTAAGTAGTAGTCATACATAACTTGCTATGCAATTGAAATATATTATAGATTACATATAAATTGTTGATGTTTAGACAATAAAAATTAATATGTACAATATGTACATACCTACAAACATACCAGCTATTAAGTAAAATGAACGTTTCCACCAGCGGCAACAAGTTAAAACAAAGAGCTTTTCACCTGTTGTGCGGTAAATGGAGGAGAAAAAATGGTGCGCTATGTACTTCTCATCCACTTCTAAAAAATGATCTACCTACTAAGTTGGATTTACATATTTTCTTGATGCTGTCTTGAAAAGAAATACCAAACAAGTGCAATTAGATTAATCTGCCAAACCATAAGGCACACGGGTGTGTCGCTGAATAAATTAATAAGTATGATATGAAAAATATTTAAGTACTATGACAAACTTTTTAGAGGCGCGATGCTTGTGTACTTTGTGATGCTTATATCCAGCATATGATCTGGGATGTGTTTCATTTATTTTATTATATTTTCATATTCAACAAAAACAAATAGCAATAATTATTTTGCAGTTGTTACTTATTGATACTCGTATTACCCAGTTATGCAATTTTAATTTCGTATTATTACAAAAGTCTTAACAAAAAAAATCAAACAAAAAACCAAAAAAATCAAAAGTCTCAGTTATAACATAACAATATTAGATACTTAAATAAACATTATACATTACATTATATTCATGCAAACCGCTAAGTCGTATCTTTGTTTAGATATTAAGATGTCACATGATGGGTGAATATTTAAAAAGTCCATAATACTAATCTATCGTACTTATTTTGTATTATTAATTAAACTTTTCCACTATCTGGTCCTATAAATATTTCTTATCCTATTCCTAATTATAATTAAATATACCTAAATAATAATAATAAAAATTTATGGTTTTCTCTATGAACACTGGCCGCTATATTTTTATTTATGTTTATCATGACACACTCAACAAACTTCATCTCGGAACAATCACACTTGGGCTCTGGAATTCATAACATAAAGCTTGTTTGCTTAATTTCGGATGAAAAAGAAGTGTGAATAGAATATTATTGATATTTCAAGTAATAATTAAGTTTTTTCTATTCTCTCATACAACAACCTATATGTTTACGAAGGACACATAGATTCACAGCTACAACCGTTTACCGTAAACTTATTTGGAAAGGAATTCACGACCACTGTGTAAAGTTCTATGAGTTTCCTTCAAGGGTTTGAACTAATTGGACAAAGGGTCAATTAGTTAAACTTAATTATTTTAATAGGTGCATAGACTTAATTATTTTACTGGAAATAACTATAGATTCAAAGATAGTTAAACAGTTTTGAATTGTTGTCTTTCTGTGCGAACTCGGTATAAACTCCTTGGAAAGCTATCTTCACTCGGATTCCACTACTACAGTGCAATTAGCTATTTTACCACCAACTGCCGGAACACAACAATACTGTTAACATTATGGTTACTACAGCAGACTTAGAAAAAGCCCTACCACTAACCAAAGCAAGCAGAAAATTTCTGCCCCCACTAGCAATGGAAACCAGGACTTCCAGATCTGAAGTAGGTGGTCCCAGACACAAGAACACAGAGGCGGTTGGCGACCATTCAACGGGTTTGGTGGTTGGTATCTATTTCAATCATTCCGAAAGTTAATAGAATATAAATAAGAAAAAAATCAATATGTATATGATCTATATTAATTATAATTTCATCATCTGGTATTGTCGGAAGAGCTCGTTGACGAAGTGATTTGAGCGGCCTGGTTTTGATAAAGAAAACTAAGCCATTTTCGTCATGATAGATCTATAAATGGGTAGTCTCCCAGGATAAAACATTACACTTGTTTTACACAACCTAATCTTTGTCCGACTTATAAAGTTAATGTAAGCAAAATGTTTAATATTAATAATAATTCATTGTTTAATAAAATAATCTATAAAAAGTTTTATATGATTTCATTAATAACTTATTTGCTTTCTAATAATACGTTAATTACATATGTATTTATAGCTACAAGATAACTGAACAGGAAAATAGGGAAGTACGCATACTCGTATGATTTATTGCGAATTCGATAAGAATTCCTCGCCGACAGGCAATGGACCTTGACGCAGACAGATATTTCCTAAGACTTTACTTATTAAGTATTATTATTATAAAAATTTATATCGCGTTTCTATATCCTTTTTGGCCGTTACAGTCAGTTTCAGTAAAAATTTTATTTTAGGGTAAAGAAATGTGTGTATGCGTTCTTTTTATCGGATCAGCGGCTTTATCTTTATCAAATCCGTCAACTATCTTCAGTCAGCCCGTATATCAAAATCTAAGTAATCTTCAACGTACATATGAATGCCACCGGGGTAAGCTGGTAATTTGTTTCCCATGAGTACATTTTTTATTTACTAACTATAAGTTAGAGCCGTCAATAAAATTGTAAATATCATTTGATTCTAGTATTTAATATTGAGAAGTAGTTTCTGGGGATTATGAAGAATTTACTAGACGGTGGACCTCTTCTAGTTTGCGTTTAGGTATACTCTAAAACGGCATTTTGATCATGAAGCCATTAGCCGCATGTAAGTATTTTGTCCCCAAAATGAAAACGCGTCAATTAAAAAAAAATCGTCGTCGTCAAAGTAAGGATGAAATAAATTTGAATTAACATTGATATTGGTAATATTTTGACCTGATAAACGGCTTTATAAAATATAGACTTTATGAAACAGCATATATATAGACTAAAAGTATTCTACGCATGCAATTATTATGCAAATTCCTGTTTCATTAAGTTGATCCCTGAAATAAAGTATTCCCCTTAGGAGTAACGTAGAAAATATGTAAATAATTTGAAGCTAAGATTCACAAAATGAAATTACCAACCAATCTTTTAATCTAAATACAAAGTTAAATAAGATTAAAGATTTAACAATGAAACTTAAATTTTACTTTCTTTATAGTAAATAATTATACAAAAGTAAAGGCTAAATGATACAATTAGCGGCGAATATGGCTGAAATTTCGGCTCACTTCATATGTTTGACGATCGTCAAGTATCTCCATCACATGTACAAATAACAATAATCGCACAATCGATAGACAACTGGTTAAAATTTACCCATTAGCTCCAGGTGACAGGCTCCGGGCTACAGCTATCTGCTCTAGTATTTACAAACTACATAATGCTAAGTGTAAAATTTAGTCTCTGAATTTTTTTTAAGTCATGATGGCCCGTCATGACTTTTTGAGTTTTCACAAAATAACATTAGTTATTTCTTTATGTTAAATATTATCGTCGTGCGTCGCCATTCCGGAGACGGGATGTTAATGTAAATAGCAGTAATTATTACCTTGGCCACTTTTCTCCTCACTGAAACACGGCAAACTGCTTATAGGCCAATATCAGAACATAAATCCTGCTCCTGCCCTAATGAGATCTGCAGTGCTATTGTGAAGTCCACGCGTATTTCTTAATAGCTTCTCCTTCGCGATCACTGGGAGGGCTTCTAGGTACCTTTACCGTCAGGTAATCGCTTGAGTAAATCAGGCTGAAACGGTGAGTGATACGCCTAGCGCTTGTTCACTTAAAATTGGCGGATACGAGCTCGACTGTCAACTCTTACAACATTCAACCTCCGACTCTAGTAAAGTTTAAAAAAAACCCAGTATTATGGATAGATGATGATGTGTAAATAACATACGTACAAATACTTTTTTAGCTTCAGACCAAAGTATAGCTCAATTGAAATAGACAGTTATTCAAATTTTACAAGTATTCTTTTCGAAATCAAATTCCATTGATGTATAAACACGCCGCAAATAAAAAGAATGCAAAAATTTTACACTTATCAGAAAGTGTGTGTAAATCACGCGTCCGCTTATATTTAGATATATAAAATACTTTGCAAACTTGTACTGGTACATAATCATTTGATACTATCGCGATTCGCAACTTACAATCTTAAGCAGGCACCAAAATGTCGCATATTTATATATAAGAACATTTGTATGTATCGAACAGATATGTTTGATATTTAAATTTTGCACCCGCTAAACAACGTAAACAAGCACAGCTCCGATTAATTTATAGCCATTTGGATAAACAAAGGCCCGGAGAGAATTCCACTCCCTAGCTTTTTTGATGCGGAATACTGAGATGTTGTAGATTTACAAGCATTATACAGCAATCGCTTTAATTTACTTTAAATTTAGAAAAAAAATATTTAGAAAGTACTAAAGTTTTGTTCTTGTGAATCTCTTGGTTGTGAGCCTCAATCTATGATGCTTTGGGCTTTTAATATTAGTGTTGCGCTTCAATAAGCTACAAACGGATGGGTTTGATTACGATGTGTTGTATTTGGACATATTTATATATCAGAAAATTGTATATCTTACTAGTTTAAGCAAGAATGTATTTGGTTTTGACACAGAAATTCATTATCGCGTCGAGCAGTAACATTTTTATCATCATCGTCATCATCATTGATATACGTCAGATGGTATCAATCAATACTACCTTAAATTTATTTATAAACGAATATAAATACGTTATACTAATACTACACACAAGACCAGTTACCAGTCTTGTGTGTAGTGTCATAAACACGCAAAAAATGTCTTTCTCAGCATATCAAATATTTTCATTTTTATTTCTGATCTTTAGTCTTAATTACATATTGCGATTGGAACATGCTTATTGAAGACCATACACTTTACATATTATGCAGTTATAAGCAGCAGTTATAACATTGTACAAGGGCGGTTCTATCGCTAATCAACAATACCTTATAGTTAACATTTAGATGGGCGGGATACATAAGAATACGATAGACAAATCAAGTTGTAAGTTTACAATTTTAATTCTAGTAGAATATGAATTAAACATGTCATCAATATAATACATAAATTTAATAATAAAAATTCACCTCCTACTGTTATACAAATAACATATTAAATACAAATACAATAGGTACTAAGCATACAATAATATACATTTTTATATTAAATCTCTCTACAAATAATAAATGTATGTCATGGTTATCTATCTCTATACAAATAAAAAAATCTATTGTGTTTTACGTAGAAGGTACTAACATTTTATTCTAAAAACTAATTATCATCCTTTTCTATGAAAAATATAAGATAACATTAGTGTAATAAAAGAGTAGATATTAATGGGAGTACAGTAAAAAAGGGTGAGACACTTACTTCGGTATATTTTACAATGATAAGACTTTGATGAAAATTAACGGTAACTTGAATAATAGAAATAGAGCGCGGGAGGCTTTGTTAGAATATACTGTGAAATCTAATTCTGTCACCTCAAAATTATGTATAAAATATTTTTCAGACGTTTGCGTTTAGCATTACAGTGTAAAGTTAGTTAAGAGTTACTGGATTATCCATTATAATAATAATAATTTTGGAAATCTAATTTATAAAAATCTCATGTAACAGCGTTTGTTATTGAATTGCTCTGAAACGACTTTACGGACTTTTATATTATTTGTTTATTTAACAATATGAACACACAAAGATAATTAAAAAGGACACAACAAAATAACAGATAATTGTCCAATGGTACTTTTTCATGTATATCTATCTATAGGTGGGTCTGATAATATGTCGTAGGCATATAACACTAACTTTACATAAATTTAAAATATATGTAATAAAGTAATTTGATTTGGGAAGGGCGTTGCAAGCTCCAACTGTACATTGTTCCTTGAATAACATAAATACACTAGCGGTTAAGAATTCATGTTCTTTTGACGTTGCCCACTTCTAGAAATTAGAAACAATAGGGATCAGAGATCAGGTAGAGGTAGAAACTGATCAAAAGTTAAATTCTGATATTTTTTTTATCCTTTAGAAAGACCATACGCGTAAATGAGGAGAAAATATACGAAGTTAAATTACCTTGGAAACCCTTAGCTAGTCTTCTTTATACTAACTATAGTTTAGCGCTTAAAATCGACAACTACGAAATTTAGTTAGTCAGCAATATTAATAGATTATAACCAAGTTGTTGAAGAGTGGCTTGACAGCAATATAATAAAGGAAGTACCAAATGACAATACACTTACTGGTCATTACATACCACACCACGCTGTAGTGAAAGAGTCTAGTGCTACTACGAAGATTCGGCTTGTATATGACGCATCTGCGAAAAGTCACAATATCTTATGCTTTAACGCATGTATAGAAAAAGGTGTCAATTGAAACATTGGTATAAAGGTGAACGCTATAGGAGTGACAGCCGATATTAAAAAAGCTTTCCTTCAAATATCGGTAGATCCTTACAACCGAGACTATCTGAAGTTCCTTTGGTGGCGTAATAACAACGCAAACGAAAAGGTACTCAAGGTTTTTAGGCATTGACATGTTTGGTGTCACGCAGTTGCACCATCTGGATCAGTTCGATAGCTTTATTGCAACTAAGCTAAAAGAATCATTTTATGTCGACAACTGCGTACTCAGTTTGAAGAGCAAAGATGAAATGTAATTCTTTATATCTAAGGTTAAAAAAAGATGGAAAAGGGCCAATTTGAGCTTCGGTGCTTGGTAACCGGTCCGCTGATAACAGATGAGCAAGTGTCAATTATCTCTGTGCTTGGACTCATGTGGAATCCTCTAAGTGACGAGATCTTTTTTTAAAACACCTTCTGCCATTATTAAAAACCAGAAAAGGTGACTAAACGATCGATACTTTCGGTAGCGCACAGAGTTTTTGATCCCTTTGGCCTTGTATGTCCCACAACTATAATTCCAAAATTGGTCATACAAAAGTATTGGATTGTCAACATAGACTGGTATCAGGACCTACCAGAAAATTTGGCAAAAATCGTGAAAGATTGGATTCGATAACTACATTGTTTAGATTTATGTAGTATCCCAAGGTCACTAAGTTACTTTGACTTAGACAGTAGTAAAAATTCAATTCACATATTTAGTCGTACTAGGCAAGCAGCCTATACAGCCTGTGTATTTCTTCGTTCTGAATTTACAATCAAAGTAAATGTTCGACTGGTCATAGCTAAGTCAAGAGTAGCCCCAAACAAAGCAATTACCATACCGCGCTTGAAACTAGAATAGCCGCTTTAACGGCCGGGAAATTGTATGAAGAGGCAAAGAAAGGGTTAGGATTACAGTGCAAAGAATATTATTGGACTTAGTATCGTGCTAGCGTGGATCAAGAGGAAAATTGGCTGAAATAGATAACCATGACATTTGTACGTAACCGTATACGTGAAATCTTAAAAAATACTACTATCAACGATTGGCGACACATCCCAGGCGTGCAAAATCCAGAAGACCTTCCTTCTACAGGTTGCAACACAGAAAATCTTGTAAAAAGTAGATCGTGGGAGGGCCCAGATTGTTTAAAAGCCTCTCCTGAAGGGTGGCCTATTTCAAATAACTCAAATAACCAAATCTAGAAGAGATGGATAAAGAAGTAAAGAATAGTTGCTTAGTTGTTCAGCATGAAAAGCATTTTTTGATTGCTTTTGTTACTTTAACAAATATACAAATATTGTTAGGACAGTTGATTGGATATTAAGATTAACGAATAATAGTCAGCACAAGAAAGAAGAGAGGAGGAGAAGAAGCGGCGGAATAGATGATGAATATGCGCAGTAAACGGTGTATACTAAAATTAATACAAACTGAAAATTTCCCTGATACTAAGAACTTGTTTTAAAAATTTTGATTCGAAATTTATAAAGATGGTTACGGTTTGATTAGAGTACGAACACTGCTTTCTTTAGGTGAAGATACATACAATTTCAAATGTCCAATATTAGTGCCGGGTCAGTGTCATAATTGAAAGTATTATTATGTATGCCCAAAACCTTCACGCTGTATCAGAAACTTTAATAAGTCTGTTACGCGAGGATTATTGGGTAATCAAAGTTAGAAGATTAGTTAAACGAGCTGTAAGGCAATGTATAATTTGTAGACGCCATAGCGCTAAACCCTGTTTAGCGCTATGGCGTCTACCTAACCCATAGAACACAATGAGGCGGCACTACTTTCGAAGTCACTAGTGTAGATTTAGCGGGTCGGTTAGTGTTAAAATTGGACTCGAACTATTGGATAGTATTATTTCCTTGCGCAACATATCGTGCAGTACGACTTATTAAGGTTGTTAATAACAGATTACTAGGAAAAGCAGCTCTTCAGCTAGAGGAAATGGGAACAGTTTTGTGTGAAGTTGTATAAATTATTAACTCACGACTTTTAACTTCAATTGCGATGAGTAGCGAAAACATGTTCCATCTTACCCCTGCGATGTTTGTGAACCTAGGCTCGACAAGCAGTTTTGACATTAGTTTCCTAGTTGAATGGTGCAGTTTTGACAGCTAGGTGGCGTTACCTGATAAAATTACACGACGATCTTATGCAGCGGTTTCGAAGCGAGTATCTGCTTTTTTTAGGTCAAAAATCACCCGTTAAGAGTATGCTACTTAAGGGCAGGTGACGAAGTCATTGTCGGTTTGGCTAATAAAAAGCGAGTAACTCAGCATCATTTTGGAGATAATTCCGGGATCGGCCAACCAAAATCGAATAGCTCGGGCCAAAACTCAAGCCGGTATTTTGCTGAGGCCGTTTTAACGTCTTTATCCCTTCGAGGTTTCCCAGGAGCAATTTACCGCGGCAGGTTTTCCTCGGCTATGTCTTAAGCGTTGACACCGCTGAGAAATAATGTTTCCGTAGATAGAAGCGTAGTTTTTTGTTTTATAATTGAGTGTTATTGTGCCTTTATGTTATGAGTTTTAACTATTGCATTGGCACAGCGGGGAGGATGTCGCAGACTTGAAACCTTTTTTTTTAATTTTTACAAAAAATTATAATGACATATCTTCAAGTAATATGATTTTTCGCTGTCAATTAAAAACTTTTGACTGGAAAATTTGCCTATTTCTTGTTTAGATATTTTTGGCCTTCTCCACAATTATTTTTGTAAAACAACGTTATCCGTAGTCAACGTTATCAATAGTCTTTAATTCGACCTTTCTTTTAAAATAACACAATCGAAAGAGTACTAAAAGCTTGTTAACAAGAGTAATAATTTTTATTTTGTTAGGATAGCAACATCAGTTTAGTCAATATTATACACTATATTAATTATATGTAATATTAGCAACCCTCTATCGAGATCAATATACGTATAGATAGATAAAAACCTAAAAAACAAAATAAATTAAACGTTAATCATTCACACAAGTTTCTGCCTCCACTAAGTTATCTTATCAAGATATATGTTAAATTTCAATCAAATTATGATCAAAGTTTTTTGGCAAGCAAGTTCTAAAGTGGCAAAATCTTTACGTGTTGTTTGCCAATAATATTAAAACTTATACAAATACAAATATTTTATTATTTATAACAGAAATACGCGTTAGTAGGCACGTGCGTTATAGCCAATGAATTTTATTGACCTTCCATTATAGTTAGAGAATGATGTGACCTTATTTTTTTTACGCATGACGCGTAGTATAATGTATGTAGCCTCCTGGGATTATACCACGGCTTAACAGATTTTGAACTGCATGAAAATGGCATATTAAAATTTGACATGAGTAATTTTAACTTTGAGATTGAAATACGTGTTTTTTTTATTTGCAATATACAATTGTTTATTTACATGAACTATTTTTCTGACTCTAATTAATTTCAACACACACTATTTCCTCACAATTAAAATTAATCAATGAGCCATCGAATGATTGAAACCTGTTGACCATGCTTAAGCGTACTCGCCGGACCTGCGTCCATCTCGTCAAAGACACTAAAATTAATTATAAAGCTTATTATATTAATTACTGCCATACATTTTAAGTTAATTATTCTTACTTGCACTATGGACTCAGTCTGAAATAAATGGGTTTTTTTGTAACCAATTAATACTTACAAGAGATTATAATATGAGAGCCAAAATATGAGATGAGATGAGATGCCAAAATATGAGAGCAAATGAAAATTTTTTTAAATTGACAACTGCTTAATTCAATAACATGTTATCCATTTATTTGCCTCTTAATACCGAGAGCACTCTAACTTAGACTGGAACTGTTTTCGGTATAATACTCTCACCCCTATAGAGGTTTGTGGTTTTTACAAACACGATTGAATCGAAGGAAAGAAACGTTCGGAAAAAAAATTGCGTTTACTCCTAACAGTTTCAGTGAGTTCTAAAATGAGAATGCAATTCAAAATATGTGCAATATATATAGGCACAATGGTAAGTGGTGGTAATGGCAATGTTTGTCTTACGAAAAACTAACAGTTCTGGTATTTTTAATAAAATCTTTTCTACGAATACCTAAACAAATTTGTTTTGCTTCTATAAATGAGAGAGACAAACAAACGAATCACCTCTCAAAACATAAAAGCTGTATAATCTGTTACCTACCAAAAATCTTGGTTATAAAATTAAGTACTGCAATAACACATAAATAAGAGAAAACATAAAACTTTACGTCTCGATCCTTACAAATAAACAATAAACACTATTTAATGGTATTCACTGCTCCATTTACATCCTTTGCCTCTAATAAAACTTCTGAAGACATTCAAATGAGACAGAATTACATTAACTGGGTTCTCTTTCATTGCAAATTGTAAAAACATTGTTCTAAGCAAAACAACGGTATATAGATACCCGTAGGAATGCATGTGAAAATTCTGTGAAAACACCATTTTGTGGGGAGAATGAATACAATACTGTGGACTCTTATGGACTCATAAGTTACGTGATCATCCAGGCTGAAAGTAGTTTTGTTTTCTTAAACGAAACAACACATTGAAACAGAACTCAAATTTTAAAATTAAACATAAGTAACTAAAAGTCATATTTTTAATTAGTTATTTAAATTTATATAAAATCTTGTACAAAAAAATGAGAATAAATTTTACAAATCGGAGCAATCTTAGTATATTTCGCAAAACAATAGAGATAATTCTGTGACTAGGATTTTAGGCTTCTATCAATCAATTGTAGTGTCTTCAAAGGGATAGAGTAGTTAGGTACCCAAATTCATAAGCGTCTTAGCTTTTACGCCATTGACTCTTGAACCTAGGCGTAGTTTAAACTTAGTATAACTAAATAGACAAAGGACTTTCTATTTTAGTGAATACTAAATATATACTCTCATTATTATTGTATACCCCCATATTTATTTCATCTAAATACCTAACAATCCTGGTCAAGAATTGTTTTTTGATCTATAAAAGTTGTAAACTATTAATAATAACTGAAGTTAAGAAGAACGACAATTTTGTAAGCTTTTTTTATTATTGTCATAAAAAAGTTTTTATATTTAGTTATAGTTATAAATTATCAAAAATTTTAGACAGTGAATTTAATCGAGTAGAATTATTTAAATTCAAAGTATTTATATAACAAATAACATAGATAACGTGGTAGAAAAATATATTTTTAAACAGGAAGATAAGTTACAGAATATATACAAGGCATATTCAGCGGTTATTTGTAAGGAACTTAAGTCAAATAAAACTAATTTGCTTAGTAACTAACATCATCAACAGCTCATATACGTCCTAATCGTGGGGCTCGAGCCTAACCTATATTAGGGCGATTAAGCCTTAATCAACCACGGTGGACAAATGAGGTTAGTGGTAGTATGTAACAGTTTAATATAAATAAACAGATAAGCACATTCAAAGGTCCCTCAGTAAATTTGCTTATACCTAAAAAGAAATTCACTTAGAAAATGCTATGTTAGTGAATATTACAGTCCTCCATCAATCCTTACTCACGTGGCGGTTATGGGTAGAGCTTATAATGCATACAAATGTCTACATTATCCATTCCTAGAAATTTAATTCCAAACTGAATTTGTATGTAAAAGTATAACATCTATTGTTTTAAATAAGAATCTTCCACATAGAAGCTTGTTCAATAGCTCACGGAAAAATATGAATTTAAAATATAATAAAGATTTAGAAGATCAAAGAATTTAAGTTTCGTGTCATTAACGATACTTCTACTTTAAGCTTTATAAACTCACATAAAAATAAGCGAGAGGTTGTATTTAAAAGCAAGTCAGAGATAAAATCGACAGACTTTTGTGATTATCAAAGCTTATAAGACTCTAAAATGGCATCTCCTTTATTGTTTATCCTTTTATCTGAACTTTTGATATCGATATAATTTATTATATAGATTGTCTCATCTCGTTGCCAAGTGAAAGTAAACAGAGTGGGTGCTTTAAATATTGATGTTAGAAATTGTTATTTTTTATAAATTAGCCAAACATTGAACGTAACCTCACAATATTAATTGATAATGTGACTGCGGTATAATATGTATTATAATAGTCAGGATAAAGTCCTGAATTGACATGATCCCCTTGCTGTAGAAATTTTGAATCTGATCAAAGTATTTTTGCCAGTCCCTCTCGATGTTAACTTGACACTGCCTTAAGAATTAGAAAAAAGAAAGAAAGTTGAAATCTGACGGTGCAAGATCAGAGCTACACGGCAGATGCATTAATACCTACCAGCCAAACTCTCTTAATTTTTGCTGAGTGCCTAAAGACGTATGTGGTCTAGCGTCATCGTGATGAAAGACCACACCCTTTCTATTATGTTTAATTGTTATTCCGGTCGCATTCTCTCAACTTCTTACTGTAATCTTATCACTTGTTGGCTGTTGACAGTAGATCCGAATTGATTGTTCTACCCGGCAGTAAAAGCTTATAATGAACAATGCCCTTCCACTCCCACCATAGAAACGACATCACCTTATTGCGAGTTAACCCAAGTTTTGCCACAGTCTGTAAATACTGACCAACTTTTCTTGTCATACGTGATCCACTTTTTACACATCTATCTAGCTGGTTGAAAACCAGCTAGATAGGAATTGTACAGCTAAAGATATTTTAGCACAAGTGTATATATACTATAATATATCCGAATAGACTTTTTCCCCGGCCTAATATGTGCCGAGAATAAATAAGTTTATTTTTAGAGTTCTGATTCTGTTCGTGATTGTTTTATACCCTTTTACAATTTCTGAGAGCTGATAATAAATTTTTCAGTTATCAAAATGTAAAATTAAAGAAAAAATTATAAGATTTCTTTGATTATCTATTGTGTAGTAAGAGTCAGTCATGAGATCTAAACCATAAATGGATTTGAATAATTATTGATAACAAAGTTTTTTAGTTTAGTGCAAATTCGCGGTGAATGTTATAGCTTGAAGTCTTTTATTTTAAGTGTTTTTATGCAAATAATTGGCTTCTTTTTGTCATATAGGCGTAATTATCCAATGCTTGTTACGCTGATTTGCACTATCTACGTCTATATGTTGAAATTTAAAACGAAAATAAAGAACTATACCGGTATACTTCCTTTATTTTCGTTTGTATATAATATCTATTTTGAAATTTTGTCTTTGCATCAGGTAAGAACGTTTAAGCGTTTAGCAATAATACCTGGTCAGAAAAGCTAAGGGTTAAAAGGATCCAGCAAAAAGAACATTTAAAAGAAGTTAATATAATAAATATTGCAATGTTGGTTGAGTGGGATCTAGCCAAAAAGGAATCATAAATTTATAAGAAACAAGGTTAAGTTTCCCCTTATATTTAACGAGATAAACATTAAACCTTTTGGGAGAAATAGTTTGTCAAAGGAAAGTAAACGCGGGATTTCAAGAAATTATACATCTAGTTTTAAATAAGTTTTGTAGATTTTATTTTGTTCAAAATATACCATATTAATATTCAAAATATACATAATTTACATAAACAATACAAGGAATATCTTTTACATAAAAATCACTAAACTGTGTAATTTGTTATAACTGCACATACGGCAGAACTAAGTTTTTATGGCATTTCTAATTTCCAAATATCAATATTCTGTGATGATAAAAATTATATGTGATGATAAAAATTACAGTTACGAACCTTTTGATAAAGATCAAAATATTTTTGATCAAAATATATTTTAACAATAATTAGAATAAATTGACCACCAGGGTAGCTAAACACTTACAACATTGTCCCTTATACATAAAGCATGCACGCAAGTGGAAAAGAATCTTCTTTAGAAGATTATTATTGTTATTCTTTATCTTCTTTAATCTTTTTTAGAAGCTACTTCCAAAATTATATTTTAAATTTCAATTTCTTTTCCCAGATTAATTTCCAGATCGCATGGCTCTATGAAACAATTTGATTAAATTTTACTCATTTGTCACTTTGAATAGCTATTTTATTTTAATTTCGACAGGTAATTAAAATTGAATAGCAGTGATTGCTATCTTTCGACGAAAATTAAAAAACGAAATATTTTGTTTATAGACCGATATTGAGTTACAAATTAAAGTAGGTTGTTCGACGATCAAGTGGAAAACAGGCCGCTTAAACTGTTCATGCGATTTATTTTTCATGCTTACTTTATGACTATAGTAAGTCAGTCCATTGATGATGTTCAAACTTTCAACAACGCTTTGTTCTTTTTTTGTTTATATTCTAATAATGACGCTGTACTGGACAGTAAATTAAAAATCGCACATATCACACCATGTCATATTTTGTTATATCTCCATAGCCTCTTTAAAAAAATCAAATGTTCTGTTCAAATACAATATTCACGATGGTTCTTTTTATTTGAACTGAAACAATACTCGCATAAGAATGCCGGAGAAGTCTCATATTAAGTTTTATGGTCTCTTTTTATTTTTTATGTGTGACTATGGTATTCGCATTTCTTCGTAATAGGTGTGAAAGCAATATTTTATTACAAAGTTTCTCTTATAAAGATGTCTCGTACGAAATTTCAAGATCAGAAATTCCATGAAAATTCCAGCCCTGGTCTTTTGTAGATTTTTTGCATACCATTATTAGTTGCTCTACACGTTTAAATTATGGAGTTTCACTTTATCAACAACTCTCATAGATCATTAAAAAGATGACGTGTATTTGTATAAACTGTATAATGTTAGAGGAATAAGCACAAAATTTAATAATCCTTATTACAAGAAGTCTGGTCGCGTTGGTCCTAATTACGCCAACATGATGTTACAAGGAAACATTTTGAAACGAATTATTTCAATCAACTAAGATAATACAAAACTCATTATATTTCATAATAAAATTAATTAATTAAGTTTTTATTGCTTTTTATCACACTCTTCTCTAATCCTAACATAATAAATTATAACTTTATCTATTTACTCACAGAAGAGTAAAGCTCAGTTTTTGATCCAGTATAGTCAAAAGTGCATCAGTAATGAGTGTATTTATTAACAATGATACACTCTTTTCTTCTAATAAGCATCTAAGGGAAGTTCTGCTTCAGCCGTAACTATCACGTTCACTGTATAGACCATAAATATTTAAATTAAAATATCTTATGGTTAACACTCTTTTATTAATTGAGAGTAAGAACCTACGAACATTTATTAGTAACGCGGTAGAGCGAGCCGTATGGTATCAACATAAAAGGCAGGCTCTGTTCTCTTCAGCTGAACAATTCTAGTTTAGGAATAAGTTTTAATATTATATAACCTTAAAATATATTTTTTAAACAACAGCATGTGAGTGTTCCACAAAAAATGAATAGGGCTAATAATAATTATAAGTACGGAGCAAAGAGTCCGCAGACTACATACGAAACATAAAAAAATTAAATGATGTTAATATTTCTAATTTCCGGTTCGGTACATTGGTGGATTTTACTGTGTTTTCGCTCACTTAATTAGCTGCCGTTAAATAAATTGACTTTCAGTTTCAGATTAGGTTAACTTTTTATGAAATTTGATAAAAAAAAAGTTAAATTAAGCTTTAATTTTAATTTATTTATGCTACATTTAATTAAAAACTAATTTAAATGGGACATCAATTTAAAAGCTAATGAAAATTAACTTAATAAATTAGTAATTAATTTAATTATATTAATAATTAATTTATTTTGTTCAAATTTTTTTATTTTTTTATATTAAATTAATTATATTATTCATTAATTTAGTTATATTTACTATATAACTCTATTATCTTTCAGCTGTGGGTTTCTTATCTGAAGTATGTGGTCTTACGTTATCGTCATGAAAGATCACACCCTTTTTATTAATCAATTCCGGTAGCTTTCTTTCAACATTGTGCTATAATCTCATCAGTTGTTAACAGTAGAGATGCAAATCGATGGTTTTGCCCGGTGGTAAAAGCTCATAATGAACAATGCCCTTCCAATCCCACCATAGACACAACCTCACCTTATTACGTGTTAACCATATCTCTGTCGATCTCTTCAAAAAAGGTTCGGTTTCATTACGTCCCAGAAAAGAATTGCAAATGAGTACATGGTTCATTAGGTTTCTTTCAGTGAGCTTGTGTGGCACCCAAATATCGAGCTTTTTTGTGTACCCAGCTGTTTTGAAATGGATCAAAACAGTGGTCAATTCCCAGTACTTCAGCTAAGGCGTAACTGCTGATATTCCGATCTTGCTCCACTTTTTCAAAAATAGCGCCCCTTTTATCCGTAACAGGGTGGGTGACCAGGGCGAGATGCATCTTTGACATCAAAATTCCCTAGTTTATATTTTCGTAATTGAATTCCTAATGTCACCTTTTTATTGTCATGAAAACCAGTCAGATACAAATAGTATGAAAAAAATGATATTTCATTACAAGTTTATACATATTATATGCAAAAACCATTTTTCCCTAGTTTCATGTATTTGACGCCACAATTTTCTAACTCCTTCCTTTTCTTTAAAATTTGACTTTTGCATGAATATTTGTTAAGGCTCAAAATGCCTTGGATTAATTAAATTACTAAACTTCCTATTACACTGTCTGCGGTAAATTATTCCATCACTCCCTTTCGTGGTTAGACAAGCTATCTCCTGGTATCTAAGGTTGCTTGTTGTTGGCAGTGTAAGAAGTTTAACCAATTGTCCTCAGAGATTTCAGACTCAGGGCATTGTGGATATGTTTGCAAACTGTAATGCTATATTATACTATAATATAAATAAAGGACCTTATACGCCTTAAATGTTTGTTGAGATTAGACCATGTAAGTTCGCTCGGTAATATTTAAAACAAGTCAGGAAATATTCTGACTAACTAAGGTAATAACCTTTTCTTACTACTTTTATAATTCGAAACTTAAATATGTAACTAATTATTGTAGAAAGCAGAAGATGTACGAAAATAGGTTTTTTGTTCTAATTTTCTTAAAACAAAGGAGGTATATTTTGAATAGAATACAAATTGCTTTAATGCTATTTAATTCGATGGTTTACTTACTTACCTCAACCTAATGATGGCAATTAGCTCCCAAATAAAGACGTTATTATAATTTGGTTCGTGTCGACTTATGGTCGTTAAGGGACCTAATATATCCGATTTGGGTTAAATAAATTATATCACATGAAACTATCTAACCTGAAAGTTAAGACGTTTGTATATTATACGGATTTTTGAGAGTTATCGCCGTTAAACGACTATAAGGCACTTAAAACATATATTTACCGTTATCTTGTTTAAATTAAAAATAAAACATTTTAAAAGTAAATGCTTAGCAAACTGATACAGAGCCTTCTTCGTGATATGTAGAGTTATTTTTACCAAATGTTTTAAAAGCTATTGAATTGAAAGTGAAAATGATACTATCATAGTTTCATTGTGTTGTGTTGTATGTTTAGTTTGACTTATACACAAGTTAAAATATGAAAGAAAACCTAAATATTGTGAGCACCTTATGAGGTGGAACACCTCATTTTTTGCTGATAAAACAACCATTATAATCTGCAAATATTTGCTAGTTTTTCAGGTAAAAGTATACGGGCTACTTTGTTTAACACTCTAAATTTTGAGAAGACTCCATTTTCTCTAAGGTAACTGCAAAAATAAGATGTTTCATACAAGTATTCTTCACTATTCTACCAATTCTAGGTACCTATTATATGTTCTTCTTCTTCTTCTTTCGTAAGGCCGGAAATTGACGTCTATTGTGACATGTTTTTAAGCAAAATTTTAAACTTTTATCAAACAATAAGTGACTTTTAATAGTTTGGCAAGATATTTAATTTGTGCATATAAATTGTTATTATACAAACTAGCAAAAGTATTTAATAAACTACTGAAAATAAATTTAAAAAAATTCCAAACATACACTTTAGTCTGTAAAATTAAATTTTGAATTGTTTATAACAGTTTATTAGTTTTTTGACTGTGAAGGTAGATATCCGTGGCTTCGTTTTTTAACAATAAAAAAAAGGATTATCTGGATTCGGCTACAGGCTGTTTTTTACCAAATAGCATTTCTTAAGGATTTTTAATGGTCTATTGATTACATTAGCATAGAGAATAACTTATTAGTCGGCGCTTTAAGGCCCTTTACAGAAGCTGTGATACTTACCTCTGTTTCCAGTATCACTGATATTTAAGTATTTCAGATAGATATAATAAGTCATGAAAGTAGGTACCTACCTCAGAGATGTAACACACAAAGTCAAAGCCTACATACAAACTCGAAAGCCTTGAAATCGCAGCTGTTCATAGTGCGTATTACAAAAGACAAATGTAACTTTTATTGAACATTAAATCTTTACACTGCACTGCATTTTGTACCGAGGTCAGTACGTTTTGCAACGAGTCCAATATTACCTCAAATTTTGTGTCTTACCAGCCCTGCGGACTCTCCCTAATAATACAATATGAGTTAGCAACTTACTTTACAAATTAAATTGAACCAAACGACAAAATCCTAGCAAGTTTGTATGAGAAGATAATAATAGCTGTAATTATATTTGTGTGTTTTATAAAGTACGAATTCTGCAACAAAAACATTAAGGGTTTTCCGATCATCCATATTTAGGTGTCATCTATAAACACGCGCTTACCCTCGCGATATCGTTCAGGCGAAGTTTGAATTGCTCGTAAATCTCATCATCTAAACATGTACCTTCACAACTTTGCTTGCGGTATCTTCAGTTAGGTAAATTTTAAACTTTTATGGACTTCTCGAAAATCCCTTTCGTTTAACATCCACATTATACTTTCATGAAGAAAATAATCTTATATTGCTTTCGTAGAACATCAAGCATGACGCAGTTTATTTTTCGTGATAATTAATTTGGTATTTGGTGTAATCAGGAAAGCTAATTAAAAATGTTAAATATAATTATTTGTTGTGGTTGCTCTAAGTCGCGCTCCAGGTAAAATATACTTGGCATTAACCAATGCCAATTTATAATATCACTATTAACCAATATTATAAATTGTTCGTAATAATAAAAAATAATCCTACTGTAGATTATATTAGTAAGAACATTATCGTATGTACCTTTCAAGTTTAGGAATATAACTTGGACTAGCTATAGCTAATCTACGAAAAATATGTTTCTAATCGACACACTCCCAACATAATGCTTCGTAAACGAACTCTGGTGACCTCACTGGGGACTACAAAATAGTACAGTTCTATTCTAGAAAATACTTTCTATGTATGCTTATAGCCAGCACCGGGAACGAGCCAATCTAGTGAGTGGTGGATAAACTTTTGACAGGTTATCAACCTTATCGCTCTCTACGACGAGTCTCAAATAGAATAAAACTTTTTAATGTTTTGTAGCAAAAACTGAAAAAACAAAACATATTTTGGTCGTATCTCTACGAGTACTTCTATAAATCTTTTTTTCATAACCTTACTTTCGGAGCTATCTTTTAGTTACGTTGGAAAATCAATTTTGTTAACCGACTTCAATAAAGAAGGAGGTTATCGCTTCGGCAATTTTTTTTTGTATATATGATAGTTTTATGTCCGCCAAATTTAAACTAAGTTTGATTCTTTTACTTTTCAACTAAGTATAATATCAGGTTCATATCCCATTTAAATTTCGTCTGGACCTTATCTATCTTTTATGAAGAGCTTTGAAATAATCAAGCGATAGAAATAAAAAATATTTAGACAAGTCAATAACGCTGAAGGTCACCCATCCAACTATTAACAAAATTGACTTCAAAATACCTAAAAGGCAAAGTTCAATTTAAATATTAAACATTAAAATGAGATTAAATTATTTTTGGATGTAATACAAATTTGTTTGTAGACACAATAGAAAGCGGTACACAGAATGCAAAAATAACTGCTAATTTAGATAGGTATAAAAATTGAAACATTTTTACCTTTTTAGTTTTTAATATTAGATTGTGAGTTTTGTTTAACTTTTCATGGTAATAAATTAGTTTTGGTTGTTGATGAGTTTAATTCAGTGCTCACTTAAGTAATAAATAGATGTATATTACTATGGGTTGTAAATATTAAAATGGTTTTTTGAAATATTAGAATGATGAAAATTGTACCCAAAATACATCTAAGCGGAAAGATATTCCAATATTCACTTTGGTATAACAGAAAAGGACGTTTATGTAATTTTGTCGATTACGACCCAATATCTATTATGCCTTAGTAACTAATAAAATTCCTTATAAGGATTTACCCATATCAAAGCAATAACATAAATTGTATAAAGGCAACAATATTGTAGGCTTTTATTTTTGTGTTAGAGTTATTCTTTGACTGGAATCTCACTGGCGGGGCGTTAGAACATGTAAACTACAGGCGTCAGGATAGTTTAGAATACAGGGGAAATAAGAGGAAAAAATATGTATAAATTTTAAAATCTTTTTAAAATCACAATAAAACTAATGATTAGACTTTTCTAGTCTTAAAGATTCTCGTGATATGTTGAGATGTGCTGCGTCTTTCATCAAATTGATTAAAATCTTCCTGATCTCCTGCGAAGAAACTTTTCTTATAAATTATGTTTTCATCCGTTTATAGGTGAAATTGATTGGTTTATAAGTTTCTTGACGAGTTTAACATAATTGTTAAGGTACCTATATATATTAGGTCTAAGAAAATGTATTTTCGCATATAGTATATATAAATTTGTAATAAAATATCTTTGGCTGTACAATTTCTATCTAGCTGGTTTTATCCCATTAAACAAGTGTCATTTCAAAAAAGAATGAAATTAGGAAATTTTTGTTTCGTACTAATTTTCATTTGTTTTTCTTTCAGTCAAAATGGCCGATTTTGTTTCAAAAATTAGATACATTTAAAAATGTATTACAAAAAAGGACGCAACGCGCGATATTGTGACCTAATGCAGTGTCAATAAGAGTAGCCCAAAGTAGGTTTAAGCGTTTTCAACCCATCAATTTTGATGTCAAAGGTCTGGTCGCCCTGTTTCGGATAAAATGGACGCTATTTTTGAAAAAGTGGGGCAAGATCGGCATATTAGCAGGTATGACATAGATGAAGAATCGGAATTGACCACAAAAGCCCTGAGCTTCAGATTTCCAACTGTTTCGGTCTCTTCAGAATTCTTTAGGCTGTGTCAGGCTAACATCAAGAGAAGACTGTCACACGACACTGAGAGGACTGTCTGTCGTTTTTTTGATCAGAAGGCTCAAAACTCATTAGCGATTCAAAACTTGTAACGTCTGGGACGTCGCTGAGTTGCCCATCTGTTTCATTTAAATGAATTAAAGGATTACACCAGCCCCTTTCCATCATCGACAATCCAAACATCGATTAGCTTATTTAACTGACCATTGTTGATATAATTGCCAATTCTTTTATAATGCGTACAGCTAAGATGTGAAACTCACTGCCTCACGTTCTTCAAAGCTAGAGTAAATCAAGAGCTAGAGTCAAGAGCTAGAACTTAAACCACCATCTTCTATACAATCTAAAAAAATTAATGGTACTTAAGTACTTAGTAAAATTAAACTTAATATTGAATATACTAGACTGTTTTACCATTCACCTTGCATACATTATAAGAAATAAATTTTTCAGATTAGTACTTGCCGACAACTTATTTTATTATCCGCAATTACGAATCTCCAAGTTACGAAGCTTCAGAAATTATGAAATATAAAAGATTTTAAAATAACTAGTCTTAGAGAATGATCACTCATTGTTTGCTTATTAAAACTATTAAAAGTGTTTTCTTGAACACTTATAAACTCGTTACACTTTAAACTTATTTACGCCGAAATTTTCCAGGTTTCAATACCAAATTCTAGAAAATGTATATACAGCTATTTAGATAATGCTAAAAAATAAATTAGCTTTTATTTCATACACAAGCATTCAGCCGACTTGTAATAGGTGAAATTTGACTAAAAGTAGCCGATATAGGCCAGTAGGTGGAAGATTTGGGTGTGTATTGTTTTTAAGGTCGGACAATTAACAATAAACACTCATAACATAATAGCCAATTCAAACAATAATTTTAATCGACATTATTTAAAATGTTATTACGTTCACATTCTATGTGACTCAAAAATTCTTGGATATTGATCAAGTTTCGTGGTTTAAATAGGGTTCGTGGAGGAAGTTGACTGTTAAATAACGGTAGGGTGAACAAGGCCTTTTTTTCTTAATAATATTTTACCAGACCGAGATCGGACCGATGTCGAACCATGATCGACATTTAAGCCTGGACCGGCACTTAAACATATATTTTATCTGTGATCCCTCAATAACACAATGAATTTGTCTTTTAAAAAAAAAATTTTACTATTTATCATTTTATTATTATTATTTATTTTTATTTCTTAAAAATCTTTTTATTATTTGCAAATTTTAAGTGGTGGTCGTATATAAAATATATTATTTACTAAAATATAGTACAAAAGGTATATTCTAGTTATCTACTAATAACATCTTTTCACACGTTTTGAGTTCTACTAAAAATACATTACCTTCCTAGTCTTCTGTTTTCTTTTACAAGGCTTAAATTTTTACATAACCAACAGAACCAGACTTATTTTATGTACACGCGTTAAACCTTCTTCCAGCAAATATATTAAATAGGTAAAAATCACCGCTATTTTTTATAGATACAGTTTGGAGCAAAAATAAAGAATCACTTTTACTTTCAGTTTTACAAAAGTTATTTGATGTCAAAAATGACCTTATAATTTGGTGATAACTATCTAACTGAACACATAATAAAATGTGAGCGAAACGTTTATTCTATTTACATTTTTGAGTATAATCATGGATGAATGTCTTCAGGTTGATTCAATAGTCTATCAGTAGGTCGATTAAGTACTTTCTATGTATTTGACTTATCTGTAATTGACTTACTCATGACATGAAAATAACGATGTTAAAGTATCTCTCGTTATCAGTTATAGGCACATTTGCGTCACTCTCTGAATATTGATACTAAAAAAATCGTAATATAAACATGCACTGGATAAGTTGATTATTTGTATTAAGTATGTTAAGGATTACAAACGATATGACACGATTGATATGAATTATGCTTTAAACCGTTACTGTTGTACAATTATCCAATTTCAAACGTTCCATGAGAAAATCATTATTCATCGCCTATTTTCATTGTGGCTTTTTAAAAAAAGCAGGTTATCGATTCGTCGTAGTCATTTTTATGTATGTTCTCTGATTACTCGATGACGCCGTAGACCTTCGCGGGGGTGGCCTGGGTTCTGCCTAAGCAATTATCCGTGTCGTCCCCTGGCAGCCCCGCCTTACGGCCGGGCTTCGCACTAATGGAGATAACCAAGAGTTACTTGGGCAATCCCAGACCTGGCGACCTGTGTGGGAGCCACCCGCGAACGCGGCCACAATGATTATGGAGTCCTAGGAAAATCGAGGGGAGCCCTTAAATTCAATGGGCCCGTCCAAGATGTTTAATGTTTTTTCTGAAGCTTTTTTCATCCGGCAGTCATCCATAAGCTGAAGGATTCTTCCAGAATGCTGAACTGATGTTCGAAGAATCCATGAGTTTAAGGGGTTCGGGGCTAGTTAGTTAAATATAACCATCTAACCTTGACCTCAGAAACTTACTACTCATAAAGAAAATTTTAAGCTGAAATCCGACTTCCAAACAATAAAAATAAAAAACAATTCAATTTCATTAGTTAAACAATTAAAAATTATAACTTCAAAAAATAATTTTTAAAAATTTTAAAAAACTAAATTTTTTATTAACTTCTAAATTGAATTAATTTGCCTTTTTAAAATTTTGAGGTAAAGAACATTGTACAGATTCCTAACGCACAGATTCTAAGAAATATAACATTGTGTACATAATTCAAAAACATCCCTCAGTATAAATAGCACTACACTGTATTAAGCTTTTACGTTAGGAAATACTTGGTTTCGCAAGCGCGGCACAAAATTCCCCAGTATAATAGCACACAGTTACGCTTTTACGCTAAGAATACTTAGAATACTTGGCTTATCAAACGAGGCACAATAATTCATAACTAATAGGTCTAAAGAGAGGTAGAAATATAATAATATTTCTATCTCTCTTTAGATAATAATAATAAACATGTACCAATAGATGTTGCGCTAATATGCCTGATATTGACATATCGTCATAAAGCATTAAGGTTAATACTACTATTATCTTTCGCTATAGTTTTGTGCTTAAATGGAACCATAAACAACTTAATTTTTATGTTTAACCTTAGTATAGACGATAAAGACATCCATAAACTTAGAATTACCTATAACATTCAGATCAAATTCAGATTTTAAAAAATATAATTTTAAATTCGTTCGATTCGCGTACGCAATTTTGTTTAAAACATACAATATGTATTTACAATATGACAAACCCTTTCCTTTTTTCGCAGTCTTTTGACTGTCTTGTTTATGTATATAACAAATTATGAAACCAAATAATCCGAGTGCGTAAAACCAGTTATATTTTGTGAAACTACTTAACTAATGTTATTGTCACTCGATTACAGTGTCCACTTAAAAAAAACTGTATGCCAATATGTGTACAAACAAAAATAAAAATGGTTGATTTGAACGCACCTTAACACATACGCGGTAGTAACGAGTCGAATAACGCATAATTTATACCAATATTTATATTTTATACCACCTTCGCAATACCTCGTAAAATACGACCTCAGAACCAAACGACTTTGTTTGAGGTACTTGTATACTATTATATCTTTATAATTATATTGACTGATGTTTATAGACCTTAAACTGTATTACAAAAACCTCTGTGTTATCGTATTTTGATCCTGAATTTGATTCCGCCAATAAAGAACTATAAATCAGTGACCGCTGTACCAATTTTAGCTGATGAGAAAAATACATGTAACATTTATGTAAGAGGGTCGTTGTGGCAATTCAAAAGCACAATTATTATATTATTCCGGATGCTTATACTATATTTAGTTGCTGTGAGTGTATTTTTGTAGTGAACTAAGGACTAGAACTTTTTATGTTAAACGAAGGTGATTTACTTATTGGAACCCTTACTATAAAGGAAAAATATACTACGGATATTTTAAGATTCGAAAACGAGGATACTGATTTTAAAATAGATAATATATGATTATTTAATATAATTTAAATACGGAGGTATTATCAATTATAGAAGAGTTGCTAAATAGATATAGGTGTGATAGCATGTTCAGATGTGATTTCATCCTTAAACAGATTTAGATTTTATGTCTTAGGTTTGAAGTTTACTATTGTTACTGATTGTAATGCATTCAGAACAACTTTGTCTAAAAGGGATATAATTCAGGAGTATGATTGTAGCATAGAGTATCGACAGTGCTCTCGTATATCCGATATGAATGCTTAGCAGGGATGCTATACAAATGTGTAGGGAATCAGTTTTCGATATTTTAAGAGTAGAGGGGAAGACTGTTTAGTTATTATGCAAAATGTGGATGATGAGATAGTTAAAATCAAAAATATTTAAGAATAGACTCTAATACTATAAATATTATTGATATTCATCAAAACTATAAAGTTAAAAATAGTAAAGGGTATCGTATTGTAAATAATCAATTAAAATGGATGGTGCCTAAAGGCATCAGATGGCAGTTAGTTCAAAAAAATCATGTTGAAATAGGACATTTTGGGGTGGAGAAAATCTTGGAAAATTTAAAAGATTCATATTGGTTGCCAAAAATGAGGAGATTTGTTAAAAATTATGTAGAATCTTTTTTATAGTGCCCTTATCACAAAATTCCCTCAGGTAAGAAACAAGGTTTACTTCACCCATTCCAAAAATAGAAGAACTTTATATTTTTCCAAACTATTCATTTAGATCACTTAGGTCCATTTATTAAATAAAAAAAACGCAACAATATAAACTGTTTTTTGTACTAAACGGTTTGAAGACCACAGACGTTTCTTATTTCCAATTTTTTTGCGATTGGCTTAATTTTTCACATACGCGAAATTATCCAATACATACATAGTCGTTGTCATAGTACTAATATAATCGATGATGAGAGGTGGCCGCGTGCGTGGGTGGCTCCCACGCACTTATTGCACAGGTCGCCACGTTTGAGTCTGCTTCGGCGCGAAACCTGACCATTAGATTGCAAGATTGTTGGAGTGGTCTGGTGAATTGTTGTTTCAGAACCCAGGTCACTCCCGTGAAGGGCAGCAGAGTTACCGAGGAGTTTTAGTGAGTATTCCCCGTGTCGCTATTAGGCGTTGGGAGAGTCCAATACACACCACAGTGGCGGGTAGGTCTGTATATGGATTCCTCCTTGACAAAAAAGGCGATGATGAGATATGTTTTATGTGGTGCATAGCAGATTCTCAACTTAACATCCTTTTTTGAGATAGATAAATAACTATTTCCACTATAAGAATTAAGTACTGAGTTTAAACCCATGTAATTTTATTGTTTTTCTCAACAAATATATTATATTAGTTAAATTACTCTGTGCGTTGTTTCGAGTAAACATTATATTGTTTATAATAAAGTGATATAGAAATAAACTCCCTACCTCCCAATATTCACCCCAAAACCCAACTTGGAAATTTTCGAGGCTATAGTGAATAAACAGCTACTAAGTAAGCAAGTACCTACAGTAAATAACAGAAATTATCAAAACCAAATCTTAACAGTTTGAATTGTTTAGACGAAACTTGTATAGATAGGTAATTGTTTGTATATGTGTGTGATTTATACTTGGTCTTATTTGTATGAGTTATTATTCTGAATTACTCACACTAAATCTAAATTTAACATTGTTTAGTAAATACCGATTACAATAACAAAGGAACCTTCAACATGGTACAATTAGTCTGGCTCTAACCAAAAATATAGAGTAGGTTATCTCGAGATTCTTCTTCCCGGTTGTAACTGCAACCGATTTATCTACAGTACTGATTAATATCTTTTAGAGTTTTGGCTAAAATTCGTCGATGTAAGAATGCCTAGCCCTATAGTGGGTCATATACTGTAAGCTTTTCATATAAACATTGTATAAGCTTTATTTAATTGCACTGTTCAATCCAATATGTCACTAACCTTGCAAAGCTAATAACAATTTTACCATCAAGAACATCAAAACATGTCACAAACTTTGTAACATTACAGTTTTAATAGTATTTTGAAACGTGTTTTTTTTGTTCCATTTTATTTTAAATATAAGACATTAAATCTAAGAGACTGAAATATAGAGATTTTTTGAAATAGAGTCGTAATGGTACTGTTAAATCTAATATTCATCTATTGATTTCCAAACCGAGATATTTTAACTTCTATTAGAAAAACTGACGTCTGTAATAAATCTGTAATCATAAATAGCCAAAAATAGAACCCTGGAGAAGTTTCTTAGCAAACAACAGAGAAAATAACGATGAATTTTACTTTGTTTCAAGGCCTCCTACATAATTAGTATGGTTTTATTATTAAATTAAAATTAACGGCTTCACAAAAAACAGCAATATTAGAAAATAAGTTTATCCTTTATAAATTCTATTCTTACTATTAGACACTATGTATAGAAATTATTAAAAAAATTAACAACCTCGATATTATCAAATTTAACCAATTTATCTAAAAATAATTCGACAATGAAAAATTGATATGCCTGATCATTATATAGGATTTATATTTTTAAACGAAAAATTTGGAAGAATATTTTATAAACTGTCCATGTAAACAATTTATTTAACACAGTAACTGTAGGTATTTATTTAATATACAATTTTGGTAAACTTAATAAAAAGTTTCGAAATAGCTTGAAAGTGCATAGTTTTATAATTATATGTTATATTATAATTCACGTATATACATCAGAATGTACAGATGTGCCTAAGAATAATTTTCACTTTCTCAGATTTTTTACTAACTCAAAACTCAATAGTTGATTTATTTCTGAACCCGACCAAGAAAAGAAGATTTATGTGTGGGTGAGTGTGAGTGTGGTATTTGATACCAAGAAAACCATGGTAAGTGGCGAAAATGGAGTGAGTAATAATGGCTGATTTTTAACAATTGCCGCCAAAATGGAATCAGTGTGCTTAGACGAAATGCCCAGTAATGCTGGGTTCCTTTTTCTTTACGACTCACATTCCTAAACATCAAACACTCCGCAGAGAAAATAGGAAAAGCTGCGTTAATAAGGTGCCCTGAAAGATTTACAACCAAATTTTAAAACAAAATGCCAATTATTTTCTCAAGTTTCACCTCTTTCTACAAAACCATTGAAAGTAATTTTTAATAATGAACTAGAGAAATATTCTACAGATACGTAAAATTTAAGTTTTCATGTCAGTCATAAAAATGGAAAGCATTAAACACTACTATTTTATTTATTCTTTCCTGTGTAAAAATGATTTAACTACATCATATATTGTAACAAAGTTATTTCTAGAAACTTTTTGATGTTCTTTTGATTGCTATCTCAGATCGCTATGTTATTCATACGTCAATCAATCAATGTGGGATATAAAAGTTCCTTATGTTTACTAAGATAAATTAAAATAAGTGCCTGTTAATGTAACTATAAAAATCACTTTCAACCGAAAATGGATTCGATCAAATAACGTACAATTTCTTTCTACTATTATTTTAAAAATAAACAAAATCGCTAACAAAAGAAGACCAAAATGCGCCTATCACCTTGTATTTTTCTTTAATTCATCAGTCTTTGATGTTCTGTAGACAAATAAAAAAATTCGTAATACGTGCTATTAATATTAGAATTCCATAATTAGATCGTGACTTGGAGACTTGAACCACATCAGGAGTATACTATATCGAAAAAAAAAAATTTGAAAATTGATTCAAACAGAATATCGGCGAACATACATACAAAAACCAATACATACAATGAAACATAGTCTCCTCCTTTTTAAGGCAATTTAGCAGATTTATAACTTTGGATGTTATGGAATATCACATTAAAACAAATTAAAAATGTTATGCTAATCCTGCCTTTATAACTCTATATATCCTGGACTATGTAAGTTTGTCGCGCTCACACGCAGCGTTTTAGCTGTCCAATAGAATGAAACATAAGATTTTATAGATTTGCCTATAATTCCGTATATCCTATCCAAGCCTATCTAGATCTGTACCTTTTTATTTTTCTATAAATTAATTATATCTGTTGTGAACAGTAAAAATCAAATGATGCAAGACAATAATTGAAATTAAGTTTTCAACAAGGTCATTGTAAATTTTTAGAATTTGGGGTAATATATCGTGCAATTATGTTTATGTCAAATAGCAAAATTGTGTGAGGCCAAAAATAACATCAAGATAATATAATGGTCCTTAAATATGAAATTGGCATTTTGTCGAACTGGCCACTTTGATCTGAAATATCTACTCTTTGGTAAAGAATTCCAAATTCACATTTATAAATCCGTATAGTTGGTACATTTGAGTTTCAAAAACAACAAAACAAAGAAGCAAAACTTATCAGGAAAAAAATAAGAATTGTTTTTTCCTGATTAGTTTTGCTTTGACATCATTCATATTGTATAGTGGAAAGTGGTTAAATATATATAATAGAACTCGTACTCGTAAATATAAAATAAGCTATATTTACCTGTACGAATTCTACCGTGTCATCGGTGGTTCAGAAACAGCTTGAAGGAATCGCGAGGTGATTCCTTTGCGCTGGTGTCGCAAAAGATAAAACAGTGGTTCCAATTTCGATTTTCAGAACAAGACCGTGACTGAAAATAGACCAATAAGTGGATGATGAGGAATTAAAGATTATTGTGGAGGCAAACCACTTCAGAGTTAGCTTGTAGGCTTCGGTGTGAGTGATCTTCTTCAGGCGGTCTCCGTAAATCGACAACTTTTTTGCATTGTAGTGTGTGGGGCTGGTTTACTCGAGCCATTCTCATTCCTCGACGATGTCACCCAGTGCATTGACATCACCAAATACCTCTTAGAGGCTATAAGGAAATCTCAGGAAGGTTGCCCAGTAATTAGTCTGTCCGTCCGGGACTGTCGATAATAGTCTAGGTTGAAAAGGTGTCTACTAAAATTGCTATGACGAGCCAATGCCCACGTTGCTAGTGGTAGTAGTGGTACTTAGCTGTATTTGGAAAGTCAAGGTTCAATTCGGGGTAAAGCGAGAGTCGCCTATCTACCATGCTTCAAAGAGTTCCACTCAACATTGGAACAATTGGATTCTTGTAAGTATTTGACAAGTTGACTAATTCTACCTTGGAGTTAAGGGAATAATTGGGTAAGGATTGATAGGTTTTATGCCTAACGTATTTTTTTGCTAGTTCTTCTGTAACGATTGGCATTCGTAATAACTCAGAGCCTCATTCTCCAAAGTATTACGTCGCAATTCAGATCTTGTAGAACGTAGAACGTTACTATTAAGGTGATCTTAAATGATGAAACCTTTAATCCACTTGAAGCAAATTGGTAAAGTAAAAAATCTTGAAATGTGGTTGTGTGGTGGACCTCATGAATTGAGAGAATTAAACCAGCAAACAGGCATCGACTGCTGCGTTACATTGCTCAACAGACAATAATGAATGGATTAAAAATCTGATCATTACTTGTGAAAGAAATGGATCTTGTGCAAAAATAGGAAGCGCTTGTCGTAATGGCTGAACCAGCAATTTCCTACTTCAAGCATAAAAAGTCACTTTTGTGTTAGATCAGGTTAGAACTGGTGTCGATGTCTTTCACTATAGCTTTTTGAAATCTGGCCAAACGGTTAACATCAGGGGCGTTTCTCAACTGTATAGATTGCAAAACTGTGCCTCCGGTGTGCTTGATTACGACACGTGAATCAACAGATAGATGCAAAATTTACTGAAAAAATATTAATGGAAAAACTAAATATGAAAATTTAAACATATCAAATGTAAATTAATATATTAATATTAATTTAATTAATAAGTGAACGGATATTACAGTAATTAATACAACATTTTTCTGTTCAGATTGCAAGCCTATAATAATGAAAGACTGACCAAACTTAATCAATGCTACGAAACGTTTTCTGGACTAATGGAATTTTCCTTATCTGAGGCATAGTATTGACCTAACAAGTCGAGCGAAAAGCAATCTTATTCGAGTTCCATGGCGAAAACGACTTTCTTGTCGTTCCAGTAAGTTTCAATATTTATTGCTGTTTAGTTGTAAGTCAATACTAAAATTAGAATGAGAAAAAGTTTGTAAGTTTGTGTACCCATATGATTTCAATAATTCCATCACTTACATCGAAAATAAACGTTCAGTATCTGAGCCGCGGACAGTTGCTAGAAAGTTATAACATATTCAGACGAGAATACAATACTCAATCATATATAACAAAATCTTGTCAAAGAAATCAGTTTAAAGATTTGTTGATTTAGGTTACTCAATAACCTAAATGTTAATATTTAAATACATTTTGTTCCTGTAATGTATTAGATACCGGTTTATGCAATATTGGTGCCCATATAATAATAGTTTGTTTCGTCCTCAGCAGTACAAAGTTCGAGATGTGCTGACATCTCGAACTCTGTACTGGCGAGAGTTATTTTTTTCACTACACATCATGTTATAAGAAAATACACATATTAAATAAACCTAAAACATACATGATTAAAAATCTAAAACATTTATGATAACAAAATCAAAGACAATATCTCAGTAAATAGTTCGCAAAGATACTATAGCAATGCCAAAATGGTTACTACATTATGAATTTTGTTTTTTTATTACGTAACTATTTTGGACTCACATAAAATATCTTGGATTTGGCTCATATTTTATGCACAGATCTCATCACAGTGCGTGACATCTGTTGTTAATTACCGAAAATGGCGGAGTTACAAATCCAAACCAAAATTTAAAAAGATGGTAGTTTTGAATAATTCCGGACTTTAATAATAGGTTGTGAGAAAAGTTTCTTCGCATTTTATATGAATTATATTCTTTTTCAAAGTAATTAACATTTAATTACAGTGTACGAGTATATGTGCCATTTTGAGCGTCGACTTTCTGCCATCTTGTAGGTAGAGACATGATTCTGTTGTTGTAGAAATATTGGCACATCTAATCAAAAAAACGAAACGAACAATGCCCTTCCAATCCCACCATAGAAACAGCATCACTTTATTCCGAGTTAACCCAGGTTTTGCCACAGTCTTCGAATATTGACTGACCTTTGACCACGACCTTTTTCGCACGTTGTTGTCATACGTGATCCACTTTTCATCACCAGTTATCAATCTCTTCAAAAACGTTTCAGTTTCATTACCTCTCAATAAAGACTCGGAAATGTGTACAAGGTTCATTAGATTTCTTTTAGTGAGCTCGTGTGACACCCAAATATCGAGCTTTGTTGTGTACATATCTTTTTCCAAATGAGTCAATTCCCAGTTCTTCAGGTATGCCGATCTAGCTCCGCTTTTTCAAAAATAGCGTCCATTTTATTCGTGACAGGGCGACCATAGCGAGGTGCATCTTTGACATCAAAATTCCCGGATTGAAAACGCTTAAAACAAGTTTGTGCTACTTTACTGACTCTGTATTAGATCCATTAACATCACAACTTTTTTTCGTGACTTGCGTTGCAGTAGATTTTGTAATAAAATTTCAAAATGTATTTATTTTTTATTGAATTCGCTCATTTTGACCTAAGGAAAAATAGTGAGAAACAAAATTTCCTTATTTTATTCTATTTTTGAATTTCACCTTTTTAATATCATGAAAACCAGCCAGATTCAAATAGTACAGCCAAAGATATTTTTTGCAAGTTTATATACTATATGCGAAAAGACTTTTTCCCCGACCCCGAATATTTATACTGCTATTTGGGGAGTAACAAAAATTTTGCTCACAAACTATACTGAGTTTCTGTATTTTCATAGATATGACACAGATTCACAATGTATACACAGATATATTTTATTGTATTTAATAGTTCTCTATTCGGTAATATTACATACGAGAGTAATCTATGTGAATTTGTAAATAAACATTTTTGTAAAGAATAAAGCTATACAAGATCTCCAATGATGAGTCATCATATGTCATAATTATCCAACTAGTTATCTATGACTTTAAAAAGCTTTTACACCCCTCCAACACGAATAGCAAAGCAAATAACTCACGGTAAAGTTACATTTTAAAGTCTTTTTAATATCTAACCCGGTATTTTAGTATGACGCGGCGCAGATTTTTTTCTTCTATGGTCAGGTATGAATATAAGTCCATTAGGGGGCTCAAAAATATATGTGTTCATGATAAAAACCTTCAATATTATAGTTTCTGAAATTAGTATACAATTGTTTATCGTAAATACAATAACAGCGAACTAAAAATGCATTTACACAAAGTTAAAAACGTAACGTCTAATATAAATAGTTATGGCATATTTATGCCATTAGTATTTATATTAGACATTACGTTACGTTACGATTTACATTTAATTTATTTGTGTTTATTTATTCATTTATGTGTATTTTCACTCGTTTTGCTTTTGATTCAATCCTCAACTGCTTTGATAATATGGAAACAGAACTCGCGACAAATACAGCTTTACTCATTTGTCGAACAAATAAACTATTTTCGACATTGAAGTGTAATTGTACTTAAGGAGGTATGATAGTAGAGTCTCAATTTCTCAACCCGATAAACATACATTTCAATACAGGCATATAGCACAAAACACCAACACTTAAACACGCGATTATTATCAAAAAGGAACGTTGATAAATAATTATTAACGTTCCATTATTATCATTTACCGCAGGGTAAGCGTGTCAAAAAATAGCTGTTTACTTAAATCGCTTGTTTAACGAGATGGTGAGCACTACCCCAACAAGAACGTTTCCTTAACAAATTAAGATTATATCGTAAAAGGGATATACCTATTTCAAAGAGTTGTCCTAATTATAAACTTTCCCAACATGTGTCATAATCAATCACTCAACATATTAATTAAGTAGTAAGATATTCCTTAGCATTTTGAAATTAGAATCATTTTTCAAATGCACGTACACTTCAAGTCGTGGTATATAAGTCTAATTTTGAGTTCAAAATAATCAAGTGATACAAGCAACATTCAAAATAACTATGTTAAGGTTCCACATACTTTCAAAAGGTTTGTGTGGGCGTGAGGTTTAGGGGTCTGGTAGGCGACGAAAACTTAAAATAACCTTTTCTTTTCTAGTTCCCTCCCTCAGGTAAGAGGCAATTTAAAATTTTTCAACGTTACCGTCAAAATATTTTTATTAAAATAGACTCATTTACTAAGCCATAACAGGGATTATGTATGAGAAAAATAAATTAATATGATTAAAGTTATGGCACTATTAATAGTGATAAATTCAAGTGGTTATTAACCGGTATTTGCAAATTGTCCTAGTTTTAAATTTATATTAAATATTAAATTAATTATTCTAATAATAAAACTAACTCATATACATATTCTTAATTAACCCTATTACGCTTCGACGAATTAGTAGCTGCAGAGAAGAAGCGGCGAAAGAAACACTCAGCCTTTATATGTGTAATGACATTTACAAATTACCTATGTCATTATGTCTTAGTATTACCAAACATATATATTTTTGTACAGTGTGCTACAATGACGCTACATACCTATATTTAAAACTAGAAATGACGCTACATACCTAAATTTTATATATTCAATTCAGTTTAATTACAGATTAAATTTATTTGAATTGCATTTTTAAATGGTCCACGCATTCTTATAACCTAAATATCCTTGAACTTTGTAGTAGTCATATTGATCTGAATGCTAAAAGGGAATTCATGCATAATAATCATTTAGTTTGCTAAAGAAGTTACTACCCGTCATTCTTAGTTACGAGTACCTTTAGGCTACTCCGATTATTGCCACAGTGACCAGTACCCAATAAAACTAAACAACTTTGAAACTAAATTTCATACTAATTGTCAATTTAAAAAAAATTATATCCATCTAGTTAAGTAAACCAGAATGTAACTTATTTATTTTATAAAATTAGTTTACTTTGACATGAACGTTTAATAAAAAAGCCTTAATGGGATGATATGTCATATGTCGAAAGTTTCCGAAAAGATCATGGACATCTATCGAAATGGACACTTTTGCAATAATGATTTTGAATATAAAAATTTGAAGCTATTTAGGTACAAATAGTACTATAATACTCGTAAAACCGACTTGTTGGATAAGCAGTCGTGATAATAGACCTGTAGTAGAGTGTATTATCACGAATACGGGTAATTAGATAATCTATTTGGCACGCTTATGTAGATTTAATATTGTGCACCGAAGTTATTGCATTTGAGTGTATTTTATATCACCACTTCAACACATTATAAAATGATTATGGGCGCACTAGAAAGCTTTCACAAAAACCTTATATTGCTTTATTCGTAATAAAAACAAATAAAATGCTTTTGAAATAAGTTTTACATTTTACATCTTAATATTAAGAAACCACTATCATTATATTTCACTACTTCTCGGCAAATAATTCACTAGGCGAATTTTCAAATATGAAACACTGACTGCGAGTTAGATTGTTTAAGAACATCACCACTCGGTCATTTATCTCGTCACCCATGTTTAGTGATTTAATTCGTGTAGTAATAAATTCATTTAATAAGCTTTAGGCCTTAGTCAATCCGCACATGGCCAGTGTGGTTGACTACCTAATCGCCCTAATTTATTATAGACTCGAGGCCCTCCATGGAAACGAATAACACGACAAACAATTTCACTAAAACATTCTAATTCAAGTAAAAAGTATACAAATTTAAATATTTATTTTAAAATTGAGTGTCTTTGTTTTTCACCTATTTTTTAGTAAGGTAGTAGGTATTTAGTTTTAATGAAATAATTTAGTCCAAATTATTTTCTAGCATCATTAAGAGCTTGTATACAAAATTTCCGAGAAATCAAATCAATTGCTGGTAACTCGAGTACCGCAGCAAAAAAATCAAACTACGCCATACGCGTTGTCAGATACTACATATATATATGTCATACAATATGACCAGACTGTATTATGTATGTATTTTTGTTTGGTAACCAAGCGACCAAGCGAGCGTTCGAACCAAGTAAATCTTTAGTTGCTTGGTTCGAACCCTTACCTCGAAGATAATCTGACTGGCATGACCTTGACTGAGTGTGTTCCAAAGGGCGATGTCCTTTCCCCACTATTGTTCTCTTATAAGTAATGGTATTTTTAAAAACTTATCAACCATTACTCGTGTTATTATCTCCATCTTTACGCAGACAACCTGGAGCTGTACCGTCATTTCCACAACACCACATTAACTCTGCTATTGGAGCCGTAAATGACGACCTTGACTGCGTTAGAAGATCGGTTAATCCTCTCCTCTGACATTCAAAGGCATATCTATATCGTTTGCAGAAACGTCTTGGAACTTGGGAGTAATTTTTGACTCTTACCTATAATGTAGTATACCACAAGTGGTCGAGTCAGAATGTCTACTTTACATTCTATTTGTTAAAGCATCTCCAAAACTTTTTACAACAACATACTAAAACTTCCCTAGCTCAAACTCTCATACAGCCTTTAATTGATTATGCTGATACCTGTTTTTTGGAAGTTACGGAGGAGCTCTTGAGCATGCTTGAAATATTGCAGAACCTTAGTATTAGGATTATAGATTGTCTCCGTCAATATGATCATGTTTCGTGTTCCCGTAGGATCTCAATTGGTTTCCGATTCGTTTATGCAGGAACTTTAGGACTGTGTGTACTGTTTAATGTACTTTTCAATCCAACCTACCCATCCTATTTGTGGGATCCCAGTTTCTCTATATGCTTAAAACAACAGCCCATAACTCCTTCTCATACTATTTTGGCATGCATGCCGTCAGTCTCTGGAACACGCTACCTGCACATATTCGTGATTGCAATTTGCACGTTTTAAAAATAATGTTAAAGAACACTACTTGTCTTGCATCCATTATTGATTTTATGAATTTTTTTTATAAAAATGCTATATTGAATAATTGACCTCTACATATGGTACAATTTGATGGAAGTTTTTGAATTGTATATTTTAACTTTTAATAAAGATAATAACTCAATACTTTCAGTGTTTTAATTTATATAAAGCTCAGCAATGTAATGTCACTAGACTGAATAAATGTATTTTGATTTTGACTTTGGTAATAGTACCCTTGTATATTCTGTGTGTATATTCTTTTTTATTAAATTGTGTATATGTTAAAAATAATGGTATTATAACTGTAACAACATAAAAAAGTTATCCACCATTGCAACTGTACAAAACCTTCTGTGTAAAAACCAACTCTATAACTAAACAGAAGCTCTCTTTCTCGCGATGGTTATGGATAAGAAAGGGATGTTATTATTTTATGATACATTCGTTATTGCTATCATTCTTTTAAACCCATCCAATCCAACCCATCTTATATGTGGTTGCTTGTCATGGTACATCCTTTTGGAACCATATGTAATTCCACAAATAACTCCTATCATCATCCCTACAGTACGGCAAGCTAAATGGGTTTGTGGGTAAAGCTGACCACCATAGCAAATGCCTGAGAACATTTCACCGAGTCTTGGTAGCCCAACGAGTAAATTGCTCCGCTGGCCCTAAAATGGCTATGATGCAAAATTGACTTTACTTTGTCCCCCATCAAAGGCTTAAGCTACCCGGATAGCCCCTCTTAGGTGGGGACTCCAACGTGAACGTAAGGGTATCAGGATCTAGCATCGTCACTGTAATAAAAAAAAAGATAGGGAATAAGGTATTAGAGATATTAAGTAGAAATATTAAGATATTAGGTAAACAATTTTTTATTTGTAAATTTAGTTTCATTTTCATAAACGCAGAAAGTGCTCTAAAATGTTTACCGTATCTACTACTTGAGTATAGCATTTTATTCTCTTCGTTTACTATTTCGTAAACAATAATAAATATATTTTTCTATTCTATATTTCATAGCGGTATGCCGTAAAGTTATCGTCCCTACAGGAATGAATAACGACCACACAATTGATAGCATTTTATACCACTTTATTCTATTTGTCATTTACTTGAATTATTATTACTTAAACATAATTAAAACAATACCGGAGCATTGAATATTTTCCTTGCAATGTTAATCCCTATATTATATTGAAACTATCTATTAATTAAAGATAGGAATAACCTTACGATTGATATATCCATCTCTAAATTCTACACCAAAACTCAAAGATCAATAACCATTTGACATGATCAGATACGTATAGTCTGATTACTTCTAGTTCAAAATCAAAAGAGAATCACATCTTTTGGAATTAAAACGTCAATGTACCCAATATTAAGAAAGTTTTCCAACTACTTAGGGTTATGAAAGCTTAAGATGTCGATTATGAAATAAATATAAATTATTTAAGTTCGTTTAAAAACTAACGGATCATTTTACACAATGGATTAAATAAACTGAGTTTATTATAATAAAAAAGAAAGAAAAAATAAATATTGTTTCCACTCAGCATAATATTTTAGCGGTTTTGCCAGATGCAATGCAGAACATCTATAAAGCCAGTGGAATGTATGTGTGGGGTACTTATGCAACATCTTTGTAAAAATAGAAAAACTTCAGGCAGTATTAATGCATATAAAGTTATAAATTATAAAGATTATGCATTCCTACTTAATTCTAATTCAATTAGAGAATTATTATTAATTTCTTATCAAAATGTTTTAATGAATTATTTGCATTAGTTAATTATATTATATAGGACTCGTCTTTGTTAAAGTAAATAATGTGTCTTAAAAATAATGATAGGTATGTAATGTAGTTAAGATGGCTTTTGTATTGTATAATGACAACGTATAAGACATAACACTACCGCATATCGGAAGTCGGAACATCTTAAAAATTTCGGGGAAAAAACTGAATTTCGCGGAAAGTGAAGTTCTTGTCTTTTTTTATAATAAAAAAACCCGGCAAATGAATAGACACCGCCTGATGTTAATAAGTAATACGGCATGCAATATACCGCCCTAGCTACCTCCACCTTACAAGCCTTAAAAATACATTTTCACACTTCTTTTGAAGGAACCCATGTAGTATGAAGTAGGAAATATAATTAATGCCTGTAAGGAATTCCACCCTCTGGCTGTACGAAAAAGAAAGGAAATAAGGTATTCTTTCTCGTTCAAATCTCACTAGATGTAGATTTGTGATGTTTATGACCAATTCACCCACCAGCCGGTATGCAGTCAATAGAAATAATATTTTTTTCTGACATAATTGTTCGTTCCGCTTAATTAAACCAAATTGAAAAAATATTTAAGAGAATTCGTATCCCTTTTGGGCCCACCTAAAAGGGATCCTAATTATTAATTAACCAGTTCGATTTAAATATTCAAATTTGCTTAACGCTTCGTTTAGTTTCAAGTTGTGATTGGTAGGCGAGCATCTAGGCTTCTGAAACCGTTACCTTATTAGCTCATGATGTTTTTTTCATAATATGTCTGTCTACGGGCGGTTGTTCTGGGGAGGTGTTAAATTTGACATGCATACTTTGTCCAATATCAACGGCTCGTTAGCATAACTATCTGTAAATAGATGATTGATATCGATCATAAATATAAAGGTATATGATTAAAACTCTAACCAAGTTAAAATCAATTTTTTCTGAAACCACACCACGCAATTTAGGGGACGCTTTAGAATTCTTTTGACGTTGTATTATTGCTTAGTCCTTTTATTACTTAACCTCGTTAGTTATTCGATATTCAGTGCTCAATGACAAGTGTTTTTTCTTTTCTCGATTGGCGTATATTTGGATTACTATTGCGAGTGAATATTTATTAAACAATCAATCAATACAAGCTTTATTTTTGTAATGACGAGGAATATTAGACTTTTTATTATTAATTTTTTAATTAAGTAGGCACCTAAAAACACTGTACATATAATGTACTCTGTATTCATAGACTACAAAACCAAAGTCTATGTCTAGACAAAGGGATAAAAGACAAGAGGATAAAGAAAGTCTCCAATTCTATTCCTTTGTCATACAAAATCACAGAAAGAATATGGTTAATTTACTTCTTTCGTCTGAGAATAGTGTAGCTAAATTAGTCGTAATATAGAATATTTGATATCGACACATTAATTGAATTTTATAGAAAGTGTAAAGAAAAAATATTGTTTCTTCTTTTCTATCTTCCTTGCCTGTTTTTTTGTTAACAGGTTTGTCACGCGATATCTTTGTAAAATCTAAGTAGCAAATGATAGTTATTTTTGATTTTCGGCGATCGATAATGAAAGTTTCCAGCGATCAATATTCAAGCGATAACAAGGAAATAAATTTTGGATAAGTTTTATTATCAATTTGACAAATTTTCAAAATATTTAAATTAATAATTGTTTTTTTTTACTTATAAACTAATAGTATTTGTACCTACTGACTAAACGTGGTCTGGAATTTTTTTTAAGTCATATTCTAAGAATAAACTGATGTTCTGTGTTGATGATGGGTGTGTTCTATTGGGATTAACCGGATTAACTATCACGTAAATTTTTAAAATTGCGCCCACGATTTCTCTTCTTTCTTATATAACAATAATGATGATTAGAAATCATAGTCTAAATGTTGTATTCGATAGGAATCGAAATATTCATTTAACATTAAGAAAGTACCTATGTACTTATTAACTTGATAAACATCAACTGCGGTGTACAATTCATTATCACTCTACAAATGTCAAATTGAATGGGATCATAATTGAAATAAAAACCTACTAAAAAATGTAAATAGCATTCTTATTTAATATTAATTCATTTAAATAATAAAGGCCTCAACAAACCATACTTTTCAATCAGTTCAGTATTATAACGTTTGACAGACAGACAAAGAATTAAGGTGTGCAAAACTAGCTGTGCTATTCTACTCATATCTCACTTCACAAGTCACTTCGACATGTAGGTATAATATGAATTTTAATCACTCTGATAATTGAGCTCGAAGCGAGTAATTTGTTAATGTAGAAGTTTCAGCTTCCAGTACTGATTTTTATGTGGTAAAGTATCCCTAGGTACTTATTACAAGCAAGGCAAAGGGAACACTTGGCGATGCTTTGTCTGATTTCTTATCATAAAATATTTATTTAACTCATTATTGGAGATTTTAACTATAAAATGCCCTCTAAATGTATCGAAATACGTTTAACTTATATTTTAATGCAATAAAAGTTAATTCATCACAATTTGATGGTTTGTAATTGATAGATTAATAAAAAACTTTGTAAAAATGTTACGTAAATTTGTACACTGATAATAATATTATGACAGACTACCTCGAAAACTTTATTATTATAGCTTATTTTATTTGATATAGAGACATAATATTACCAATAACTAACATTTAACCTTTAGCTTTATTTTGTAAGTGCAAGAGGATAACATAACATTATTATGGTATTTTACTAGGATAAAAAAAAATAACGATGTAATAGGAATCACCAAACTACGTACATTGGTTTTTTAGTAAATTCGATTTATCCAAATAAAATTGCATAGCGCGTTCCATTTGAGTTGGTGTAACAATCTATTTAATGCAATGAATACTTTTCAATTCTGTTAAGAGTACTTCGAGGAGATTAAAGAAAGTTCACAAGGACCCTCAATAAATCACCAGATTCATCAAAAGTCATTCAGGGCAAGGGAAAGTCAAACTCAAAGATTTATTTTCAAGTGTTTACGCTGTAATGCTATATTGTTATGTAAGTATTATTACGTTCAGTTAATTCATAAATAGCACCGTTCTAATTTTACCATTCTCTATTACCTATTACAGAGTTTTATTAGATCCAAAATGCTGAAAATTAGTATGTTAATTTCGACTGCGTCTTTGTGTTATTGTCACATTTTACTTCGCCATTTTTACATTGATTGAACTGAATCATAATGTATTATATTTTAACGGGGTAGCCTTTCACACGAGTTCTTTATTGTTAGTCAACAAGCAAATGAAATTTATTAACAATGAGTTTATAAATGGAGTTTAATCCGAAATCGTTACAACCAAATATTTAAATTCTTACAAGTAATAATAATATCGAAACACATTAAAAAAAATGTCGAAAACGAACCCGCGACCTTCCGGATGACAACTCTGACCGCCGTGGCTTTGGCAAACGTAATGAGTTATTTCTAGTATTTCTGATTTATCTTTACAAAATCTAGTTCTTACAATTTCTTAACATATTGTTAACACAAATATACCAAACTAAAACTATGAATTTGTTTAAAGAAAATAATTTTATATTAAAAATTATATGATACACGTAATTCGTGGTGAATCAAAGTAACTAATTTTAATGATAAGCAAACGTTTTAAATAATCCTGTGAAAACATATTGAGACACTTACCAAACACGATTTATGAAGAATTCAAAGTGGATCATTACTACAAGCGAAATATCGGCACCCGGAGATGATAAATTACCTTCGGTCACTTAACACAATCTTACTCCTTTTTGCGTGAAAAATATTCAACCTTTTTGGCATTTAGGTTTAGTTCTTGATAACTACGATAAAAATATGTATTTATCCGATTTGACTACTAAGATACTCCAGATATAATGTCTACTAGCTATTTTAATATCTACTATTTATTTTAAGAACAATTGAATTGAAATAAAATGTATGTTCAATAACAAGAAACTTTAATGTGCGACAAATTAAAATTTTACATATTATATTAATAAAAATACAAAAATACTAAAAGTAAAAAAGTAAACTGAAATGCAAAATAAAATAATAGAATAAGTAATTTAAACTTACCAAACAAATTCAGCTCGATCACAAACAACTTTTAAATCCATATATTCTAATAATATTCACTGAAAGTCGAAACATCTAACTAGTTTTGACACTCTTTTCATTATTTCTTATTGTCATTTTGCACAAGTCGTTGGGCGGGCGGCGCTCTAGCCGAATAGGCGGGCGGACGCCACGCGTCAGGCAAGCGACTCCTGTAATCAACTGAGCGGTTTCAAGTTACGATCGAGGGTTCACAAACTTTGAATATATGCAAAAAAATTTGAATATATGTAAAATGACCAAGTTACCATAGAAGTTAACTATATTACGATTTTCATATATTATATTTTCATTTGGTTACAAGATTGAAAAAAAAATCACAAACAGCGCTTACTCGTTGGTTGTGACTGGTTACAGACTTTGAAATAATTGCCGCACACTTCAACTTGAATTCTTTGTTTTAGTGAGTCATTACGTTATCTGTCTATTATAATTTTGGTATTGATATTTTTTTTAATCGGTACAATATTTACACACTAGAAAATAGAGTTTAGGATAATTAATTCAAATTTCTGTTGCTTGAAATTTGAATTTGTTAGCCCAAAGCTTTCCCAAATCATGGCACTGAATAGAATCCTGCTTTTTGCGCATCAGATTAGAGACATTAATCAAAATACTGATTAATGTCTCATGACTATTCATTAAACATTAGGTGTCTACTCTCTTGACATACTGTAATTACTTAGTCCGTTATCCAGGCGGCGGTATAGAGCTATATAAAAATTTGCTAAAGAAAGGAAAATATGTGAAAATAAACAAGTTTCTTCGCCCACAATTTAACGTCACAATGTGCTAATTGATACATCACTTCTATGCTCTCTCACTATTCAAATGATTATTATTTAATATTTATACATATACATATATAATAATTGTCTGAAAAGTTTCGCGCATAACTTCCAAACGACTACACGAAATTGGATTATTCTTGTTTGCTGATTTCGTTATTTTCAGGTTTATATAAAGTTGTGTTGTATCTAAAATAAAAATATGATTTCAATTATGATTTTATAACATACATCATGCGTGTAAGTTGGAAAGAGGTATCTATTTACTTTTTATAAAGCCTTTTCTTTTAAATTTTACTTGTTGAAAGTTCAGTACAATTTAATACACGTAGTTTTCTTTGAAGTAAGCAATAAATTATTATTGTCAAACAAGCACACCACCTTTGAAATGGCATTACACGGGTAACATTCTCATTGTTAAATTAAAGAGATTGAAGTAATCATTATTGAAAGGAGTTTCGCACTATTGGACATTTGCCTCTAATAGATGAAGGGCGCCGTTAGTGTTGGAATTTAACTTTTTAGTAAGTATCATAGGCATTTCAGTGAAAAAAGGCTTAAAGATATTTGTATCGTCTTCTATAAAATTGCCATTGACATTATTTTAAAAGATCTATCAGGCACTTTACTTTTACCAGTTTCCTGATTTATTGTTTACCACCTGGCTTTTATTTTTTTGTTAGAATTATTAATATTGTTACTAAGAAAGTTTGCTTTGGCAACATTGCATACTTTTTTAAAGATCTTCATGTATTTTCCGGCATTATTGATAAAAAGAGGATCATTAGAAATGGACTTCTCATAGAATAAATCATATAGTTTCCTTCTGCTTATATAAATACTATATAATTTTGTCTATTATTTATTTATAATTAGATATTAGGACAATCAAATTTTTCTAAATAATTAAATCTACTTCGAACATTATTTTCAAAATGCACAAGTATTAACTTCATTTTTAATTGAAGACTCAAAAAGATCATAATTTCCAGATGAGGTCTGTATACACCTTGTTCGAAGGATGTGATGTATTACAAAAGTGTTCCTAGTGCGTGAAGTGTGTACTTGTATGAGCTCGTTTGCGCTCGAGATCGGATCGTCCGGGTCATATAGGACATTCCTTGGTCTGCGTCGTCGGATCGGGGCGTTAGGGTCAGGAGAGTAGTTAGAGCATGTTACAATCTTAGCGTCTGTCTGTATCTACTCTACGTTCGCGCAGTGCGACATAAAGAATGTAAAATCCTAATTTTAAAATAATAATGAAATTATTATACCTATAGGCCTGCGGTTTGGCAAACTCAAATTAAAAACCGACTGCAAAACCCTTAAAATTAAAGGAGATGCTGCTAAGTCGATCCCTGAAATAATAGAAAGTAATGCACTGGCACGACATATGAAAATAATGATAAAAAAAGTAAATTGAAATAATTTTTACGTTTTCGATATAATAAACAATATATTTTGAAATTCGGCACACAACTAACGGAGAAAGTGGTAAACATTCATACAGAAAAATATAAACAGTGGAAAAATAACATCATTTTTTAAAATTCTGTTAACATATACACCCAGTATATACCTGTCACTATCACATCTTGGATTACCCTTTTAATTATTATGCAAAGTTTGCATACTACGAAAAGCTCTTGTTTATTCATAGCTAGCACTTCGGGTGCTTTGGGCCTCGCATGTGCAATTTCTCGCAAACTTTACTTATTTTACAAAATACTGACAAATAAAATGAAGTTTAATCTCTTCTCACTCGGGATTAACAACTATCTTTTGTGCAGTCATGACCTGTACTGCTATGCAGTGTATATAGTGTCATGAAAACCAACATTAAAGAATTATTTATCTACATTGCTTAGAATGAAATAAACTTAACCAATATTGAAAGTGTGTAATTCTAAGTGTTTAAAATGCAAACACATTAAGGTATGTACAAAACTTTTTTGAACTAGTGTTTAAGCCACATAAACTAGTTCCATTTCTGGAAGGCTTTTATAAACTTTTATTTCTATTGGGCCCACGGTTTACATAGAATTTTGATATACAATTAACTTTATTACCAATGGCATAGAGATGTATAGCAAAAAAGTTATTTAACTGGATAAAAGTAAAAGTAAAAGTTCATAATACACCCCTGTTGGTGCTATATTGTAGTGTGAAGTACATTCAACTTTGGCTTAATTACGGTAAATTGATATGGAGAAGACTATACGACAGTAAATTCTAATATCTAGCACAGTTGAAAGGAGTTAGGGGAAACTTGGCCATTGTCAAACTTTCTATATTATTTTTTTCATTGATAAGCAACAAACCAAATTTAAAGACATTTACTTATCTGAATTATTTAGGTTTGGTTAGAACTGTGAACAGTAAAATAAAAAAGATGGATAGATTTGAATAGATTTTTTACATTAGATATTATCTTTATTCTAATATAACGACCAAAACGATCACAATGTCATGATTTTCATCGTTACCCGATGTCTTTACTTTGTATGTCTTTATTATCATCTTCAATAGCCATTCTTATTAAACAAGCTCTTGTTTCAAAAAACGAGAGATACCTATCTCACGACCTGATAGTCTGTTTCACGGATGGCTCCAAAATGAATTCGAAAGATATTCCTTGTCACGTTCATGGAAAAATATGTTCAAATAATTTAGTAAGATGCTGCAAATTATGTCTTATATGAGCGAAAAAAATGAACTAAAACATGTGATTCAGATCAAACTCGGTACAACACTGAACTGAGGTTCGGATAGAGGTTTAATTGCAATTCTGGAGAATTTCGTCACCGTAATATAGTTATAAAACGGCAGCACATGGCGAGTATTCCGTAATTAACGAGCTTTCTTTTTTGTTGATACAATAAATATAATAGTTTTTAACAAAAACTGACTTCAAAAAGCAGCAGTAAAACTGTTTTCATGGTCCATTTGTATTTTGTTTTAATCCACATTTTCTTATATAAACAAATGAATAGTTGTCCGCTTAACTTCAAAAACTGCAAGATCCATTTTAAGAATTTTTATTGTATTTTGTTTTGGGGTGGTTTAAAAACAACAATTACAAGGAATAATCCTTAAGAAATGCTAAAATAGGCTTGAAATTTCCATTTAGTATAGAAAATTATTTAACTGACGTTCCTTCCACCGCTGCTACTCGGAATTACTTTTAATAGATACTATCAATTGAGCGGACCTGTCGTATAAACTGAACCTGATACAAAGTTCACTGAGTCAATAATACAACAAAGCAATTTACAATTATAAAAATATGTCAACCCTGCCAAATCCCTATAGTGACCTTCGTACCTCCACCAGTCGCACTTTTGACACCGTCTAAGTTTCCTCTTATCATAGGTTTCAATGAGCTACAAACTATATACATATATATAAATGAAATATGATTATTGAAGAATCAGTGGTCTGGTAAATTACGAAAGTTCAGAATTCCAAATTCAAGAGTTCTATTGATTTTCTTGGTGATTGTACATGTGGGTAAAACTAATTTAGAGGTGCTTTTTTGCAAGTTGTAATAATTAATACCCTAAGCCGCATTAGATTAATGGGTCAGTGTCCATGAAATAAAGAGATAATGACTGCCCGCATTAGCATGTAAATTGTGCGTAATAAAAAAGCCCAAATATGTTGATAAAAGGGGAAATGAGAAAAAATTCGTTACACTTCCCTTGCTATTATTAGGAATGGGAATTTGACGGAAAATTCGACCGTAGAGAGTGATGGTGATTCTCTGAGGTAATAAACGGTGGTGGATGTTAAATAATTCAGGACTGAATAGGGTTTTTAAACCTCCATTCTACAAAATAATGATAATAAATTATAAGAGAGACAGGGGCGTTCAAAAGACAATGGAAACATACATGAAAAGTAACACCAATATCTACATAATATCATCAACAATGCTCTACCCAGTTCAAAATTTTATTTTGGTTCTGCGAGATATTGTGTGCGATTGTGTCTACGTAATATAATATTATTTGCATCTGAACAAGCAATAACATATCCCTGTGTTAACAGTTTTGTTTCAATGACTCCATTTCTTTTGTACATAAACTAAATAAATTTATAAGTTATTTGCATCTTTTTCAAACCAATTCATTAAGAATAGATAGAATGACTTTAAGGAATGTCAAGTTAGTTGACCCTTGGACGATACATACACTTTTGACTTATTTTAATCGCCATGTTTTATGATGCGCAATAAAAGAAGGTAAAAACGCTTTGTCACCATTTTAGAAACGTCAAATGACGTCAGTAGTCATCTGTCTTTTTGGTTGTATTGTACAGAAAAAGTAGTAATAAACATAAATTTAATTTAGTTCGTGCCTACGATTCCGTAGCCAATATCAGAATTTCTTTGCGATGAGAATCACGAACCTTCTAAAGCGAATACACATATTACTGTTTGACCTAACACGTCTTGGTGCTACAGCTCTTATCTAGCCTTATCATGGGCCCATGATAAAGGCAGTGCACCATGACCTACTTTTGTGCATCGTCAGCCATTTTCTCTTCGTATATCTTGAAAATAGCTGCCATATATCTTTGGACTCTTTACTTAGAAACTTACAGGTAGCTGCTGGCAATATTTTTAAATGTTTTTCACCATTAACCTTGCGCGATGAGTTTGAGAAATAAAATTTTTCTTTGAAATTAGTTACTGTATATTTTTGTAAAATTAATTCGATACTGAAAAGCACGACTTTTAAGTTCATTTTAAGACCTCTTATCCCGCTCGAAATAATGATACTTTATTTGAAAAACCCAGTTTTATATTAAAATAATTAATAATCTGTCAAGAACCAGGCGTCAAACATAATTGGTTTTTAATTCTGGGTGGATCGCTGATGCGGAGGCATAGATAATACGGGCAATAGGCCGATGGTACTAGACAGATTGAAAATTATTTTGAGTTTAACGAAAGAGTAACCTTTTGTAACATGAAATACTTAATTATTTAATCAAGATCTTAATTTTAGGGTAATTACTTCTTTTGTCGCCATAACGTCAACACAAAAGAGGACCTAGACAAGATTTATTTACAATTTATATATTTATTATTATATAATATTTATTTCATTAATCGCAATCAAATCGGTCAATGAAAAATTTATGTCAATTACACTCAATTCCTAAGCGAGAACTTATATAAAATCCCATACATTTTTACATTAAGCGATTTGATTGGCATTATCGAATTTCATCTTACGTAAGCCGCTTTCTATTGCTAGAGTCAAAGTTAATAAGAAATTAACTTAAACAAGTAACATGATAATCATACTTATAGTTTTTTAAATATCCTTACATGTTTCGTTAAAAGGTGATACAAATAACAAATAAAGCATAAAATAAAATATAATATTAAATATCTACTCAAATTGTTTTCTTTATTATCATCGATATACATATCACAGTATAAAACAAATAAAGATTCTATTCTATTCTAAATAAAAAACATCTCTAATCGATGGTTGTTATCGTGGATGAATTGTTTACTTGACATTTTTTGATGTAAATAAAAATAACGTCCTTCGTCAGCAATATAGAGCAGAGGTTCTCACTCCCCTGAAACGATAAATAACAATGTTGTGCGTGGTATGTGGATTCTTCATAATATAGATTACGAGTCAGTGAAAAATTATATTACATTATACATTATATCTACTTTGTAATGCCCTGAATCCGAGACACCCTGAATTGGAATAGTGATGTGACTCCAAGCAAAGATAAAGATTTTACGTATTTATTTCAAAAATATGAGATATTTTTAATTAAATACGTTATACATGCCCTTCGTATGATTCATAAACAATATTCAATTGCCAAATTTTTAGTTATTGCTATTATAAAGACACCTTATGCTAATTGTCTATTACTCGCGCTTCTTATCTGTGGTTATTCAGTACAAAGTTAAAGAGGTGTCTTTCTATTGCACAGAAACACACAGAATAGAAAACTTGATATCATAGTATAATTATTGAGACAAAAATATGTCAATCAAGTTGATATTTCTAATGAATCCCTTTGTAGCAAAAGGTCTTTCCCTTATGAAGATTATATGTCCCAACTCCCGTCATTCATCCTTACTACCTTCAACCAGCTTATGTCAGATCTTTTAAGTGGAACTCGTGATTTTTATGTGAATAGACAAAGACAGACACAGTAGAAGATAGATGACGAAAGACAAAACCTCTTAATGTCTGATTGAAAATATAATTGATTGTCGTATATATTTGTTTGTATTCCTATCAGTTTCCAGAAAAACTTTTATATTTATTTATGCATGAATAAAACATAACACGGAAAGTACTTAGGATCTTCATAAAAGATCTACCTACTTATTCTAATAATAGTTATTCAAAGATCTGCTTTACAACGAAATTCCTGCAGCAGACCCGCATTAGGAAATAAGTTGAGAAAAAAGAAAGAATAAATAGATCAGACTGATTACAGAATATGTACTCAATTATACCAACACCTACATAAATGTAAATAAAAAAAAGGTTGATAGAAAGCAATCCTCAACTCATTTTTTGAAGATTTCTGTATTGGGAAGGTTACGGATTTGCGCTGATAGTGCGTTCCATTACCTAGTGGCATAAGCATGAAACGAAAAATGAAAAGGTGTTGGATTTGAGAAGATTAACATAGTGAGAGCAAACAGAAAACATCAGCCGAGGGAGAAAGGGAAAAGCGTGCACGTAGATAGGATTATAAGAACCGTTAAAGTGAACAAATAGCATTCTAGTATTTCTACGGAGCCGAACAGGAAGCTATTTGAGTTGCTTGCAAAAATAGGAGAATTAATTGTATTTAAAATTATTCTATACATAATTCAACAAAATTAACGTAATGGTAATAAAATAATGAATTATAATAATCTTTAATATGCAGTGATTTGACATTGTCGTCCTTAAAATAAATGAAAGAATAATCATTTGATTCGTAAGTATTCTTACACGTCTAAAGTTTTCTTTACTTTCTATAAAGTGAAAAATGATTTGTACCTTACAAAAAAAACCGATTCATATTTTAACAGTTATTGATCTAAAAAGTTAATGAAGAAATAAAAATTGATCGGCAAAAATGTTTGTTTAAACCATTCATTACATAGGATACCGTAAGATAAATCAAAACCGTTACTCATTTACAGATTCATTTATTGGTGATACTATTTTTGAACAGTTAGCGTTCGTAAATTCACACCATCACACACATGTAACCTTAACAATCATATTTCGGTACATAGTATAACTTTGATTATGCCTTGTAATATCGAGTGGAACTCTTCTGAATAGCACAGTTTAAGGAATTTATTTCTGTACAACAGTAATATAACCCCAGACCATATACCCATGAGTTAATGAATAATGGTTTATAGGGAACGAGGTTTATAGAAAGAAATAATATCCACAAAATCGGTTGAAAGCTTTCAAAAGAAAGAAAGAAAGGCTTAATCGTAAGTCATTCAGGAAACTGCCATGATTGACAGTTTTCTAAATGACTCACGATTAAGAAAACAAGAAGAAAATATGTGTAAACTTATTTCTTAACAAAAAGCCAAGTAAGTAGGTATTTACACTATCATTCTATTGATTCTCAAAGCAAAATTACAAATTAACGGTGTATAAATTTTACTCAGTAACCACCAAACAAAAACGCAAAGGCTGTATATTAGACCCTAACATATGAAATTGGTGTTTTACATGAAAGGAATATCAAGTCGATGTTGCCATAGATAGGTTATTACTAAACTCTAAAAAACTGTCAAGGCAATTTACTACTAAATGTTTTTCCGTGGTAGTGTAAGAAGTTTCCTTTTAAGAAGTTCCTTTGTTGAATACGGAAAAAAAGCTAATCTCCAATAGATTAGCTTTTTTCCGTATTCAACAACGAGAGTACAGTGGATGTCGCATACATTCCAATTGCAGCTTTCTCGTCAGTGCAATGTGTGGTCTAGCGTTGGCCAGAAGCAGCAGTGGCCCAAAGCGATTAACCAATCTTAGTTATTTCGCGACTAGTTTTTCCATCGTGGTTTGCAGTTGCTGACAATCAAGAAATCAACGATTGTTGGCTGGTTTGATTCATTCAATTCATGAGGTACCCACTTTTCAAGCTTTTTTACTTTCCTGGCTTGCTTAAAGTGGATTAAAACAGTTTTATCACTCTCACCGAAACCTGCAGATAACTTTACAATGGTTTACGATGGATTCGTTTCCACAATAGCCGTTAATTCTCCATTATCCATTTTGATCTTAAGCTGTCTATGAGGCTTGTTTTAAAGATAGAAATTACTACAATGAAACCGTTGGAATCAAAAACGTACCGTGTTTTTTTTGCGATAACTTCGCCACATACAACTTCAACAGATCGAAGAATTACGATCTGTTTCAGCAGCACAAGCGGAAGAACTCGTACTCCCAATCATAGTGAATTTTTTCCATTTCGCGATATGTACGACGCCAACGATTAGTTTTGTTCAAAAGAAATGAAGATTACAATTTGGAACCTTTCAAGTCTCGAGTGAAAGGACCTTCTAGCCGTCACCGGCTACATAATTTTAACCGATTTTACACTTTTGTGTCATTGAGGTTATCACTTTCAATAAGCTTTTAACACGGGAAAATTAATACAAACAAAACTTAAAAGTTATTCACAGTTAGTTGTGTAATGTCCAATATTATCAAATGTGTCAAAAATCCTTTTGAGCTATTTTCACTTGTAGTAAATCTAATATTTTTTGATTTCCGTTTTATTTTTTTCAGAAAATTTTACCTCACATTTAAAACATTTCTTATAATGAAAAAAACTGACCTGAATTTTGCCTAAGAGAAATTAATAACAATGCCCGTAATTGTATAATTGTTTGTTATTCGTAGATATTATTTAATTATTTTGTTTAATTTTTAATATAATAAGTTACATTATACAAATCAAAAAGCTCCAAGAAAATCAAGTGTTAATGTTTGTAAATTTATACATGAGAAATTATAAATTTATAAATTTAAAACTGAGTAAGCTAATTTTATGGATACTGTCTTTGTGGGCCCATAAATCTAACCTATTTTGTAATCTTAGAAGATACAATTAAAAGTACATATTGCAAAGCTGCTCTTGCTTGCTGCTTGCTAAAAATGTAAAATAGATCTTAATGAAAAATACTTTTGAAGGAAGAATCTTTCTACTACGTTGAATTTTTCTATATTTTTCTACTACGCCACTCGAAGAGTCACAATCATTTTCATTGTTTTTGAAAGGTGTCTAAAATCTTATGAATGAACAGACATTATAAAACTATAATTATTACTTACTTGGAATTAATTCCCCGCGATCTTGAGTCCTAAATAACTAGTTAAGAATAATAAAAAAAACTATATGAAAGGTTAAACTGTAAACTTTAAATTGATACCAAATTCATTTAAATCACGCCAGCATTTAAGGAGCTTTCTCATTTAATAAGTGAAGGAGTTAGGAAAACAAGGAAAATGGAAAAATAATGAATGGCGAAAACAACAACAATTAATTAATAAAAATATTAATTGGCCTTAAAATAAAGTTTCAATATTTTGTATTCCTTCCCTTCTTCCCTTATAGGGCGACGATTTGTACTGCCTCTGCAGTTGTTCTATCCATTTTTGTCCAAGCACAAAAGTCAACACTAGAGGAGATAAGGATGGGTCAACGTGAGAAAGCCGACTGATACTCGAATTGCGATAAGACGTGATTTAATAGGGGGTGAATAAGCCGCATCTCGCGTAACAAACAATTGAAATATGTCTTTTTCCTTACTTCTTCATGTAATTCGGGCTTCTTTATATTGAATTTGGAATCAATTTTAAAGTTGTACCTTTCAAATGATGCCATTTTTATTTATTATTAAAACATTATTCAGTAATAAAGATCGCGCGAAACCAATTTCAAGTTAGTTATTCCATACTTTTGCTCGCGAGTGTATTAGATTTAGATTATACCAAGAACATGCTTTGATTCCATGGTATTCTGATGCAATTATTATAATATTGCATCTTTCAGCCAAAACTGCAACAAAATTTGTACAGTAGTTTCAGAGACTTTCGTGTACTGATAAACAGAAAGAAAGACAGAAAAACTGAAAATAATTTAAGAAATGGGGTTTATTGCTCCTCTACTTTTCTTTAAATATTATAATTCCATACCGCCATGGTAACACGGAATAGTTCTTACTTAGAAGTGATTTTCCTTTTACATTATAGCCAGGTATCTACACCAATTTTTATATATATCTCTTCCAACAAAACCTGTACGGAGAAGTGCCCACTCCCACATGAGTGGGCTATACCATATCGAATTCATAATTATTTTCTTTAGTTACCAACTTCTAGTAACTTTCCAATGTTTCTGTATGTAACAGCTTGCTTTTCTACTAAAATTTATATTCTTGCATATATTGCATAGATCTAGTTTCTTTGTAAGAGATTCATTCACCTGATTATCCGAAAATCCAAAATTTTCTCGTACAATATATTTTAAAACCATTGCAACCATTATCATTGTTTACTGCGCCAATCCTTAAGTTTTTGTTCCAGCCTTATCTGGTGAGGTCCCGTCAGAAATTTAATGTCCTTAGACCTTCGGCCCACTGTTCTAGTCGCGCCTCGTTATTCCGTAACTGTCTTGGTCCACTGTAAATCTGCCGTCAAACTAAGTGCCCACCTCCATTTTTGTTTTGCTATTAAATTATTCACATATTCGCACCTCGTTTTGTTTTTGATACTCTGTTAACGGGAGCAATAGTAATATAACTCCAAAAATGACTGGCAATTCTTTACTTTTAACCTAAATGGTTTTTATGTAAAACTTAAAATGTGAAACATAAATAATGTAAACAGTAAAATATGGAAAATAAATAATATGCCGACATTTCAAATAGCTTTTAATGATCTCCAACTAAAATCTGTAGCTCGCGCTATTTTTAGTATCTACACAAAGATGTAATGCGCTGTAAAAGAAAATCATAACAAATTAAATCATCATCGTCACATTAGCCAAAACATGTTAGCAGTAAATTATTTTTCTAGGGGTTAAAACTCATTGATATTTTCGTACAGAGAATTTACGTAGTATATTCATTCATAATAACAACAGTTATTACTGTCTTGTATTTGGTTCCTTTTATTTGAGGAAAAGTTTCTTCGCATTTTAAATGAAAATTCAAGCCAATTTTTTTCAAAGTAAATTTACATTTAATTACAGTAAAGATATAAGATACTACAAGTTTATTCATACTATATATACGAAAAGACTTTTTCACGGACCTAATAGTTTAACTGTCCTTATGATGCTCGTTATTACGGCCAATTTATAGCAGTAATAACAATGACATTTAGATAGGCTACATAATTATAAAGTTTATGTCGATCATTTGTATTATAATGCAAGATTTAAAAAAAGGCTTATGGTAGCATTGGAAGTGTGGAAAACTTCAGATGATGCTCATTATGATTACTATTGTAGTTACGTAGTTAGGGGCAGATGGCAGTATATCATTTATTTTGTTTATCAATATAAATGTTTTTACTAAACAACGCTAACGTGAGATAGATTAGACAACGGCATTTATTTTTGTGAAGAGAAATTTCAGGTGTGTTAATTGATTCACTAGAAATTGGTATAGCTTCAGGTCTAAGCGATCTTTTTCGTATTTTTACTAAATTATAAATTATCAGATAAAGCTAATCCGATTAATCAAAGTATATTTATTTAAGTGTCGGTGCCTATTTTCCCGTTGAATATATATCAAAATAACAGCTATCAGCTTCCTGGTAGCTATTAACATTTTATTTTAACTAATTATTCTTGTGAAATATATTATAATAGAACTTTTGACAGCCTTCTGAGATTTTTACTGGTACTTGTCAAAAAATTTACAAATCAGCGGTCGAGCCACTATTTTTAGAAAAATTCGCTTACGATATATTATAGTTTGGAATCTGACGTCAACAAGTATTTGTCCAGTGCGACGTTTTAATTACCGATTCTTTGAATTTTTATTGGTATACATAAAAACCATTAATTTTTGATTACATTTCTACTTTAATCTGTTAAATGTTCTTATATCTACGGGTTCTTTGTACATTAAAAGTGGAGATGAAAATAAAAATTAATATTTTTATCAGTTGTTTTGATAAAATTGTAGAATGTAGGTAAGGATTTTTTATAAAAACCGCCCAAATTGCTACTTCAAAGCTGTTAGTTGGGGGCAATAAATAGTCTAAGGAGTATTAATTTAAATTTAGATATATGGTTGATTTTCGCAGAATATGTTTGTACCGACCTTATAGGAGTCTAACAATATACGCAGTAGTTCATGTACAATGCATCCGTACATTTTACATGTTGTAAACATCAACAGACATTCGCTATAAACACCATTTCTTCAATGTTTATTTTACAGTTATGCAAACGAGGGAAGAAAATCTCAAATTCCGAGCAATGAACAAGGGAAAAAGGATAACATTGTCTGTAAACATGTCACATATAAATAAGATTAAGGGTTTTGTTGTGACTTCGGTTTTAGACTACGAATACTACATCTGCGACATGCCTTTTGTATTATTTTGATGGCACACATTGACCACAAATAAGTTTTAGAAATACTTTACTCCTCACCAGAGTTATGTTATGTCACATGTCAAGTGATGTGTAATAGAAATAAATTATACATCACTTGACATGTGCTGACTATTCAGCTGCTGTAATTTTAAAATGAGACTTGAGTATTGGGCTGGAGCTTGGAGATGGGACATAGATCGCTGAGTCACAATAATTTTATAAAAATGATTTGGGTGTTCATCGTTACATATTAAAACTTCGGTGGTAATTTTTCTTAAATATCAATTCTGATATTGAAAAATGGTTTTATAAAATAAGTTTTTAATTGAATTTATACAGGCAAGCAAGTTGTTAGCATTTAGATATAAAGCTTTTATTTGTTATATTTAACGTGTTCTTTTTAAGTTTTATAGACACCGTTCATTTCAATAGAATGATAGATATCTCCTTATAAATTTCTAATATTTATTTGCTTCTTTACAAATCAGATTACACATTGTGACACCTATTCATATCATACAGTGTTAAATGCATTTTAATCTAATATCTTACTTTTATAATATTCTTAAGGCTCAATCCTTGCAGTTAGTTTATATGTAGCTGACTTAACTATTAACAGAAACACTAAGACTAAAGAAAAGACTTGTTTTCTTTTTGTTTAAGTAAGTGGAACGCGAATGGAATCAATAACGGGAGAAATTCGCGAATACCAACACAATATACCCTTGTCAACCCTCGACGTTGTCTATTGGGACTAGTTTCCATTCAAAGTACCTATCTTAGTAAATAAAGTTACACACAAGGGAAAAGCTTTTTAACTATTTGTTTTCGAAGCAATTGCTGTAAAGAGGATCGCTAAAGAAAACAGTGTGAAAACTTGTCATTATTAACTAAAAATTAACTTTAATTAAAGAAAGACATGCGTAACACTTGGTAAGGTTAAATAAAGGTTAAAAAAGTATCTATAGATAGCTATAGATACTTTTCTTTCGTTTCTCACGTCTAGGAATGCCTGCGCCCAACAGTGGGGCGAATATTAGCTTTTTATGATGTAGGTATAGTCTAACAGCTACGACTGTCACCTAGGGCTGTCGCTCAGTTTGTATGAACAGCCCTTTTTTTACGAGGAGGAGGAGTATTTACGGACCTACCCGCCACTGGCTAAGCTACGGGCGTGTGTGGGGCTCACTCAGTACCTTTACCGTACCTTCTCAGTACCGCTCTATAGAGCGACACTACCTGAGTAATGTGTAATTTGTGTGAGTATAAATGCGAGTGTGTCAAACCATGATATAAATACCTAAATATACAAACAAATATACACACAAATAATTTTTATATAAACATATTCACGTTTGGAAAAAAGTTTTTCTGTTGCGTCATAGTCAAGATTTCGTAAATAGCTTTTGACTATTACTTTACACCTACTCCATGTTAAAGATAAAACATTTGCTACCTGATTATGTGGTCTATAATTGGCAATATTACAAACTATTGTAATCTTTACGAACGACTGTGTGATAACGTTTTCATTCTCAGTATACGGAATAAGGAAGCATATTTCCGAAGAATAGTATGCAAAATATATAATTTTCTCATCGACAGGACTTCAAAATCTTTTTTTACTAGTTTTTTTAGTATAAATATATCTCTGATTAATTGATTAGTGCCACACCATTATCTTATCTTGATGTAGGGCCAGGATTATTCCCGGAGCACGTCGAACCCAATGGGATCTTTTGTGCTTCCCCAATCCTAATGTCCGCTGTCCTGGAATACCTTCAAGATGTACTTACTAAGTACACCCAGAGTCAGCAGCCTTATATCTTCAGGACTACCCAGTCCAAAGAGACCCATTCTTTTCCTGGCAAGAGCATCACAGTTACATAGGATGTGTTCCATTTGTTCAGTGCGCTCTCCACAGGCCTTACATAGAGGCGATTCAACAAGTGTTATCTTAAACAGCATGTTAATAGTGCTATAGGGGCCAGTAATAGCACCACTTAAGCCACGTAGCCTGCTACGTTGTAAGTTCCAAATAACTTTCTTTGGACCTCGAAATCGATACATGAATGATACGTTTGGAGTATGCGAGAAAGGCAATCCTATCCCATTCTTCTGATTGCTTCCTCTGCGCATACTTCCTGAAAGCCATTCGTACCGTACTGTACGAGATTTAACACAGGTTTCGAGTCCAATAATGTTTTCCCCGGACCCCTTCCTTGCAAGCTCGTCAGCACTTTCGTTACCAGGGACACCGGTGTGTCCATGCATAAAAATAAGGATTACTCTGTTATGCTTACCGGGCCTGTTCAGCGTTTGTATAGCAATCAGGATTAGCCGCGAGTCGACCCTATTACCTCTAACCCGAGGTTAGAGCTTTTAACACAGCTTGGATGTTTTTTCTCTGATATTCTTATCCACATTTTCCTGAGCACAGGCAATAATGGCAAAGGCTTCCACCTGGAATATGGTTGCCCATTTTCCCATGCTTTGACTAAGCTCGTAGTCCCTACCATAAACACCAGGTCCAGTGCCAGTGTCCATTTTAGAACCATCAGTATATCACACAATGGAGTCCCGATTCGGGGGATCCTGTCCTCGCGTGTTGGTATCTGTACCCCGAAGAGTTTCTTGAAAATGTGGACCAACTGCATTTTGTCACAGTTCATGCTCGTTGTCATATCCAATTCCCTGTCCTTGTCGAACTTAGTATGCCGTGTGCTAGATGCAAGTGTACACCCACCGGATAGGGGCAATATGTACAGTGAAATCCTTGCATTGGTTTCAATGGCCGTATGCAGTGGGAGGAAATCCAATAGTCTGTCCATCGCTGCCATAGGTATAGTTTAGAAAGCCCCAGATATTGCCCGACATGCCATTCTTTGCACTTACGCAAGGGCACTGCGGCATGTTACTAGCTTGGCTCTTGGTCACCATACTACAGTACCGTACATAATTATTGGAACTACCATCATCATATACAGCTATTTCAGGATCTTTGGTTTTAGTCCCCAGGTCTTCCCATAAGTAGGTCTGCACATCGCAAAAACTCTAAGAGCTTTCAAGATAGTGTTATCCACGTGTGGTTTCCATGTAAATTTCTTATCTAAGGTAATTCCTAGATATTTTACTTCCGTGGATCAATTTCTGCCTAGCTGTGCTTTGCAGTCGTTTCCTTGTAAATGGTACGATAGTGGCTCTATTTGGGCTAATGGAGAGATGGTTCGATTGCATTAGGCTCGATACCATACTAGGGAAGATCCCGCTTAGTAATATAACTATATCATCAGCGTATCCCGCCGCATGGTAAGGTCCCCTGTTTAATTCTACAATTAATGAGTCTATCACTAAGCAACAAAGTAGTGGAGAGAGTACCCCTCCCTGGGGTCAGCCCTTAGTGATCCTAATCCGAAGGTCGTCGCCCATGTGTTGCGAAGTGAATGATCCTCCCTCGGAGCAATCGGAGCATGTGCTACACCGTTAAGAAAACCTGTTATTTAATGTTAAAATCAACTTAAGATAGGAAATACGTGTAGAAAGTTTTGTAACATTATCGGTTCGACTTTATATTATAGCTACTTTGGTAAATAGGTAAAGTACGGTTTTAGATTTAACACTTTAATACGATTAATATCTAACTTATAATACTGTTTTGCTATCTTAAACATAGCACCAACGCAAAGTCCGCCTATGAACACTAATGAAACGAAATGTAATAACGTATTATTATTAATTTTTTTAATATATATTTTTTGACCTAATACTTTTATATTAGGTAAGCCGAAAATATCCACGTATAAAATATCATCAGATTAAAAAAAAATTAATTATTGTATTGATATACAAGAGATAAAAATAAATTCTACGATTGTATTTACTAATTGTAGCGTTTCTCCCTATGATGTTACATTAATTTATTAGGTCGGGGAAAAAATCTTTTTGCATATAGTATGTATATAAGTTTGATAAAATTCTTTTCTGTACTACAAATAGATTCAAATATCTGGGTGGTTTTCAATTCATTAAAAAGTTAATCAATCAAACGGGATCATGTCTCTATTTACAAGATGGCAGAAAGTCTACGAACAAAATATACTGTAAATTTTAAACTTTAAAAAAATGTTTTGATTTTACATATAAAATGCGAAGAAACTGTTTAGCTATTATATGTATTTGGGCTACTACACCGCCACGCTGGTTGATTGGTGAAGGCGGTATACCTTATCAATCGAGCTCAACAATCTAACGAACCTTCCTAAGTATGGAGATGCACATTATAACAAATTTTGATTGACCCATCCAGGGGCCAACTATAGATAATTTGTTTTCGTAATCAAAACCAGAGTGGTTGAACCACTACGCTAATGAGCTCCTCCGAGCAACGAGATAAAAAATCAGTTAATTTTCATAAACAGACTCTATAACATTAAAAATGTTGTTTCGGTTACAGACAGTTCTATCGTAATACCTCATAATTCGTCTCTTGGACTTTACTCTTTGATCTCCCGTCTCCAGATTGTCGACGCAAATGCAATGCTTAGTGATTTCTTAAAAGTACTTACAATAGGTGAACCAAACGCTTGTTTGGCATTTTCTGACATAAAAAACACATCACAAAAGAAGAAGTGTGTGAGAAAAGAAGTGTTATAATATATATAATGTTGAGCGGTATAGTAATGACCTATATACGAGGGTACATCTTTGCTTGAAATATATCAGTATCAAAACAAGATGTAGTAAAACACACGAAAGTTGGTATAACACTCCTCGACACCGTCATGTATAGGTTCAAATAATATTTTTAATTATACCGCTCAATATACCACATAAATAACAGTCATGTGTACAAAGGTAAACGTAACATTGAATAATATTACTGCCCTTTCGTATCAATATACATACATATACTCAAATTTTAAATTTAGTTTTTTTGACACTTCTTATTATACTTATTAACGTCTTATTATTTCCGACGTCTCCATTACAAGGACTCATTTTTTATACCAAGTTTCAGCTCAACAATACAAAAATGACGAAATAAATTGGCGGAGACGTATAGACGCATATAACCAACATCTTTAACTCATGATAGTATTTTCTTGAACCCAATTAGATAGATAGATAAATTTGTTTATTTACAAGGGCTTTGATATTTATAAGATACCAATTTTTTCTACTGTCACTTCACATAGGTGATTTACGCCGCTACTAAAGTAAATAAAGAAATGTTTGAAACAATGTTATCTCTAAATATACTTAGCAAAAAACTCCAATTTTATACCTGAAATTGCAAAAAGGGTTGCTCAATTTTCATATTCATAGGGAACCGGCGCAATCGTATTCTCTTGTGTCAAGAGTGAACGAAATATACCACTCACAGATTACTATATCTATATAGGTTCCAGTGACATGTAATTTGTCTTCTTAACTACATTTTCGCTACGGAAAATATACTTTCAAATCTAGATAATATTTACATCAAAAAGTAATAATAAATGGTGATATTCACGTCTCCGATATGACTTCGCAATAATTGTTGAATCTTCTTAGAATCTGTCGTGTCCCAGGAAGAGAACGGCAATAAACTTGAAGGCACTGAACCGAATCATAACGTAAATTACTGAAGTATAATCAAAATAACGTCTGAAAAATGCGAATAACTCGTTTCACAACATTGCCGCCAAATAGCTACTTACGATCACCTAAGATATTTATTCAGTCCAAGAAAGTTTCCATAATACATACACCAGACATGTTCTTCAAACAAAACATAAAGCTAAAATATATGGTGCATATTATTAGGATTGCCATATTATTCTGTAAACCGTATAGAAACATCTGCCAGATATATTTATAAATTTGGGGAGTGCTCTGAACACAACAATGTAGCAACAATTTTAGAGATATTTATTTGCAACTTACAATCTTTGTTTCAGACAGCCTAAACTATTGCGTTACTATATTATTATAACGAATAAATATTTTTGTTACCAACTTCAAAGGGTACAACTTACTTTTATGCAGTCTCTTAGATCTGCCTCACTCTGTAGCATGCGAGTTTATTTAATCATATGAAAGACATTATTTACTTTCATAATCATAACCACCAACGGCCTACATAAGTCCCACTACTAGGCACATGCCTTACTACATGGGAGAAATACGTGAGAAATTTGGGTTATGACGCCATCATACTAGCCTAATGAGGCTTGGTGAATGAAAACGGTAACCGTAACAACCGGAACCAATTGCTTGACGTGCCTTCCGAAGCATGGAGGAGATATAGAAAACATATTTTGATTGACGGACAATGGCGAAAATTTAATTAATTTCTCTATCTATACCAGAGCGTTCGAACAACTACGACTACAAGCTCTGCAATCACCGTTAAGAACTATGGCCCCATAAATATCAATCTTTAATCACGACAAGAAATAATCTTAATAAAAATATTAACAGGATCTCAACTCACTAAGTTGAGATTCTATTAAGTTACGGGTCGGTCGCTGTTCGTGACGTCAAACGTCCTAAATTAATAATCTACAACTAGATTAATTCTTAATCCAATACCCGTTAACTCCAGCAGCTCACGGCTAAACGAGGCGTATCTAAAATAGATTACTGACTACTCATACTATCAACGATGAACGTTATTGTTCAGTCAACAAACATGAGATTTGGTAGTAGTTTCTTGTAATTAACTAAAATTTTAAGTGTAAAACGTCTCGAAATTTAAAAACATCCAAAGGTGCTTTATTGAATGAAAACAAATTAGTTTCGTCTTAAAACATAACACTGCGAAACAATACAAATAACACGCAATTTGTCGACAGAAGACGTCGAGTGTAAATTGACATTACCTTTTCTTCCACCAGGAGCGTTAAGCTTATGATATTGTGAGGGAATTTAAAACCGCCACTTTTTGATGATAAAATACAAGTATTAAATTAAGATACATTTTAAAATAGTTGTATACAATTATTTTATATATGCAGGTGTATATTTGTGACAATAAAGATTTAAAAAATATATATTTGGTCTATTTTGGATCCACATGCATATTCCCTATTATCTGGATTTTGATCGCTGCGGAGCGAGCAAGAATCTCTCGATAAGCCAAAGTGTTTTTTTTTTCTATTGGAGTAGTTTCATGCCAAAAAGGATCGTTATATCGTGAAATATATGCAATACATCATTCAGCGTAGATAGTATCTTCGTAAAATTTTTCAGTGTTTAATTTCCATTCTTTCGTTTGTAGGCTAAGTACATTTATTTAACATTATCGTTAACATAACAGTCCATTTTCGCTTCATTTAATCGTTATTACTGATATTGCATTTCATTTTCAAAAAACTATAAGTGATACGCCGATATCTCGGAGCCATAAAAAAACATATAACTACATAAGACATGGCTGTATGGGATTCAATTCCCGTTGCCTTCTCTTTATAGGGAGAATTTTTTTAGATTCTAATTTGAAATGTATTGAAATAAAGCATATGAATCGTTTCCTCACAAATAAACATTGCATTATTAAAGCGCTCAGCAGCAATAACCGATTCCAATACTATTTTGTTTTAATTTTTTATCTCTTAATTTTTTATCTTTTAATTAAGGTGTATGTGTGTATGTGTGTAAACCGATAAAGTATAACATACATCAGATATACTTTCACTTGTTATGAAGCCTTGTGCCGTACTTTTATTAATTACTAGCTCGTTTCTTCTCTCTTGCTTAATTCCTCCAAAATCATTACCATACCCTCGTGGATGGTATCAACTGTAAACAACGGCCTTCTGTTCTGCACCCTCTTAAAAGACGGAAGTCATTTAACAACTTAATTTCCTTCGTGACTTTCCCTTCCATATTAGGGAATTTTACTTAACATTTCAACACTTATTTAACCATCTTAAAATACCTAATATAATAATTTCTAAAATCATAAGTAATAGTATAATTACTCGTATAAGTACTAAATATCATTGCAGATCACTAAAAGTCCTTCTTGTTATTATATCGAAGTATTTTTAGAGCTGATTTATGTCTCATTCAACTCCATTTAAAAAATGTGTAATAAGACTCAAAAGTGAAAAGGGGAAATCAAACATTAAGAACAATAGTAGTCCATATATTTCCAATAACATCACAATATAATCATAGCAACAAGAGGTATGTTACTTACGTTACTATTTGTACAAGCACCACCACCCAAGACGGCTGTCCGACCGCAACTGCCAGAACTAACTCTGTGCTATTCCTTATGACACTTGTCTACAGACGAGTATCTACAATTAATCGATGTTTTAACGATATAATCTTTAAAACATCGATTAACTATCGATTACTTGGTTATCGATTACAATAGAATTACATCTTATTATCACTATTTAATAATAAGTTGTTACAAATGTTTTGACTTGTAAAGCCGATATAAAAAAGTAACAGATAATTGCTTGTGGAAAATGACTAAATCGCGAATTATTTAAATCGAAAAAGTTAGTTAACTCTTTATTGGCCATGTCGGCATGACTGTACTTAAAGATAAATTAATCTTAATCAAACAATAAACAATGATATTTTTGAATTTTTAATCTTAATCAAAAATTCAAAAATATCATTGTTTATTGCATTTAGTAATATTTTAGAATTCCGTGACCTGTAGTCAGGCAGAATTTGTTTTATATGTTTATTCCACAACTCATTTTCCCACTTTACATAACAGTAAAAAATAAATGGTTCTAAGTTAATAATGATGTTGTTTATTCCCTGAGGTAAAGACTTTTATGATAACGTATTCTATTATACATTTTTTCGCTCACTAATCAAAAAAGTTTGACAAAAAAATAATTCTTTTCACTTTTATTGTAAAAGTATGTCAATTAGCTGGGTTTATTATTGCCTCAGCTTTCTAGTTTATGCCTATTTATAGGCTGTAAATAGATAGTTAACTTATGAATATTCGATTTCGTCCGTGAAACAATCCACTTTGTTTCGGCATGAGTAAAGGGATTAACTAACATAGGTATTGTCAACGGACCTGCAATAAATTTTACAAATCTCACAATACTTTGTCAATGTTAAGAGTGATTTATCCTAAGTGCACACTGGCTCTAAATTTAAGTGCAGAACATTTCGAACGAATCTCTATTACTAATTTCAGAATCCTATTTAAACGTTAGTTATTTAGAAAATTATGTTTAGTTATGGACCTTAATGAACGGTATAAATGTAAATAGCTTTCTATCTAAACTGTATGTTTTTTGACACTACAATTTTTTTTTCACAAATGTTATGAAAACAATAAACTTTAGATTAAATTTACAGTGTGCGTTTAAAATCTTTCCCTTGGGTAAATTAACAATAAGGGCCTTACTAATAACCATTTTATAAGCGTATATAGTTACACTATATAATCTCTTTTGTTCGAACTTCAAATACCATTGAAACAAACACTGACAAATGTAAAACTAATACGTAAGACTTAAATTTTTGAGTTACGATAGGAGTAATTCATAAATTCAATCATTTTTTTTATTTTATACCTTCGTTATTTAATCGCAACACATAGTTGGTTGAAATGAAAAAGAAAAATGAGGTTTTACATTATTTAAGATATGACTTTAAGTCTAAGATAAGTAATTTTCGGTATTAAATTAAACATCAGAATTTTCTAAACACAAACTGACATATTTTATCGTCTCAAACTCTATATCAATAAATTCGAAATATTACATCGAAATAGATTGTTGTTTATTTTATGTTGACCAAACACAATAGCTGCAACTTTTCACAGCTAGACAGATAGATAAACAGAAATCAGACACTTTCGAGTGATGGGTTGTTTTTATGCCAATATTCTTGGAATGACAGACAATGCTGCGCAATTTTTTAAAACATCATTTTTGTTTGATTACAATCATATTGATATTATAGTAATATATACATCAGCCACGTGTTCTTTGAGTCTAAACGATTAATTTGATCAGACATACATTCGTTCTAAATATGATCAAATAAATATTTACAGCGTATTACAACTTACCAAAACTTACTCATCACAGTTTTCAACACAGCTTATACCTAAAGAAAAATTTTTATGGTCGTAAAAATTTCAAAATAAATTACTTTTGTCATTGACGCAATTGTTATCTCTAAAAAAGTCAGGCATTACAGTCTATGCAATTCTTCTTGGTGCTTAAAAACTATTTAATATTACTCTAAATAAATTAATTTTGACATAGAAGAAACTCTGCAAAAAAGATCTTCAATAGTTTTGAATTAAATAACTTCAAATTTATACTTGATGCTGCTACATTAAAAACATATCCTAAAAAAGTGTCTAACACAATTTCGTTCCGGAAGAACCTAAGAAAGAAAGAGATATTATCACTTACTCATTATAACACTTTTTCTAGATAAATCAAGTCTCTTGCTTTTTTATTGTTTTACTATTATTCCCTAAAGTTCTAGATTTTTAACCAGTGTAACTAAATACATAAATTGGTGGGCAATGAGGGGACAATTTATGTATTTAGTTACATAATGGTGGCAAATAAAACAATAAAGTTAAGATTATAATTTGCATTGAACTAAATGACTTGACGGTCGTACAAGAAGTGAATGTCACTTTGAGAATATAAAGTAAGATGCGCGTGCGCCTTGTAAACGCACTTAGCAAACACACAATATATTTCGATTGCTCTTCATGCGCCTTGACAACCAGCAATAAATTGAATGAGATTTTACAAAATATTTCTGCTCTAGAAAACTAGAAAAGGACTCACAAAAGGTGTTTTAATAAAGTTTTCGAAACTGTGTTAATTATTGACGAATGTGTAAATTAAGTGACAAATAATTAATAGTGTCTTCTATTATAATATGCATATATAGGGTTACTGTAAGCCCATATATGCATATTATAATACCTACGTTTATAGTTCACCATCTTTTTCTTCGTAATATTTTTCCTAAATGTTAATTTCGTAAAGCTTTTAAAAGATGATTTCATAATAAATAATAGTTCTATTTGTCTGTGTTTGTATAGTTTTTTTCCTTCTCGTGGCACAGAAAACAATTCCAAGATTGGACTTCACAAGCCACACCATTTGAAAAATTAAGAATTCGAATTCCTTTTGAAAATAATCTTAGAAGAAAAATAGTTTCTGTTCTTTTCTAAAAATATATATTTTACCTGTCAACCGCAGCAGCGACTGATGGTAACAAAAGTATTGATTGAGATCAGTCACAACAATGAACGACAATTCATACGAATTGTTCGTCATTACAAAGATATATTTAGGAACCGATTTTGTTACTTTATATGTAATCTTGGTTGATTTCTTCAGGTCATTATAGTTTTCTGTCTCCTGTAACATATCGATTGTATAACACTCATTAATCGTAAATGTAGAACAAAAATGTTAGCGTATTATTGTTACTTGCGACCCGTTTAAATTAGTAATTATAATAGTAATAAGAATACAGTATCATAAGTAGTAATAATTTAAACGTTTTTCGAGTCTCATCGTGTTTCGTTATTTGATAATCTAAACTTCGTTCGCGTAAATGTTGAAAATTGGGGTTTAAGCTCATTATCATCATCTGCCCCCAACAGTCCACTGCTGCACATAGGCCTCTCCACTAGCTCTCCACTTAGCCGTTGCTATCCCCATCCAGTTACTGTTATACACAGTGAAGAACGTCACTCCGCGAAAGATTTGCAGCAGTCATCAGTTCTGCGTATGACAGTTTGAGCTCACACTAGCAAATTTGAAACCCCGTTGCTGTAAGTTTAAGAAAGTCTATTCCACGAAACCAGTTTTTTTAGGAACATTTTTCTTGAATCCAAAGAACCCCTTATGACCGAGACAAATTTTATTTTAATTGAGTTTTAAAAAACCATGTAAAGTTTCGCAATACAATAGAAGGACGATTATTAAATTCTATTATAATATAATCTACATCTATTATTCGTTATAAATCATTAATACGAGAAGTATTTCCAATATTCATAACACGGCTAACCTGTCAAACCGTACAATCCACACTGATTTCAATTTTATTTTCGGGAGTATAAAGCGGCTCAACAAATGTAATGATTGTTAACATAGTCTAAATAATGGGTATAAATGTAAAAAATATAATTAATATAGTAGTTATATTTCAAACAAGTTTATAAGTTTAATAGCGTTATAAAAGTACATAGTATAAAAATCATAAATCTCAACGATTGCAATTTGTAAGTAGAAGACAGAAGTGAGCAATAACAATCGCTTACAACAGACTCACTGTAATGAGTTTTTAAATCACTCACAATCTTACTAAGTGTGTCTTTTATACTATGACTTTCTATTTCGTAGTTTTCGTTGCGTTCCTTTTCTTTATGAAATTTGGTTTTTTTTCTGTTAGTCTTTAACTTATTTTCTTGTGTCTTATCAGACTCTAATTTTATTATAATCCGGTTCACCTTCTCACTAGATAGTTCAGGCAAATTCTCATATTCAAAATCTGTGAGATATTTATCTTTTGCTCTGTAATCTTTGTAATTATAGTTATCGTAATACAAATTATCTCCAATGTGAAATTTAGTTGTCTTTCTGTTCTTTTTTCTTCTGGTCAATTTTAATTCATCAATTACTTCAGGATGATAATAGTTTATGGGAGGAGCTTGAGTGATGCCAAGAAAGAAAGGCTGGTATGTTACATAATAAGCAGTAGAATAAAGAGTCATGGAGCGTGTGCATTCCTCTACAATACATTGTTTAGAACTGCTACCTGCACTGCAAGTGGTTAAATGATTGTGGTTCCAAGAAGTACACATATTCTTTTCATGTTTTGCATAATAAAGATTGGAGTGCGGTATTCCTGATAAACTCCTCAGTCCAACAATTTTCTTATCAGTTATATTGCTGTCTTCATAAATGACACCTTCAGTTAATTCTTTGTCAATTTCAGTTTGTGGTTCATTCTTATTATCACTACTATCCTCTCTTCTTGTAACAACTTTAAATAATTTTTTATCGAATTGTACAAAAGGCCATCTTTGCCTCATTTCAAGAGTCGGTGTAGCTGGACTGACAACAGATGCCCAAGTGATAATTGATGTTTTCGTGTCCTTATCATAAAACTGCTGTTTTATCGATAACATTTCTTCAGATAACATTTTGTCAAATATGTTTGATTTTAAGTTAGCACTCTTAGTGTTTGTTATATTTTTTAACATATGAAATATTGGCTTGTTTATTGTGAAATTAGTAACATTTTTGAGCTGGTCCTCTGAAAATATACCAAGCGAAACACAATTTTATTATTTAATACGAAATGTTTAACTAGCTTTGTTACTTGATTAATTTGTGAATAAGGTACCTTCAGCTTTCCATTTGCTAGACTTACCATAAAATAAATCATTTATTTTATGCTTATGGTTCATAGCACGACCGTTTACATGAATAATTGAAATAGATATTAAAATTAATGTTTGAAATTGAAATGCAAAAATCATAACCAAAATATGGATTACTTTTCATTTTAACAGGCTGACATGATTTGGTCATTTTCAACATAATCCAGATAGCCATGACTTCTGGGCATATTTTTATAAACATCATTTTGTTAATATATTTTGTAGTTTATTATGATAAATGTAAAATTAACTGTTTTATTTTTATGTGTTAGTTTAATATCAAGCTATACCAAATACTGTGAAATATGTCAAAACCATATACTTTGCAAATACAAAGTGAGTTTACTATCATATTCACCTTCCATATTCTTAGAGCCTTAAACAAAATTGTGTTAAACTCGTTATTTTCCAAGAAAACGAAATAGTTGTTTATTAATTATGAATTTCGAACTATTTCTTATCAAAATACTAGCTGAATAATGGCAAACATTCCCAGATGTAATATGAACAAAACTTTAAACAGATACGAACTTGTTAGTCTCAAACATAACTGAGATCTATGACAGAATGGTCATATCACAAAGAATGGTCATATCACAAAGAATGGTTAAAATAAGATTATAGGTGTACATTCATGTGCAACACTGTATGTCATGTAAATAAAGAAATGATCAGAGGCAGTTATAAATACATTTAATGTACACAATAACTTTATTCCACAGATGTCTGGACCAAGTTCCTCGTGTAAAGAGTATGATGAAACCAGCCGGCTAACGAAAGAGGACGTTGCTAATATCGTTAATAAAATAAACGAAAGAAGAAATTATATTGCTTCAGGTTTATCTAGGCTTTTACCTAAAGCTGCTAATATGAAAAAAGTTGTTAGTAACTCATTAATTCGCAAAATAGTACCAAAAATAAAACATTAATTGTCTTGGATTTAACTTTTAATCCCATTTGATAGCTTTTGTTTCGATAACAAGGGAAATAGAACTTAATACTTTTCATATTGTTACTATGTAAATAATATATAGTAAATATATAGCTATGCATTTCCAGGATCGATTGAACTCGTTAGCTTCTTAATAAAGCTTTTCTTATCATATTAAGATTCTTAACAAATCGAGATTTCAAAGCTTGAACAAAAATTTAGTTATATTTTCAAATCTCTATACGTATAATTAATCATAATAAAGGTATACATTAAATGTTTTATTATAATTCTTATTTATTTCAGTTCTGGTCCGAAGAGTTGTCAGTTTTTGCCCAACGATGGGTCGACCAATGTGACCAAAATACTCGTCCTGATAAAGAAGATGAATGTAGGGATTTGGGTAAAAATACACTTTTATTTTCTTAAAGTATCGTATATGCATATTTAGATATTATATATAGCTAACTGCAGTCTATTTGCTTGTAAACCTATACAGCACTACGATCACGCAGGATAGACATCTTTTAAAACAGCTAATTGACTGATTGACCCGGTGTACTCTGTAACACCTACGGTCACTGTCCCCAATTCCGATGTGCACGGTCAAAATTAAATTTAAGTTATTCACAGCTCTTTCATTCCAATTGAATAATAAGGATCGAATGTCTTTAGGGAACGTCACTTAATCCGAACACAATATCAAGAATACATAGCAGCAGAACAATTTATATATGTAATTTTTACATTTAATGGCTAGCAAACTTTTTAAATATTCATGTAAATATACCAAATTAGATCGCAAATTTATAGATTTGGACAATCAATCGTACCATCATCCTATCTATCATCATTGTAGAGGACACAGAGGTCTCCCAGAACATAGTGAGCGTGTCCGGACCTACCCCTGGCATGATTGTTCGCAGTCTAATCGATGTGTGGTTTACCGAAGGTTTTGATTACAAGAGCAGCGTATCGTATTATAATAAGTAAGTACGTAGATCTGTTGGCATTTCTGACGATTGTTAATTTAATAATTAATTAAATAAAAGATCTAATGAAACGCCAACAGACTCGGTTGTGAACTTTAAGAAACTACATTTTGCGAGCTGAACGCAATTATGATTAAGACGTTCCGATTTATTTGACACTTAGACTGGGATATATAAAAAAATAAATAAATGTAATAAATTTGTCAAATAAATTAGCAGATAATGTTCCTTTCGAACATCTTTTCTTAATATTTTAAGTCTAAACATCTTTCGAACATAACAAAACAATAATTTTAGAATCATTAAACAGTTTTTCCTTTTCATTATTTTAGTACTCGAGACTGGAAGACAAATTACTTCACACAATTAATTTGGGGAGAGACGGATAGAGTTGGATGCGGCAAAGCAAAGTTTTATGTAAGTAGCGCTTAATATAATATCGTATGTAATATATAATAACAAAATCTTTACCTTGAAATTCTGTTAATCAATCATCTTTCTAAAGTAATCATATCTTATCATATAATAGTTATAGCACCCCAAGAATATTGAAGAGGTCGAAAGCTCGCTCTTTTGAGCGGTTTTACAAAAACATACTTTCACTATAGTTGATTCCGAATGGTTCAGTTAAAATACCTAATAGTTGTCAAGCTCCTTCAATCAGAAGTTACGTTGAACCGTGTTTATCACGGACGAATAGACAACCAACGTGATGAAGTTGTAATAACCCTCACTTCTTATTTATGCATTTCCCTTTTGTGTGTAATATGTATAAAAAAAATTGAAAATAAATAAGTAGGTAGTATTTGCTAACACTCGCATGTTTCTAAGAAAAAGTATAAAGTATTATTCACTAACTTAGCGATAATTATTATAATTTTATTTTATTTATATATAAAGGACTTTCTCATATAAGTTTTTTATTATTATTTTATTAAGGCTTAAGTTTTTATTATTATTTGTAATAATGTTAATATCAATAAAATATGAAACGAGTATAAATCAAATAATATTAAAACATTGAGATGTCCATAATATTCTTCTTCTTCTTTGTTGTCGTTCCTCTCTTGACAGAGCGGTCGAGACCTTCTTATATTGAGTGGTACTCTTCACTTTCCGGCGCTATTCCTTTGTTACGGTGGCCCGTTTGGTGTTCCCTCCATGTCGTGTCAATTGTCCATAGAATGTAATGCGTTTATTTTATTATGGAGAAAAAGCGATCGTAAATTTTCAACTGCAGCAGAACAAACTCATTGGTTCAAAATTCTGCAATATCCCCAGCATTCTTCTACAGGACCACATCTCAACCTCGTCGATGTAATATTATTATTGCGTCGACGGTGATTATACTTTTGTTATATTATTATTTTTAAGAAAATCATAATACGGTACCAACAAAATTAATAAAAGTCACTTAAAATAATAACAACAATGATTTAGACCAATACGTTGAACATTTATATTCAATACATTAAAATTAAAATGACCTTATTAGACCAGAACAAGACACACGCTTAAATACAAATACTGTCTATTAGGTCGAATGCTTCTAATAAATCATAAGATAATCGGAATTCACATGTTCCTGTTAGAATTATTTGAATCGACACAAAGGTGTTTGGAGAGTTTCTTGTTAGAAGCACACCCTCTTTATTACTATAAATTTATGACAATGAAAGGCCTTAACTATAACAAAAGTATACACACAAAGTTGTTCCTTTATAAAATAGAAAAATTATTAATAATAAAATTGTTAAATAAAAGAAAAGTAAAAGTAACGAATTTTGAATTCAGAAACTCTCAAGAAGCTGCTTTACATTAATATGCCGTATCTCGCAACTGGGAGGTTAACTTCTTTCGTGAGTCTTTTATGTAACAAGACCTGGTACTAATACTGATAAGAAATAAAAGATCCTGCATAATCTTATAAATAAAAAATCAATCAATAAAACATTTATTTTACAGGTGGACAACAAAAACACTATGATAGAAAGACTTGTATGCAATTTTGCACCTAAAGGCAACATTCACGGCAAGCCAGTATACGCTGTGGGATATCCAGCAACTCAGTGCAACAAAAATATGACCTCTGATAAAAAATACCCTAGCTTATGTACATACGTAATTGATAATAATGGTACGTAATTAATCAGTACTATTTTGTCCTATTGTTCGCTGCAATTTGTCCGTCTCACAATCATGATGTTTATGGTAAATTCACTGCTACAATTGATTGGCAATAAACTTCAGGTGAAGCCTTTACCATTCGAGTTACAGAATAAGCCGGCAGGTACAGATTTTGCGGACTTTGCACTTTCTGATACTTGACTCTGGCAACTAAATTAATTTATTAATAGCCCCGTAAGTGTAATCATTTCATAGTATAGCCCGCAAGTCAAATAATAATATTTATCGAAATCATAATAAAGTACTTAGTCTAGCTCGTAAATATGTTCCAGTGAGAAAATCTACGCCACGTTCGTCGCCAGTGAGCAGTTTGCTAAGAATACTCAACTTATCAAATAATTCTGTAATGAAAGATATGGATCCTGTCAAAACTAATATCAAAAAAGTCAAGGTTCATAACAATGAAACTAACCAGCAAAGAAATCAGAAAATAAGACACGTATTCCCAAATAACGGTAATAAAACTTAATTATTAATTTTATTCTAAATTGATATTGAATTAAAAAAAATTTATACAATTGATGAATATACTTGTTGAAATTATACAGCTAAACAAAGTGCCTTGTTACGTAATTTAAAAAAAACAACCATATCGATCCCCAATTGATAGGTATTCTAGATATGGTGTTACTTATTACCGCTTACCAAACTAATCTGATTTAAAAATACTTTTATGCTTTGCTACATTTCTCTCATCCATAATATGTCAAATATATAAGACAAATCATGCTTACGAATATTTTGACTGAGATAGGTTATAGTGACCAATAATTATTTAATACTGACTTATCCTCTAGAAACATTTCAGTTGCTAGGAAAAGGATACCACAAAATAATTCAAATAATTACATAAGAAACCATCCACAACCTGCAAATTTGTCAAGAAGTGAAAGACTTAAATTCCAGGAAAAGGGGAATTCGAGAGTCTACCACGAGCATGACCTCAATTTTAGAACTATCGATCAAGATTATAAAAAGTATAAACATGCTACTGAGCCTCTAACGTTTGAATCACATTATGACCGTTATAAGAAATATGAAAGAAATCATGAATGCACAAGAAAAAATATTCCAATTTATAATGTTCCAAACAATCCCACAAACGAGTTTAAGTCTAAGTCAAGTCAATGCACACGACGGCATATAACAGAAAAATGTAATCAAACTACTGAAAAATGTCAAGATAACAAAGTTAAAGCTGACTTTCATGATCAATTTCCTCATGAGCAATGCCTATGTAATACTCCAACGACGTGCCCCACAACTCCGTCCCAATGCCAGTGTAACGCCAATTGTCCCTGTTTTAAACCAGATTTCTCAACAAAGATATATCCACTTATACAACGGAGAAAAAGCGACCTCAAATATGAAACAAGGAAAGCAGCGGATTTCCATTACTATGATTTATATCCAAAGTTGATAATGCGCAGTGGAGTCAGGTCCAGAGAAATTGTTGATGGTTTGTCAAGAGAACCGTGGTTACAGCAAGAGTCCACAGTCGATAATTACTTTCAATCTTTTCCTTATTCGTTAAAAAAATATAATCATGGAGATGAAAGCCATCACAAACAAGAAACAGACTATATTTATGATTCCACTAATTCCAGAGAAAGGATACGACGCAACCCTACAGATGAAATGACATTTAAACCTTTCTGGCAAATGGATGAATTAAGAAATCAAAGAACCGATCAATTAAAATCACTGTTATATACAACTTTACAAAATAAAAAGCAAAAAAAAAGTAAACTAACTACTTTTACTGTAAGGACTCCGCAAACCACTGAAACTATTACTGTCAAGTTAAAAGATTCTTCTAATTCCTTTCAACCTCTAAAAAATGCTGTTACAGAAAAATACTTATCTTTTGATGAATTAATGCACCTCAGAAGATTTGAAGCTACTGCTACCAATATAGTTGTGAATGGAAGACGAAATGAACTAACTACAACAAGTGAATATACTACTAACACACCATTCGAAAGGATAAAGCATTGTACACGAAAATTAACTTGTACTTGGACAGCTATATCAATAACAGATGCCAATGGAAGTGTTATTGGTCCTGGAATAGATAGTGATCGTGGATCACGTACTCCTCCAGGCTATGTAGAAGGATGTACTCGTACATCAACCTGCACAAGAGACTACTTGGAAAAAAATAAGTTTTCTACGCTCCCAGAAGATTCTGGTGAATCCGATGATACGTCAGAAGATGAAGAATATTGTGAAAAGCGTTCACTCAACATTCATAAACGTGAATCTGGTAGTAAATTGCAAGTAATATACTTGCCACAAACATATACAGTGCTTAACCTTCCAACACAATATTCAGTTAGTGAACATGAAGAGGTAACTACGCCTATTTCATTCTTTAATTGTGATTGTCCAACAGCTAGCCCAAGAATAAAAAGAAATAAAAACTTTAGCTTGAATATTCGTCAAACAGACGAAAAAGAAAAAAGTTTGTATGAAAATCTTTCGTATGGAGATTTGTACCATTTGGCCTTACAAAAAGTAATGAGTAATTGGAAAAACAGTCAAAACATAAATGGGATGAATACTTGTCTATGTAGTAGAAGTTATTTGCTAAAAAGCTCATTTTACATTAAAGTATTTATTTTTATTTATTTTTTATCTTTCATATTAAATTTATTTAGCTAAATATATTGTTTTTGTTACATAAAACTACATATATCTGTATCATGCTTTTTTTAAGAAATATGAACGACATATGTTTCAAATCAATTTTATTTATAAATAAGAAAACGATTTGTTACAGTTTATGTTTAAATACCTGTTTGAAATAATTATTATGAAATCTTTCCTTTTAGTTCTTTTAAGTAATTCGCTAATATATTTATCAAATCGAAATATGAGTTCAAAAATTGTCATGAAATTCATATCATGGTGCAGTTCTTAATTTAATCGGTTTTGATTTATCGGCTTTACCAATCAATTCAAAACCAACATATATACACTGGATACAAATATGTTACGATTTTTCTCGCTAATTAAGCCTGGAAAAAAATCATAATAATTATATTATTACTTTATATTAAAAGGCTAAATCAAGCACCACTAAAAGCTTGGATAATGTTTTGTGTAGATACTAGATAATGAAATACTCAATAAATTAAATAAACTTACAAACGTCTGTGTCTATTGTTGAGTAAACAGAAAAGTAAGTATGTCTGATTATCTGTTTATACCTGAAACAATCAGATAAGACTCAATTCACGATGTAAGTATAAAATATCTATCAACTTAAACTTAACCTGTCAACTGGAGGGAAATCTCGCACGTTACGCAGCTTAGACGTATTTATACGTCCCGCTCGATTAACAGATAAATACCTTCTTGTTATTCAAACACTTAAGTAATTTATGCATATTTGATTATTAATAGTCGTTATGATTCATTTATTAAATGACCCCTTACTTTCAGCTATAACATCGGACTCTATGATATCTTCTATAAAGTCTTTTGTGGTTTTTTGTCTGTTCATGCTTTCTATTTCCAACACTATATCTGACACAGGAATACTGGTAGCGTCATCGTATGCGTATAAAGTTTCTGTATTCGACTCTTCAGAACTATCTTCTGGGAAAAAATAATGTCCAGTAAAGTCGTGATTTTGTTTGACTTCCGCAAGTTGCGCTTGTATTTTTACCGGAGTCACATTTATAAGGGACTGCTTTATTTCTTCGGGTTGTTCGGTTGATAAAGATCTTTCTGTAAAATGATGCCACAGTTGTAATTATTATAATGATACTTTTTATTAAAATAACAAAAAAGGATATGAAGGAATATCCTCCAATTTTAAGATATTACATACCTCCGCTTCTAAAAATAACGGCTTCAACTAAATCAGCTAACAATGTTGAATTTATATATTCACTTTCAGGTAATTTAGTTGTTGTTGTTGGTTCTTTCTTGCTATAAATTTTACTCACGAACATTGCTACATTTGGATCACTAAGGTTGTAATCATTGTGTAAACCTTTGGTTGAAAATAAAAGCTCTTGAAACAAAGAATCATTTCTTAACTTTTGTTTCAGTAATTCAATAAATTCATCCACTTGCAAGTTATCTTTGCATATATTTGTGTTCTGCGTAGATAAAACAGTAACAGTTTGTTTTGTAAAACCAAAAAAATGTGATATATAATCAAAGGTATAATATTTATCTTCAGTATTTATTTTAGTACTGTCTGTACTTTGCAACGCCTCGGATTTAGTATTATCGATAAACGTTACTTTGGCAACTTCTGTAATATTTTCATTTTCTTCTTCATTTGTTGGTGTATTGTTGTTTAGATCTGCAAAAACTTAACATCTGAGCGTTTTACATATATCTTGTATCTGAATTTTAATAAATTAAATGGAACTCCGCATGAAATATGTATTACCAAATACACAGACAAGCAAAACTCAGTACTTCTAACTACTATTAAAACACATAATATTTATTTTTGAAAAAAAAGGATTCAATAAATAATTAAATTTTCAATCTTACACCGATTTAGTCGATTATTTTCTGTTAAACCATAACTTTAGTATACTTAAGAAACAAAATCATATTTTATTAAATTCTCATTTAAATTTTAATATTTACTATTTAAGTTTTCATATTTCAATTATTTTAAAATGTTGCCTATATATATAATGAACAATAGCTTTAAATAAAGTTTATGAAATTTCTCATATCCCATTTTTTATTTAAAGCTTTAATACGGTACTAAATTTGGGAGGTCAGTGAGTAGATCACATGAAATTTATTTATGGTGAAAGGCGTCATACAAAGTCATAATAATACTAACTGCATAATGATTTGTATTTCAAATCACATACACTGTTGTATGCGCATTTTGAACAAGGTGGTCCAGCTGTGTAAACGGTTTCTCCTAAAATATTACCCTTCGGTGCAAAATTGCATACCAGTCTGTTGACTATTCTGGTTTTATTGACGTTTGTGTCCTGTAGGCGCTCCTGTTAAAATACTCTTAGTGAGAGACTATTCATTGATTTCATTTAATTATGAAACGACAGTGGTGATTCAATGATGTACATGTAACGGCGGATCATCACAGCAGTTACATTATAATAATGGCAATTAGATAAAATATAAAAAGAGTAACTCGATCTACTGCATTAAGTAATAACATTGCCGTTATATCCGCCAGGTCCGCCATAATTCACGCCTAAAGATATTTAAAATATTTTTACTCACTCTAAATTTTACTCCACCACAACCAACTTCGGTTGAATGACCCCAGACTAATTGCGTAAAATAATCGTAATGTGACAATCCTTTATCGGATGATCTGCAAAATATAAATTTACTTAATAAAAATCTACTCAAAATCGTGAGCTTAGAACTTGTATTTTAATAATTCAATTTAATCACTCACGCTTTGTATCGTAAAATAACCGAAGCATTGATATTTAAAAGTTCCATATACCACACATCAACTAGAGATAAAGGGGACAATCCGGGTGCATCCCCATACACTGTTGCAATATTCTGTCCCACTTGAACTTTCTCTGTAAAATAGCACAAATGTTGAATGTCTCACTTAATTTATAGCAATTCCATTTTATCTACTTATTTGATACATAAAATTACCAAAACCTTTACAAGGATCTGTGACATCTTCCATATTATGCTGTCCAACACATTGATCTGCCCATCTCTGAGCATGTTTCTCCAATTCTTCATTCCATGCCTTACAATAAACATACTTTCATAAACTTGCATTTTTAATAGTTATTTACATATATTTTTCAATTGCATTTTATACTAAGTACTACTAGTAATTTTCAATTAAGTAGTCTAATTATCAATTACATTATAATTCACATGAAAGTTATCTAAAATAACAGTTATTATTAAACGTAGTAAATTAAGCATAGGAAGATAGTGCCAAATATGAAAAAAAATTAATATATGTAGGTAAGTGTCTGTTACAGTTAACTCCATTTCGTGCGTGTTCAGTAAACAGAAAGAAACTTTAGACCTTACCAATTTTGTCATAGCTTCTGCTGATGGCAAAGATCGAACATCACCGGACGCTATTCTGTTTCTTCTATCGTTTATTTTATCGAGCAAAATTATTTTTTCGTCAATATTTGTTAGAAATCTCTCATGATTTATACAACGTGGAGCTGGTCCTGATGGCTAAATCAGAAAAAAGTAATAGGTACAATATGTACACATTGTAAATTATTATATACTAAAAAAATAATCATTACTCACTAGAAATGTGCAGAGAGGGTTTCCCGAGTTGTCATTACAAACCCCCGAATTACAATAATTTGAGCAATACCCAATTGACGCACAAAATAAGCTGAATAAAAGTTGTGTACATATTTTGTGAAATATAAATATCTTAAACATTTATTAAAAATATAATAGATATTGATAAATATAGATAGTTGTAAGATTTAATAAGGAGTTGTTGATCATGTAATCGAGATGGTTAGGTTTGTAGGGTTCAGTTTGAAATACTCCTACGACAACCAAAGAATGTCATCATAAATATTCAAGTATGTGTACAGACAATATTTTTTTTCATTTTTTGAAATTAATATAGCTCAGGATTTTTTTTGCAATTTTTCAAGTTCTAATATACATTTTTTAATAATGCGAACAAATACAACTAGCATATTCAAATATACTAGGGACATAGGCGTAACATACTATCTTTACACTCAATTGTGACAATAAACTACCATATGGCACAATCGTCACTAAAGCATATCGCAACATGCCGTCCTTTCAAAAGTGCCGACAGATCATGAACAATTTTTCATCGCGGAATAGCGACATTGAATTTGTTAGCAAAAGGTATTGGTCTGGTTTTGTATCTGAACTTTATAATTTAATTAGGTATCTAAAATGTATATTTCAAATTTAAATCAATTAATTTATTTTTATTATTTACTTTAAAATTTGTAAACTTTGAAACTACCTGTTAGAAAGTTCTGTTATTTTCCTCTAATTCTGAAATCTATCAGAATAGGAATATTTTATAAAAGAATTCTATTTTTAGGTTGGAATAGCAATAAAGCCAGGAACTGCAGTCTCAGAGTTTGAGAAATACATACTAATTTCTAACATGGTGCTGATCATGACTGAATTGAGTCAGGCCTTAGTGGTCATAAATTCATGGAAGACCAATGTCCAAAGTACAAAACCTCAGAGAACTCTATCCACTGTTGGATATTGAGGTAGATGCTGGGGTTGGACCTGCAACTATTGACTGCTGTGCAAAAGTATGTTTGGTTCAATGTTCAATCGAATTTGGTTTATTTTGAAGCTATACCAAAGGGTTCTGTGTGGGAAGGTGAAACAGAAATAAGGCTTCCATAGAGAAGCATTCACCAAATGTTAATAAAATTCTAATTTAAAGTAATATTAAAGGACGATTAGACTTTGAAGTTGTTAGCAAAAGTTATTGGTCTGACTTTGTGTGTGATCCTGATGCACCGGCACTTCTCAGTGTTGACCGTGATTTAATTAAGAGCATATAACTGATAGAATTTATGAAGAGTATTTTGTAAGTTTTCAGTCAGCAGAGAAATGTACTTGAAGGTATATCTTCTTGTCGTGAGCATGAAAAAGATGCTACGAATTTTGAATGGCAAATACCAATATCATGAATATAAATAATGTAAACGCGGAGACCGAAATGGGATCCTTGGAAAATACCAGATTGTATTGAAATGAAATTAGACCTATAGTCACTAAGAACAACATCTTGAGAACGATTGGTCAGGTAGAAGTAGACTTCGGCGCGTAGAACCGGGTCAATGAAGGGGTAAATATTGTCAGTGATAACTCATTATATATTCATAGTACCCAGTAATAGGTACTAAGCGGTAGTTTTCGATGTCAGAACTAAAACCCTTTTTATGTTATAATAATCTATATTTCTCTGGGTCCTATGTACTATTTTAGGTAATAGTGGCATTTTCAGTTATGAAATATAAAGTTCTGTAATTTTTCCTGCAATTATTACCACGGGCTAATAGAAGTAGTTCTATATATTTTATACACCTTCTTCTCCTTAAGAGTAATAGGATTATTTTAGCAGGGTCGACAAGTATCAGTTGAGTGCTCCATATTTTATTTAGTATAGTTTGTCAAAGTGTATTTCTTTATAGAAAATGGCTTGGGAAACCAATGAGTTTCATATCAAATGGGTCAGTGCATCATGCAATATATGAAATACGTCAGTATAAGTTTGGTGACTTCCGGTGAGATTTCACTATCCCATTTTCATTTGTTAATTTGAAGTATATCTAAGTCCATTTTTTTATCATCATCAATTTCAATTAACCAAAAAACAATTCAATATAGATAGATAGATAGATAGATAAATCATTTATTTCCATCTCTACATCACACACAACACACACACACACATATGCCTGCCGTATGTGGTCAAAAATTATAAATTTCACGAGGCATAGAATATGTTTCTGTACATACTATGTACAGAAATAAAAATATGCAGGACACAGTGGCATTGGGTAAAATCCCTTTGACTTCTGTTTAAATTCGCAAATAGTAATGTAACAAAAATTATCCTATGGCTTTTTCATTCACAATTAATGCAGATTAAAGATCATTTAAATTATGAAGCAAAAATAAGCGTTATGACAAGGTAGTTGGAATTTTTAGTTCATAAGCAGTTTCTTTCTAATCTGTGTTTTATGCCGGCTGGCGCCGTCAAGTGTACAGATTAGAAACAATAGTCAAATATTAAAATAAATGTTCAAGATACATAAAAATCACAATTGATACATAAATACGTAGTATCTTATCGACTGTGATAAACATAACTTATATAATTTACCAAATAATGAAACTGGTTATAAGTGTGTTTTTGTGACTTTCTTTAATCATTATTGTGACCCAGGTTAAGGTTCATAATAGGCCAAGTAAAATGATTTGCACGAGGTCGAATGCAGAATAATCAAATTTATTATAATAGTTCTAACAACTACTTATATTTACTAGAATTTTTAACATTACGAATTAGTACCCTACTTCTTAGTCATTAGTTATTAGGTTGAGGTTATAAAGATAGGTTTGTATTGATTTGAAACCAATAATTTTATATATATATAAGAATTATCGTATAAAACTATTGTCGTTCGGTAGATATAACATGAGCCGGTTAAGACCACTTATTGGCCCTTCAATCCTAAACGCGGATCTTTCCCGATTATATGAAGAATCTCAAAAACTTCTAAACAATGGAGCAGATTATCTTCATTTGGATGTGATGGACGGTCATTTTGTACCAAATTTAACATTTGGTCATCCTATAGTTAAATGTCTCCGCACAAAAATAAAAGATGCGTTTTTCGAAACTCACATGATGGTCCAAAACCCAGAACAAGTAAGTGCCACGGTTTTTTATTGCAACCTTATTACTTACCTACCTTATACCTTAACTTTCCTTGCCTTAGTTGAGCAGTTAAATGTTATGTACTTGAAACTTAAGTGATAATGATATCAAAATTTTGTAAACAAGTAAATGCTTAGGAATTTGGTTGAGTTGTAGGCTGTCCCTTTTGAAAGCTATTATTATTATATATTCATTATGTTTAGTGTTGTTTATTGAACCCCTTTTTGGTGTAGTCGCATTTCATGGATATGAAAACTTGTGTCATATACTGTTTTTTGTTATCTTTTTACTACTGCTACATATTTTTAACTTTATTTCCAGCTGTGATACTATTGTCATGCATTCCTTCTGTATCTATAGTTGTCTTACTAACTCCATAATTTAATTAAGTATCTAAAATGTATATTTAAAATTTAAATCAATTAATTTATTTTTATTATTTACTTTATTTTTTTTAATTTTCAGTGGATTGTACCAATGGCAGATGCTGGTGTGAACCAGTATACATTTCACATTGAACCTGTTAAAAATGTAGAGGATGTGTGCAGAAAAATTAAAGAAAATGGAATGAAAGTAAGTTTAAGAAAAAATATTGATTATAAATTAATGCAGTAATTGGGATTTTAGATGTCAATGAAATTGACTGTTAGAATGTTATGTTATTTTCCTCTAATTCTGAAATAAAGCTGCCAATAGAAATATTTTATAAACATTTTCTATTTTTAGGTTGGAGTAGCAATAAAGCCAGGAACTGCAGTTTCAGAGCTTGAGAAATACATATCCATATCTGATATGGTGCTGATCATGACTGTAGAGCCAGGTTTTGGAGGTCAAAAGTTCATGGAAGATCAAATGTCCAAAGTGCAATACCTCAGAGAACACTATCCACTGTTGGATATTGAGGTAGATGGTGGGGTTGGACCTGCAACTATTGACTGCTGTGCAAAAGTATGTTGATAATTTTCTCTTTCTAGATACTGACTACAGACTGACATATATTTACATATATTATATCATAGAGAAGCATTCACCACATGTTAAAAAAATTCAAATTTCAAGTTAGGTTGAAGGACGGTTAGTCCATAAATTAAATCCAAGTCATGATAAAAGATATAATATTTTTTTTAACTATATGGAGTGGCTCATCTTTAAGGATCAAAATCTTCTGATTAAGCTAGAGGCGAGTTAAACTTCATCAACAACGGAATCTGCAACAGTTTAATGACCCTAAATTTCATGGTCTTAGTTTTATTTAAGATGCTGTTATCTGAAATAAAATAATCCTTACAATTGAGATTTTTGATTGGTTTCGTAAAATGATATATAGCTTTTTTTGATCTTTTTTCTGGTCTGAGTCCCAGTACTGGCTTAATTTTAATTATTCAATAATCTTTGAATCAAATTAAAATTAGTTATAAAATTGTCTTAACTTAACTTAAAAGTATTAAAAATATAAACAAGTATTAATTATTTTCAGGCTGGGGCGAATATGATTGTGTCAGGTACAGCTATTATAGGAACAGTAGATCAAGCTACAACAATTAAGCTTCTCCGTGATACAGTGCAACAAGCTATCAATAAGCAATAATTTTATGGAAACTTGTTATTTTTGACATCCCAAGTGCCTTTACCAGGATTTTATATATATTTTTATTTGAGCTACAGATTTTGTAACTATTCACCATCATGCAGCATGTTGCTATTTTTAAATTTTTAAATAGTCTTCTTTTTATAGTTTTTAAGTTTTAATATGATTTGAAAATAAAAGAAATAATTTCAATTTATACATTTTTATTTCTATTCAAACCTACTTAAGTCCTGATTGATTTCACCACATTTCACTGAATGATCAAATAATTCTGATTTTCCAATAGGGAAATTTGAACTTGTAGCTATTCCTGTATCCTTGAACACCATTGGCTCATTAATAGCTTTTAATTTTGATCTTAGTCCAGAGAGTGTTACAAGCACTGCTTCTTCAGTACGCATTGTTCTTGAACCTTGATTGGGCAACACATTTATGTAGTGGTTAAAAAGTAAACTGGCCTCATCAACTTGAAATAATTCATCACTCTCCAAAGCAGATTCAATACCATGCAAACCTCCAAACACTATTAGAGCATGGTTATATTTTAATTGTTTTTCTTGTATATTATCTATGGATATTCCTCTATCTGATGTGCCAATTGTTAAATCATACCTAAGATTAATAAGAAAATTCATTAAAAAAATTACATTATATCTGTTTATTTATATAAAATGTCAGCTTCTAATCTTGTATATATATATTGGTGGTGAGTAAATTTCCCTAGCAGCTATTTTTGGAACTAATGAACACTTATTGAAAAGCTGCATAACTTATAAACTAATTAAGGAACTCCTTGTGAGGTTTAAGTGTATTTAAAAGTAGAATGTTGATGTATATTGGTGTTAATGAATGAAAATCCTTAACACGTTCAATGCGAAAAAATATTCAGGAGATTCACTTGTGGCGGACAAATGTAACAATACTTAAATTGACACAAAAAGCTCAAAATTTTATAAAAGTATTCGAGAATTGTTTCTGTTAAATGTTCAAGATCAATTTATTACAGTAAAAATATATATATATTATAATAATAATTCGTTTGTCATACGTGTGAATAAGTTATGATGTGTAAACCAGGCTCTATGCAAGCAACATACATAGAAACAATTGAACCGCAGCACTTCTACATTAAAACTAATTTTTTTTAATGTGGCTGAGATGAAATATAAAGGACAACAAAGACGCTAGAATTTATAGATGTCATATTTGTTGATTTTTAATTGAGCACGCCTGGCGTGTTCACCGCGTGGGTACACAGTTTGAATGGACACGCCTCGCGTGTTCACCGCATGGCTACACAGTTTGAATGGATACGCCAGGCGTGTTTGCCGCACGCAACGTGTTAAGTGTCTGGACTTGCTTAATCTTCTGGAGTATTAAGTTGTCTATATATAGTAGAATGTAATGTGGACACTAACCAAACCAGAAAGTCAACAGATAATAAATTTAAAATGTGTCCTGTTGGAAACTGGCTAAATGGTATTGTATGGCTTGGCATTGTATTACTTCAAGTTTTGAACAGATTAGTACCTACTAGCACATACCGTTTCAGATAATAAGTTAGATCCACGACTCACCACTTAGAATTATCATCATGCTAATAGTTATAATTACAACATAAGTATATTCACTTTTAATATTTGAAGTTTTCTTTTTTGCATGAAAATTAAAATAACAAATGTAGGTACACATTGCATATGACACTACTATCATCACAAACACTTACCCATCTTTATAAGGTGACTGTGTAAACACTTGACTCAAGTTATTTGCAATTCTTACAGTGTAGCCCCAGTATACCCCTGTCTCTGCTCTTGGTGTGGTAAGACTGACAATTTTCCCTTTTATTTTCTTACTACCTTCTTGAGTTGGCAACATCCGCACTGTCACCCTGATACCTGGATTTAATAACTTGTCAGTAGATATATCTTGTAGAAGACCTACATTAACTTGAGACCCTTTTCCTGGTTTTACTTTTTTGTTCATTGTTATTCCTTCCCTAAAGAAAGATAGAACAGCATTAAATATAGTATACATTTAAATAAATAATAGTCTTTATTACGTAAGACATAAAATTCGGATTATTACCTGAATTTAAAGTCATTAGACATCCTCAAATGGTGTGGTGCATCTAAAGGATTAAGAAGACCAGCAAATTCCAAATCTTTGTGCAATGGAAAAAAATGTTTTCTCAAATATTGTGGACATTCCAAGTATTGTAGTATACGTGCTAACTGTACACAACTCTTTCGCGCAACTTTTACTCCATCTACCTCTTCCATCTTAGCCTTTTTTGTATCAAACTTATCACCAATATCATCATATACTACAACTTCGTCTACACAGAACACACATGCCGCTCTAGCAATCTGACCTGCCAAATAAGTCCGCAGTTCACCTGACTGTGCATTCTCTAGTATAGATCCTGGTATTGCTATACTAATAGTAGAAATCTCCGCGTATCTCTTTTCTTTTTCCACCTCTTCTTGAACTTTCTTTTCTTCCTCTTTCGCTAATATGAGTTTTTTTTCACGTTTAACGATTTTTTCCTCATTACGCTGCCGTTTTAAAGCTTTCCTTTCTTGATTTATTTCTCGCCAGCTCTTCCCTGGTGGCTTCGGCACTGTCTGAGACATAACCTTAAATGTTTGATTTACGTTGCACTCGATAATTAGTCACAAGATGACGAAAGCTCATAAATATATATGTTTTATTCAGATCAGTTATAAAAAGAATACTTCAAGTAAATAATTGCGACTTCATGGAAAAATATACTTTTATGACTTAATATGCTTTAGTTTTTTTTGTAAATTTCTCTCCATTGAAGGGAAGGCAAAGGGAACTGACGCCCATACCACCATGTCTTACCAAGGGTTTTATTTATTTATGATACTGGTGTAACATATCCCTTAACCACATGAAGTTTTTGATGACTAATGACAGGCACCACCAGTTTAACGACTAATGACTTCTACTATTAGTCCGAAGCTATAAATAAACATAAAAACTACATTAATGAAAATATGGCTTAAAGGTCTTAGTTACCAGGCCAAATAATTGGAAAAAGTATTAACACTGACGATACAAATACTACGTTTTGGTTTTAAGCGGGCCGATCAAATATTTGTGACCAAATTGGAGGTTAGTTTTTGAAGAATAGTTTTTAGTATTTATTTAAACAATAAAAGATACCGTTTAACTTTCTTGCATCTTTTATAAACATGATTTTATAGATAAATAGTTCATAACATTTTCATTGTAATTTAATAGTATGCATAATGTAACTTATTCAGAAAAGAAGTTAGCTATTCCTGTTGAACGAGCCTACTTAAATCAAACTACAGATTTGCTTTTTATTTTTATTTACAGAGTACATTATACAATACTATATTAAATATGGTTTGTATATGTTTGTGTTTTAAAACTTTTTAAGCATTATCTGAGTAACTACTGTAGCGATTGTTGCGATATCGGTGCCTTTTACAATTTACGACACAGATTTCTTCTTTTTTTTTAAATAATAATGATTCCATTATCTAGCCAGTACATTCTGTAATTTTTATTTGATTAATAAAGAAGAGTATGCAAATAAAATTAAACTTAATGGAATTTGAGTACCTATAGCACATTTTATCTTGTTTGTGTAAATAATAATATATCTTTTATTATTGCTTTTATATTTTACTACATTATAACAGAAAATATAAGTAATAAAGTGGTTTATATGAAATACCAATTTCAAGTATAGGCCTCCTTCAGCTCATGTCATCTTTGCCCATCTTAAGCAGTATTAAGCCAGTTTGGTCCAGCTATTGTGGGAATTTAATATGTCCATCTTGATCTTTGATCATCAAAATTTTATTTTTTCTCAAAAACCAAGTCACTCTCTTAGTCTACCTATTGTTCATAGTTCTGAGTATTTAGCCAGCCTATTAGCACTTTTTTCAGCACATTTTCCAGTATGTCCATTAGCTGTGTTTGTACTCCTAACTCTGTCTTTCTTTTTATTATAAGAATATTCCTCTCCATTGCTTTTTGACAAGTTCTTAGTTTTGATTTTCATTTATTATTGAGAACTCAAGTTTATCATCCATAGTGTAGACATGATAAGTATCAAGTATCATTGTTTTCTTAATGTGTAAGTTGAAATTTCCTTTCAATATTTCTTTAAGACCCTAATACTTTTTCCAGTACAGGGCAATTCTGCTGTCTATTTCTTCTGTGTTTTTATCTATACTAAATGATATCTACTGGTCAAGGTATATGTAGTCACAATTCAATGTTTTTACTTCGTAAGTGATTTGTTTATAAGTTCAGTACTCCCGCTGATAGTATGTAAATGATGTCAAGCAGTAATCAGTACTTTGACGTAAATATAGTGGAGGTTATCACATCAGTAAACAATTACTAATAAAAGTTCTATGCATGTTGTTAGAACTATTTTCTTACACAATTTTTTAATTTATATTTATGATGAAGACTTTGAAAAGAAGGTTTAATTTGAAAGGTATTAATGTAATAGATAAATTGTTACTATTTGATATTCACACACTATTGTATAATATTTTTTTTTTTTAGTTTTGTTAATAATTATTATTAATATTAAAACTATTTTAATTAGCTATCAGTGGATAAATACATACACATAGGGTTGACCCTATTTATCCACTTAACAAACAAGTTCAATGTTTATCAGGACCCCTGTGTTAGGTCAATTGCGATACAAGATCTACTCATTGAATGTTGCTGTTGGCCAGTAAATTGCTACCAGTTAAACCAATAAGACATGGCTGCAAATGGAAAATTAGGTAATTTGAAAAATGTATCTTCTTATCTTGCAAGAATTTATTAATATTGAATTGGGAATATTTATTACTTGTGGTTTTTTAATAAATGTAAAATGAATCTATTGTAACTATGGAATTTCATATCCAATTTGTAGTTTAGATCGAAAAAAAAATTATTATGTAAAAGTAAATTAGTTTTCCTCACCAAATATTAAAATAAAAATATTTCATTTTCAGCACTATTAAGTGTATCAGACAAGACAGGACTGGTGCCTTTAGCGAAATGCTTGTCAGACATTGGATTGGGCCTGGTAGGCAGTGGGGGGACAGCAACCGCGCTCCGGAATGCAGGCTTTAAAGTTCAAGACATATCAGATATCACTGGAGCACCTGAAATGCTCGGGGGCCGTGTTAAGTCTCTACATCCTGCAGTTCACGCAGGTATATTGGCAAGGTATGCAAACATTTTGGTCACACAGGCTTAAGCCTGAAGTCCCTACAATCTTTTCTCCATTGTAAGATCTGTCTCCTCCAGCAGTGGAGCATATTCGTAGGCTTGTTATGTTGACAATTATTGCAATTCTTGGAATAATATCAGAACTATTTTCTTGCCAGGCTAACCGACTCCGACCAAGCAGATATGAAGCGCCAGAAATTCGATATGATAAGTGTGGTTATATGCAACCTTTACCCATTCGTTCAGACGGTATCCAAGCCTGACGTCACCATTTCTGATGCAGTAGAGAACATTGACATTGGCGGTGTTACATTACTTCGGGCAGCGGCGAAGAACCACGATAGAGTTACGGTGATCTGTGATCCTTATGACTACGATAAAGTCATCGAGGAGTTAAAAAATACGAGTGATCATCAAACAACTTCAGAGACTAGGTATGTCATTACTAAGACGACTTTTTTAACTAGTACTTTGAAGAATCTCCATGGCCAGCACAAAGTTCGTATATGATTCTACCAAGATATTCTTCAAAATTTACTAAGGTGTTTTCCATATTTAAAATAATATTGATAATGAATAAACTTTTAATTGATCAAACTTGAATCTGTCGATGTTAAACGCAACTCGAAACAGGAAAAGCTTTATATAAAGCAATTTCTATGTAGGGAATACTAGATATTGGGAGTTTGGAAAATTAAGCTAGAGTCCCTTTAGCACCTTCTCGGCATCATGGAACCAAAAGCAGATTTTATTAAATTAAATGAAATTTTAAAAAGATATTTGGAGTATATAAGATGGTTCACTTAATAATAAACAAAATAAATGAGTTCATTAAGTAAACTGCATCCAAAATGGTGCCTACTCAACTATATGACTTTCTTTTCTATCTTTCGTACGGGCGGTTTCCGCAAATCGACGTCTGTTGTGCTTGTTTTAAGTTGGAGGTTGTGGGACTAGTTCACCCCAGCAGTTATATGGAACTGTATGTGACGCTGGTTTTCAGTAAGACCAGTTAAGATACGTCATGGTTAATAATAAAATAAAATAAATTAAATAACACTAACAATAAAGAAAATAAAATGCAAATATAAATTGTATTTGATTTTATATCATTGTGAATGTACATATGCCTATAACTATATATTATGAAAGTAAGTACACAAAATGTCCCAGATGCCGACGTCAAGCCAATAGTTGTCAGAAAATAAAATTTAAAAAATCGAACACATCTATACCCTGTGACAGTATTTTCATTCATCCGGTAATGATTATGCACTCCTAAAACATGTTTTATTAATTTTTAGACAAAGACTGGCACTCAAAGCTTTCACGCACACTTCGGAATATGATCTGGCTATCTCGGACTATTTCCGGAAACAGTACTCGGCTGGACAGTCTCAAATGACTCTAAGATATGGCAAGTTAACTGATTAGTACAATCATTTCAATTCTAAATAAAGTGGCTTCCTTACTATACGATTAAATCATTATGTCCAAATAGTGACAATTAAGTTTGCAAATTCATGTAAATGTTCATAAGAATTTCATTACAGTTTAATATCATATTACGTGATAATAAAAGAAACTATTCCAGGTATGAATCCTCATCAAAAGCCAGCTCAGGTGTTCACAACCCGCGATCACCTGCCTTTAACTACATTGAACGGTTCCCCTGGATTTATTAACTTATGCGATGCGTTAAACGCATGGCAACTTGTCAAGGAATTGAAGGAGGCTCTAGGTTTGCCTGCTGCGACTAGCTTTAAGCACGTATCGCCTGCAGGCGCAGCTGTGGGACTTCCATTGACTGAAGAAGAGGTTTGTACATTGTCTGATATTTTTTCTGTATAATTCATCAGCGTGTATAAATTTTGGGTACAAGCTTCCTACAAGGGAGAAACACGTGACAATTTTAGGCTATCAGACCACCACGCTGGCCCTATGCGGCTTGGTGGGTGTAAGTGGATGTCACAACAACCTAGACCAATGGCTTAACGTGCCTTCCGAAGCACGATGGTACGTGCTCGGATATACGGTGCTCGATATAACTAATTTTGAAACCAACCATTGCGAAAGTTTCTTTGTTTTCGTAATCGAAACCACTTTGCTAACGAGATTCCCTTTTTTTTCTTTACTATGAAATTTTAATCTATTATACCCTTAAATTGATTACTAAATAAACATCAGTCCACAATAGAAAGGCGAAGAAGTTTTATTTCACTAATTATTGATAAAATTCACTTACAGGCAAGGGTCTGTATGGTAGCAGATTTACTACCAAAGTTGACGCCCATCGCGAACGCGTACGCACGTGCTCGCGGCGCCGACCGCATGAGTTCCTTCGGTGATTTCATAGCTCTATCGGACGTTTGCGATGAAATCACAGCCAAGATCATATCAAGGGAAGTTTCTGACGGCATCGTGGCTCCGGGATACACACAAGAGGCACTCGAAATATTGAAAAAGAAAAAAGCTGGCGGTTACTGCGTTTTACAGGTGTGTTTACTTTGTTGTTATTAAAATTTACTTTTACTTGTATAGCCTACAAGACAAATCGTATTTCACCTCAGTACACAAAATCTTAATTTTAAATTAATTATAAAATTCTATGATGTTATAGCTTAAAAGGAATTCGATATAAGTATGCTTATTTTTACCAAGTGAAATGTAAATAGCTATTCCCAATAAATCCTTAATCAATTTGCACTTAAATTAGTATACTACTTTACATATTTTTTATCGGCAGATGGAGCCTAACTATGAACCAGATCTATTAGAAAAGAAAACAATTTTCGGTCTCACATTAGAGCAGAGAAGAAACGATACGAAGATCACATCAGAAATATTTAAAAATATAGTAACTGATAAGAAAGATCTTCCAGAAAGTGCGGTGAGAGACCTCATAGTTGCGACCATAGCACTAAAATATACACAGAGCAACTCCGTTTGTTATGCTAGAGATGGACAAGTAAGTAAATTTTTTTTTTTAAAATTCAGCGTGCTACCGAACTGTTTAGAATATTTCTTATTAACCCTTATGTCTTTAATCCTCAAATAAAAACTGTTTATTGAAAAGGTTATAAAAAAATAAGAGGTATGACGAGTTTGCCTTTAAACCAATATTCATAAACAAATAATCTGGAACCCGGATTTTAGAAATAAATGTAGTAAAAATGTCTTGATTATTGTTTTATAAATGAAAGTAAATTTTTTATGTTATTCGGTGTTATATTATTTGTTTTTTTTTTATATATATTATTCTATTTCTCAAAATGTGCATAGATATATTATATTTTCTCCATTTATGCATCATATGTTTGCATGATAAAAGTGGTTATTTAATGTAAGTTAACTCATATCCAAATGTTTTTTAATAGATACAACAGATATAAATTTAACATTATTATTTTATACTGATGTCCATAGTTATTCTTTTATACACTTTTACTACAAGTTTCTAATCGATATAAGTGAGTAGTCTATAAACTAATTTAAAACTACAAAAAAAGCAAAACTGTGTAAGAAAGCTTACGATAAAACAATTGTGAGAGTGAATTATAAATAATTATTAATTATTGTGAGAGGATACATCACAAATATTAAATGTCATTTCAAACAAAGAGACAACAAAAACAACAACAACCAACATAACACAAGTTAAAGACATTTTTCTGACGCTTCTTTCCAAAACTAACGTATTCTTTGAAGCGTTGCGATATTCATCTGTTCTTGTTGACTTTTAAATCGTCAAGGTTGTCAACTTCAACCTTGACGATTTAAAAGAAGTTAATAATTAAGTCAATTTTAACAAAAAGTTTTTAATTTTGATCTGTATAGAATATCGTACCGATGATGCTTTCTATGTATAATTATCTAGTTATAATGTTGTAGGTGATAGGTATCGGCGCCGGGCAACAATCCCGTATCCATTGTACTCGGCTGGCGGGCGGCAAGGCGGGCCTGTGGTGGGCGCGCCGCCACCCGCGCCTCGGCTCGCTGCGGTTCCGCGCCGGCGTCACCCGCGCCGTGCAGGCCAATGCCGTCGACAACTACGTCAACGGAACTATTGGTAATTGTTACTCAAAAATAAATGGCGGGTATTTTGTCACCGGTTGAGTGTTAATTTTTTATTTCGTATATTGTGTTGTGTTTTTATGAGCAGATGAAATACATTAATCAACATAAGGTTGCTGACTTTCGTGAGATATTGCCTATATACATAGACAAAAGGATATGTTATACCTGTATCCCAGTCTTAAATAATATTGAAGTAACCACATAAGACAAGGCTGTATAGCTTTCTTTAAGTCAGATAATTACTTTTTATCATAAATATGTGTATATCCTGTTTATTGTATAGGAATATTGCCGATGGAACTGTCTACTACCAAATAAAAAAATCTCTTCCATAATCAACTAAAACTCTAGATACCAGCACAAATTTGCACAACAACTCAATCCTTTTTCAATTTACATAGTGAGATGTTGTTCTATTACAGGAACTGATTTGCCTTTTGAGCAGTGGAAGTCTCTTTTCGAAGGAGAACCACCAGAACTCCTGAGCGAGAAGGAACGCGATGATTGGATCAGTAAGATGGACAAAGTAGCACTCGCCTCGGACGCCTTCTTTCCATTCAGGGACAACATTGACAGGGCTGTACAGGTTTGTGCCTGAAAAGTTTTATATTTAACCCTGCAAGCGGCATTTTGCTTGTCGTGTCTTAAAGTGGGATTTTAAAAAGTTTCACGTCAATCTGTTCCAAACTGATAATATTTGCAAACTTGGTTATCGTGATTCATGCTTCCCATTGTGTATTGTGACGTTTTTTTTCAATTACGAGTCGCTGCTCTGTGTTTTACATTGTAGCAATTAATGTCTATGTAGCTCTCTTAGCCGCTATATATAGCATACAATGACTTCTGCTTATTACAGTACTGCTGTTGATGATTTGTGTTATACATTACCTGATAAGCCGTAGAATCCAAACACAAATAAGAAGTCTTAAGGTTCTCGGGAATATAATATGGCTCAATAAAATAAGTGTCACACAATTAAAAGTTGCCATTGAGCTGCCCAATTATTTATTTAAATAAAAATGTTTCGCCGAAATGTATGTACGAGAATAAATTCTGAAACACTTAAGCAAATATGAGAATTTATTTTTATTTATACTGCAGGGGCATGGTTTCTATTAATTAAAATGAGCAGACAATTTAATGAAAAAGTTTTAAAACGAGCGTCTGTGTGAGTGAGACAAAAGATATTACATCACAAAACAAAAAACACAAATGATCAAATGATGAATTATCTTGTTACAAATAAATAACTTATATCAATCAAATCACATGATAGCAGTTAACGAAAGTTTTTCTTTGACATTACAGTGTGGAGTAGAATACATCGGCAGTCCAGCCGGCTCGAACAATGACAAGGAAGTGATCGACGCTTGTAACGAACACAAGATCGTCCTTGCGCATACCAATCTTAGATTGTTCCATCACTAAATCAGATATTACAGAATTATTTAATATTTACGGATATTTAATTATTATATTATAATTTAAAGATATGTAGAAACATATCTTTAAAGTATTTTTAAAAATGCCACATCTTTATTGGACATGTTATCTGGAATATAAAGTTTGTATTTTATTTATCCTTATTATTTCCATTATATTAACACCTACGGAATGTAACCTAGAAATAATTTTTACTCAACCATCGCTATTTTATGCAATCGGCAATCTACTATTTAATATTATATAGAAAATGAAATTACAACTCTCCATTAGAATTGAATGAGAGATTTGTGTATTGTATATTTGAATCATGTTTCTTAGATTTATTATTAATTCATACTATACATAAACTATTAAATTTAAAAAAAAAAGTAATATTTTTAATGAAAGCAGCTATATAATTAAATTAAATTTAATTAATACTAATGAACGAATAAGTATACAACCATATTTCAAACACTCACAATAAGTTGTCCACTTACCTTTATTTAAAATTGGAGCATTTCGTAGTGATTGTGTTGTTAACTGTCATTATATTTTAATAAATTAGGCTACATTCAAAACGATTTATTTTATATTAGTATATATATACTTATTCTTAAAAAATTGTAATTGATACATTTACATGTCTGTAATTTGTAGGTATCTCTAAGACCATTATTAAATTATCGCCTTCTATCTTAAGAGATAGAAGATGATAATATAATAATGGTCTTCTAAAATCACATTCCATCATTGATAAGAGTTTTAAACTACTGCAACAGACTGCATGCCTTGCATTGTACACATGCATTAGTCTTTGCAGATGATTTTGTGTGATATCTCATGTCAGATGAAGCCTTAGACATGCAATGAGAGTTATGCGCCTAATTAATTCAGAGGGTTTACGATAATTATTGTTATTAAAATATTGAAATTTGAAATTACTTATTATATACTATTTTTAAGTCAAAATGTGCCTTAATGAAATAATATTACAATAAAAATTGGTTTTATTTGGTATTTTTTGACATTTTGCTAGATACATAAAAATGAGATTCTATTGAAGGAACTTCTGTGATTCTCTTGTTACAGATATAGCGATACCTAAGATTATTAAACGAATATTAAATGTAAAGATAACAGATATATTATTGGTCAATCAGAATCAGGAGGAAGCTTCCGGAGCTGTATTGCTAGCATAACGTAGCCAGAAGGAAATGGAATTCACAATCAAGGGGCTCTTCTCAATTTTATGATGGTTGTAAGAGCATTCGAGTTGCAGATAGTTTATAGTCTTACTTCAGGTGCAGTGATAATGACATTTTGCTATGGTCATGCAACAGAGAATTTTAAAAGGATTGGCAAAAATTATCTACACCGAATCACCTGTGCGTGCAAGCAGCTTACTGATGCTTAATTAAGAAAATTTCACTCATAGTTGCCTTTGGACAACTTCTGGCCTGCAAATTCCTCCGCTTTAAAGCTGGGTTGATTTCTGATGCCCTGGTTTGAACATCTTTAGGGCTGCAGATTATTCTTCCGCTCTACATATTGATTGCAGAAAAGCGTGCTATTTAGATCATTTCTGGGCAAGATGGGTGTGCGAGAACCTGCCATGTTTGACACTTCGTATTTGTATGCACTGTGGTTGTGTAGCGCGTAGCACTTTTTCGACAGCTAATGCAGCATCTGTGGAGACGTTGTTTTAATTGCAGATTGCAATTTGGCTTAAGGGTCGGGTCGTTGACTGTAGGATAGTCATCATAGTAGGAAGTTTTCGAATGTCAGTTTTATTTAGCTATTCTATAGTGTTAACTTGTTAGCTTTTTCTATCGCCAAAGTTTATTTTGTAGTAAGGCCTTACGGATAGAATAAAGTCAAACTATGCCTTATTTGAATTATAATAAATATCTTTACAAAAATATAAATGTTTTCCGGAATAAAATACTATATCAAGAGCTACATTCTTACATTACATTAAAAGGTTGAACGAATAATGCACAGTTTACTGATATATGTATAATCTTAAACTGCGATAAAGCTCACCTATGGGGCTCGGGGACTTTTCTGAGTCATGATACAATATCTATAACTACACACATAAATATGGACACTGGTTATTCCCCGAGTTTGACATTTGCTGTCTACTGCGTGCTATCTATATTGCGTCATTCAACCTTGGTATATTTAATGATACCAATACATTAAAATCTCCCGCAATATAGGTAAAATTACAGGGAGATTGGTAAGAATAATGCTCCTGATTATTAATTAATTATGAGACGTTTATTGCTATTAAAATAAGGCACATTTTGGTATTGTTTGTCATTAAACAAAATAGTTTGCGTAATGGCTACCAAAAGTAATGTCAGTGCAAACGTTAATATAGCACTTCACTTCATTAATTAAATTTGGTTCATTTAAGTTCATTTGGTCGTTCATGGTTACAAAAAATTATGTTTTCTTATAGACTATCCTATGCCTAAGTTAATAATCTTAAAACGTGTATTAGATATAAAACGTTTTATTGTGTGAAAAAAAACATTTCCTCAGCATGTGGGCCTAATTTCACACATTATATTTAGTGCAGCAACCAAACCAGTTATAACCAGTTTGTACAAACTATCTAGCATAATATTTAATGCACGATAATCGGCGCTCGGCGACAAAGACAGATAGGCTGAATCTCTACCTGAATATTATAATAATAATATTATCTTGCCCTTTGATTATTTGTGTACTTATTTGAAGTCACTATTATAACACAATACATTTGGCAAAAATTATGAAAAAAGATGGTAACATTAACATGGCTGCTGTTGCAAAGAAATGAAACACAGACGTCAAAATTTTATTTGCTTCCTACATCAACTTACGTTTTGCCGATTTCTCGTAAAATCGTGAATGAATTTTAGTACTTTCAATTAATATTTTGCATTTTTTTTACAAGTTTTCTTGTTTAATGTCAAAGTGAGTGTTATGTGTGATAGATAAAAGTTAACTTTTAAACTTAGTGAATTGAAAAGTACAATGTCGACGAGTGATCAACACGACACAGATTCGTCAAATATTGAGTCTCCTATGTCCTTTGTGGACTCCCCGTACAATTCTCCTTCGCAACAAGTGCCTCATTTAGCTTATTCAATGACTGAACTAACTTGCAGAGATGGTTAGTATGAAACATGAAATTACGTATTTTTATTTACTATATAATTCAATATTCTTGTATGCAGAAAAATATTCTATGTTATCTTTAACCATACTAACCTCAGACTTAATCTGAATCTTTTAACTGTTTGAAATAAAAATTGGATTGATCAAATGACTAAGGAAGTTGATAAATAATGATTTTTTGTAGATTGTACAGCCAAATTTGGTCTGTATCAAGTAATTACAGCTCTTTTAGCTCTGCTTTTCCTTCTGATTTTACTTCTGTAGTATAGCCTAACTATGAATTAAGGATGATTCTGATTAAATAAACATTCATATTATTGAAAATTTTTATCAATTGATACATAGGCTGATGGTTTTGCTAGCAATTTATAAATCCATTTTTACAAAAAAAAAGGAGTTCATAGACATTGTGTACTTCATTAGTTAGTTTTATTTTATCATCCAAATGATGTGCTAAAAATAGTCAGTCAGATGGTATATAATGTTAAAGACAATATAATTTATATGGATATTATGTATAATAGCCTATATGGCTATACAGCTCTCTCAGTTTATAAAATTAAATAGAATATAATATATCTTTATTGCATATCAACCATTTAAAAAAAAGAAATACATAGTGAACATTTAAAGTTTAGATGTTTCATTTCTTAAGTTTATTTTATTTATTTAAACCAAAGACAGTTTTAATATTAATTATATATTATTGATTATTTATATATTTGTATTTGGTATTGCTAGTGGAAAATGTTAAAAATGTTAAAAATTAATGATAGTGTAATAATAGGAAGTGCAAAATATCTAATCACTTTAAAAAATATTCATTATGCATGCATCTTAAAATATGTATAATAAGAAGTATGCTGTGTATGTGAGGTCTATAGACTATAAGAGATCTCTTCTAATTATCCTGTCATGCTTGTATGTGTTTCAACTTTTTAAATCCACTGAGAAATAACACTGTATTTATTGAATAAAAACTATATACACACACTTAAAATCATATAATTGAGGTGTATATTCAATTAAAGAAACTGAGTGAAATAAAAAAAATACTGCAATAATGATGAAAGCATTTGTTGTTAATGACACCACCAGACTATTATATTGTAATGGTAATATTTTATGAGAAGAAGCATGCTATTAAGATTCCTTCTTGCAAAATATGAAGATGAATATTTAATGGATTAGTTCTTGGTCTTTATCTCACCTCATGCTAAGGGAAAATAAGACTGAAGATGGGCACCTGGATTCTTCAACCAATAAGAACTAACTATTTTATCTCCAACTGTCGTAACACAATGTAGTGCTTTTAACATTATTGTTATGGCGGCAGACTTAGGTAAAATAGTGGTAGCAAGCCACACAGTGTATAAAAATATTCCAATATCATTCAGTCGGGTCTCAGTGACTGAGTGGTCACCAGCTAGGTTGAAGATCTTCGATATTTACTGACAATGTGTCGTAACGTCCATGAGCTCTTCAGATCACTCAAGCGACGTCATATGCGATGCAATTACAGAGGCTCTAGTGTGTTCATTACCTCTGCATAGCCTAAAATACGCATAGTGCAATGCTGCAATCTGTTCAGAGCATCGAGGAGGTACTGAGCAGAGCCCTCCCAAAAGTGCGAGTACTACTCCACATAAGACCAGACCTGTTTTGTATTATAAACATATTTTTAACATCATTATTAGGTGAATTAAAGTCAACATCTAAAAAACACATATACATTGTTTCCTAAAAACAGATGAAGTTTAATATATTAATACCATTATTCTATTTAGGTATATGTTATATTTCCTATGCAACTTATTTTATTAGATACACTTTTAATTTATTAATAATTGAGAAACAAACAATTCAAATGTAGAATACAGTAGTTTCCTCTAAAAGAGACATAAGTTTATCAAGAAAAGACTATTAAAATTACTATTTAAACAAATAAATATAATATAACAAATAACAAAATTATATATTCTCAAATCATCAAAATATTTTATGTCAAATTTTAAAGAAAGATGTCAATACAGTACTTTAAGATAATAAATGGTACAATTACATTTATTTAATTAAACAAGCAAGCAAATAATATTAAATTTAAAATAAAAAAATCAATCAGTTGTATAAAAAAGGGTCCTCTAAGTAAAATTTTAATATTAAAATTTATGTACTTTTGTATTTCATCTTGCAGTTAATTCCCATTAATTACCTTATCAAGTATATTTTTTAAATAACCTTAAACTGCTATTACAGTAGAATTATGAATGTTATCAATTATTTAGTATCGATAACACAACACTGAATAATATTTTAAGGTACATCATTGGTTTGACTTTAAAATTATTGTTATTAAGACATTGCATTATTATGCATACATACATCAAAGCCAATATGACTAATTAATTTTTCCTCTAGCTATCCTAAATCCAAACTTATAATATCTTACATATTTTTAATATTAAATAAATAAAGATGATAAGGCTATTACACATAATATCAAGTTATTATGTATAATGTCTAGATTAATCACATTGACTGTCGTAGTAACTTACAACTTCATTAACTTCTCAAATCCAATACTTTAGATATAACATACAGACATCTGCTTACACTATGGTTAAATATTTATAACCATTAAGAAACAAAATGCATGTTTGATTATTACCGTATATTATTAAAGAAATAGTAACAGGGTGGTTCATAATATTTTAGTTGAAGTTTCAAATATGCTTAATGTTTGTGTAGATACGAAACCTTCATTGAAAAATAACATATGAAGCTGAGAAAATCACTGACCTGTGAAAATCAGCCAAATGATTACTTTTATTTCAAAAGGGTAGAAAAATATACTAAGTATTTAGGTATAACTGTTTTTAAATTTGATTTTAATATTTCTTCCTTTTTCACAGGACGGCCGTACCTTAAAATTGTGGTAGAGCCACAGAACCGCTTTAGGTTCAGATATAAAAGTGAAATGGTAGGCACGCATGGCTGCCTACTCGGTGAATCATACGTCACCAGCAAAACTAAAACGCATCCAACTGTCGAGGTAAGTTTATAGTTCGTTTTTAAATAAATAAAGATAAAACATATTACCTTGGAAAATTTTCGTGGTTCCTATTTCATAGTAAATTGATTGTGGTATCAGGATTAAGTTAAACTGCACTTGGTTATTTCGCAGAATTGTATCTACTTAGTACATGGCTGTTATCAGTCAAATATACGATGAAGTGAGTTGAACTGAGCTGATTAAAGAATAATAATAAGTTCAAGTAAGGTCATTTTAGGCCATTTAAAATTTTTAGATATTTATATTTTACTCTATTGTACATACAATGATATTTGTGGGTTGTTGTTATTGCTCTGTTGAAAAATGATTTATTATAACCCAGTAATAAGAAATATTGTCCAATAGACGTGATAACTTGATGTGAGGTTGCCATCAGTACAATAGTTTTCGAAAGTCAATCATCGTATCTACGATAATGCTGAACGCAGTTTAAGTTTTGCTAAATTTTGTTTCTCTCATCAGTTAGTTAACTATAACGGTCGCGCGGTGATAAGATGTCGCCTCGCTCAGCACAAGACTCCCGACGAGCACCCCCATAAGCTCCTGGAGGATGAACAAGACAGGGACGTGAGCTACGTAGTCCCGGAACAAAGCAGCTACAGAGTCGGGTAACTTTTTCTATATTGCCTAAGTTTATTTAGAGAGCTCGAGTGGGTAATCCTACCTACATATTAAAGAAAGTCGCATCCAAATTTAACATAAATCGGAGTTATGTGTTGTTTTCGTACAATGAGTAAACTTTCCAGAGCTTATTAAGGAATATTTGTGCTAGATGTAAAAAGTCATCTTCCATACTTACTGTGACTACGCCACGTGTTTTGGAGGGTAGACAACACGGGAGGCTAGAGACCTCGTCATCAAGGTTTCTGCCTAAAAAATTTTAACATCGATATAGATTATTAGCAAGGTTTAACAGAAAATTTTATTCATTTGTTCTAGCAATATAAATTTATATGTTGTTACCGTGCGTCATTGACTCGGGCCGTCTGGTTTTGATGGATCCGATTGGTCAATCAAATTTTTATATCTTGAGCTTTGAGCTCCTCCGTGCTGCGGAAGGCACGTGAAGCCGTTGGTCACGGTTGTTATGGCAACCACTTTCACCTACATACCAGCATTGAGTCAGCGTGGTGGTGCTATGGTTCCAACTCCGCACGTGTTTCACCCACATAGAAAAGCCTGTGCCTAACAGTGAGACAGCTGTATAGGCTAACAATGATAATGTTTATAAAATATAATCTTTATATTAATATAAGAAAGATTATATTTTATAATCACCTTATTTTTATTATGATCATATTTTCATATTTAGGTTTGCTGGTATGGGAATTATTCACACTGCAAAGAAGGATGTCCCTGGACTACTGTACAAAAAATATATAGATAAACTGAACCACGGAAAGATCCAAGCTAAAGATGTAAGTTTATTCTTATATAATTCACAAAATATAAAATAATTTCACCTTTAAACAGTTGATTTTATAAGCAGACATCATTAAAGGTACTTTGTACAGAACATAATAAGTTCGCAAGTTGCAAAAAGAGGATTGAATATCATTTGATTTAAATATATATTGGGTCCAAACCTACTTCAGAATATAACACTGCTTATAATGTGCTAAGTACTAGAAAACGCCTTTGGACTCAAAATTTTAATACTAACAGTATAATATAAACTTATAAAAGAAATGGCATCTTAACAAAACTTTAACACAATTTAGTATAATAGATTCGGAAAATTAAAAAAAAATATTTTGCTGGTAGATACTACTAGACATATTACTATCGGTACACATTTTATGCATAGAGGTGAAGCCATTTGCTCAAAATTCGTACGTCTCACAAGTTTGCTGCACCCGAGGAAAATATACCTAGCTTATTGTATTGTAACAGTTGTAAGTAAGAGATACTTTTGCGGTCTATTTTAAGTAGAAAAATTATTCAACTAAAATATTTTTTACATAGTAACTAAATTATTAATACCTAATTCATGTCTATGCGCATATTTTGCAAAGTCCACCGTCTTACAAAATTTACCCAAGCGCCCCGCCCGCCGCCGGGGGCGCCGCCTTCGCAGCAACAACAGAGAACGTTTAGTTTATTGAGTCAGTACAGTACCAATCGGTCGCTTTCATGGCTAGGCGTAACGGACGCCGTACGCGGAGCTTCCCCCAACTATTCTGCCATTCATTACAATGTATTACTGCCCAGGATGTGGTATGTAGTGTTCAAAATGTTTTTGTACATTTTAGCTTCGCACATATTGCGAAAACGAGGCGAAGAACATCAATCTAAACATAGTGCGCCTGAGGTTCAGCGCTCACGACATCATCACTGATAAAGAAATCTGTCCTCCGGTATTTTCAAGGCCCATTTATAATATGAGTGAGTACAAACAATATAATATAAATATAATTCAAATAAAAGCCCAACAAAGAACCGCGAGGTAGCGTTTTCGGTGTATTTAGTCATAATTAAAAAAAATACATTTAGCATGACTAAGATTAAAATTTACTTAAACACTAAATGTGGTCGTATGTGGTTTTTTTTTATAAAAAAAATATAGTAATGTGACAGTATTCAGTAAAAAAAACAATTCAACCAGAAATATTCATTTGTTCTTTTTATTTCAGAATGCGCGGCTACAAATGACTTGAAGATTTGCCGCATCAGCCGAGTCTGCGGACGATCTACTGGTGGTGATGACGTATTCCTCCTCGTCGAGAAAGTTAATAAAAGTGAGTACTGGACTGCGTGTCTTGGTTATTAGCTACAAATCACTAATCTTGCACACCAGATGAGAATTGAGTGATATATTATGTATCAATAAATGTAGTAACAAGTAATATATTTACTTTCCTTAAGTGTAAAGCTACTAAGATATCAATTTTAACATGCAAGACAATAGAGTATTTTTTATTACAAAAATATATAGACTGCATTAAAAATAACAAATAAAATGCAGTATCAGTATCTGCAATCAATAATTACTTCGATATGATATATCTATCTTTATGTTTAAGGAATTATTAAATACCGGCCAAAATATTTCTTACAAAATCTACAGGAAAATGACGTCACCTCCTTTGAAGTGGCTAACGTGTCGTATGGGCGCGTGGGCAGAATTCTCTAATAGATATCTTTGTAATTTGCACGTACACATGCATAATAAATATTGTAATGTCTAATGTATACCAATAGTACAAATGTTTTTAAATAATTGTATTTTATATTGATGCCACTGTTTTTCAAAGATTAAACACAACATAATTTTGGTATTATACGAAACAAATAAACTTTGTGAATATTTTCTCATTTATGTTTTTGAAAAAAATGTGAGTAACATCAATTTCTACATTTAGTCGATATCCCTTAAGCAAGCGACAGAAATGGTTGTCCACACATTCACCCTTTTAGGCGTAGCACCCATTTACTGAATTAGGGCTTCAAAAATAATGGTGGTTTTATTATGTATTTACTTCAATTATATTTTAACTGAATACAATTGTATCAAATTATTTTTCTATAATTAATATATATACACAATTATGTTTATGATATTCTGAGAACCGCACTATTTATTGTTTTATATTTGTTATATTTATGATCCCGATTAACGTTAATTTTTTATTATCGAATCAGTACATGAAATACGAATTAGCATAAATCGTTAATTTTAACACTAATGCCAGGTTAATACCGGTTTGACCATATTATTTACTGTATATAAGATTTTACCATTAATAAAAACGAGTGACTGTTATAGTCTAACACACATTAAGATATCCACTGCATCTTAGGTGTGGCTGTTAAAAAGTAACTTCTTTCAAAGATTACTTCAAATAATCTGAATTTTACAGAAAACGTAATAGTTCGTTTATTTGAGATAAACGACATTGGGGACGAAGTATGGTCTGCTAATGGCCATTTCCTACAAAGCGACGTTCACCATCAATACGCCATCGTATTCAGGTCAGTAAAACAATAGACGCACTGTGAAATATGCCTTATCAATCCTGCATTTAAAACTACTCAACCACTGACTTCGATAACTATGTAGCAAGTTATAAAAGCAAACTTTAATTGCAAATTTATCGGTAGCAAATTATATGTTATATTATATACAATTGTCTGGTTTTAATTTTTAGTGTATTTGTTCTTCATAGCTATTCTAATGTAACTTAATATTCAAATTTAATGCCTCTAAATAGAACCCCACCATACCGAGATCCCCATACGCCGGTGGACAAGAAAGTGTTTATAGAGCTTTTGCGGCCGTCAGACGGATGTACCAGCGAAGCGAAGGAGTTCAAATACAAAGCCGCACCAGCTTTCAAACTGGGCAAGCGGCGGAAGGCTAACTCCACATACTCCTCTTACAGTTCTACAGGTTAGTTTCACAATGGCAAAACATTCGTAATTATTTCGATCCTATTATTTACTTTACGCAATTCTTTCTTCTACATTCTATCAGAGGATGTATAATTTTGATGTTTAAAGCCTAAATCTAATTTTCATATACAATAAACTTTATTATAAGTCATCAAGATCATAATGTAGCAAAAATATAACTAGGCATTAAACTCTTGAAAATTTAAGGAAAATAAAAAATGAAAATTGACAAGCAATAATAAAATTAGTCATAATTATCTCGAGCTCAGAATTATCTCCGAATGCTAACTTAACTTAACGGAATGCACGTTAAGCTGTTGGTCCCAGTTATCACGGCAAGCGCTTTTACTCGCCAACCCGCATTGGGCTAGTGTGGTGTTGCTATAGCCCAAACTCCTCATGTGTTTCTCCCATGTAGGAAAGCGTGTGCCCAGTGGAACGTATATAAGCTGTTTTTGATGAATTAAAACCATTTAATTAGATAAATTGAAGTTTAAATGCAATAAACAATAATTTCCTGCCTGACATTGAGGAAAAACAATAATTACTAACGGTTTGCTACAGTTCGCAAAATTATATTTTATTAAATTTAGTAATTAGTTTTTTTTATTCAGTTTTACCTTTGTTGTCTGTCTTAAAGAAACCTATTTAAAAGCAAATATTGTATCTTTCAGACGGTTCTTTGAAAAGTACCGGAGATGTACCGGCGACAGTCTTGTTCATGAACGTAAGTACTAGTTACAAGTGATAATTCATTATTTTTATGTTTATTTGAAGTTATTAATAGGTAAAGCAATTAATATATTTGTCCTTTTCTTCTAATTTTACATTAATTGACTCAAGAATTCAATATCTATTTTGAAATAATTGATGGATACTTACTTATTTTTGTTTTATTTTGTTCAGCGCCCCAGCAGCGAACAACCAAATATCAAAGATGTCCAAATGTTTACTATACCTCAGGTAAGTCGTAATTTGGATATTTTTAGTTGATGAATGACAATGAAAGCTTTACAAACATGGTATCTTAAAATATTGTGGTGTCCAACATTATCATAGAGCATAAATTTTTTAATGAGACCAAAATACAGATAGGGTTTGTTTTTTATTCGTTTAAATATATTTTTAATACTAACTAAGAAAGTCTAAGTTATTTTTTCTGTATATTGATACTAGTTCTAGCACTGTTGTGTAACGCAAACAATGTATATGCATAGTATGAAAAATATTTATGCAGCAGATTAAGTTCAAATTTAAGTACAAAAAATTCACAATGACAATCAAACAACTGCCTGTGCTTGCTTATCATTAGCGATGTTACTCGCCTGAGTGGTTGCCTTTTCAATTGTTCTATTGGATTTTCATATGGGTATATTTATGAAGACTACATAATACAGAACTAAACAACATTTTAATGTGGCATTTGCTTTTTATATAAATATTGGAACCATAACTTCTATTATAAATTAATAAACTATACAACATTTTTATTGTAGTCAGTACACCGACTTCCGCTTAAATATGACCATTAAAAATGGAGACAAGAAGGTAAAGGATGCTATTATCACATTCCTAGACTAGGAAGCCCGTTTCGCCCAAACTACAGGATTTACGAACATCTACCAGTGACGCGGAAGGGCGAGCCCTATTATGTTAACATTTGATTAACCATTGTAGTAGAAATAATTTTAGCAGTTTATTAACAGGATTTAAAAAAAATAACATGTGCATGTGCATGTTTAACCAAAAAAAAATTGAATAGAGCTAATAATTATTATAAAACGTTAACTACAACATGTAGTAGAAGTAGGAGCGAAATTAAACCACAATAATCAAACTAATTTTCTGAACTAAAAATAGTGCGGACCAAATAGGCCGAAGACCGCAGTCATAAATAAATTTATAATTATCTTTACTTATTGATTTAAATGAATTAATCTATAATTGTAATCAGCTGCAGCCCCGAAAATTGAAACGATCTTTGATTAACATAAAATTCGAATTTGAATTTCTGTAACATTAAGTTTGAAAATATTCAAACAAAAATTATGAATTATAAATAAAATACTATGATTTTTAAAAACATACATACTATTGCTGAGTGTGCATTCAGCGTGATATCCGCATCACAAAATGCGTTACATAAGTCGTACAGTACCTTATATAGATAATATATAATGCAAAGGTTGCTTTATATTAATTTTATTTCAGATACCACAAATCCCACAACCATCTCCTTTAAGTAGCAGTGACTTAGGTGAAGCTTTGTATGGCATGACTTCGGAAGGAAGCCCTTCGGACAGTCATTTCTATGACAGCCCAATGTTGCCACAACAACCTGTCTTAGAGCCTCCAGATCTTCAACTGAACTCCACGGAACTAGAGAGAATCCTAAAAGACAACTTGAGCATCCCTGCTGAAGAGAAGGAGCGATTCTGCAACACTGATTGGTCTGGTTGGTGTAAATTTCAATGTGTTTTGTTTTTAATTATAAGTAACGCGTTTATACTCTTATGAATTGATACAATGATATAACTTTTTTTAGTTAAAAATATTTTGAAAATGTTTTTACTTTTAACCATTTTCACCGTAATGGTGGTGGTTTAAAATGGTTACCGTAACAACTAGGACCAACGGCTTAACGCTTTCCGAAGCACGGAGGAGCTCGAGATAATAAATTTAATTGACCCGTCTAGGGACCAACAAAGACAAAGTTGCTTTACTTCCGCTGCTGAGAGCAGAGCGTACGAACCACTACGCCTACGAGCTCACCTTTGTATTAAAAAACGTTTTATCCTATATATTTATAATAAGAATGTGTACTTTATTTTACAGAATACTTGAAGTTATATGACAGCGTAAATGAGGAGGTGCGTATTGACAAATCTTACTACCGTAATAATTTTATTGTAATTCGATGTATGAATTCTTTCTCTCTTGTTTTAGAATAACTCGTTCAGATTGAACATAGTTCGCTCTATGCTGACTTCTGACTCGGGGCGAGGAGCGGTGAGAGAAAGTTATATCATTTTAAAATCATCTCATATTTCAACTGAATTTCTGCCGCATGGTGAGCTAGTTCACTAGCAGATTGCTGGCAGCACTGGATAACTAGTGCACGCTACTGAGGAGTTTTAGGCATATGGTGGCGTATATTGAGTCGACGTGTATTTTTTAATGTGAATATAGTGTAATTTTTGGAATACATAGTCTTGCGTGCTTCGTGACTTGCGATGAGATTTTTCGTTTTTATTTGTTAATTTCTAGGATAGTTCATTTTATCTTTCACATACCATGTCATTCTCATATATGTTTTCATTTTATCGATTTCATAAACCTTAAATATGTCGATGATATTATTGAATGTCATATAAATTTTTCTCGTAAGTCATCAAAAATGACAGCATCTACCATTAGTCTTAAAAACACTCCTCGAAGCAAATGGACACGTTACACCGGTATCCCGCAGACAGAAATAAACAAGAAATAACAACTTAAGATATGGCAGTATGGGGTATAGTTCATTTTGCCTTCTCTGTTATATCAAGAATTTCAACAAAGAAAGTGCGCGCTAACTTACCACGTGAGCCCCGAGTTCAAACGCAACACATGACTTACATTTTGTTTAACAATAATAAATACCCTTACAAAGTTTTACGAGTTTAGCCGACTGTATCCTACAGTGCACTGGTATTTTTCATGTAAAGGAATCTTATATTTATAGAACGTGGCCAGTCCCTCAAAACAACATGCAAAAGCTGTTAAAGGAGACAACACTGTTGACAAATCAAAGAGCAGCATGGAATATTCAGAGTTTAACCGAGGTGGACACGGGACTGACGTTAAACAGGTAATTTTTGGTGGTTATAATACTCCCGTTCAATAGAAAAAAAAATTTCATGAATATTAATAAAAAAATCAAATCCATCCTTTCCTTTAGAAAATCGAGACAAGTCCACTGAAACAACATCAAAAAGATGTTACAGAAGGTAAAACTGTTGACAAACCCAAGACCAGTTCGGAATATTCAGCGTTTTACAGCGTTGAACATGGAACTGAAGTTAAGAAGGTAAATGTTATAAAAATAAAAGAACTCGAAATTTTAATGGCCCTGCTCCTATTTAAAAAGGCAAAAAAGTATTTATAAAAAATCAAAGTCAATAAAATTGATTTAATCGATAAGTAACCTTTGATGAAACAACACTTACTTATATAACAAAGAATTGTATTATGATTGTAGTCATATTATTTTAAATTATAATTTAACATTAGGATTAATGCACTAATGTATGAAAACTGTCCTTATTATTGATTATTATAAGTGTATTCAAGGCAGTTTAGCTATTTTTATAAGGGGTTTGTCTCATTGTGATTTAAAAATTAGAAGTCGTCACTTAGATTTTTAAATGGAAAATAAAATTGCTCAAAATTATTACAACAACAACGTAATTATTTTTAGCTGGTTAAGGAGCTTTGCGAAATGATTCGGGAGAAAAGTGGTATTAAAAAACCAATAGTCAGAGCCAAACTAGAAAAACTTTTCGACATGAGACTATCGAATGGAGACACGTAAGTAAAATATACTTTACTTGAATATTATAGACTTTGAGTAAATTCCTCAAGTTAGTTTTTATTATCATTCATTTAAATTTTATTTAGATATTCCTATAAAGTTTACGAGTTATTTTAGGGTATTGCACGAATTAAAACATATTTTTCAGATTTCTTCACATGACATTATGTAGCAAACAACCTAGCCTAGACTACATCGTCAAACTAATTCACAGCATGAAGATGCCACATCTGCTAAATAAGACCAATCATCAAGGCCAAACTATTTTACACTTAGCGATTACGCAAGATATACCTAATATTGTAGGATTTCTTGTGTCTAAAGGTACGTTATGGGTTTTTTATTTGAAGGCTCACCTAAAACCGAAATGTTAGTGTAATTTATCTCTTTCCCTAAACTTGTTAAGAAAAAGAAATTTACAACTAGGTAACCGATGAACCATTACACACGAAAAAACGAAAAACGACAAAATAAATAATAATCAAATATAATATATAGGTATTAAAAAATTATTATATATATATTTTTTCCTTTTCGCTTTAATATTGAGAGAACGAGATGTATTTAAATTTTGATTAGGCATGTTTTCTGTTGTATTGTGCCAAAGTTAAATTTATAACATTCTTTGACCACAAAGTTTGCATTCCAGGCTGCAACCCTATGATAGAAGATATTGACGGTAATAACGCTATCCATAACGCTGTTATATACCAGTCGTGTCTGAGTCAGCTACTCGAGGCTCTCAAATTTAACAAAATCTCAATTGATTTGAACGCGTTCAACAATGGTAAATATTTTTTGAATCAATTTCTTGTCAGCCATCATTATCAATAGCGTTTAAACGTCCTATTGCTCGGCACAAGCCTACATGGAAGAGCCACATGTGGATTTGAACAGTAACACCGCCATGCTTGCCCAATGAGGGTTAGTGGATGAAAGCGGTTGTCGTAACAACCAGGGCCAACAGCCTTTCGATCGACGGAGGAGCCAGAGATAAGTTTTGATTGACCCATCGAGGGACTAACTATGACGAGTTACTTTGTTTTCGTTATCGAAGTACGACTAAGCCAATAAGCTATCGAATAATTACACGCACTAAGAGTCCTTATCTATAAAGTATCCAAATATCAGTCACAATAGATACAGTTTTTATTGTGTGAGCGCTGGCAAGCTGGTAAGAAATGTTAATTTATAAGCTTCAAGCGCTTAAACTTTAGTTACTCCTAAAGATTTAGATGTATTTCACTGCGTAAGATGCTTTGTTTTAGTATTCGTATACAGAGCTAAAAACAATAACCAGTAAGCAATCAATCTTGTTTAACAGAAAAGCAAACAGCGCTTCATCTGGCTGTGATTAACAAAAGCGAGTCAAGCGCTCGCAAGCTGCTGGAGAATGGCGCAAGCTATAGCGCGCGGGACAGTGAGGGCCGCACTCCGCTCCACCTCGCCGCCTACGACGACTGCCTCGACGTGGCGCGTACGCTGCTCGAATACGTCGTGCCGGTTAGTCATTTTTTAAAGTTCTTACTATTACAGGGAAAGCAAGGGTAACTTAAGACCATGAAGCTATGCCTTAAATGATTATCATTCTTTATGATCCAATATACCGGTGAATCGTATCCCTTTGCCTCGTGGAGTTTTGACGACTGATAATAGGTAAAAATTAAATGAAAATGAAATGTAACACGAAATGATACGACAATTTAACTGATTCAATTTTTACAAATGAATGAAAGTGGCACACTAAAATCTAATCAAAAGTTGCCAAACTTATGCTGAAATATATTTTCCATAATATTTCACGAAACGGCGATTCCTTTTAAAATATACACTTTTACACTATCCCAACAGAAGCTCTTCTACATACTCGTAATAAAACAGAAGGCTAAGAAATATAGCCTTTACAGCCATGTCCTATTCCTGTAAGTATTCTTTATTTAATATTGAAATTTGGGAGTATCGAAATAAAATTATAGGTTTATAAATAGGTCCCCTATAATATCCCGCAAATGCGGGATTGCGACAGCAGGGGATACTCATGTCCGATACTGTCTCTCTTGACTTTTTTCAGGGTAGATAACAAGTAAAGAGTACTAATAGTGCTGCAAGCTCTATAGGCTGTGGCAACCGCTCGTTACAATGCATATATATTCATATAAAACAAGGTTATTCACTCATCGTAAAACACAACACCACAAATAATAATTAGCTTCGTTTTTATTTTACCTTGTAAATAATATTCTTTACAGGGTGAAATTGATGCGTTAGATGGGCGTGGATATACTGCATTGCAAGTGGCATGTGATGGAGAGGCCAGGCAGGGTACTCTAGAAATGGTCAAATTACTGCTAGACAAGAACGTAAGTAAAAAAAGATTATTTTTTAAATAATAAGAATAAATAAGTTATTATTTTGGCAGCGGTGTCACGATTGTTGGTTTTTATTGTTGGTTGCTTCTGTCTATAATATGCAAAATAAGCATGGAACGGGTTAGGTCACAGTTAAAAGTTATTGGTATTTGAAGGAAAGGTAAATATATGTTTATTTAGGATTTTTTTTATTAAATATTCTCACACTCACACCTATTATTAACCCCATATTTTTTATTATTTTCTTTTTACTATATACCTAATATTATTATTTATCCTAATTCCACTTAATGAATATTTAGCTGTAGACAATGTACAAACCTTTACTTTAGATTTAAACATTACGTAATAAAATTCAGGCTGACCCTCTGAAGCATGAAGACTCCAACATGTCGGCATGGTACCTGGCCAAAGACAAACAATCACTCAGGGACGCCATGCGGCCGTATATGTCGGGGCACGCGCTTCTGAATGATGAAGATATCAAGTCTGAACCAGAAGACGACTTCGAATCCGCTGATGAAGGCGTGAGTATAGTAGTGACTAAGGCACAGTGTATATATTTGTCGCCGCTATATCGCATAACACGCCGTATTACAAGTAGGTGCGCCAAATTGATAAACATCTCTGTCGATATTTATATTGAATGGTGGCATGAACGCGTGAGGCTTGTTTTTAGGAGGCGGGTGGCAGTGCGGCGAGCCTGCCGGAGCTGTCGGCGTACGTAGCCGGCGTGGCGGCCGCCCTGGACGCGAGCGGTGGCTGGGCGCGGCTGGCGGCGCGCCTGGACCTCAGCTCGCTGCACTCCTGGTTCGTGCACAGCGGTAGTCCCACGCGCACGCTGCTCTACCACCTCAAGGTACGGTTAACGAGCTCGAGCTAAGGCATGTTCCATCATAAAAACCCTATAGCCAAAGGCCTTCCCACAACTATGGTTTCGCTGATTATACTACTACGCTGGCCTATGCAGTTTGGTGGGTGAAACAAGACGCAATAACCGAATGTATCAAAGAGTTCGTGATAACCGAATTTCCATTGACCAACCTAGTTACGCTTAAAACGACGCTTAGCACTCCGGTATGTTTTATTCGAGATACATTATAGGCGTTGTATTATAGGTGAATTTTGTGGGGCTTGGCTTTACTTATGATTTCATCCGTGCATTGTGTTTCGACTAACGCAAATACGCTCTCAGTTCATCTTGTTACGCACGTGCGTAGCATTCACGTTTCGTTGTAGAAGTACTGGCTTCTAATTTTTGAATAAGTGGGCTTGTTTTTTGCATTCTTGTGAGCAATCTACAAAAAACTAAGAAAGAGGAAAATGAAGAATATATTGCTTAACTAAACGATTAATTCTCGGACATTCAGACTTATTGAACTTGATTGATTTTCATGTAACTTCCTAAGAATAGATAAGGCGTTAACATATTTTTACCTGCCGTCATCTAGATGTCTGATGTGTAGATGTAATTCAACCCTCTGTGAAGGGTTTCTTAAAGCTTTTCATTTAGTTCAAAAATTTAATATACATTTTTATATGTATACTTTAATTACAATTAATTCCATAAAACAGCTCCCATAACTTACTATTTGTTATTATACAGGAAACTGGAGTAAACATGAATTCCAAGAACTTAGCAGTTATCTTAGAAGAAATTGGGGAAAAAGAAGCAGCTAATATCATTCGACGCAATATTGAATGACACATAATTGAAAACAAAGTGAACAAAGCTAATTGGGATTATTTTTCATAATGTATTATTAAAAGATAATTTGATATTGACACCCTTATTTGTAATTTTAAAATATTAGTATTATTCACTAGTTTGTCCTTGTAATTGTGTTCAAAAAAGTATAAGAATTATACTATTTGGACTATTTAAGAGAATTTACACTCCCATCATAATTTGAAACGATAACCAATATGTAATTATTGAGATCATATTATTAAATAATATTAATATTATTTAAATACAATCATATTAAACTGAAAGGATGGAACTGTATGTATTCATAGACTAAGAAATTATAGACTGTATAATGAACTGTTATAGGGCTTCACTGTGAGATGTTTTAATATTTCTAAATACATCTCATTTAGAAGGTTTTTTTATTAAAGAACCAGGTTTTTAAAAACCTATGGAAGAAAACCGTAAGATAGTTGTTTTAAATTCTTGAGTATCTCGCTTTTACTTTTTTTAATCACATATTTTATCTCAAAACTCTTGGATTGTGTGCAGTTATGTTCAGTACCTCGAACTGAATTAAAGCTGTATCATGTTTTTAAATAACTCTGTATCTTTGATTTAATAATTATATTTATCAGAAAATTGGTTATTATTTTGGTTATTGATTTTTTAGTTATTTCTTTATTAATATTTTCTTCATATTGACAAACAATTTTGCTAGTTTTTATGGATAGTATACGATTAGACCTTAAGATTAGACGAAGATTAAGGATGATGTTTTATAAAGATATTAAGGCATAAAGTTTTTACTTAAAGGCGTTGCCATTACATTGGGAAACGGTGTATTCATTGGTATCGATAACTAGGTAATAGCAATGATGACAGGGTTGACGGATTTTAATAATTCTTATTATCATAAAAAATACAGATACAAATACTATGAAAAAAAATTTTTTTTATCGCGTATGTGTAATTAGTTTTATATTTGTTTAAAGGTAAGCCCATTGTAAAATAGCTAAGTACAGTAAAAAACTAATATCATGGGATAACCCATTCAATTTCTATATACTTTTATTATGAAACCAATTACATAAACATATTGTTTAATATGCTGGCTGGTGATTAGAGTTGCTCTGCGATGCATACAAATTACCACACCGTGACGTCATACCGCGTTTCTTAGGAGCAATTTGGGGCGAGTCATAAAATATGCTATTTAAATTGTTAAATCTAGTGGAGTTTTCACGCAATTGAAACCACTTTTCCTATACACCGCACCCGTCGTACAAGGGTGCGAAGACCCGGTCTACATTCGTCGCGCTATACCAGGTACAGATACGTAACTGGGCGCTTCTCTCCTCCACGACACGACTCACCTGAGCCAAGGTCCGAGCCTTTAGAGGCATCCTCAGGTTTGCTCCCTCATGGCTCGAGCGCCCTGGAGAATCTAAGAGACAGCGGGACACCTCCCTCGGAGGTGATGTTTGTCGATTAGAACTCCTCCAGAGGCGAATCGCCCCTTAAGGCTTGAGGACTTTCCAAGGTTCTCGCCTCCTTAAAACCCCGGTAATGCTGTAAATGGCATCTGCGGCCAACAGTATTAGTCATTCCAAAAAAAAAAAGCTATTGAAACGATTATTGTACCAATGTTTCGATGTACCAATGCTGTCTTTTAATAACACACCAAACAAAAAATGTCATCATGCTATTTACTCTGTTTACGTTTCAAGTTACACGTCAAATATTAAGTCTTTAAAAGTTATTTTACCCAGACTAAAGTCTTGTGACTATCAAAGTCTGAATAATCAATCTAAAACAACTCGTAAATTTTTTTTTATTGTATTGTTATCGTAATACTTACATGTTTCTTTTCCAAAAAAGTATACAATCAAAATATTATTATTTTTGCAGTAAGCTTAGGTGACTTCAATTGTTTACAAATGAGTGCATGTGACTGTTTCAAAGATTTTTATAGATTTTTGTCTACTGGCATTACTAATTCTAATTTTAGTTTACGAACATTATCCATCAAATTGAACCATGTATGTAAATAATTACTTTTTTAAAGTTGATAAACATCATTGTTATAGAATAACAATAGACCACAGGATATAATTATCAATTTTGAGTTTATTTTAATTTTACAGGAATGTTGTAGATTCTTTCATAGTATGCATGTAGGTAACAGTTAAATATTAAAATGCACCGTGTCACGTAGCTGCTATCATGACACATATTAGAATTTCTACAGAAAAGAACTGTGATATATGATTTATAATATGAAATGTTATTGTTCGAAATAGTGCTTGTTAAATTAACAAAATATTTTCTTTAATAAAAATATTTCGTTAAAAATACTTCACCATCGTCTTTACTGGTCCTTAATAGCTCGAATGTTTTATTAGTACAACGACCAGAGTAACATGTATTTTTCCTGTTACCGTATTTTTTATGTTAAAAGTGAATTTTGTAAAACTCTTGAAATAAGTGTTGAAGTTATTAAAACGCATTTATAAATGGTTTTGCACATATATGTATATTTTACTATAATCGGAAGGCTTATAGTATTTCAATAGTGTTATTTACTGTTAGTCCCTTATATGATTCATTTGAAAGAGTAGGTTTACTTTGAAATTCAATAATATTATAAAATTTATGAACTACAATTACAGTAATTGAAAGTATTTCTGTTATTATTATAATTCTTAATAATGAGAAAAAATCTTAGTTTACTTTTGTGGGGCAATATTAAAATGATTATTTGCGTATTTAATCTTTTAAAAATCATTATCGTATACCGTATCCCGAATTCCCGTATATATATTAGATCGGGGAAAATTTATTTTCGCATATAGTATGTATAAACTTATAATAAAATATTTTAGGTTGTACGATTTGTATCTGGCTGGTTTTCATGGCATTAAAAACTTGATATTTTAAAAAAGAATCAAACTAGGAAAATTTTGTTTACCACTATTTTTCTTTAGTTTTTCTTTCTGTCAAAATGAGCAAATGGAATTAAAAAATTTGATACATATAAAAAATTTGGTTTTGAGCTGAAGAACTGGCAAGTGACCACAAAACAGCTTGACCCATTTGAAAAATGCTGGAATACATAAAAAAAAGCTCTATGCCACACGAATTCACTGAAAAAACCCTAATGAACCGTGTATTATTTTCGATTCTTTATTGAGACGTAATGAAACCGAACAATAACTGGTGATGAAAAGTGGATCACGTATGAAAAAGGTCGTGGTCAAAGGTTGGTCAAGCTTCACAGAGTGGCAAAACCTGGGTTAACTCGCAATAAGGTGATGCTGTCTATGGTGGGATTGGAAGGGCATTGTTCACTGCCAACAACTGATGAGATTAAAGAAAGAAGTTGAATTAAAGCGGCTGGCATTGATTAAAACAAAGGGTGTGGTCTTTCATCATGATAACGTTAGACTACATCTGTAGCCACTCAGCAAAAATTAAGGGAGTTTGGCTGGGAGGTGTTAACGCATTCACCATATAGCCCTGACCTTGCACCTTCAGATTTCCACCTATTTCGGTCTCTTCAGAATTCTTTTGGCAGTGTCAGGTTGACATCATGACAGGACTGCCAAAATTACTTGTTGCGTTTTTTTGATCAGGAGTCCCAAAGTTTCTACAGCAACGGGATCATGTCTCTACCTACGAGATAGCAGAAAGTTAACGAACAAAATGGCACATATAAACTGTAATTAAATGTAAATTAACTTTTTAAAAAAATTTCATATAAAATGCGGAGAAACTTTTCCCCCAACCTATTATGTGTGTGTACGTAAGTATTTTTCAGTGGCTATTTTTACTTTATACTTATTCAAGTTGAATATATTTATCTTAACCCTTTCAATTAAAGTCTCTATTCGAATATACTAGATAGATAGGTCCTTTATGCTATTGACAGTCACCGTTTTCTACATGTGGTTACAATAATGTTAGGATCTGTAGTAGACTCTGACTTCATTGTTTTTTATTTGTTAAAGCGGACCAGTTTTACTTTATCCAGGTTGAGCATTAGTAGAGTGTAATCTTCCGACCAGCAACTCAGTGTCATCTGCATACGTGAATATGCTGCAATTTTCGAGAGCTTTTTTTGGCTTGCTTGCTGCTTATATTTAACTGTGGATCCTATAATACTACCACGGGAAACAGCGTAAGATATTGCTGGTTCATTACTAACTACAGACTCTATTACACTTTGCGATCGGTTCATAAAGTTCGTTCGCCAACACGTCAAGACACATATCGTGTTCAATGCATTCCAACTTGGGTATGAGGATAGGGACTGTGAGCCAGCCAAAAGCCAAGGATAAGTCCAGGAAGATGTCATAACATATCATTTTGTTTTCAACATGGGTTACTAACACTTCGGTAAATCTCGGGACAACATCCTCCGTGGACACCACTTCGAAATTCATACTGATTGCTTGACAAGATTTCAAACAACGTTCGCCTTCACGGATGAGTTATACCGCTCGAGTATCTTCGAAATGGCATTCAAGTATGAGATGGGCCTGTAATGTTTAAGTTGGTTTGAGTTTAATTGTCACTGTGAGATGTATATTAATAAATGTTGTGTGATTAAACTTTTATAGTTCGCTTAAAGTAGTGAAAAGTGGAACCCGAGAAATGATTCTAAAGATGAAACAGTTTTATGAATCAGAAATGAGGTATTATTATTATTACATTAAAAAATGCAGAAATTTATTAACAATCGTTTTATTGCTATATATGTTCTTTAGAATGTTAAGTTTACAATTTACTTAATTTGTCTTAAGGTGTTTCTGAAAAAACATGTCATCTCTATCATATCATCTCTATGTAGTGTAAAATAATTTGCCTACAGTAAATTAATTAAGAGTTAAGTAAAAAAAATCCGTAAGTCGTAATACAATATATTACGACGAATACTGTTCTATTTTTTGTTCAGAATTGCATTAGAATTTGAACTTGATAAAGGAAAGTTACTATAATGAAATCGATAAGAATATAGTAAATAAATTTTAATTGATAATAGGGTACAAAAATAGCTGTTCTGAAAATACAAAAATGACCGATAATAATTGATGTTCTGGCTGCCCCAAATAACCTGTCTTGGCAGCAATTAGTGCTCAGTTGACATTTTTATTCCACGCTTCTGATTCACAAAACTCTTTAACCTTTAGTATTACTTCCCGAGCTCCGCTTTTTAGTACTTTAGGCATTTTACAAGACGCTTAAAGACACATATTTTCGTTAAATATATTACAGAGTCACTTCGACAACAACATGGCAGACTTCGTCAATTATACTTTTTTAGTTTTGTCGCGGGGGTTTTTTGGTGCACAAATTGTATCAAAATATTGTGAAAAGAAAAATAACTCTTACGTTATAATATTAAGTACCCCTTAAAAAATAAATTGATGGTTTAAGCCAGCCTTTGCCAAAGTGGGCTATAACGCCCCCTTGTGGGCGCTGCAGGCCTGAAGGGGGGTGGTAAGAGATGAGATGAAACCTGAGCGCAATAGTTAATACACAATTGCGCTCAGGTTTCAAGTTAACTCTTGCGAGTTATAGTAAAAGTCTCTTTTAGAATTAATGTTTAATCTCCGCTAATATAGCTCAGCATAATGAATTAATTTAATTTGAAGTTGTAGAGGTTTTTAACCACAACCAATTTGTGAAACCCCATTTTTTCGCCTACTTAAAAACCTTAATTGTGAGTTATATTAGCGGAGATTATACATAAATTCTAAAAGCGCTAAAAATAATTTATTCTCAAAATGGACAGTACACAAAATAAGTTTGGGAACCCCTGGTTTAAACAATCATTACTGATCGTGAGGTAGTGCCTCACGTTCATATTAAGTCGACCTAGGACCATGTCAACTTAAAAAATTGCCCTCGCATAAACGAGCCATTCAAGTTGACAAGAAGATAGATTGGTGTTGATCTTTTTATATCAAGACAGCTCAAATGTAAAAAATATATTCGGTAACGTTATACAACATAATCCTATGTTTGAAATGATAATAATTATAAAAATATTTTGAAGGTTTATAGTAAACATTTGGGGAAAATTAAAGGCATAAAAAGGCAACCCAGTGCCGTAAAATAAATTAAAAAGAAAACACTAAACAAATACTTTTTTAACCACGGTATCAAAGTTTACTTACACATGCGCAGCTTAAGTTCATAAGTGAGTTGTATTGTTTTGAGAACGCTTAGGCAGACTACAAACTTTCCTACTTCAGAAAATAAATTTAGCTTAGTAAATATGAATTTTCTTACGTATTTATTATACAAGGAAACTTGATGATAAAAAAAAACGTAAATGATAAAAAAACGTAAATTTCTATGTAAATAGTAACGAACACATTATGTAACATGCTTATATGATAATTGGCCTTCAAAACTGCTTATTCTTATAATCATAATGGATTGTGAGGTATGTATCTTCCTATACATATAACTGATATATGTAAACCTTTCGAGCAAAGAATATAAGAGCTATAATATAAGCTTTCGAATTAGGTTCATTAGTTGTGGTAATCTTTCCAAGTAGATTGGCTAAGTAGGTAAGTGGCAGGCCAGCATGACCAAATATTGAATTTTGATAATTTAAAATTATCACTCAAATATAACACGAAAACCAAATCCTTTTAGATACAATTATTTATGACTATTAATCTTTCAATCATAGAAGCAAACAGAAATCGCGTGACATTAGGCCACTGAAATAAAAATCTTTGACCGTGAAATTATCCATGTGAAAACATCAGCATTTCGTTGAATGAAAATGAAAGATAAGTAGTAATGATTTCCATATCTATGCCCAAGCTCTACAGTCGACTAAAAATAAGGGTATACATTCTAACGCCAGCTGCTGCCGACAAATTGTAACATTTATAGGTTACCTAATATGTCATTTAAGTGTAAGCGCTAGTGTGTATACGTACTTGTCAGTACGCTAAGAGCCACATAATGTACTCTGTGTGTGCCACTGTGCGAGTGTAACAAAACAATAACAGTCTCAGTTTGGAAATCGTACACCGAGTGATGTGTTGTGAATTGATTCTTGGGCTGTGTTTAGTGTTTTGTTGATGCATTAGTATTGAATACAATAAAACAATGTCTTTAAGTTCTCAAGGACCTGGTAAATTAAGTAATCATAGTGTTTCTGCGGCCATGTTTCTACTAAAAGTTAACCCTGCCGGCATGAGTGAAACATATTCCCATAAAGTTAGAGGTACCTACTTATTATAATATTTCTATTTAAATTTACAACCATGTGGGTAGGTATAGTTACAGTGCGATAATGTGGTCAAACGAAACGTCATTTTAGGTTTAGGTACACTAATACCTAAAGTAGGTATTGGCTTTAGGTTCCAAGAGGGAACAAGAAATTCTTAAGTTTCTGTTTCTGAAGAGAATCCAGCTAACATAGTGTTTGACTGGTTGTGGTTATATATAGTACAGTGTAGTTTTTACACTGTACAGTGAGACTACGAACTATAAAGACTCAATACTATAGTATGTAAAAATATTTTATATCAAGCGCTTTTAGAACACTGACGTTCTTTGTCTTTGGCAGAACTATTTAAGTTGTTTAAAATTGGTACCACAACAAGCTTTGTTTAGCTTCTATTTCTAGGTAAGGGCCAGTTATTATCGCGCGAAATAAATTATACTCATAATCATTATTGCTAATATATGTAAGTTGTTCATAAAGATCTATTTAAGCCGTTTCCATCGTCTTATAAACTCCGGTTGGCTCATTTTTACTTTTTTTCATGAAGTAATCAGTTGGGCGTCTTGTCGTTAGGGAGCTGGCAATACGAATATAAAATTGCAAAGTTTTTAATATATATATTTTTTTACAAATGACAAGTTGGCTTAGCAGATGCTTAAAAACATATAAACGTGTTCACTCCCTCTCAATTAAATATACACACTAAAATCGACATCATCATATCAGCCCGCAAACGTAACGCGAGTATCTTTTCGCCTATATTATTCTATACGTGGGCACATGGCCTACTGCCAATTCAAGCACTTCCTTGCATTATGTCGGCGACCCTAGATCTTCAAACATTAGTAGTTGAAACATAAGTAAAAATTGTAACTAATATTTGGAATTAGGTACCTGTTATGGTTTTAACAGAACTCAAAACGGCCTAATTTTATCGGAGTTTATCACTAAATGTTTGTTGTAATTGGTTTTTTGTTGTAATATTGTAACTCACATATAGTTCCCAATACATACAAGTCGTATATACAAAAAATAAGCCAATGTTTGTAAACGCCGATCAGCCAGCTAGTATCTTATCATCAATTATATATTTTATCAAAGTGTCAATGATATTGCACGACGGTTTGCAAATTAATAAATATATAATTTGGAATTGAAGAGAAATTTAGGTAAAGAATATTTGGTATTTGTTAGTAAATCGAAAGGCCTGAAGTCACGTGTTATAGAAGGCATATGATGAATGATGATGATTACTTTAATTTCATTACACAATAATTGTGGTTATGAAAAAATAAAACGTCAGTATAGTACCAAAATGCTGTGGTATTTAGTAATGTTAATTTCAATAGAATTAAACCGTATCGATCGTGTAGTTTACGATCGATACGGTCATAAATACAATCGATACGTCTCGATACGGTTGGGCCTTACACAAGTTCATTTTACTCTATGAATTACACACAAGGTAATATAGATATAACGAGTAAGGATTAGTAATGTAGGTGACGTGGCCAGATCTTAAAATTCATCACTTGATACTTCATGAAATGGTAGCATTTCATGATATGGCCCAATACCGCTGGTCACATCCAAGATCCAGTGTCGCGCAGTAGCAGCGCGTCAAGCTCAATAGACCTAGCTTATTTGTATAGTAGCGCAGAACCTCAGTTACGAGGTCCAATTAGAAAATAAAAGTTTAGTAAAACATCTTAAGAACCGACCCTTTGTAACATCTATGAAAGTCTCTGAAAAGCGATAGAGTTGGATATGGTCAAACGTGGATTGTTATATTATCAAACGTTTACATTTAAACGATATGTTTAGATTTATCTGAAATACAACCAATTCATCAAAATATGATCTAGCCACGGCCAGATTGATATTTATTGATCTCTTGTGCTCTGTGCCGTGGCACAGGTACGATATTGTGTAAAAGGCTGCATTCCATCCGCCACCAAATTTTGAATGAAAATACAATGGAGCATTCTTTATTTCAAATTCTTAATAGAAACTGTATCTCTCGATACTGTTAATTTATGAATTGTATATACCTAGTAACTATCGACATTTCAGTTTAAACTACGTAATTCTCGCAGTATCACGACACGATCTGGGTAATATAAGTTCGCTAAGACTTTGTATAATTAATTTTTTTTCGATAATGTCACCATTTCAATGTTTTTTTTATTTCAGAGCCCCCATACCTTAGGATTATTGAACAACCCCAAACTCATTATAAGTTTAGATATAAAACAGAGATGGAGAGTTCACACGGCTGCCTCTATGGAAAATCTTATGAAAAAAATAAAACAGAAAAGACCTATCCGGAAGTTGAGGTAAGTTAATAAGTAACTGGTACATAAACATATAAATAACTAATTAACTGAGTAAATTCTACCTTATTCTAGATTTATATATTATATTTTTCTGTAACAAACAAACTCTTGAGCTTTTTAATATTAGTAATATTAATAATAATAAAGTTTTTTTACTATAGATATAATCTGTATATGTATATAAAATTCATAGTCCTGACTGATCGATATATTATCGCACAGCTTATACCACTAGTTCTAAAGACATTAAATAAAAACGAAATTTTAACCAAAGGTTTGAGATTTAAAATATATTGCGAGCTTCATTTTAAATACTTTTATTTTTTGCAGCTTGTAAATTACGATGGAAGAGCCAGAATAACCTGTACCTTAGTAGAGGCTGATAGCCATAAAGAACATCCCCATAGCTTACATTCTAATGATCAAAATCAACAGTTCACTGTCGAAGTACCTGAACATAACAGTTATAAAGTCAGGTATTCTGGTTGAAAATTATGCTTACCATAGTTATGCCATTTTTAAAGAGTTATCTAGAGAAACCTAACTCTAAGAGCTTATTCGAAATATATTTATCATTAAGGGCGACGGGAACTTTTTTGATGTTACTTGGGCAGCAAGCGGTTGTATAGCGTCGTGACACGCACACTAGAGGGAATTTTGGCCAGGGTATAGATGTAGACAACAAGGATAGGATATTAGGAAGCTGCTCCTGGATGTGCACACTGCACGTCATGCATGTGTGGAATTGCCCGAGAAAGTTCAACTGGTAGTAGAAGTAAGACTTAACACGGACAGTTGAAATGAGTCTTCAATAATAAAGTTTATATTAAATTGTTTTATTGTATACATTGATAGGGTTTTGTATATCTCTATAGGTGTAAACTGCCGTTGGTGCATGTTTATGCAGTTCCGCCGAAAGTAGGTTCGTTGGCTGATAGCTCGATCATGTATTTCAGCAAAACATTTTTCAATGGATAACCATTACTTATTGCATATAGCCAGTGACTTTTTTGTTTATGAAAACAGTCAGGTATGCCTACATAAAAATACCAGTGTTTGAATCAGAAACTTTTCCGTCGGCGGCCAATAGTATAATGTTTTTTTCTATGAAACCAAAGCAATGAACAATATCTCAAAATTTTGAATTTACATGATTGATTCCAGTATGAATCAAATAGGTAGAAGGAATTGCTATCACATCACAGTGTTATAACACCCCGTTACACACTGTGTACGGCTAAGTCGTGACCGTTTTTCAAGGGAAACACGTACATCTTGCTACGCGAGGGCTTAATACAGCATCCATCATAGCTATTCCACATAAATATCTCAATTTCGAACTCTAATAGGCATGGATTAAAAACATGCACTCCAATGGATTCTACCAAAAAAATCCGACTAATAAGTTCTTTAATTACATCTTCCATCGCAATACTTCTAATAAAATAACTTTATTTTAATAGACCAGTTGATCAGACTGATGAAATTTAAAAATTTTGATACATACTTTAAGCAATTTTTCAAACGATAGATCGCCATCACTGTAGAGTAATCCAAAGTGGATTATATAATCTTTAGGTTAATAATGTAAAATTGCAAAACAAAAATATAAAACCATTTCGTAACATTTTACGTAGTCGGAGTTTAAAACTGAGGACAGTCTCATTTTTTGTATCGGTACGTAAACCGACCTACAAGGACAGAGATGGTATCAGCTTTAAGACATGAGTATGTCCACATTTTTAAAAGCAGTTGATATTTATACATTACTTTGACAGGTTTCCAGGTCTTTGTATAGTGCACACAGCGGTGAAGAAAGTCCCACAGTGGTTGTTCGAAACAAAAGATATCAGTGGCTTAAATCAAACGGAAATCAATAAAGTAATTCATTACTCAATAAATCCATATACAAGTGTACTCTTTATAATTTCGAAACGGAATTCAAAATAAATATTTTACTTTTAGCTTCACAGGGAATGTGCAATTGCAGCTAAAAATATAAACTTAAATGTTCTACGTTTAAAGTTTTCCGCGCACAACGCGATCACAAACGAAATCATATGCGAACCAGTATTTTCTGACCATATAAACAATTTGAGTAAGTATTCAAATAACCCTTTTTCTTGATCATCAACCCTCCCTCCCGTGTAAGGCACTCAGATATCTCGGATTCGAATGCTAAGGTTACGAAACATTTTCTAGACAAGTACACATTTTTTTACATCAGGTAACTTTATTGATATTAACAAAGAATATTATAAGTATGAATATTATAAGTATATAAGTACATAATAAATTATAGATATTTATTCGTAATCTAGTCACAAGTACTGTGTACTAGTAACCAAAGTGATAAGATCACTTTTGGATTTGACAATTGGCCAAAGCGTAAATTTAACTTTACTATTATTGTAGCAAATGAAGCCGCAGCTGATCAGCTGCCCTTGTCATCATTTTTGATGTTTTTCTGTCTGCAACTAAAGTAAAGTTTTTATCATATTCGATTTTTATTGAACTGCTCACAAAAAAAAAAATTCCCCGCAGGAAGTCCTGCAACTAATATTTTAAAAATATGCCGCATGAGTAAACACGTCAGTCGTGCTCAAGGAGGAGATGATGTTTATATGCTAGTGGAGAAAGTAGTCAAAAGTAAGTAACTTTTTGAATTGTCATCAAATTTCAATAAACAGTATAGCATACTTTACTTGACCTGAAGCGGATTTCAAATTAGGTCGGCGATTTGAAAAAAAATTAAAGCATCTTGTTTAATATTTTTAAGGCACAATCAAGACTAAGAAGACTATAGGACCTGTAATATTTTGTAATACAATCTCTTTTTGCCCAGAGACATGTAAAGTTTTAGGCAGCTAAAATATAATAGTATAGACAGAATTTGTAAAAGCATGGATGCAGAAAAGATTCCCTTGAAAAGGTTGAAATATACTGCCGCGTTTATCTAATGATTATATTAATCTTACTGCACATATAAAATACAAATAGTGGATATAATATCATTACCCTTTTTCTACCAGAGATTTGAGTGCAGAAAATTTTAATTGTAGTGCTGAAATAATGGAGAAAAAAATACACTTAACGTATCACTTTACATATAAAATTATTATTAGATAATATTCAATATAAACAAAAATTAAATGAATACAAAAACGTATGTCTACATTTGAAAACATTAGTACACAAATATTAACTTATATGCTGTGGATGCATCGCGACTGATATTTTTTATACATACAAAACGGCTATTTCTTCCATTCGTACTAAGGAATATTAAGGTTTTTTTGTACTAACGCTTAAAAATGGATATCGAATAAATAAATAATATGTTTAATTTTACAGAGTGCAAGTATACATCTTACACTGTAACAAAGCCTTATTCTTTTGATTTTACATAATCAGAAGAAAAAAAGAGATCATTATTTTTTTAACTTTTAATTGTCTAAGGTGTTGCAAGGTGATATTGCATTTAATAATCAATGATTGTTAGTCGTGCCAAACAAAAATATTTACACTAGTTTGAATATTTTTGTTATGTTTTATTCGGGTAATTTTCATGTTTCAATTTAATCGTGTATTTTAACCAAATAACCGTTTTTGAAAAACTGCATCTAATGTTATATTTTTGCAAAAATGCAAATAAATATACTAGTGAATCTCCTAGTAAAAATAAATTCGCTTACTTCTCTTACAAGCACTGGAAATTAGTTTGAAATATGATCAGTGCATATCAATAAAGACCAAAAGAAGTATTCGACACTAATTGTGCGAATTGATGAAGTATAAAAAAAGTATATAATATACTATCAGTACAAACATAAAGATTCACGCCATGTTTTGAAACTGAATTCAATTGGTACAATTTTTTTTACATCACCATGAACTTGGTTACCCAATTAAAAGTTCATAGATTTTAAGTATAATTCTAGTTCCATACACAACCTATCGTGGAATTCGAATTCGCAGTGAAGATGGATTGTCAAATAAATAATATCTTTGATAGTGTAACCTGTTTTAACAACCTCCAAATTTTTCAGAAAATATTAAAATCCGTTTTTTCGAAGTATCTGATGATGGACGTGAAGTGTGGCAAGATTATGGGAGATTTGTGGACAGCGATGTACATCACCAATACGCAATAGTTTTCAGGTAAATAGGTATTTAAATCCTAAATTCTCATCAGTAGCCTCTACAATCTTTAAACAGTTCCTCCACTACCAGATGTACCAGATGTATGTACTTTGATATTTTCATAATGGAATAGATTTAGAATTTGAATTGATTATGCACCTCTTTGAAGGTACCGAAAGTATTGTATTTTTATCGGTTATGTCTTTAAATTAACAATGCACTTTACACCCAAACCTTACTATACGTACTACTTCAAAACAAAAAATTTGACTAAAATTATTAAAATCGTAAATCATATTTGTTCATTTGATGAACTTATTTTATTGCTAAGATTTTTCTATTATTAACTTGTTTTATCAACAAATATTCAAAGATAAGCCAGGACTTAATACCATTTTTAGCCACTTTGCCAAGTTAAAATATGTTGTGGTATTATTTTGTAGGACCCCGCCCTACAGAGATATAAATATCGTAAAAAGTGTAACAGTTTATGTTGAGCTGGTGCGTCAATCGGATGGACAGAAAAGCGAACCAAAGACGTTCTGCTACGCTCCTAGTAAAAAGCGCAAAGTCTGTTATGATTTTGATACGCCTCCACGTAAGTACACAAGTATCTGTTGTGCGTTTAGCTGACAAATGCATATGTAAAAAATGGGTTCTAATACTACACCACTGATTGTTGACAGCTGTTAGAAACACGACAGTTATTAAAATTTACACTAGAGTCATAAAACAGTAACGAGTACAGTAATAAAATAAAAAAGGTGGTGACTGTAACTGTAAGCTTTCGTTAAAATTATGTGAAATGCGTAAGAATATAATGAATGAAATAAAATGAAATACTCCTAATGAAATTTTTATTTATTTTAGGGACACCTAAATACCACTTAGATAATAAAAGGATAGAGCTAAACATTGGTGACAGTGAGGTGAGTACTGAGATAGTACTCTATGACTGAGAGCAGCTTGTCGGATTATATGCCATCGCGCATGCGTTGAGCTTTAATCCTATGAAAAGTGATTCGAATACTATATGAGTAGAATCCATATCTTAATGTATAAATACGGTATATTTTAACTAGGTTTGACATAGGAATGACAATGATTTATACCTGAGTACATATCTGATCTTATCGTTGAGTGTTACAAACTATGTTTGTTTATTGCAGCAAGTACAATCATGCAATGAAGTCCAACAAAGTATATATTATGGAACTTCACTTGAACCGAATCATGATTCCGGTGTTCAAGTACTCATAAATAATACGGATCCTATTCTCTCGCAAACCGATACTTTAATGAGTCTGCCGTATGAAAAAAATAACAACAATAATTATGATTGTGCCGAATCTATAGCAATTAACGGTAAGTCTGATATTCAATAAAATACTTATAATAAAATTATAGCGTATTCCTGTATTTTAACTCAGATCTTAATATGGAGATATAGAAAAGATACATGGGGAAACCTGAGAGTCTCTTTATTTTCAGATCCAAGCACTTCATTCCAAAACTCGATTAGCGAGCCCGTGAGTATTATATATTAGCCGTTTTATTTAATAAAATGCCGCCCATTAAAACATAAAACAGCTTCCTAAAGGCTAATTTAACTAACTGATTTCGAAATACATCCACACCTGTACATTTTAAAGGTGTAGTTGTTCGAAGTCTACGCCAATTGGAGGGAAAGTTTATTATTAAATGTTGTGTATGTAATTTGTTGTTGTGTAATTTTACTGAAACGAGACTTCAGATTGATTTTAAAAAATAACCTGTTTACAACATGACCATAATGATTATGACAATTTTTGTAATTAAATATAGGTATTTAATTACAAAAGTTGTCATAATAATTTAATTGTTTTGATTTATTTATTTTGTCATATTATATTTTTTTTAAAATTAGATATGGATTGTATTTAGCAAAGGTATTAATAATTCAATGTGAAATGTTATATTTGTTATTTTACATAATGGTAAATTATTTATTGTGTTAAAAAGTGATATTTAGATTGTCGTACTACATTATTAAAATTATAATGGATTTATAATACTAGTTAAATTTCCAATTTAATTGCATATCTCTGGTTCTAGTAACATTATCACATCGATAACCGAAAGAGTATATTGGAATTAAATAATGTAAGACCTTATGTAACTATATTCATGCAAATGAATGATTTATTATTATTATTCAAAGATTTTTGAATAATCGCCTGTCTGAACCGGAAATCGAACCGACCAAATTGTCAAAAGCGCGCGTATTTTTTATACCGATCTAAGGACTCGATTCAAAATGGTAAGAACTCAATTACAGTAATTTATCTTCATGCAAAATTGAGAAATGATGATCGAGAAAAGAGAAACGAAATAAATATGATTAAAAAAGAGTGACAAAAGAACTTGATGTATTATTTTAAACATTCACTCTTAAAGATAACTAAAACACCAAGGAGGGAAATCGTTAATAGACTGTCAATTTTTATACCATATAGTGAAAAACATTTTTCGCATTAGCTAAAGTAAATAAATTGTAAGCAAAACGGTTTTTTAAATCAAATCTTATGGCCTTCCTTTTATTTAAGATGCTATGTGATTTCGTTAACATGATCCGTATATATACAACTAAGCCGTTTGGTTAGTATTAGCGGGAGCTTTTTTACAATTTGGGTTCGATTTCTAGTTCAGATCTTTCTACAATATTTAAGATACTTTCCCTCCATCTGACATAGCCTTGAGACGCCTTATATTCAAGATTTCAGAAGAGAAAGGTAAAAATAGTAATGATCGTTTTGTTTCTTGCTCTATCAGTCTATAATGACCTTTTAGGTTTTAATTTCACCTTTGTAATACCTATTCTTCTAAGTATGCGACTTCTAGTTAAGTATACTAATAAAGAAATAAAAAAATATATATAAACCATTAGGTAATATGGAGGTATGTCGATGTGACAAGGCCTAAGACAAGAGTGGCAATAAAAACGTAGGTTAACTCCTAAACATTAAAGTATTTAAATTAAATTTAAGTCAATAATTTAAAACTAAAATAGTAGAAAGTAGTTTTGTATTATAAATAAGTATAATATCTTTTTCAGAATCTGACTTCAACATGGGACCTGTCATGTCCTACCGGATCAATTTCAACCGAAAAAGACGGACTGTTCATAGCAAACGACCTATATGTGACACTCTCCCTCGACGGTAACATAAAAATAACATTGCTTAACTTTTGTATTCCATATATAATCCAAACATAATTTATGATTCAAATGAATAAAATTAGTTTTCCCGTATGTTAGGGTAATTATTATTCAAAAATTATGACGATGAATTTTATGCGGTTAGATAATTTAAATATAGTTACAGTCGGAAGTAGGTAACCATTTTCATCATGAACAGATAAAGTTAAATCCATTTATAAAAAGGTGGTGTGTCATGTACTATAGTGTTAATCTACTTCAACGTCGACCGTATAATGCGATATAACTTCTTCTGTCCGTATGAAACTATATGATGGAAGGGAACCAACTGCCACCTGCCACCACTGCGACGGCTGCCCTGATGAGGGAGCACAGCATACGCTTGCGGTGTGCCCGGCATGGGTGGAGGAGCGGCGGGCACTTACTGCTGCTGTGGGGTACTACCTCTCCCTTTCAACCGTCATCACTAGGATGGTTGAGAGCGACAGGTCATTGCAGGCGTTTCTCACCTTTTGTGAGGCCTTAATGGGGGCGAAGGAGGATGCGAAGAGAGTGCGGGAAGCCACCGCCATCTCTGGTATCCGTCGCCGTAGGACGGGGCGACGTAGGACGACCTTTGGGCGTCTTATGCCGTCGTAATACCTGTTGGGCTTCGGGCACGGCTGGGGCCCGTTACCTGGACTGCACAGCCCAGTCGGCGTACCTGCACACGGTGCGCCGACTTTAAACACCAGATGGTTTGGGGGGTTTTTTCTTATCCCCCGCAAAGTACTCCGAGATGGAACCAAACCACGGTCGGGCCGCTCCATCGATACTACGGCGAAACGTCTTCGGGCCATCCCGTGTTGTCGATGGAAAGCGGCTAGGTAGGGGCGTCGCTGAGGAGTTTAGTGGGTGAGAGCCCCACACGCCCCCCTCTTCCTCCTCCCCAGAGGTTAGGGGATCTGCTTGTAGAGCTTCTCCTCAGCGTCACAAAAAAAAGGCACACTCAAATTAATATTAAAAATTATATTACACCATAATTAATTATTAAACTCTAAAAATTGGAAAATATATTTGATAACTTTAATTATTCGAATTATTTGTCCTGTCTCAAATGTTGAGTATTTTTTGTTAAGTTGATCGTTTTGATTTTTTTTTTGTATTTTTTAGATATGTTTGATGAGAAAGTTATGCAGTTTTTACAAGAGGAAAATAATGATAATGTAAGTAGCAACCGAATAAACTGTTTTCTAACATCTTTTTTGAAGTGCTTAATAATGGAACTATAAAGTAGCCCGAGCACAAACAATTTCAGTTGTTTCACAATTGTTGATGGTTATTATACAATAAAATTAAAAAAAAGAAAGAATTATCAGCATATATCGACGTAGTACGATACTCGTAGATACTAAACTCATTTTAGTGAATTTTAGTATGATGTAACTATGTAATAAAGTACATTTTTTATTAGATCATTAAAATATTTTATTATTTATTAACAAGTTTTTAAAGTCGGTGGCGTGTTTCTATTCTTAATTTGAAATTATCATTGTCGTTTCACAATCTCCACCTAAGTTTCACGTCACGTCGTGTTGAACGAAAAGAGTGCTTTGCGGCGCAAAAAAAACAGGAATTACCTAAAATTGTATTTTCATCTCCCTATATGATTAGTTATAATTAGTATTAAGTTTTCAGTAATATATTAACCATGGTGGAGACAAAACTTGTCTTTTACCCGAGTCCCATCTGTGCTGAAGTCTTTGGACAATTTATAATTTATTTAAATTAGTTTCAATACCACCATTGCAGATTAAAAGACACAAATCAGCAATCGTGTGAAGAATTGGCTTTGATCACTGGTTGACCAAGTATTCTAAAATTTTACTTCGTGTGTAACCTAAAAAATTTTCTTCCGTCAATCATGAAATAATCATACTAAATACTTTTATTTACAGATAGTACCTGATTCGGGAGGTCAAAAGGTTTGTATTATTTTTAAGTATATATTCTCTTCATCTATATATTCTATTCGTAACTACTGGGGTGTAATTTTAACTCATATTTCCATTAACTTGAATGAATGGTTGGTAATCAATCCATCGTAAGCTCTTTGGCCTTCCTAATAGAGTTCATTGTACATTAAAATTGATTTGAGTGCTAATCAAATAACGGAAATGAGAGTACTTCATTTTACACCACCTGAACAGATTTTTGTAACATCGTGATAACTTCTGAACTTATATGAAAAGCAAAAGGTAAAAAAAACGTAACGTAAATTCGTAACGTTTTCCAGAATAAGCAGTCAAGCAAGCCGTTGGAAACTCGGATAAAAGATGAAGCTATTGTAAAAAAGGTAATGTAAAATTATCTAATCAATTCAGATGTTTCTGATAGATAATAAGTTTCGATAGGGATTTATTCAACTCATTATCATCAAAATAATCTTTCTCTTTTCATATTTTTTGTTTATCAGTATTGATAATAGACAGAATAGATACTAATAATACCTTTCAGTGAATTTGAATAGATTATTTTATCTACACGTACAGTGGTATTCAACAGGCTTGCGGGGCTATACTAGCTCTGCCTGTTCCATCTGGCCTGTTGAAGAAAATGAGGACGATCCCACACACCTATCTTCGATGCTACAACTCATCGAACAATGACATTTACTAGATTACGTTTAAAGGCGCGAAAGAGATATCGTCAAGACTGGACTGGATCTAGACAGATATATCAAGAAGACTGATTACTTTATTAATCTTATTCTATACTCCAATTATATTTTAAAATTCATTGATGTTTTTGTCATTTTGACTATCTAAAACATAATACATTTTTTAATCAAAGATAATTCTTTTATTAATTGAATGCAAACCTCCGAGACTATATAAGGTCAACTGCAATTCGGGCAACGAGACTCACACAAGACGGAGCTAAGATTCCATTTCTGAATGGTTGACGAAACGAAATTATGAGTGTATATTCCGCGACGGAATATCCGAATATGTAACATCAGCCTATAAAATTAACCAAAGGCTATACATGCACAGAATATCCTGCATAGATGTGGAGTGAGAGCTGATGAGCCCTCCTGTACCAAAAAAAGAGTAGAAGCTATCTGGGCCTTGTGATTTGTACAGTTAAAATTAAAATTCATTTATTTGTTTGTTTGTTCATTTATGGTTGAAACCCCCGTATGGCACATTTAATTTTTTGTCTATCTACTACCTTTTTCATGAACATACAGGAAGTTCATATTTGCAGCTCAGCCTGGAGACCTGAAAATGTTTATTACCCACAAGGTGGGTCTAGCCACTCCTCCCCCCTTAACGCTACTGCGTAGAATCAATGCGGGTCGCGAGAACCGCTTCCGCAGTCATTACACTGCCAATGTTAAGCACAGGAAGCGGATTCGGTGCGGCCTCCAGGCGCTCAATAACTGCAGGATAGCCATCAAGGACTATCACTAGTTTGACAGCCAGGGCCTCCCAGTAAGATCCAGATCCTTGGATGTTAATCCTCTTGGGCGCTACACCGCTACCAACCGCACCGTCAATGAGAGTCGACTGGGGTACCGACCTCTTCTCAGTTTCGGTCTAAGCTTCGGCTACCGTAACTTGCCTCCGAAGCCTCCTGGGCTTCCTCTTGCTGGCGCCACCATTCCCCATAAGAGGCTTAATGTCGCTAGCAGGACCCGCTGTCCCCCAACTGTTGGGTTGCTGTTGTTAGGGAGGTTGGCGGAAAGTACAGTGTTGGGAGAGGGCTATGGGGACATATCTGCAGTCTGTGAGCCAGCAGTTCACCTCACTTGTCCGGTACTTAGAGCCACCATGATGAGGGCTATCCGCAACCAGAGGATACCCGTCATCGTGGTGACCTAATATCATGACCCCACCTCCCGATCGCAATAGAGGAATGCGCCCGGTCGAGTCAGTGACACTACTCTGTGTGTGTTGTGACGGTGGGGTACATAGCCTTACATAGGTAATATGTACAGGTTACAAATTAAAATTACTAAATTCCATGATCGTCAAATTTTCAAGTTTTTTGTGAAATTTCAAGATTTCAATTTAAAATCAAATTCAGTAGTGAATGCTAAATAGCAGATACAGTTAAGAGAAATAAATATAGAATAGTATATCGATATAGTGACAGTAGGTATATTTTACTCTTGTGTTACAAATTAGAAAAATATGATCTTTTATTATTTTATCCTACGTGGAAAGTAGATGCCACATCCTTAATGATAAAGAAATGAAGTCATTTCTATATTTTTCGAAAGTTTTTATAAAATTCAAAACCTTGATATTTATTAGAGGTTCACTTTCAGATGACCAATGTACTGAAATCTTATATAAAAACCATACCAGCCAAAAGTGGCACGGATTACAACTCTGAAATGATGAAGCAAACGCTCGAAGAACTATTCAAGCTACGCCTTTCGAATGGAGACAAGTTAGTCAATTATTATTTTAGAATGGATAAAATACCGTAAGCAGTACTATTAAACAGTACAATGCAAGTTTCTGTTATTGTGTTGTGTCCTTTTTAATTAACTTTGTGTGTACATAAATTGTTAAATAAATAATAAAAATTTTAATGTTTGTTAGGAAAAGAGTGTTTCAAGAGACTCTTTATTTATTATTTTATTATTTATATTTTACTTTATTTACTATGTTAAGCTCAGCAAATGACTCGACACCACCTGATGATAAGAAGTACAGGAGTCCATATGTGAAGATAGCTAGTGAAGCATGCGACATACTCACCTATGGGTTCCTACCCATGTTATATGAATAACACAATACAACATTTTGTGAGACTAATACAATTTAGCAATACTGCTAAATAAAAAGCGGAAAATAAATTATATCCACTACTTTTACTCTCTTCTCTCGCTTCACTTTATGATCTTGTCATTTTTCTTCCTTTAATTGCTATTCCGATAGTAGTATCTTCTACACACCAAATAAAGACTTATGCTACGTTCTAGCTTTCTCCATATGGCGTTAATTTCAAAGCAACCGCTTTTGCGTTACATAATCAGTTCTGTTCACCACTTCGACATGGAACATTTGCTCAACATGAGAAACGATCGGATGCAGACAATATTACATTTGGCAATTGCCAACGATATGCCGGAGATTATTTCATTTCTAATATCTAAAGGTGAGTTGAAATACGAGACGATATGAATAATTCATTCTTACATTTTTTATATAATAAAAATGTATCCTTCTCTGTACGGTCATACTCATAAATTCTGTGGTATCGAACTATAAGTGTTTTATATCTTCGCTACATAAAAAAACGAAATACACACATAACAGTCAATAAATTGCGCATTTGCCTAGTAAAATATCAACTATTTATAACATATGGCACACTTCACACATTTTTAATGTGTTTTCAGGTTGTGATCCAATGTTGGAGGATGTTGGAGGCAACAATGCCTTTCATTACACTTTGATGTGTCAATCATCTTTGAGTCCTCTCTTTAATGCAATCAAAGGAAGTCAAGTGTCATACGATTTGGATGCCTTCAATTACGGTAACCTTATTTAAAACTGATTAAAGTGCTTAATAACTACATATCTACAAATTATGACAATCATTATAATTACAGAGAAGCAAACAGCGCTGCATTTATCTGTCATATACAAGGATGCTGCAGGTGCTTCTCAACTTTTAAAAGTAGGTTCAAATTACAAAGTTCAGGACAACGAAGGCCGGACTCCACTGCACCTTGCCGCCTACGATGACTGTCCAAGCGTAGCGCGTGCACTTCTCGCACACATGCATCCAGTAAGCAGTATTTTCTTTTCTTTAAATTCTTGATATTTTTTATCTGTGTATGTATTAGAACTATACACAGTTCCTGCCACATTATTTTTCTTCATAACTATATAAAATACTGCTTAAAACCAGAGAAATAATACTTGTGGTATAGCTTTGTGGTTTGTAGACCTCTATGGTAAGGTGTTCTAGCTACACAATTTACCCAAATTAAAATTCATGCGGCTAAAAATGTGATTTTCCTTAATATTTTATGATTACAAACGCACTTTGTCACTCTAGTACTTGTCAAAGTGCGTTTGTAATTTAGTAATATTTTTTTTAATTAGGACGATGTAAATGTAGAGGATTCCCTTGGCTACAGTGCACTCCAGATTGTTTGCAATGGACATCTTAGAGAGAACACTGTTGACATGATCATACTTTTACTTGAACATAAGGTAAGAAACCATAAGATTTCAGCTGGTCAAATTTAAGTCAATGCCATTATAGTATAATCACGATGAGAAAAATGTATTCTTAAGGAATAATAATAATACTTCATTTTCGTCTACAATTTAATATAATTACTTAATTTATTATTGGTATTCGATGGTTCAAGGAAATTATATGGGTAACGAAATCGTATGTAATTAGGCTAGAACCGAGAGGATTGGTGCAACAGAGAAGACGCCTTCGCTCAACAATGGGTTGATGTCGGCTGAGAATGATGATAAAAATACATAATGTATTTTCCATCGGATTTAACTTTTCTTCATTTCTGTGTAAACTTAGCAACTTCATTTACCTAATTTTTTATTTAGGCTGATCCAATGAAAGAGGGACGATATAAATCAGCTTGGCACCTGGCTAAAAATAAACGAGAACTCAGGGAGATCATGATTCGATATCTGTTAAAACCTCGTGCAAAAGAAGAAGACTCTACTACTGATGAGTTTGAATCAGCAGACGATGCTAGTGTAAGTACCTACATAACATAGTATTCTTTTTACTCTATTCTTAAGATTTATTATTATTCATACTCTATTCTAAAGACAGTTCAAACTATTGTTCAAAATTTGAAATTGTTAAAAAAAATGAAATGAAAAAACAACTCTTTTTTTTAAATTAAGCGTCAGCGTATGGATGTGTTACGAGCTGTGGTTCGATTATGAAAACAAAGCAAATTTCGCCGTAGTTGAACTCGGGTGGATCAATAAAAAATTAATAGTTTCCAGCTACTGCATGCTTTGGAAGGCACGTTAAGCCTTCGTTAATTGTAGAAACTGTCGTATTAGGAGCCAAACTTGTCACCTATTTCTCCCCTTTAAGAAGGCATGCTTAGAGCTGTTAAATGGTGATGATGATTCTACCTATTACAATATAGTTGATTGATTTCATTTAGGCTACTTTTTAGAAAAAAAGACAAAGTATATGTTATATTATCTTTTTACAAGGATTCTGAAATTTGCATCGAGTAACGTGCTGGATAGCGAGTTATTGACAGTCTGCTACAAATAATCATGAGTAAACAAATAACTTAAATGTGTAAGTACCGCACACTGTAAGAATTCATTATACTTAAGTACCTTCCGACTGTTATTCTTAAATTTAACTTTTCTATTTCAATAAATTTTTCTAAGTTTATTAAATCTTTACGAGGCAGTGATTGTAATATCTTTTGTTGTCTGATTTTTTATATCTTTGAACATGTATATTTTTATTGAAATGTCAAAATAATATTTAAGAAAATATTTTATTGTAATATAGGGTAATGCTTATCAGTAAGAATACGCGTATATCTATATAATAATTAAGACCTTGTAAGATAATCAATAAAAATTAAACGTAATAATTAGAAAGTCGCAGGCCTGGGTAGATTACCTGATAAAGGCGGGATAACACACGTTTAGATAATATGACGTTTTCTAGTCGGTCTATTGCTATTTTCTCATACTTTTATTTCAAAATTGGAATATTTACTGTCTGTAAGTAGATGTGGCCACTATTACGCTGTGCACTGACTAAATAAAATAAAAATTATTTGCATATCTCAATCCAATTCAATAAAAAGGTATAGAATGACTGTTACGAACGTCAAGTTAGTTGACACTTATTATAGACGATCCATACACTTTTGGCTGAGGTGGCTATTGAAAGAGTGGTACTGAACTTAAATTTAATTTAGTTCGTGCTCAACAGCATTGTGTCTAGTAATTATTTTTATTATGAAATAAAGTAATTTCGAAACGAAACGAAGTAGTGTGATACGAAACACGAAACGAATATTGTATCTTGAACATTAATTTTGGACCTTTAATAATTATTTTTTTGTTTCAGAGAACTGAAATGGACTAATTTCATTTAAAATATAATTATTTTAACTTAAATATTATTATAATAATTATTTATGAAAATAAAACATAAATTAGTATAATGTCATGTAACTAAATAAATATACATATGAATATTGATAAAAAAGCGTAAAATAAACTGTATAACACTATAAATGTAATGATCGCATTAAGTTCACCGAAAAGTATTTCTCCCTTGTCACCAAATTGATTTAGGATCAAAATGCTCTTTATTTAAATGGACTCAATTACAAGTTTTTTTAAATCTTCAAAATTTAACCCTACCACCGCTTCGACGAATACTTTAGCTTTGGAGAAGAAGCCGTGCAATAAATGTTTGTAATTATATTTACGCATATTTATCCATTACATGTCAATATTCTACATCTTTTACCACGTTTTGTATCTAAAACGTGGAAATAAAAATTAAGATCGTTTATTTTATTCTTATTGTTATTATTTAGCTTTCGTACGCAGTTTTGCTTTTATGATCAAAATAATTTTTCCTTATTTTACTCTCCAACAAATTATCATAATTCTTAATTGAGTTACTGTGTGTAGCCTATGGACCTCTTTTGTTGCATTCATTTTTTGATCTTTGTGGTGTTAAATTTTATTGCAAGTAAGTACGTGTTAGGTTTTATTTCACAAAAACCTCATACGCTTGTCGATAGATTGGGTCGCAAGTACAGAAATTTAAAGCATAAATATATAGGTAGGTGGGTACTGTAGGAATGTAATATTTAATAACATGTTGGAGAATTGTGATAAGAGACCGGAATGTAGCTCATTCATGTAATTGCATAAAGAATTATCCTTAATACGATCTAAATGGTCGCTTATTATTTCCAATTTCCTCATTTCTTTGAAATTGTCTGATTACTATGCATTTATTTTACTGAGATTAATATTAGGAATCTATCTAATTATAATTTTTTTAACCCTTGCCTAGTGCGGTCTCGACTGACCCCGACAATTATAACAGTGATCTATTATAATCACATCTATCAATTTAACGTTTATTATCGTTACGAGTTGTTAGAAGTTAGAGGATCCTTTTATTATACTAATTCCTTTTATTAACTATAAAAGGAATTATTATTATAATGTATTTTTATCATTTATACCACATTTGTATAGAGGTAAATATTACATTGAATCCTTAAGTCTTAACTTAGTTCCATATATTTATTTAACTGAGGAGTTTAGGCCGCAGTTCCATCGTAGAGGTTTAAATTATGTTGCTCTGAGATTGGAATGATAAGCAATAAATATTAATCCAATCCAATTGTATAATAAGGTAAAATTTATTTGTTTCTCTGTAATTGTATCTTAAAAATGTTGATGACTTTCACATCACATCTTCAAAACAAGGGAAGTGCTATCTTTGTACCACCAGAGTTGTGGCCTGAAGAGAGGGAAGGTGATATGTGTTTTCTTATCATTATTGAACTCAATAAGTATTCTGCTTAAATGTAAGATTCATTCTTCCTCTCTTGGTCTCAACGGACTCGGGTTTATACGGCATTGACATATCACGTACAGTTTTATTATATTATCGTCCCTTTTATAATAGAAGCATAATCTTTGACATGAAGTGTGCAAAATAAAACGAAAGCCAGGATACTAGGACACGAATTCTCCCCTCATATATGAAGCCAGCATTCTAATGCATAAGTTAAGTTAAGCGTACACTGGGAAACTTGGAGAGATGATACGTCTGTTCATCATAGGCAAGGTGTCAGAAAAGTAGAATAGTTACCCCAAATTACACATATTTGCAGATTGACAAAATAATTGCGGCAAATCTAGTCATAAGAGGTATTTTATTCTAAAATTCAATAGAATTTTCCAAATAAATCATGGTCTTTCAAATATTAAAAATATCCCAAGAGGTGTCTATATTGTGTAGAGTACGAATAGGCATTACATGTTCGCGTCACTTTAACAAAATTGAGTTAGACAACTCCTTTTTCAAATGTAGTCGGTTGTGACCTTAGACCATATTTAAACTAATTTTAAATAAGATTAAAATTTCAGTTCCTGTCAACTATCAATTTATGCAGTGTTTTAACTTATTGAAACTAAAACTTCTAAAACTGTAACTAATAAACTCTTTTAAGCTTTCTATTGAATAATTTTGTTTATCCTTTTCAGATACTCAACTGATTAATACAAACTTACCAACTCGTTGTCATAGCTTATCTGCATTAAATTAACACAAAATTACATTTCTTATACATTTATACATTTCTATATATGCTTGGTTAAAACTTTAGGCTGGCAGTAGGGTTGCCAACTGTACTATAATATATAGTATTATACTATTTTTAGCGTTTGCGTACTATATACTGTTGGACGTATATACTGTTGGAGAAATATTTAGTATGCAAAAATACTATATTTATTTACTATAATTTTTGAGTAACTAGTATCCTGTACGAATGTTTAAGCTGAAGAATAGGAAACCGGAAGAATATGAAACCAAGCTAAGATAACATTGTAAACAGAAACACATAAGACAGTTATCTGAAAATATATTTGCTAGGGTTTGGGTGTGGAGTTAATGAAACAATTCCTTCGAGATGGGTTTATCAATATTTTTAAACATTTTACTTTCACCTAACAAACCACATTTGGTTAGCTATAATTCAAAACTTATGCATTTTTCCCATGTAGACAGGCTTTTGCCAAATCAATCTCAGTCTCTTCAAAAAATATATTCCATTATAAAGTTCCTTCTTATATATTCTCTTCTGTCTTCTAATAGGTATAAGTGTGAGAAATATTATATTATATATTATGAGAGAACTCCTTCCAGCAGACAGGTGCTTTTTGACATAAAAAAGTGAAGACTTCTCTGAAATTAGAGTTGGTGTAGTTTTCCTGTATCCATGGCTTTGGATACTTTCAAACATTTTTGATAAGGGGTCTAGATTGAAGTGCCTCATCCAAAAATACTTGGTTCTGTAGTTTTTGTATATTTCATCTTTTATAAGCTCTGCATTTTAAGCTATTCAATGCCATTACATTTGTAGTACTTTAACTACATATTCTAGCCAGGACTAAGTCCACATATTTGCAACTCTGTTATTTGAAATTTTTCAGATATTTATTCAGTTTTTATCACATTTCCAAAACTTATAATTACACTTTCCGTGAGATAGGATAACTTTCGAATCGACTTTATATACCCAGACTTTAATGTAAGCATGAGTGGAATTCTCATAATTTATTTTTGAAGTCTTTTTGAAATTGAGTTAGATATTTTTATCTAGTTACTCATCCAACGATATATGCCCTTGAATGAATATTTAATTTCCCTCTTCTTGCTTTTACATTAAATTTTTCAAGGTCAGATCTAACCATTGTTTTAAAATTGGAATGTTGAATTTATATCACTGTTAATAACAACTGGCACAATGTTTTATTATTACTATTGTTTTTTGCTTGATTACTTTGAATGGTAACTGCTCCAATAAGAAAAAAATTATAATATTATGTTATTAAATATTCACTTTTCAATGAATTTTACGATACGAGTTTTTTGAGTGGGCTTTTTTGCTATTATAATTCTTATATCCTGTCATTCATTGTTGATCTGAATTACAATAGAAATTATTACAAAATTAATACTATTCAATTCACCAAATGATTTTTCAGCATGCAATTGTATTGTTTTAGTATCCTCCAGTAGACAATTTATTGCAGACTGGAATTATTGCCCTGATCTGTCACAAGGATTATTGGTTTTAGCCTAGTTTTAGTAACAGTCGCAATTTTATTTTTATAATGCGTTTGTACCTTCACAAAAAAAAACAATCGGGTGAACCCCAACACATAAAGACAAGAATGTAGTCTTCATAGTTGCTAGTCATCTCATTCAAGTCAACAAATCCATTAATATAATATAATTTTTATTCACTGCCAATGTCAATATAGGTCCTAGTGTGTAGTTTCATCCAACAACACTACACAATTTTTTTACCTGAAAATATATTTAGGTTTATATATTTTACAATTTTTTTTTTCTTTAGGAATATTCGAATAAAAGCTAAAATATAAACAAAATAATATTGATAATAAATTTAAGCCAAAGGCACACCATTAATAAAAATACCATTTACCTGATATTTTTCAAAAATTTGTGGATTTATGCTAGTACCAATATTATGTTGCTTTTAAAGACAAAATAGATTTTCACCCTTATTTATATCATCTCTCATGTCAAAACCTCACCTCTCTTGAATATTAAACCATTTGGCTTGTGAATTATATTCCTTTTGGAGTCATAGTCTTACTCATATTCATATTCACTATATAATCATCTACACCTTGGTGTCAATAAATTTTTATTCTTGACCAATATTCATCTGATTACATTGCATAGTGTTTTACAGACTGAAACTGAAATGATAAGACAGACATATTTATTCTGATATTTAAAAAGAAATAAAAACATTTTTGTCAACACAAAATTATATTAGTTATCATAAGTCAAAAACAGTCATAACATTATAATATATATGGAAAAAAATAGTTAATTTTCTCTTTGGCAAACAAGCCAGTAATATAATTATTCAAGTAGAATCCCCAAAAAGCTCTTTTTAAAAATCACAGAACTTCTCAATATTATTAGTAAAAATAATCTTAATTTAATAATTTTGACACATCTGAATTTGTCCCAGTTTCTTAGTTTTAAGTACTGACAAAAAATTAGCCAAATTCTTGTAGCCTTTAAATGATTTGGTAAAAATATAATTTGGAATATTATAACATTGTGGTATGGTTTTGAGAAGACATGGTGTAATCAAAAAAAGTAATAGTGTACTGTTTAGGATACTTACTAGACTCTGTTCGAGCATGACATTTCCTCATAATTTAGTGCATAAGAATGATCAATGTGACATTTTCTAGAGTAACTGTGATCATCATAGTTAACTGAAAAAAAATTGTATAATTTTACTTTGTTTTGGTACAATGTTTTATTTTGAGATATAACAATATAACAATGATGCTTACTTATTAGTCAGATCTTATTTGAGATAATAACAATAATAAATTTTTAGTATTAAAATTTACCTATTTCTGTGGAGACAGTTGAAGGTTCTCCTAAAGATATCTCCAGTTCTGAAAATAATGTAGGGCAGGCACCCATCTTCAGACGATTTGTAACCTTTATAAATTTTTTCTCAAAGTGTTTATGACACACATACATGTTTTTAGTCTCACCTACAAAATTTTCAATTTTTATGCAGTTCAACCACTTTATTTTCATATCCTCATTCATAGGAAATTGATGAAATTTAACACTCTTTCGTAAACTAGTGCACTCAGGTACGCAACACTTTCGATACATTATTGAAAACAGATCGGCGGGAGTGATAGATACAAAGAGGCGGATATTAATCGAACAGTTATTATCAAGAGAAACAAGCACTCATTTGTGATTTAAAGTGGCGGAAACCAATTGAACCCACAATCTAAATAGAGAACGACCTAAAACATTCCTCGTCATGAAGCACTGGCACTAATCAGTGGTGAGAAACCCAGTACAAAAAGAAAATTGTATGAAAACTTATCCTTCTATAGCCAACTTAAAGAAATAATATATAATGTTGCCATTCATATAAACTAAAAAAGTGATCGAAATAAAACATGTTTGTATGTTTTACATCTACATTCCTTTTTTAAATTCATTGTTTATGTTTTTAGTTAAAGTTTTAATTTCACATGCTCGGAATTTCCAAGAAGCAGAATGAAACTATCTTATTTATCATCTTAAGATAATATTTGTAACGTAATGTTAGTATGTTATAAAAGTGGTATGGTATCCCTAAATTTAAAAATACTATATGGATGCTGTCTTTGCATCAGATCATATTACTGTTTTAATAATTCTATTAAAATAGCAACGTAGTGTTTATATGCTCAGTGGCACTAATAATAGTCTTCGTAGTATATTCTTTGACTGGCAATGAGCAACAATCACTGATTAGAAAGAGTAGGCAACAATAAAACGTAGTATTTTAGTGATTGTATATGCTCTTTAGACATACTCATTCTAATCTGTGCTCTCAGTGGAGCATGTAACCATAATATGAAGCACAGATTAGAAAGAGTATGCTAAGAGATACCACGTATTAAGAAATCATAAATTAAAAATATATTGCCAACGAGCAGAGCACAGGTTAGAAAGAGGACCAGAGAGGGAACTGCGCTGGGTATTTCAAACGTTACTTTCGATTCGAGCATAGACTTAGTAGATGCAACGCATTCAAACACTGTCATCATTACGACAAGGTTTTTTTTCAAAGCCTGACCGGTATTGCAACAGAAAATCTTTAGTATTTTTTGTAAAATTATACCTGGGACAAATTATACAAAAAAGTAAAAGGGTAAAATTATACAGGGAAACCTTTGTTTTCTGACTGGGGATTTTGAAGTTCCATTTCCATTTATTCATTTGTAGGGTAAGTTCATTTATTTAACATTATGGTATCATTTCATAAGCATTTGCTTATTATTTCATCGTAGTTATTGACAAAACATTCCATTTTCGTATCATCTCGTCGTTACTGCTAGCAACTATTCCATTTTTTTTAAATCTCTTAATTCAATAACATAATGGCGGGGCTTACCATTAGTCACTACAAACTCCTCGGGGCAAAGGGATATATAACACCGTTATTTCGAAACCAGAAATAAAGACTTAATTAATAAAACATTTGCTTTGAGTTCCCTATTATATGAAGAATTAAACAAAAGAAATAAATACATAATGAAAATGATAAAATGATACATAAATGTCATAAAAAGACGCGAAAATGGCAAGAAAGTTATAAGGTAATGAAAAATAGATATTTATATATATATCTATTTTTTTTTATATATATATATATATTTTTTGTGTATATATATATATATATATATATATATATATATACACAAATATCCTACAAATGAATTAATGTAAATGAAACATAGAAAAGCTAAGGAATGACACCAAAAACAATGCTGGAATATGTATCCTATCTACTGCATAATTTAGCGATCCCTTTTGGAAAGAAACTACTCTACGGCTTTCTCATCAAAAAATACATTACCTGCGACAAATAAAGAAACAAAATAAACAACACCCAACTGACGCCAAAATTACCCGCGAAAAAGTTTTTAAATATAAAAACACCACAGATTATAAGTTGGCATTCTTTTTTGTATTTATGTAATTTCTGGTTATTTTAGTATGTTTATTAGAAAGATGATCACGACGCTTCATATTATATTAAGAAAAAACATAAAGAAGTCACAAATATGTAGATTTTCTTCAAGACCAACTGCTTCAGAAGTTCTCACTGCTTATTTACTGCAATGTAATGAACCTCCCTGGACGTCTTACTTTGTTAAGGTAGGCATAGAAGTGTTTTATTTTAACAATTAGTTACCTAAAACTATTACTAGAATATATTATTATTAATTTTGAACTGACCTGATTCTTCTGTTTATTATCATTATTAATAAATATGAAATAATTATTTGTTTCAGTACAGTAGTGTGAAAGAAGATCAATTTGGCATGTCCAATTTTAACTGGAAAGTCGGTGGCTCTAATTATCAAATACTGAGAACTGGTTGCTTTCCTTACGTCAAGTATCATTGTTCCAAGAAGAAAAATGAGGATCTCAATGTTTCTGATAAACTTATGAGAGCCATTAAAGTGTTGAATTTAGGTAGGTAATCCTTGAAGTATTTATAAATATCAATTTAGCTGTGTATTTTAAAGAAATAGAACACTTGGTATATTGCATTTGCATTATAGTCAAGTCAAGTACAACCACACTGTAGATTACTCAACAACTTATCTTAACAAAAATGGTAGTTGAAACAACAATTCAAGCACAAAGTACAAAAACACATGGGCCATATAAATATATGACTAGTGTCTCACAAGTCTCTTGCAAAAATATAATCATTCTTGGTTGTCCCAAGTTGGTGTGTTTTCTGATAACCCGTCTCAAAACCCTTTTAAAAATCTTTATATCGATGAAAGTCAACATATGTTCTATCTGCACCCTCACTACAAAGGAATTAAAATTTACCCCGAAGTTTGACTAAGGTTAAGGTTTATTTCTATATGAACTATGTGGCAGTGGTAGAGTAATGCACTCTGGATACATACATTTGCTTTGTATTGCTTGATACAGCAATTGTTTTGGTCCATTTGGTGCAGTACAGAACTGGTTACAGCAAAACATATCTACATTTTCTGCAATCGATAGGCTATTATTTGCTTTTGTTGCAGTTTATTAACATAATGATAACATGGTACTGATAACAAAAGCTGGTAACAAGCTATTACAAGCTGGTAATAGCTTGTTACCAGCTTTTATTTATATAAATTTTAATTTCAGGTTATAGAATTACCTAATTTTAATTTTTTTGTAGGTGGTATTTTAAAGAACTTAAATAAAAGCTTAGATGATGTTCATGAATTTTACTAACATAATTAGCTTTTTATATATGTGGATATAGGAAAATAACAATATGTATGTAGGTTGATAGGTTACTTGGTTTTACTTGAGTATTTATTTGGTTAAGGAATAATATCATGTCAATAAAACACCTTCACAGACATTGGATTATGGAATCAATTTTATTACCCAAAAAGTTTATAGTGAGTCAACCTTAAAAAATAGTCATATGCTGTCCCGGACTTTTTAGAATGTTTAAAGGAGAATATTTCATTCGGAGATTTGATCACCATGATATGGTCATAAGACCATAGAAAAGAAGCTAATATTGACCTTATCATTAAAACGTCAACCTTTAATATTGTTAATATATCAAGCCATGTTAGACCATATCGTTAACCTACAGTGTTCAAATTATACCTTAGGTACCTGATATGACATAATAACACATAATTATCATGTAGAAGTTATGAGTTTAGCTCTGTCTTTGAGTTTGATTGTAACCAATAAGAATCAAAAGACCAACAACAAGAGGACACTAGCTGCCAAGAATGATGGTGGCCACAGAAAAAGTTTGGTAGTTTTATTAATAAAATAATTTATTACTATGAGGGCTGTAAATGATAGCTGTTACTATGCTATGCTGATGAAATAAGAATTGAGCTGCACCACGACCACTGACTAACATCATTAATGGATGATTCATTAATTAATATCATCAAAAACTCATTGCAGATATCTTAAATAGTTGTTAGGTACTCTCACACGAAAACAATTTCGGGAAAGATCTTAATTATTGAACACCCACGCTTACGCAGAGCTACGAGATAAAGAAATGGAGCTCAGAGATTAATGCATTAACGATAAGTAAACTTTTACTATTTATCTACAATGAGGCTTTATAACAAAATGACAAATAAGTAATTTTCAATACTTCACAAAAAAGGCGCAGATCGAGGCGATTCAATATGATTAAAATTAAACTTGGGGTACAGGACAGTATATTCATATGATTCAGACGCAGTTTTCAAAACAACGCTACTATAAAAACAAGTAACAATCTTGCAAATTAAAAAGTTACATGTTCTCAGAAAGATCCAGTTCCGATTCCGAATTTCGATAAATATTAATAAGCGTCCAATCTTAGAAGCTTATTTTATATGATATCGATATTCGCCTCGTAATTTTCGTATAGCAATGAAGTAAGTAAGCGTGCAGCGTTAAATGTGCTGCTTTAAATATACATTTAAAAGTAAAGGCACAGTAGTCGGGAATTCTGTGCTAATAGGACGTCCTCAGGCTCGGTTTGTGACTATTTCTGAAATATCTGCAAGAAAATTGTAACGCTTGCTAAGGATAGAGGCATGCATCCTTACAAATGGACTTATGTCCAGAAGTGTACTATTGGTGTTGACAGTGGACGTAACTGGGCGTGTAATAATTGTTGCGTTTGAGTCCCCTAGCACAGGAGTAAAGTAGACTAGGTAACATTTCTTGCATGCCTAAATATTTTGAAAATCGTTTGTTATCCAGGTATTCCCTGTTTATTATATGGACTGGCGGCGACTCAACTAATTAGGCACTCAGAAATTGTTCACACAAGTAAAGGTCCTGTTACGATTTACTTTCTTCTGCCAGAAGATAAAGGATCTCTGTATTAAGTGAAATGTTATGTGTTTATATGTATTACATAATGTGTGGTCAAAATAAGAATAGAATGGAGTTAACAGCAAATTATGACGTCATAGACGTTAAACTTACTTCACCACAGTGAGTGTACATAATTACAGTTACATAATAAAGAAAATTATTATTATTAAACACCATGAAAATGTTATATATAACTTCTTCGAACTTACTTCATGTTTGTATTATAAATTAATACTAATAGCATCAGTGTATTATTTGATGACATGGTAGTGAGTTGAATAAGTAGTTAAGTTAGTAGTAGTTATTAATGTTACAATACATATTGGTGAAATACTGTATTATTTGTGATAAATATAAAATATACACACGATGACTGATCAAGCAAAACGTTTTGATATTTGGTACCTTACTACATTGCAATAAGTCACTTTTCAGTTTCGTTTTTCTATATTGATCATTTGTAGTCAAACTTATTATGTTTGTTATTTTTAGATTTATTAAATTAAATTATTGTTAATAATAAAATAAAATTGAAATTGTATTGAGTTTGAAGTCGTTTTTAATTAAGTTAATTATTATGAAAGAAAACAAGAGCTCGTTGTATTTACCGTTGTGTTTTCGAAAATAAAGCAATATTTTTCATGGTCAATCCCTTGCTTACCCAATTAATATTTGTTATCTAGAGATAGTTGGACACCTTTCACCTACCAATCCTGATTGGGCTAGCAAAGCGTGGTAGTTCTTGTTATGGCTCAAACTTCCTCATGTACAGCAAAGTACAGCGAAAATAGAAGTACATCTCTGTCTCTCTTTAGTATGATGTCATACCAACAATTAGGCATTCAGTAATAGTTGCAACCATACTTAAGCGTGTTAAAGAAGAAGTTACGCTGGGGTACAGGCTAGGGACCCTCCTCACCTGCTTAATGTCCTCCCCATTCAGTGTAAGGGGCGGTTTACCAACGAATCCAACCGGCGTACCATGGCACGAAACAACTACCGGATACGAATCGGTAGTGGTTTCGTGGTCGGGTATTCTCTACCAAAAAGGCTCTTTTCAGGGCCCATTGGTGGGTCTCCAGGAATCTCTCCGGATTGTGGACTGGGCTGGGAGCTTGTAGTTTGTGGCTTTATTGCAGTGATTGGTGGGATCTCTAGGCCAGTGAACCCTTTTAACGTCGGGGATTTTGGGCCTCCAAGGTCCACAACTGGTTTTGGCTCTAGTCGCCTTTGGTAGTGTCAAGGTTGCGTTCCTCACCGCCGTGACGAATCCAATGTAAATGTAAGGGCACCATTCCCTTACATTTACGTTGGATTACACACCTAAGACGTGGGGCTGGCGGTGTGTCCGGGTGGCTGAGACTGAGATTGATCGCGGGTTATATTTCCGTTTTATTGAAATGTAAAAGTAAAATTTAAATACATACTATTTAATTAAATATTTTTTTGTGTATTTCTCTTCTGGAATTGACTGATGTACAATAAAGATATATTCTATTCTACATACATATTAATATAAATATTTAAATTTTATATTTCGTACCATTTTCTGCTTGCGGTCATGCAATGTTTATCTAAAAACTTACAAAAAACTAAGGTTTTCTTTTTGTAGCTACTACGACTATTAACGAATATAATGTGTCCATAACATATGATTTTCTGAACATTTATGAATAAATCTAATATGGACCAATTAGAGATTTAAATCTTTAGGTCTAATATCACATTTTTTAGTTTACACTAAAAATAATGCGGTTAAGTAAGATATTAAAACTCAGTAATTATTTTCTTCCTTAAAAATACAGTTTTAAGTAGGTAATTAAAACAAACTCAATTGACTAATAATATTAGTAGATTGTACTTTTAGTAATTGTAACAGCTGAAGTTTAGATGTGAATTTACAATTTTTCAATTTCGGAATCACTACTATACGATATTTTATGTTGGACTTGGCCCCCAGTTAACATAGTTACTATTAATAAGACCTACAATAGACAGTCCAACACCTAAAGAATACACTGTAAATCTTTTATTACACGTTAACATGTACTTGCCTACAAGAATTTCAAGGATCTCGATTTTAGTACACCGTAAATCATATTAACCAGTTTTTGTTACTACGCATTGACGTCTTACTGTAGTAAATTAAAGATTAAAATTTAATCAACTAAGTTTTTAGGAATGTCAAAGATTCGTAATTTAAAAATATTTTCCTGTTTATATTTAGTAACAATGATTAAATAGAAACTTTGTCAGTTAAAGAAGCGGCTTCTTTTGATTAAATTTAATTTGTTTTTCACTTTAGGACAAAAAAGCAGACCTTGGGTCTGCTTACGCCTTGCATTTGTAACAACAAAACACTGCTTCCATAGGTTTGAGCTCCCGAAATAGCCCAGGTACTACAGTACAGTAACACAGAGCGACAAAGAAGGTAGTTATTTAGCTAGCTGCATTCCCGTTGTGTTAATAAACTTTATACCTTACAGAAACAGTAAGATTATACTATAAACTATATCGTTTATTATATAATAGGTTGGATGGTTTTATTATACAATAGGTTGGGGAGAAAGTTTCTTCGTATTTTATATGAAAATTCAAGACATTTTTATTCAAAGCGAATTTAAATTTAATTACAGTATAAATGTACCATTTTGTTCGTAGACTTTCTGCCATCTTGTAATAAGAAACATGATCCCTTTCCTAAAAATCGCAACAAGTAGTTATGGCAGTCCTCATTTGATGTTAATCTGACACCGCCTAAAGAATTCTAAAGAGACCGAAATAGGTGGAAATCTGAAGATGCAAGATCAGGGCTATATAGAGGATGCATTAACACCCAGTCAAACTCTTAATTTTTGCTGAGTGGCTAAAGATGTATGTGGTCTAGCATTATAATGATGAAAGACCACAACCTTTCGATTAATCGAATCCGGCCGCTTTCTCTCAACTTCTTGCTTTAATTTCATCAGTTGTTGGCAATGAAGATCCGAATCGATGGTTCTGCCCAGCGGTAAAAGCTCATCATGAACAATGCCCTTTCAATCCCACCATAAACACAGCATCACCTTATTGTGAGTTAACCCAGGTTTTGGCACAGTCTCGGGTACGGGCTGGAGACACTCCCCGCGTGACAATGGATCCAGCCGGAATAGAACCGGTAGTGGGTTTGTGGTCGGCTAATCTCCAGCAAAAAGGCTATTTTCAGAGCCAGTTGGCGGGTCTCCAGGCACTTCCCCGGACTGCGGAGTGGGCTGGGAGCTTGTAGTTTGTGGTTTCATAGGCGTGGTTGGTGAGGCCTTTAGACCAGTGGACCCTTTTGTGTTCGGGGATTGTGGGCCTCCTAGGTCTACGACTGGTTGTGGCGCTAGTCGCCTTTGGTGGTGTCAAAACTGTTTTGTAGTCAATTCCCAGTTCTTCAGCTAAGTCATAACTGTTGATATGCCAAACTTGCTCCACTTTTTCAAAAATAGCGTCCATTTTATCTGTAACAGAACGACCAGAGCGAGGTACCTAGGACAACATAATTCCCGGATTGAAAACGCTTAAACCAACTTTGTGCTACTCTAAACGTCACAATTATTTTTCGCGGCTTGCGTTACAATTTTTCCTTTTTTGTAATATAAATTTAAAATATATCTAATTTCTTAATTCGATTCGTTCATTTTGACAGAAAGAAAAACGAATAAAAAATAGAGGGAAACAAAACTTTCCTAATTAGATTCTTTTTTTGAAATGTCACCTTTGTAATGTCATGATAATACAGCTAGATAAAAGTATATGACTGTAAAAAAATACTCTGTAGTAATGTAATTTTTTTTAAAATTGTATTTAGATTTCGACAATGTAATTTAATTACGTAAATTAAAATATTTTTTTCTTGTGCCTACTAAGTATAATACAATAGATCTTGACAGATGAATAATAATTGTAATATCTTTTCATAACGTAGCATTCAGATGGTTTAATCTTGATTAACTTTATTTATTTTTATTAATCTTTCATCAATCGTTGTATGGTCTGTGTTTAAGCCGCGAGACATGTCCCTTTGCTATTATCATTTAGGACCCTCTTGATTTCTGTAGGATGTGCGTAAGTAGAAAGCAAGGCACCCATTGGTGTTTGGTTTAATTTTAATCTACTATACCAAACTGTTTGTTACTATGTATGGCAAATTCAATTTAAATTATGCTTAACTCGAATCCAAGCCGCAACTAAACTACGGATTTTATTGCAATTTTTAATATAAAATAATATATGGATAGAGAGTTTTTAATAATCTTAATTATTTTTAAGCTTTTAGAATAGGGGTTTAAATACAGAATTGCTGTTTAACTTAACCACTCAAGAATTAAAATGAAAATAATATCCTTTATTGTTCAAATAAAACAAGAGTTAATTAAACAAGAAAGATATATAAAAAAGGGGACTTATCTCTAGCAAGAGACCTCTTCCATCCAATAAATAATCAACTTCGATACGACATTTTCGGGTTGACTTTGGCGGTTGAGTGTAATAAATTAAACACATGCATATATCATTTTACAGTACTACGGTTTTATATAATTTTATTTAGATCAATATAAAAGTACTTAATTATAAAGTAATAATATTAACAAAATAAAGCTCATTATGAAACTGTAATCGATGCTCACGATTGTTGAGAAGTTAAATCTGCTTTCAAACTATATTTGAATGAATCACAGCAATAAAAGCTGGTATGTAGATATCAACAGTTATTGCTGTGCAAAACTTCGAACCATGATGACAACACCCGCAGGGAACAGTCCCGACTTATCAATCGGAGCTATCTAGCTCGGGAAACCATTCTAACATTACAGGCACTTAGAAACTCCGTACTTACTCGGCAGAGTTGACTCTAACCAACTAACTTTTTTCCGCGATTCAGACAGTATCTTGCATGGAAAATTATGTTCTTTCAAGCTTACACTACAAAATTCCTTCACACATTTTGTTCAGGTGCCCAGAGTTCTATTGCAAAGGCGTAATGGCCTTTCAATGAGATGATGAAAATGAGTAGACAATGAGCATAACTTTGATTAAATTAAAATAAATTTTAATATTTTTAATGATTACATAATTTTAATCGTTAAAAATATTTCTCGAATTTTTAGTACTAAAAGGCAAATTTATACTTTAACCCCTAATAATAAAGGACAGTTTTATCTGGACGACAACAACAATGAAATTCGATCAAAAGTGATATAACGTATAAAACACTAGCTCAATAGATTAATCTTATAGGGACCAACTACCTAGGTACCAACATTTTAAGTAGTAATCACAACGACTTAAAATATCGGTACTTAGGTGATTCTGATTTTATCGCATTTAGTGGAATATAAACTGTATAGGCGTTTGGAACCCTTATGAAAGAAATAGGATAAACTTATTGAAAAGAAAAAACTATAGTGATGCGAATAATCTAACTACATTATCCATATCATTATATTTTTTTTAAATGTACAAGCCAAAAGAAAATAAGGTAGGATCTAGGTACCAGTCATTTCTCTACTCTCCTCATCAACTCAAAAACAAAATAGAGTATCGTTAATTAGCTAGAATAAATATAACAGAACTACTATTACTATCTTTTGCAGAGTTACAGCAGTTGCTATGGTTTAAAAATTTGTGCACTAATTTAACTAAATGCAATGTAAGTCACTCAATTCAGATAATTACATGTATCCTTATTAGTATGCTAAACTGCCGGCATTTGGCATAATTCAGATCTGATAACCTAATGTTCATACGGTAAGTACTTAGCAATTATCCTCGTAGCAATTTCCGTCAGCAGAGCAGTTTTTCTAGACTGGATCTTTTTACATAGTTTGCTACATTTCTATTTATAGAATGTCCCTAAGTTTCCTAAACCATTATCTAACTATAGACTAGTTAGATAATGATTTAGGCAGTTAGATAATGGTAGAAGCAGCATCATAATATGTTGTTAGAGACCTACCTAGTTTAGTCAACGTTTACAATGCGGTAAACTGTATATCACTCATTCAACCATGCCAAACGATGGAAAGCTTGAGAATTTGCTTCCAAAACTTTTTTAAATCGTTATTTCGATTAACCTACACGAGAGGTACTATTTAATGAATAATTATAATTAATTACTTAATACTATATGTCGAACTGTCTCGATTTTGTTAGTTGTCAGTTTTAAAATCGCATGAAAAGACGCCTCTGTTGCTAAGTATTGGAAACTAGTTTATTATGTACTTAACTTACGTTGATTTTAACTTGTTTTTTTATGAATTTAGTCGTATCCCTAGGGATACAACTGACAAAACGTGTGAGCTTCAAGCGTATTGAGACGTTTCGTCGTAATTACTTTCAGCTGACAATCGCATATATAAAAATCTGTTCCAATACTCCACAACAGAGGTGTCGCTTCGCTTAGAGGGTTTTTTGGCGCGTAATAGCGGGATCGGTTGGGTGCTGTGTATTTTATTTCACATATTGCGTTGTAGTGTTGTTTTGTCATGTAATTGGTTTTATGACATAAGGATTGTTAAATCGTGCAATATATGGAATACATCATTCAGCGTTGATTAGTGACTTACGTGAGATTTTTCAGTGTTTTATTTCCATTCATATATTTATGTAGTGTGTATTGTAGGGTAAGTTTATTTATTTAACATCATTATATGATTTCATTCTCGTTTACTTACCATTTCATCGTAATAATTATCATAAAATACAATTTTCGTATCATTTTATCAAAAATCGCTTACATTGCATTCCATTTTTACTATTCTCGTAAGTCATTAAGAAAATAGCGGGGCCTACCATTGGTCGCCAAAAACTGCATGGGACAAAGGGATATATTACACCGTTATTTCGAGGCCAGAAATAAAGTAATTATCACATAAAAAAATTACTTTTCCTTCCCTATTATATGGAGAATTAAACAAAAGAAAATAAATACATAATGAAAATTATAAAATGATACATAAATGTCATAAAAAGACACGGAAATGGCAATAAGGTAATGAAAATAGACAAATATATATACACACAGATATCCACACAAATATATATATACACACAAATATCCTACAAATGAATTAATGTAAATGAAGCACAGAAAGCTTTATTTATGGCTCCAGGAGGAATCCTGGAGCCATTAATAAAGATAAAAACTAGATTATTGAAAATATGGCTTAAATGTGTTACCAGGCCAAATATTTGGGTATATATATATATATATAAAAGTACAATTTATCGTAACACAGATCAAAGATGAAGGGTCGTTGGGTTTCCTTGAATATTCAATGGAAAAACAAGATGTCTCAGGAGCACAAAGCAAAATTAGCAAAAAATACAAACCATTGTCACACAAGTATTTTTTGTATTAAAGTGGCATTAATTTATTTAACAGACAACTTACATGACATGTGTTATCGTTGAATGATAACATAATGAGTTCATTGTGTAAAAGTCCTACATATTATATGACGAGATAAATTAAATTAGTGCTCTTAATATAACACGTTAGTAAACTTTAAACTATGACCTTAATGCCTACAATGTTTTGTCGTTCATTTCTTTATCACGTATGTCGAGTGCGATACTGGGTACTGGATCAAAGACTCAATAAGGACCCACAGACATTCCAAAACTGTTCTAAAATGGCAATATAAACAGCCGTTTCATTCAAAAAAATATTAGATAAGGTAAAGAAATATTCGAGAATTAGGTAATGTGGGTTATCAAATCTGAAGGTAATACCTTCACTATCTATTTTTATGAAACCATTGCTGAACACTGATTATATTTTGTGATTTTGTTTATTTTGGTGGAATCTATTAAATCTAACACCTCTAAAAATAAATGCCCTTCAACAATATACTACCGGTATTATTCTTACGAATATTTTTATTTTAAGTTATAAAAGATTCATTAATATAAACGTAGGTAAGTAATTATCGTATTTGTATTGTGGGTTAGGAATAGTGAATTAAAATAAATAAATATAATTTTTGAAAGGTCAAATTAAAAAACACATTATTTCTCTTTACAGAGAATCTTTAATTTCTCTTTAAAGAGTATTTGTATATATATAGGTTAATGTAAAATATATTATTTTTTGATGTAATTTTTTCTGTTTTAATACTTTCACCTTTTTTTCTTGGTTAATTATATTACTATTGGTACATACCCCTATACATTTTATTGTCACTTTTTCCATTTGTGGGGCTGCTGGAAGAGATTTCTTATAGAAATAAAGCAGTACCTTTGTACAATTTTCTGTTATTCTGTTGTGTACTTCTTATTTTCTTTGTGTGTATAAATAATAAAAAAATATTACAATCTTTTTGGCAGACTACAAAAAGTCACTGAAATGAAATAAGCTAAGAAATAAGTTTATTATAGGATTATTTCGACACAATTTTATGACAATTTCATTATATTTTCATTTGACTATATTTAAAAAAGAAACAACTTAAATTTTAGTTTCGTCTAAAGTTGTGAGTGACAATTGCTTAAAAAATTAACAAAGACTCGTTACATAAAAACTGCAGTCAGGAATTTGGTAATGCCAATCACAGCAATTACGTAAAATAAAATATGAAAGATCACTAGGTGTAAAATATCTCAGGCATATATATATATCTGCGTAACACCAGCTTATTCAACATTTTTTGGCATTACATAACGAGAAGAACTATGACACTAATGAATTATAATTTTATAATTTATGATTTAAAAATAATTGATAAATACCTACTTGTCATCTAAAGAAGTAAAGAATTAACACGTTTTTTTCGTTTATACGTATCACAGTATGCCACTTAGTATATCTGCTTTTTATTTTTCATGGGCTTAGATTTACTGCTGACTGCTAAGTCGAGAGAGAACAAGGGATAGTGCGAAACTAATCATCATGAAGAATCGATTTAAAAGTTAAACAAAGATTTTTTTACAACTTCATGAATACCACATATAGCTATCTCTCTTGAATTTGCACTCCTTACCATTTTTTTTTTAGTTCTGGGAGTGTTCCCATTCATCGACGGGCAGTCTTTCAGTCTTGCTTAGGTATCTACAATCAATACCGTGATTTTGAATATGTTTCGAATGCTTGTCGTGCGTTTTAATAATATGGAAGCTTTAAGCGTGTAGGCCGGAGAAAGCCCCGGTAACCCCTACTTAACCCATGTAGCCATATGTATATTTGCAAACTATTAGTATGGGAAATAAGGTTTAATTTTATTCATCTTAATCATCATCAGCGGAGTCTCTCACTGGATCTTAAAACTGATCAGTTCTGCGCTGATCGCATCCCGCGGCTGCTTTATCGGATTATCAATAGTGCGTCACCCGGTACGCGGCCGTCGTTCGAGGATCTTTCCGCCTCAACCGCCGTCAGTCCTCTTTGCAATGTGCCCTATCTATTTAGGCTTCGTACTACCTAGTTCGCCTACGGATTCCATCATTTTATTGCCCTTGATTAATGGCGATCTGATTTATTTTATCTAAATTCAATGATAAGAATTACACTTGATCCACATTAAAATAAAGTTTATTTCCTCAATAGTAATTTTACGACGATGAACAGGCAAGTTGGTATTTGCTTGCCCATGGTCCAGTAGCGTTAAACTCCACGCGTATACCAATAATATCAGGGTAAATTTTTCCAATAAAAAGTCGACCCTGATATTATTGGTATACGTATATTAATTTTTGCCTAGGAAAATCTAAAAAACACCAAAATGAATTAATTACTCAACAAAATTTTTAAAAATCCTCATAGCATTCCGCAATAACATTATTACAATACATGCTATTGCGGAATGCTATGTACACAAAAACATTGCTAAATGCAGCTAAACAAGAAAAAGTTGTAGCTTAGTTTGAAAAAAACATATCCCACCTGTATAAGAGCAGACAAGTCTCTTCTGATAATATACAAAAAAATATTTAAATGAGTTTTCTTACGTACGTGATTCAACTTGGCAGAACTTACACGTGTCAGCAAATTAATCATGTATTAATAAGTACTCTTATCTTGTTATCAGTAAGCACTTAAAAAATACAAATTTAACGTGTAACTTACCTATAAAGATGGCTTGTGACTTTACTTACGTGAACCTACGCCTCGAACGTGTGATGTCTTCGACCAACGCAGCCAAATTTTAGATTTTTAATGTATATACTCTTCCTCTCTACCTCTTTTGCAGACCCCTTGTAATAATAAGTTTCAAATACTTTCTAGGGTTACGTAAGTTGACCAAGTTCAATTAAAATTTTATTAAGTGCTCCTGTGGTTTTCATATGGTTTGGCGGCAAACTCCGCAGATGTGTCAACATATTCGACGATGCCAAAATTCACACTAGAACCTGAGCACTCAATTGGCCTCCATGAAAGATTGTCTGAAGTTTAGGCCCAAAATAACATGATTATTAAGAAACCTATTCTTTCAATTTATTTTATCTATAAGTTCAAAAGAAACTATAAGTCTATCATCTATAAGTTATAAAGGGTGTAACGTCGAAACCAACTTAATTGTAGCTTCGTCTTTTCAATTGCACTACTATGTTCATAGCCGAAATTATATACTTGAAATATTATGTTTATCTTCCTGATAAAAGGATTATACTTGATTAATCTTAATTTTCATTGAGATTAACGAAATATAATACTGCCATAGAGTGCTCTATAATTAAGATTAGTTAGGTAAGATTAGGTGTTTGCTAAGGCCATCGACATGCAACCTTAGTATTATTACGACTGATGCTGTCTGTCACTTACGTCAAAAATAAAGTTTCTTATAACTACACTCGACATTGTGAAATAGTAATCAGTAAGAGGTGTCCATTTGCAAAATTATCTACTTCAGTTTGCCATAGCCACCTGCTTCACGCTTCATTTGATGGAGCCTGTAAAAAATTCCACGCCCTAAATGTGTGACAAAGAAAAACTGACAAAATGTAACTGTGCGTGTGCAGTGTCTCGACCGAGACTACTCTAGTGACCCCATAGACCATCTGAGAAAGTATGTATACATATTTATATTATCATAAAAACTGTGCTGACATTTTCTTACTTTCGTACTTAACAAACATACAAGCTAATTTAAACAACAAGTGTGAACTAACCTTATCAGTTATCACGTTGTTAAGCAAAACAAATCTACTGCTGCAGTTAATCAACTGCTGTTTTTTGATTATACCTTTATCACGTTCTGTATCATCTTGAATTGGAAATGAAATATCTATCAATTAGTAAATGATAAAAAACGCGTTAATATTTAATTATTATCAAATCTTAAAATATTAATATTTTCAACGAATGTCTATACTAATTATAAGGTGGTAAAGTTTTTACCTTGTGTTACTTATCTATTAGGGAACATGTCACTAGTAAGCGTACTATTAAGTACTGTCGATTTGCATCAAGTGTAACAATTTGACTGCAAATCATACTTACGTTCGTAATTAATATGCAGCTTTCTAAAAAGAATTTGCGGTCGTCTATACAGCTAATACTCAAAAGGACCTACCATGCCTCCTTGATAAGAACCGACCTTATCAATACACTTATTGAGTTAAAAATTAATATAGCTACTTTAAAACAATGTAATCTGTGAAGTACTAACAAAATGAGACACAATAAATTTTATTAATGTGTTTACAAAGATATAAGCAAATGTTTTGTAACCTTTGCTTTAACACTTAACAGAATATAATTAAATCTTACTTAGTCTTGTACAGTTATAAGTAGATGGAGGACACTTTGAAGCAAATAATATCATTAACATAAGTATATATAACGTTCATAAAATATTTAAAGGTTTTTAAGATATGAGAAAGACACGGTTATTTTATTTTTGTTACCTACTGACCTCCTCCGCCAGAATTAACCTTTTGCATATCCTATAATAGGAGATATTGTGTAACACAAACCATGGGAGCTATAGCCGGACCGAAACAACAAGACACACTTTGAAAATCAAACTAACACCCTTTTTATCGAGGAGGAGTCCGTCTACGGACCTACTCGCTACTACTATGTGGCGGATGTGTATGGGTTTTGCCCAGCACCTGATTGGATATACCTACTAAAAGCCCTTGATAACAACTCTGCCCACACGGAAGTGACCTTGATTCTGCCATGGTAATTCACCAAACCACTCCCAGGCAAACTAACATCACTATAAATCTGAAATAAAATTTTTGAACTATCATCAAGAATGAAAGAGAACACCTATCCCAGATGAATGGTTAACTAATTACCCTTACGTGAAACTGTGACTTCGTAATACTAGTATAGGTACAATTACACGGCTATGGTTATGTTTTTATTTTTATTCATATAATTGTAAAAATTAAAATTCCCAGTGAAATCCGAAATGCGGGTAGCAAAAGACAGATTCCTGGGAGGCCTATGTTTAAGAATAAGTCATACATATAGTACATTTTCTCACGGCTTACCTTGTGTGACTCCAGTCGGATTAGGACGAATGTGTTTTGCCCAAATGTAACTCCGGGCTACAAAGTAGCTAGGTGTCTTAAGAATATAATTATTCCTATATTGCTTTTTTTTTCTTCTTTTAAAGCTTTCTTACATTTTCCTATTTAGGTACCTACGTTAAAAATAATATTTTAAAAGATTTTGTTTAACGTACTATAAAATTACTTCTTTTTGTCAGATATAGGGCTTCTTAGACTTTCTGTTTGTACAAGTGTAACACACCCAGATGAAATTTAAAAAATCCAATTCTCAAAATAAGTTCCTAGTTGAATAAAAATGCGCTATTGATACGCGGTAAACTTATAAACAAAGGGCTTAAAACAAATAAAGAATTAAACAAGTTATAGTAAACAATACAAAACCGCCTTCTGAATGACCCTGACATTTATATTAATTAAATTCTTTGGTAGGCAGTTAAGTAACATTGCTTGACAAAGTTCACGCATAACTTCTACGTCTCCAAGTACAATATCAGCTGCATCCTTAAATAGTCATATAATTACGCCCGTGTACCAATTTCCTTGATTTTTAAGTTTAATTTAAAGAATCTTCGAGTTTACGGCGTATGACAGTGTTTACCTTTATATGCGTTAGCCTTGTTAAATGCTTGAATTTGTGTAGCACAAAGATGCATAACTAAACTTAGAAAATAAATACTATGTATATAATATTAATCAAGCGAAATCACTTAATTATCAATAAGTTCGTAACTTATCCATGCATTATAATCCTATGATTATTTTATCGACTGTCTAGCTATGCTATTTTGTAAGGAACGATATGAAAAATCTCACTATCAGTCCATGTTTTGTTTTATCGAAAATATTTTTAAGCACCAGCAAAACAATGTTAGTATGTATGTACACCGAATACGCCGAGATTTCTGATCCGATTAACGTGATTCTTTTTTGTTCGAATCGGAACAATTGCCATTTGGTTCCATAAAAATTTAATTCATTTTAGCCCAGTAATTTTTACTTTCTATTTTAATGAATGGTGCTTTGTTTCATAAGCTATTCCAGTATTTTATCAAAACATACAGACATGCAAGTCGACAATACTGACGGTCACCCATCTTACTTTGAATTTAAGAACTGACCACTCATTGTTAAAGAAAAAACAATTGAAGAAAATTAAAAATCGACTTCAAAACAATAATAAAGCAAAAATAATTCAATTTAAGAAGTTATCCAATTTAAAATTATTTTTTTGGAGTTTGTTCGACTTTCTATTATTTTATCTGGAAACCACTTAGCTCTAAATCGCTTTTCTTTAAGTATGAGAACCTGTTTCATTTATTTATGTAAGTTAGTAAAAAAAATATATTGCTCTAAGTAACTGCACCCGGTTGGCAGGACACGAAACACGAGTTAACCATAATCTAGAACTTTTAGGGATCTTAAAATATTTTTTATACAGAATCATGCGCAAAACTCAAATAACAATTACATACAAATCAATATATTACATAAGTATTACGCTGCTAAGGTTTTAATAGGGGCTTCCAGAGGATGCGAAGGTTAACCAATTGACGGTTAGTGTTTCTAATGACGAATGTTTCAAGTGAGGGGAAATCTTGGATCCGATGTCTGACTAGTCCAACACCAATGCCTAATGCTCTGTATAGACCATAACCGATCTTATTACAACTGTCTAGCGTTGATCAAAAGTTACATGTTTTATGTTTGTTTTGTCGCCAAGAATTGAAGCACAGGTCAGGTAAAGATGTGACTTCTATATGTGACCCTGAATTGTATCTAGCATCTATCTCCAGATTGTGCTATACCTATGATTAAAGAAAGGATCATCTGTCAAATATTGTTCCACACTAAAGGATAAACAATTTAGGAAGCATTTATGATGATATTTAACGCATTACTCACCCCTCTATATATTATTTTACCTACTGATATCCTTATATATATTACACTATATTGAGAAAATAAATTGTAAGAAGTCAGCTACTCTGCTGCTCTACTTACAGGGACACAATAATTTTGTTTTCAGTATGGTAAAGGTAGTTTACAACTTACATCAACCGTTGGGAAGTGCCTACGGAAATTGCGCAAATTTTATTGTATATCATTGTTTGCTTTATACCTACCATTAATATCTATATTCCTAAGCTATTATGTTTATAGGAAAATCAGTTTTTGATCAGCATAACTTTCAAAGGACTGATAGTTAATATTTCTATGGAAATAAAGCTTTAATTACTCACAAATTCATAACTTTATCAAATTATATACCTATTATGAAAACCAACGCCAGAAACTATAATAACAATACGATATAAAAAGTCCTTGAATTATATTTATTTACCTATGCTTTGCTTACAGACCTACTTGCTCGACAATTTTGTTGACTAATTTAACCTATTCGAGTAAGGTAAGAATATGATGTAGAGACTATATTGATATTGTTAAAGACCATTCAATCCTTAGTTGAATGGAAGTAACTATTCTGTATAACTTTGAACCCGTTATCCAAAGCTTATCGTATGTATAATATGATTGTTATAATATTAGATGATAAAAGGATAATTTCTGTCCAACTTTTAATTTAAATTTATAACCTTGCAATATGGAATTTGTCTCATTTTGATAACCTAAATATTTCTTTTATATTTATCAACTTTGGGCTTCCGCTATCAAACTCGCAAGGAGGTGTTTCCTTTGTGTAACAATTTAGATTTTTCATTACACATTTTTTTTAAATAAGCTTAACTTTGATGTTAATATTGTTAGTTAATTTAAGTTTAACTACGTAGACACGCGAAAAAATCTTGCGTCCACATGACGAAATAAGTGAAATTAATACTAATTTTAAGTTTCACCGACTAGACACACGTATGGTGCCTGGTCTTTTGTGTAAAGTTGGTGAAAAATCCATCTTACGTTGTAATATCTCATAATTATGTGTTTAAGACAAAAAAAATGAGAATTTAAATAATACAAAATTCATAAAAGCCATCAATTTCTTACATTAGTTTATTCACAGTTTATAGCTAATAACAAAGTAATAATAATAAGCTTATATTACCTATACATGCAAACGTTTGTACAAAAAATTTCTAGGGTGTGACATCACGATTCACGACACTATTTGGCTTCTTTTTGTATGAAGATGTTTTAACTATCAACTTCTTAAATAAATCAATATATTAAGTAACAGTTTGATATAACAGTAGTAAGTATATCTTCACAGACCGTACATCACCGTAATTACAGTACCGATGTACCTAAGTTACTTGTACAATGGACGCATAATTAATATATCGACCTAACATCTTTTATTTAATAAATAACTAAAAGATCAGAATAAAATGCAAGTATATTGAATATATCACTCAATTCAAAAAGCCATAGGCTTACCACATTTCATTAATATCGCACAATCGATATCATACATATTTGATTGTAATAAATTACTGTTTTACTAATTCATTTTCTATTATCTATCAGCCAGTACAAGTACAATTAAACAGTACTTTGTAATAATCATAATAATATGGTGTTACCTTTATAGGTAACACTATATGTTAATAACATTTATTTTAAACCAATAATTATTTATTGGTTTAAAATAAATATTATTAACATCACAAACACATGAAATGGGAAGCAGAGACTGAGATGACTCAATTGTGTGAGGCATTGTGTCATGTCATATCATATTTTAATATTTAGTTATACAATTCTAAAACACATTTACAAGAAATATTATTATTATTCTTACAAAAAACACAAAGCCTGAGGACTCAAGATGGTTTTGAGCCATCTAAATGTAACTCTCCAGGGTTGAGAGTTACATTAGAGTACTGTAAAGAAGTTAAAAAAAATATTAGATTATGTTTCTTTTGGCATGGCAGGTTAATCTTCTTCATAATTATTTTGCTTTTCTGTTATGGTGGTGCTATTTTGAAGTTTCCCATTTAACTCTTCTGCCTCAGGTGGTTTTACACTTTTATCTTTCTTTATGTATGCCTCAGGCCCAATTAACGACAATACAACAGGGAGGAACAGCAAGCCACTGTAAAGCCCGAATATTATGACTAAAAGGAATATTTTGAAAAATGACTGAAAAGTGTATGCCTTAGACATACTTAAGAGTGATAACGATAAGAAGGTCGAACCACCTCCTAACAACACCGCATTGCCTATAGATGTTACTGTTTTAAATGCTCTATCTGTGCGAGATTCTCCTGTTGTAGTTAAGAATGTGTGACCGATGTGTGCAGCATAGTCTACACACAAACCAATTGCTAACTCAAGACCAATACAACAAACAATATCAACTGTCATTCCCCATTTCTGCATCCAACCTAACACATTGACAATAGTTAAAAGTACACATATAAATATCCACAAGCACATTTGCAAATTTGTAATTAAGACTATTGTGCAAATCATGACACATAATAAAGCCAATTCAATATTCCTTTCAACTTCAACTGCTATGATTTCATCAGTTACCCAGTTTGAAAAAGCTTTTGACCATACACTACGATACCCATCACCTGTTTGAATAAAGGTGGACTTAACAATTTTCTTTACATCATTCATAGCTGGAACATATTCCTTAGGACCATTTAAACGACCAAATCTAAAAGGTAGAGATGATGCAGTAATATTCGTAGCAGGATACCCACATTGAAGTGGGGGCGAAAATTTGAAGTTAATCTGAAATCTACCACCAATGGGGCTAAATAAAAATCTTGTTAAGTAATTATTGAATTCATTATCTGTTACTACATCATTTTTTTTCAGATCATGACCATAATTCTTTAATACATATTTTTGAAAGGGATCTATCCAGTCTGTTACATCATTAATATAAGTTTTTTTTCTAAGTTTTTGGGTCATGTTATATAATTTCATATATTCTGTTGAATAATTCATTTGACCCAAAAATACCATAGCTGTGTGCCCATTTTCAGGATAATACTGCTCATGACAATTCAGAAATTCTTTGTAATATGTATCTTCTGGAATAAACCACTTTGGATCAAATCTTTGTTCTAGATGAAATATAGATTCAATACTAACAGCTGTCATTATTACTGTGATAATTATAATTACTGTTCGACCGGGAACTGTGAAAATTATATTTTTATAAAATTTTGCCATCAACTTCTGAAATACAGTTTTATCTTCAGAAATTTGAATTTCTTTTGAATGTTGGTAACAGAAAAGGACACCATTACGGTTCGCTTCAAGTCTCTTGATGTCTAATGTAAATACTGCTACATAAAAAGTAACAGTATAACAGAAAATGAAAAATACTCCAACTGCAGCATATATACAAAATGACTTTAATGATGGTAAAATTGTTATAGCTCCAACTAACAGAGCAACAATGTCAGTAAATGATGTAATTATAATGGATACCCCTGCATGTTCTAGCATGAGGCCTATTTTGATAGGAAGACTTTTTTTTGAGTCAGTAGGAGATAAATTTCTCCAGCACGCACTCATCACAAACATGTCATCTACACCAAGACCCATAAGAAGGAATGGCAAAGATGAATGAACAGGACCAAAAGGTATCAAGAGAATGGAACACCAACTAATAGCTGTTATATATGCCATGCCTACACATAGTAACCCTATACTGGCTAATGTCATTCGGATTTCTAGCCAATTACACCTTGACAAACCAAACTGTATATAAATAAACATGAGAATTATACCCATAAATAGTTTATCTAACTCATGAAACATAGCCTCACCACTTACATCAGCAAAACTTCTACCAGCCTCATAGTATATATTAATTCCTGCAACATTTTGAGCTATTGATTTTAAAAGATCTAAATAATTGGACTCCCATAAGGCTAGTGGTATAGAAACCCAGTCTTCAGTACCAACAAGATTACCAACTTCATTTATATCAATTGAAGACATGTCTACATAGGTATACCATGTTAATAAAATAGACTTAGCTGAAACTACATTTCCACTTTCATCATGTGTAACACCACCCAATAATTTAATATAATCTAATGGATGACCTGTAACAGGGTTGGTCTTTGCTGTATTTATTTTAGATATTATATCAGGCTTGGATAAATTAGCTAGAGAATCAAGATTATTATTCCATAAATCTAAAATATTATATTGAAGGCAGCTCATTTGAAAATTGTTAAGAAAACCACAATAAAATTCATCACCAATCCAAAAAGTAGGATCAGAAAAGTCACTATCACTAATTTTATCTTCGTTTGAACTTTTATTATTATTTTCACTCATGGATTTTCCAGATCTAACATTTTGGTTTGAATTCATAAAATTCACCACTGGAACTTGGTAGCACAGATCCTTCATTAAATATGTTTTATTGTTATGATATACAGTGAGAGATGTGACTTCATTTGATATATTGTGTATTGTCATTAAGACTCGCGAGTCCAAAACATTATCAGCTGTGATGATGATCCTCTGCTGTCTGAACCCAGTTCCGAAATTGTTTATATACCAATTTGTGTCTTGATAGAAGTCTGAATCTGGAGGAACCCATAATTTCATGGGATTTTTTTCGATGTGAAACTGTATTAAACCAACGCAACTCATCAATAAGAACATCCATACTATAATAATTGTTGTCCACGGGCGCTTTGCAATAATTACTCCAAGCCTGAAGAATACCCTCCCGATGAAATGCACGAAGGAAGATGATATGTTTTCCCATAAGCGCTGTGGCGATTTGATCAGTTTCGTCACAGGCATACTTCGTTACACATTTAAAATAGAATATACCGGACAATTAGGGACTCTTGGCTTTTCTGGTATGTAGCGCAACTATTATTACATATTTACTTCATGGTACTTTGTTTATCAACAATTAGACACATTTTGATGAAATAATATACGTGATATTTTTATTTTAATAAAAATAAACCGCTTATTCGTTTGAGCAAATTTTAAAACTTTCGTCACAACCGATACGAAGGCACAACATATTTCGACTGATTTAGTGTATACAAACTACTCCTAGTTTACATTTTTTTTAGTTTAATACTTCCTAGCAAAGAATATAATACTCCTCTACGAGGAGAAGAATGGTAACTCCATAGATATTTTTAGCAACCATACACATACACATATACGTGATTCTAGCGCCATTGCGTAATAGCAACAAATTTAAATTACGGGCGGGAATTTTGAAATAGATTTTAAACATTTTGAAAAATTTTTAAGGTTACAAAGAAAACGAGTTACGAAACAAAAACCTACAATATTGGAGTTTCTAAATAATAATTACTTTTATTTATTTATTAAAGAAACTTAAATCTAGCTCCAATATATTGAGGTTATTGTTACAGACTCATTTTCTTCCAAATGTAATTGTACTTTGAAGAAAACAGCAGATTTAAATATTTTATTTATTCAATTTTCGTTAAAAAGATTTTAGTTGTTCTTCTTCCTCCAATTCATGGTTTTTAAGTATATTATACCTATTAATACAAATGAAAAATTATCAGTTTTATTTGTTTCTATAATCTCATTTCTGCAAATATAATATAATTTGATCTCTCTTTCCGTTAGTTCTTTTAATTTCAATGTATTAATTGCTTTTAAGATGGTAAAAGGTTTCTTCAATTTTTTCTGCACACCAGTTGCAATTGCACATGTTGCTGGACTATTTTGAGCAGACACTTGCTAAAATTGATCAAAAGAAATATTAAGTTAATTATAAAAATAAAACAAGATCATAACAACTACGTATATTTTATAACCCCTTAACATTCATTACAACAGATTATCTCTTGGATTTTATTTCAGAAAGAAACTGAAATTGTAAGCAAGACAAAACCACATTTGATTGGTCAATCAAAAGCAAGCACACTAACCTGTATATTCCCTTTATCACTGAGCATATACCCTTTATGACTAAATTCATTCATCTTGCCAATATAAAATATCACTATCTACCTATTTATTATTGTGTATCATGAGAGAAAAGCACTAGTCATCTATCTCATAAAATCATAGAAATTAGAAAGCCAAAATATTACCTTTTCCTTTTCTTTGAAAGATTTTCTCTCAGTATCTATGTTAATTTTATTTGTACACTGCAAACTACTAGTTGATGGTTCAACTGTAATATTATTAATTTGCATTACTGGTTTTCTCTACAGTATATTCTCTCTCATACTTGGTTGTTCTCGTTGGACTTGACTTGATAACCTCTGCAATTAAAGGAGTAAATTAAAATATAACACAATTACATTAATTGAATTTGAAATTTAAAAAATATTTATGTAGACAAAAAAGTGCTATAAACAATAATCATAAATAAACAATACATAATGGTATTGTTTCAAAATGATCCAGCTCCATAAAAAACAAATTTGACAAGCTTTATATTTATAGAATATATGGTTTTATTTGCACTTACTTTTTTATATTATTCTTTCCATGGTTGGGAAACCTATGGAAGGTAACCATTGGATCTTGAGCTTGTATTCTACGACACTTACTGCATTTTCTGTGATCGTTAACAGACATTTTTTCCCAAACTTAATATAATCGCTACTTAACCTTAATAGTCCAAATATAACTTATAGAATATGACAACTAAATGGATACGCGTTTTGCCGTGTGAAAACTATTATATTAAGCTACACAATTAAAGTATGCAACTAATCACACTTAAAATAGCCACCTTTATTGATAACAACTTATTACGCATTAAAACTCGATCAACACAAATAACAACAATGGAGGCCATTTGCCCGTGTTGTCAGTATTAAAATTTGTTAAATTTGAAAGCAATTATTTTTTGCTCTGGTATATATTATCAACAACTACAGTGATATAGTTTTATGCATGTGTGCCATAACATACCAAATCTCATTTAGTAAGACGAACGCCGGTGCTTCCTAGTATAAGGAAAACAAAGAAAATTAAAGTCCATACAGCCATATCTTATTTGATTATTTCGTAATTTCTAGCTTGGGATACCGGTGTAATGTATCCCTTTGCCCCAAGGAGATTTTATCTTACTACTTACGAGAAAAAGTTTTGAAAATGGAATGCACTGTTAGTGACTCTATTATGTTAATAATAGACTAGCCCAACAAAAGATCGAATGTAATATAATGAATATATTACATTCGATCTTTTGTATCCCGGAGCAAGAAAAAACGAAAATAATATATATTTTTTATATATTTATATAATTTTTTATATTATTTAGATTTTTTATATTGATTATTTATATTATTGAATTTTCCCTATTATTCCCGATAGTAGGGAAAATTCAACAAAGATCAAGAGTTTTGACGCGTAATGGCGGGGGCGATATATTGCTGTATATTTATTTTATGTATTGTGTTGTAGCGAAATTTGGGTGTAAATTGTATGTAAAATGTGTAAATTGTGTATTGATTTGAAGTAATTAATAATAAAAACGATATTTATAGCGAGCAGAATATGAAATACATCATTCAGCATTGATTAGTGACTTATGTGATGTTTTTCAATATTTCATATTATTTCATTCATTCATTCATTGATTTATGATCATCTGCATTTATTGAACAGCATTATATAATTTCATTCTAATTTCCATATCATTTCATCGTAGTCATGAATAAAGATTTTTGTCTCTAGAAAAAAACTGCACAAGGCATAGCTATATTGGCTTCGATTCTCTTTGCCTTCCCTGATAGGGAGAAATTTATCAAAAAAATAAACAAAAAAGTCAATGGACTTCTCATGTTATTTTTTTGTATTGGATTTGTTTAAAATTACTTTTGAAAAATTGTTATTTCGTTTCGTGTGAAGTGTGGTAAAACAGTGAAAATGTGGACTACAAAAACTTTTTTGACGAAAACTAAACGCGGGAACATTTTGAAGGTTAGTAAAATTTGTGTTTAGCTAAAAATAACCTCCAAATTTAAATGCAATGATAAAAATATGATAAGACAAAGATTTAAATATGTTTTATTTGCTAATTAACTGCACCGTTCTTAAGTTTCAGTTTTGAATTTCTACTTAATATCTCTGACCTGAGTCTTCTGTTTTCTATGTTAGTTTAATTCCCACCATAGCTTACTAAACAGTAACATTGCTGAAAATTCTCATTCCAGCGGCGGAACTGAAAAGACTGATGCAACTCATTGATTGACTGATACAATTATTAATCTAGATTAACAAAATAACATATCGTTTATTTTTTTAGTTGCAATTATCTTAATTTTCGTAAATTTGTGACTCAATTATTAATTTGTAGTGTGAATATTGTTAATATAAAGACTAAATTTATCCTAACATTTATTCCAGATTGTCAGGGAGCATTATCTACGTGATGATCTATTATGTGGTTCAACAGCATGTAATGTGTGTCCACATAAAGATGATGAATATGTATTAGATTCCAAACCAGACTCCATTTGTGCATTGTTTGACTTCCCACATTACTTAATCCTGGATACTAATGTAGTATTGCACCAAATAGATGTACTTGAAGAAGAAGCTTTAACAAATATTATCATTTTACAAACAGTTCTTGAGGAAGTAAAGCATCAGAATACTGCTATATTCCAAAGGCTACTTGAAGTAATTAATAATAAAAAGAGAAAGTGTTACTCTTTTGTCAATGAACATCATAAGTAAGTAAATAATTTATTACTGGTAGGTTTCAATAATATAAAGATAAAAGTTTATGCTTAATTTTTATATTCAAACTTCATAAGGTTAAATTTTGAAAAATGTTAATATGTCAAAATGTCTTAAACTAAACCATCTGTATAATAGATAGATTATTAAAACTTAGTCTGCATATGAATGAATACTTGTTAATTTTATAAATCAAGTCACCAATCTTTGATTACTAGTTAAATAAATTTTAGGTATGACTGTGATTAAATTCTAATATATTGTAATGTAAAAAACATCATTGTCTGTTTTCCTTTGTTAGAGATACGTATGTGGAAAGAGGTCCAGGTGAAAAGCAAAATGATAGGAATGATAGAGCTATACGTAAGGCAGCCAGCTGGTATTCATCTCATTTATCTATAAACAATGTCAATAATCAGTGTCCAAAGATTATACTTTTAACTGATGATGAAAGTAACAGAAAGGCTGCACAAGATGAAGGCACTATGTGCTGTTCTAGTAAGTATACCAAAATTTTTTGTTTTAATTACCTATGTGTTGTAAATTAACAGTCTAATAAGTCTGTTAAAATGAAAAATGATCTGATTATCATCTGCAGTTCAGTCATAGTGGGACCCTAATTGAACAACAATTAACAAAATTGTTATCTTTGCAGGCATGACAAACTATTTCAGCCATATTCATGTAATTCTAAAAGAATACTTTTTGTTTACAGTTAAAGACTATATTGAAAATGTCAATGGTTTTGTTGGGTTAGTTGATAAACTTTCCAAAAATGTTATGCCAGAGAGTTGCTCTAAGGATGCACTCTATCCGGCGCACTTAACCCCATCTCAAATCCAGAAAGGCATCAGGAATGGAAAACTTTATCAGGGAACTTTTCATGCATCTAGGGATAATTTCCTCGAAGGATCTGCCTCTATTAGTGCTTTTGAGAAACCTGTGAGTTGTGTACTGTTATGCTATCATTCTTAAATATTATAAATATTTTTCAATATTTGACTGTGGTTAATATTATTATTATCCCTCCTCAGATTCTTCTTCAAGGTCATATAGGTATAAACAGAGCTGTTGATGGTGATTTAGTGGCTTTGGAAGTATTTCCAGAAGAAGATTGGAGAAGGCCGAGTGACATTGTACTGGAAGACAAAGCTGAAGACCCAGGTGATCTACTGGAAGAAGAATCGGTGCTGTTAAAAACAGGGAAACCAGGGTTCAGTAATGATGATGAGGTTACACCAACAGGAAAAGTAGTTGGCATTATAAGAAGAAAATGGAGGCAGTATTGTGGCATATTACTGCCTAGTAAATTCCCAGGTATACGTTTTTCCGTCTATATACGTTTAAAAAATAGCCGTCCTCAAAAGGTTAAAAATAAATCAAATCAAATTGTGATGAATAGGGTATATTATATGACGCTGACAATTTTTGATGTGGTTATTAATAATAGCATGCGAAATTATATAAAAGCTATTTTTGATTATAATTTAAAAAACATCTGTCCATTTAGTCTATTCATTTTTAAAAATCTGTTATTTATATTATACCTTATAAAAATCATTTCTTTGGTTTTTATAAATAGGTGCAACACGACATTTATTCACGCCAGCTGAGAAACGAATACCGCGGGTACGTATTGAGACTCGCCAGAGTGACATTCTTGCAACACAGCGGATACTGGTTGCTCTGGATTCGTGGCCAAGAAACAGCAGATACCCTTTAGGACATTTTGTTAGAGCATTGGGGCCTATTGGTGAGACATTTTGGTTTACATTAAGTATTCATAAACCCATTTTACATAAAAATAGATTTACAATACATTACAATACATAAATAAAAGTATTTTATTTATTCAATATATATGAATATTGTAAGAAATAGAATCGATTTTTTGTACAGGTGACAAAGATGCCGAGAATGAAGTAATTCTACTTGAACACGACATTCCTCACGCCAGGTTCAGTGAAGCAGTGCTGGCGTGCTTGCCTCCCAACGACTGGACAATACCTGAAGAGGTTAGATAGTCAAGATTAAAATTCCTAGGCACAAAAATGCATGTGTGTAAGCACACTATCTTAAGGTTAAATGCTCGCATCCTCTTAGTATTTTTTTTTATCATTAATATGGAAATAGAGAACCGAAGGAATTTCTGTGCCCAGTCTTGCAGAACATGGGCTCACGGTAGATTTGCGAACAGATGGTAATAAAAATAGATATTCATAATATTGCCTTTCAACTAAAAAAGTAATTTTTATTTTTAAAATTGTAGGAGATAAAGAAAAGAGTGGATCTCCGTTCAATATGTGTATGTTCCGTTGATCCGCCGGGTTGTACTGATATCGACGACGCTTTACACGCTCGACCGATAGATGGCGTTACTACAGACGGTCTTAAAAAATACGAAGTCGGAGTCCATATCGCTGATGTCACGTACTTTGTGAGGCCGAATACAGTATTAGACAAAGAAGCAGCTTCTAGATCTACTACTGTATATCTGGTGGATAAGAGGATTGACATGGTGCCAGGTTGGTTAATTGATTTTAATAAAAATTTATGTTCAGTGTATTTCTTTATTATTTTATACCGTATTTCTTTAGTTGAGTCTTGCAACCTGCTATAATTTCTACAAAATCATTCTTAAAGAAAGAACCTCATTAAGGCCTAACCTCTTCTAAAAGTGTACACAACATTTCTTCAAGTACAGTGTTATTGCTTTTCTTTTATATAAGAAACAGGGTGGTCGAAGAAACTACTGTATGTTACGCATGTTTAAATCAAATAAATTTACCTGACAAGCCAAGCCGACAAACAAACATTTCAAATAAACTAAGGTTGAAAATTTATATTGGCGGGAATTATTTAAAACTAGGCTTATTAAGTACTAGGCTTTTGTTTCAGGGCTTCTGAGAGAATGTCGTGGTTCACCAAATTAATTTTCCATTTGTTGCATACTCGAATTTCAGATCTGCTGAGCTCAAACCTGTGCTCCCTTCGTGGAGGCGAAGAAAGATTAGCGTTTTCCTGCGTCTGGGAAATCGACGAGAACGCCAACGTTCTATCTACAAAATTCCACAAGAGTGTTATAAAAGTACGTATTAAAGTAATTCAATATCTGATGTGTTGTTAAGGTGCCAACACCTTGTCAGAACATCAGCTATCGATTTTTCTGAAGCGCCTAGACTGTAAAAATGGAATGTAAAGATATGTTTGCACCAATATAGACTTTACTTTCTTTACTTGTGAAATTTCTATCTATATTGCAATTCTGTTAAAAGCTGATGACATAACTTGGGAAGAAGCAAAAGGCAGCGGTTAAAATTGTCTTAGGCAAATTTTCATAATAGTCATTTCAGGAATATAAAAAATGTTTATTTTTAAACATTACTGGAATGTAATTAGGTGGAAAAAAAAAACAATTTAATATACTCAGATAGATCGCTTCTCTGTAGATTCATACTATAATTATTTTTATAAACCAACAAGTATTTTTATATACAAGTTATAGTTAGCTGTCCTTTTTTTCAGTCAGCAGCAGCAATGACTTATGAAGAAGCACAAATAGTTATTGACATGAATTCAAGACAAGACGATATTGCTTGTTCGCTGCGAGTTCTCAATGCCTTGGCTAAAAAACTCAAACGGAAGCGACTTGAAAATGGAGCATTGCTTTTGGCATCGCCAGAGATACGGTTTCAGGTGAGTTTTATATAAGAAATTGACATAAATACAGTTAAAGTCAAAGGAATTATTTACAAGAAACATGGTAATTATACTAACAGGTCTTAAGTGTACAGAATTATTATAATTGTTTGTAATAATTATAATTGTAATAATGCTAATTATAATAATTATAATTAGCATGCAAATATCAAGTTTAAAAAAAGGATACAAGCTTGTAAAATTAACTTGTTGCCTGAATATCTGCATTACCATTTCTTCGCTGATTAATTTAAAAAAATGTAATTTAATAGTAAACATAGAACAATAACAAAAAGTAAGGGACCATATATATCTGAAGACCATATTTGCCTAGCATCAATCATTTAGGTTTCACCCATTTCAAATTTCAAGCCAGAAGCAATTTTCACTAAGTGACGAAATAAATATAAAAAATTGTATAAAATTTTTTTGTATTATTTCATTATACAAACTATATATACAAAAGCATAAATTACAATAATACAATTAATTTTGTACACATGCTCATGCACAAAATTAGGTAGCCATTACGAGACTGACGTCACATTTACGTATCACTTAATATGGATTGATATCTTAGTAAAGATTTCTTTTCTATGGACGTCATCTATCTTATTAAATGGTTTTCTCAGGTGGATTCAGAAACCCACGATCCCGTAGAAGTGCAAGCGAAGAAGATAATGGACACCAACTCAATGGTAGAAGAGTTCATGTTGTTGGCTAACGTTAGTGTCGCTGAGAAGTTAGCTGCAGAATTTCCGCAATGCGCATTACTACGACGTCACCCCGCCCCACCGCCCGCTAACTTCACGACATTCTTAAAAGCTGCGGCCCAGCAGGTAACATATAACGGTGCAGATAACGCACTGAGCGAATGAGCAATATTTTTAAACTACAACACTATTTATTAAATATTTATTATTGTGTTCAGCACTTCAAGCGTAAAATTTTTAAGCATTTTGATAACGTAGTACAAGGCAATGCTCCAAATATAAGCTTACTATTACTCTATCTTTCCATAATTCTTTATCTGTAAAAAATTACAGGGTTTTGACTTGGATGTATCCACCAACAAATCATTTTCCAAGTCTCTGGACCACGCAGTGATCCCCAGTCGTCCGTTCTTCAACATATTACTGCGAATAATGGCAACCCGCTGCATGCAACAAGCGGTGTATTTCTCGAGTGGAACAAAGTCCCATGAAGAGTTTTATCATTATGGTTTAGCGTGCCCTATTTATACGCATTTCACTTCACCTATACGACGGTAAGTTGTCAAACATAGTTATTTTTAGTAGGTAAAAATTGTTTATCACAAAAGTAATTATTTTTACAGCATTAATTATTAATTTTTTTTTTTTAAATTGATGAGTTTTGATGAGAGTTACCGTAGTAGTTTTCTTCCATTAAACATTTTTGTCAAATTATTTTTGAATCATGGAATGATGAATGAACAAAGCCATTGTAGAAAATAATAAAATTACTGATACGAATTTGACAATTTTGATTATATCAAAAAGTTAAAAACGTCAACAAAAACCATCGCAGTTTTCTAAAAGAATTTTTCTATTCAATTTTTACATGACTTCCCAAAACAGGAGTGGTTTGATACTAGGTTTCATGTATGTATATATTTTTATTTAGATACGCGGACGTAATTGTGCATCGGTTATTAGCTGCATGCCTCGGCGAGGACGTGACGCACGCGTCACTGCTGGATACAAAGCAGGCCGACAGTATCTGCGACAACCTTAATTACCGCCACAGACAAGCGCAGTATGCGGGGAGAGCGTCGGTCGCGCTCAACACACATGTAATTAGCTCTTTTTTATTTTTCCAATAAAGCTAAACCAGTCAGAAGACATATAGCCAAGTATGATCCTATTTTTTTAAATTATTTTTATTCTACTTGATGTAAATTCGATGGGATTTTTGGCAAAAAACTATCTTTTATAGCAAAGATGCCATATTTTTTGTTTTAAGAAAACCTAAAAATATTCTAATAATTTTAATTAATCCCATTTAAATTTACTCAAACATAGAGATGTATCCTTTTTATAACCATGACCTGAATATTTAGATATGCTTTTGGCGTAAGCATATTTTAAATATCTATGCAAATACTCACATGAAAGGAAACAATAAATAAAATCTATAATGTTATATGTTATTGTTTTTTTCAGATCTTGTTTAAGACACGAATAGAAATAGAATCAGCTGTAGTTTTGTCCGTGAAACGGAATGCACTACAAGTGTTGATACCAAAATACGGGCTCGAAGGACCATTGTATTTGCCTTCAGATATGTTCACATATAATGAAGAGGTAGGTTGATCATTACAGGAAATTTGATGTAACAGGCAGAGACAGACATTGGTTATAAAACTACTTATTAAGTTAACTTTATCCCATTTTGAGGAGCTTGGTAGTGTAATAGCTTAAGTGTTATGGTTTGCTCCTGGATAGGTCAATAAAAATTTGTAATGTTGAGCACCTATTCAAAAGGCACATTAAGGAGTTTGTCCCGGCTGTTATGGTAACTTTACTAACCAAGCCGCATTAAACTACAGTGATGGTGTTAAACCCTAAACTCCGCTATATAGTATGACGATTATTATGATGAACACACGCTGGACACACTGAATTAGTACACCTAAAACTAAACTAATACAGTTTTTAAGAAATCATGAACTTTTTTGATAGTTTAAGTTTTTTATTTGTTAGTTAAGGTCGAAACTTGAACTCATTTTTCTAAATATCACGTGACAGGACAGTTGTCTTTTACGCACAAATATTAAGAGAGAGAGATAGAGAGATATCTTCACTGAAATGAAGATTTAAAGTTATAGATCAAAATCAGGCCTATTGATCTTGGAATATTTGTTTACGTTGTAGTTAAAATAATGAGTATAGGACAACTTTTGAACTTCACTTCACAAACGAAAGTCATCAAACTTGATTAATAAAACATTTTCAAAGTATGAACAAAAAAAATCTGATATTCTGTAAATCATGTTTGTTTTTATTGCTACTTTTTAGCGACCATACACAAAGTCATTGAAGTGAAGTTAGTCTTGTCTATGACGTCATGATTTGCTCCATCCTGTTCTTATTTTGAGCGAATAGTACTGTTGACAGGCAATTTATGTACGTAATAAAAAACTTATTGTGAAAACTTTTGGTCTCTTCCATAGGAAAACTATCAGATATGCGGTGATGTCATATTGAAGACATTTGACGAACTCACTGTCCGATTAAGCTTGGATAGTTCGAACCTCCAACACAGGAAGTTGGTCTTCCAGCTAGTCGAGCCACACATTCCTGGTTTCAGTTACGTTCTGCCACAAGATATGGAAGTCGAAACAGAACTAGAAAAGAAGAAGATAGGGAGTGTAGAAACTAAGAAAAGGAAAGAGACGAAAGAATCTATTACTAAGAAAAAATCAAAAAAATAGGTAATAAATCTATTTTTTTCATATTATTCTGTTTCATTATCATAAATGTTAATTCCTCGTTTTAGTTTACGACTTAGTATGTGGGACTTTACTAGATAAGACAGCCGCTATTATTAGGAGTGGTTTGTCTATTATAAGACATTACCATTTAGCCAAAACATTTGTCATTGGCCACTCGTATTTGACCTTTAGGGACTGTACCTTATTTTTTGAGATTCTTTAGAGATCTTTTTTAGATTTCGCAAATAAGATTCATAAATATAAATATATGAATTGAATTTAAGTATATGCAGGTTTGTACTTTTTATTGTATTTGAATCGTGAGTTTAAGCGTATGAAAAGTATGAAAAGCTGGGAAGTAGGAATGGCATTTATTAATGTCAAGAACAAAATGAATCCTCAAACACGCGGACCTGCCTCCTTATTATCTAATTATTGCGATAGCAATTGTTTCCGATTTGATATTGTCTTTACAATAAATTTATAATAATAGCGGTCTTTAATAGGGGTGCGATCGCTTTATACTTATTGTCAAATTAGGCAGAATCGTATGATGACTCATATAATAGCCTCGCCGCAATGGCAATGCCAATTAACTGCATGAAAAAGTATCCTTAATCCATTCCTGTTTAAAAAAACCGTCATTGGTGTAGTTAGAACTATTACGTATGAATGGTTAGTTGATAAATTGCAGAGCAAGTAATTGACGAACGGTCAGAGTTAGGGTTCATATATTCTTGAATTTACAAAAAGTTTAGATAATATTTATATGCAATAAAACTAAATACAAATGGTTGAATCCAGCCAGGTAACTTTTATTATTTCGTCTTTTTACATAAACGATTTTTTGAAAGTTGTAGGCGGTATTTCTAAACACAATATTTAGGGTTTTGGCGCTCGTTCTTTCTCCAAGACACCCCTTGTAAAGTCAGGGTAATAAACGTAGTTCCATAATTTGAGGCCGAGCTGTTAAAATTAATCAAACCATCTTAATATTTTATTAAAAAATATTACTTAATTCTATATCAATATAGCTTAGAAATCAATTACGAAGAATAATATAACAATAATATGACTCTAAATACATTTAAAACATCACATATTCGTACTATCACTATGTACTACCTATGTTGAACATGTAGGCAGCATCGAACTGTACAAAAACATAGAAAAATATTTTATAAGATCCACTAAGGATCAAGCTACATGTTCAGACTAGCATATTCCTTTCGGCATCTTATAATTTCAATCAAGTGAGGCGATATTTCCTTTACAACACCTTTACTGACAATCAGTTTTCTGTTATATTAGTGTAAGAAGATATGAGTGAGTTCTTTGGTGGACTGACTTGTTAAATTAGGTATACGTTTTAATATTCACTATAGTGAAGGAAGAAAAGGCATCTTAAACAAGGGAGCTTCGGAAGCCTAATCGATGACTTTTAAACAATAGTGTCCACATCAGATTATAGGACGAACCTTCCCTTTAGACAAACTAAATAAAAACCATTATTAGTAACCAGTATAAAAGATTTGATAACAGAATAAACCGATTATAATCAACCCGAAATGTATGGAAATGTTTAAGCCCTGGAAAATATGAGTTTCTTTCACTTCAGTTGCGTTATCCGTCTTCTTGTTGGCGGAGGGCTTACAATTTCAGTGGTGGGAGGTTTTAAGCCCGATGATTGTGGACTAGACTGTTGTCCATAGCTACTGGAGGATGATATTTCTTGTGGAGTGATTATGTGTGGTAATATTGGCGCGTTTGCTTGAGCTGAAATTCGGGCAATTTCTTGATCGACTTTTGAGACTAGTTGGTCGATGGCCGTCGGCCAGCGGTTGGTGGGGATGTTGTGCGAGGGAGACAACCGCGCGTCAGTCATCACAGCAAGACGGACGGTGTCAGCGTACTGAATCACAGTCAGAGACATACCTAAAATATTAAAATTGTGTGTTAATTATACAATATAAAATCATATCAGTTTCATTGATTATTTCATTGGCGTCGTAATAAATTAATGAAATATAGTTGACAGCATTAAAGAAAAATAAACCTATTTGCACAGCTTGATAACAGGAAATAATCTTCCAGAGTTTTTTAATAACTGTTGCGTAGTAAGGAATTTCAGATAGATTTATTGGTACTATAATTTAACTATCCATGTCAAAGGCCGTTTCTCTGTGCAATTAATTGGATCCAATATGCCTACTGTCTAGATTAATTTAAATACTATAATGTATCCAGTTTATGTATTATATTTCAATGTATACTAAAATTCTTGTATAAAGATCGGAATAGAATTTGCTGGCTTCGCTTAAAACTACTGAAACTTACTGATATTAGCTTGAGGTGGCCTCCAATAAATGACGTTGTCAACGGACTGCCCCCACAGTGTATTTCGTTGCACTGCGTTGAGGGATACGTTAATTTCTGCATACGATACGGCGTATCGGCGCGAGAGTATGTTCAAAGCGAGCTTTGCTATTGGCGAAGGCACTGATCTAGTTAAGGCCCCACAACGAGCCTGTGCTGCCCAAGCGCCAGCTAGCGCAGTTTGTCGTTTGCATGCTTGTTCCACTACTGATGCTATTCGACGGGGAGTCGCTCCGATCGGAAGTGAAAGGCAGACCATTCCTACAGTAATAAGAAATGATTTAGGGAGTTTATTTCCATAAAACTTACAACTATCATTACAAGTTTGTAGACCTAATGCGATAGTGAAGCTGATAAATATTATAATTCATTATATTGAATTACTGACGATGCTAAAGCATATTTGTAAGGGCGCTTATTTTCAATCAGTTTAGGAATTATTTCTAATTTTGATATACATTAACTCTATTGGCAAGGCCATAGCAAATGGCTTAGATTAATGTTCAATAAGTATACATATATGTACTTAAGGCGAATACAATATTTTGACTTTGAGCAAGACATAATTTGGCATGAAACTTTTTATTAATGAGAGTTTATATTATGTTCTGGTCGTAGTAGTTGGTTTGTAGTATTTACAACTTTAAGATGTGGTAATAGCAAGACAGATGCCTCAAACTTCTGTATGATTTACCTGCTGTATGATATTTTTTATATTGTTTCCCATTTCCTTCTGCGAAAGTGAATAAGAAATCTTCGGAAGCAGCTCGTGCAGTCGTAAGGACGACCTCAGGTGTGTTCGCTTGTACTTGTTCAAAGTACGCTCGCAAAGCTTCTGTGGCAGCGTACAGTGCTATGTCCGTAGACGAGACACCTAGAGCGCGTGCCGCTCTTTCTATACCTGCACGTGAAACTGGTCTGGACCAGGCAGTCACCTGAATTAATAGAACGAATTGCTACTCTGATTATCCAAGGAGAAATTTTCAAGATGCGTGATTGGACATATCTGAAACTAAATGATATAATAAAAACAATCTCTTAAATAGTTTCGGAGTTGGCTATAGTAAAAAAATATTATTGCACCAGCCTTAAGTGTCACCCGTGTCGTGTTGATTTTGTGAATTAATAACAATCTGCAAATAAAAGGCAGGGGCTCACTTTTTAGTAAAATTTTTATCATTTTGTGATTAATCTTCACCTAAGTTTGCTCTATGTCAATAGCAGGTAGTATTTGATTATTGTTAGTTAATATCATCAATGTTTATGGTAATATGATAACCAATTCTTAGATTTTTTTTTATATTTTCCGTACGTACCTATGGGTTTATAATCCTTAAACAAATTTATTCTCTTAAAGTAAATATAAATAAGCACGATTTGCAAAGTATGTAGGTACTCTAGATATTCACAAAGTATTTATGTATACTTAATACCTTTCTTCCACAAAGTGATACAGTCTGCAAAAGGTGTCGCTTCCCGTCGTCTGATCGCACTGTGTCTTCCCAAAGCTTTGCCGGTGCTCTGTATAACTCCATTAGTCCTCTCCAAGCCTCGTTGAAGGCCCGCGCACACAGTTGCGCTAGCTCAGCGTACTTCCACGTTAATGTATGCATCTCTTTCACTTGACCAGTAGTTTTAAGCTGATTCAAGGCGAGAAGTTCATCTTTTAGTCTAAGTGGTAATTTAATAATTGTGAGCGTTGTGTTGATAGTTGCACTAAATGCTCTGCGTGGCCACTTTCGAGGGTCAACTGTGACAAGTGGAGATATGAGTATCTGTAACCAAATGTAATACTTTAATAAATTACGTTATAAGTTACGTATTTAAACAATAATAAAAATAGTATATCACCTTGGGCAGAGTTAAATTTCTTCGCTTGCATTCCCGTTGTATGGCAGATAATAAAGCAGTAGCAGTAACGGGAGACTCTGAATTGGAAATGCTGGATCGTTTCTTAGCGTGTTCTCTGAGAACACTCATACCTGATATCAGAACTAAGCCTGCCACATGGAACACACCAGGCAAGGTCTTTAATGCTCGTGGGCTCTCAACTGGATCGTACTCTGATACGAACTCGTTCCAAGTATTCGACAAATTTTCATTTAATTTTCCCCATAATTCGGGTATTGCTGATGGGGATGGAAATAATTGAACCAAGGGACTTTCTTGCGTAAACTCAGTGTGTTGCGATATGTTTTCGGTTCGTGACAACTGTTCGAGGAGCAATAAATCGCCAATGTTAATTGACTTCTCCCCCGTAAGAAATAAATGATGTACTCGCACCAAGATATAATATTTTGGTTCCGGGGAGATACATGGGATGATTATATACTGCCATGGGGGTTGCTCATTAGGGAAGTATTTTGAGATAGTTTCGCTGACATAATCCTGAAAAAGAGTTTTTACTTTCAGTATTACTGAAAGTCTAAAACTTTCAAGACGGACCTGTTTGAAACTTATCTACTCATCACTTGAAACTTACCTGAATATTACTGTCAGTGACCGGTCTTCCCCTGTACACAGGAGTTGCCACTATGAAATGGTTTTCTGGTCTAAACGGAACAGTAGGATCCCACGCATATTTACCCCAGCAGGACACCAGCATATGCCTAAGTCTTGGGAACATTAGGTCTCCATTCCTATCAACACGATCTATCACGTGTTGCTGAAGTTGCTCTTTAATTTCCTCAGGGTTAAGTGAACCTGGGGGTGTATTATAAGTTAATATTTCCATTCAGTTTAGAGCCAACATCAAAATTAGTTATATAATAAGCATGCAAGGTTCTGCTTAAGGTATATAGTACACATACAGCAAAAATTACAAATTTATCAATCTAGATGGTAATGAAGTCGTTGTGACATTTATGCATTTTTTTTTTTGGTTTTGCCCTAGTTTCTCGAAAGAGAAATTCAGTAAATCATAATTAATCAACCGCCCGCTAGCCTAAAGAATAAAGAATATAAATGTAATAAAAAGTTATCATTAACTTTTAACTTAAACAGCAAAAAACCAGTGAAAATTTTTCGCTATTATTTACCGCTATTAGTTAACAGGATATTTTCATTTATTTTTGAATAATTTTCTCGTTTTTTATGCCTAATGTTACGTGCATCATTCGTTGTAAAAGAAGACTTACCTTTAACAGTGAGCAGTACATTTATAATGCCCTGGTTTCTATGTGTATCTAGCAGAGAGCGTACTGTGTCAGTACGTATGAACTCCAGTTCTGGATATTTACTAGATAGAAGCTTGAGCCATATATGCTTACTTATTCTTACAACTGGAAAGACAAAAATATATTAAAGTGAAACAATTGGATAATTGAAAAATGAGTATTTATAGAATCTGTAAGTCACGCTGTGCCTGATTAACCGAATTGTCGAGTGCAATAAGGATAATTGCAACTAGGACCAAAAATACGTAATTTTGTAGGCTGTTACGTCTTCCGAAATTGAACCAATGTCATTACCTTTTTTAAGCATAAAAGAAAATCTTTCGCTGTATTCATGTTTGGTATTTTTTTATCCTCTAATTTGTTTTATAGATGTCTGAGCACACTAGAAAGTCTGGTTTTTGAATCAGGTTTTCGAAGATTCGTATCTCTTTTACTAATGAATCTACGTAAAAAGAAAACGGATATGGAAATAGTGGATATAGAATTTATGAAAATAAATATATGCTATATTATTTTCTCTTTAACGTTTCCTTCAAATTATTGTTTAATACATAACAAGTTATTAAGCCATTCACTAAAAATACTGAATCTATCTAAGAATTATCAATCATTATTGGTTTCAAGTTATGACCATTGAGACTTCATTATCAGAATACGGTTTTTAATTAATACTACTAGACAACAATCGAACCCAATTAAATTCTAAAGGTCAGTTATACATTTTAAATGTTGGGGCATTATAATTTTTTATATAATAAGAATGAATAACATTACCTATCTAACCTTATTTATTAATATAAAAATAAAGTTAAAGTTGAGATGTAAGTAAACTTTGCATTGACGATATGAGATGGAACTATGACCGAAGATATATAAAAAAGAAAACCAATCTTTGTCTAAGGTTGATGTTCACCAACACATAAACGTGCAATTATTCTTTAACCGCCGTTTTTTTACATTTACCCTATGGATGAAATGTCAAAAACTGACGTTTAAATTTCAATCGCAGGTTTTAACTTCCATTTTTTTTAATTGATAAATTTAAAAATATTTTATTATTCATAATACAAGTACGGTCAGTATTTATTTAAGTTTTGTTGTATTATTATTTTGAACGTAATAGTTAACCACTTTATTAGGTGCAATTTAGCAGTATTGATATTATATTTTTTTTTCATTTACTTACTTATATAAGACAATGTCAGTGCTGGAAGAGCCGACAGCGCCACCCAGAAGGCGCAGTACGTATAAATCTCTTCGGCCAGGCGCGAACGCACGCCTTTTTTGTGTGTCGCCATATTTTATTACTTGCGCATGAGTGGCAATATCCAGGAAATAACAACTGTAAGGGGAATATTATAAAAATTAATGAAGGTAGTTCCAATTTATACTTTATGCGATTTGACGTACTTTATAAATCGGTTGAAATTATTTCACAGAGATTTATATACATATGTTGCCAGCCCAGCAACGCGGCGGCGGCTACAGCTGCGCTCACAGACATAAAATGTATTGTAATTTACGCAAGTAAAACAACAATTGATTGAAAATGAGTGACCCTTGAGTGATTTTTCAAAAATTCAATCTTTAAAAAATGTAGGAAATTGGCGCTAAAAGTATAGGAATTTTTGTTTTGACATACCTTACATTCATTGAACTCACTGTTATGAAATTGGTATGTGGTTCAGCAATTCATGAAATTGGGTTATACTGCCATTCGTAACCAATATAATGTGTTCAATGCTCTAAAAGGTAGCCGAGTGTGAAAATTAAAAGTAAGTTTTGCAAGTAGATTGTAATATTAGTAGTAATATTGACTATAAAGGCACTGTTTTGATCATGTCGTTTCTGTCATCTCCAGATGACTATGATATTTATTTACTTTTATTTCAATAATATTTATATCGTGGAGTTTTCTACGCATTTAAAAACTATCCCTCAAATAATATAAACAATCGTAGAAATTTGATTCTAGGAGTGTAAGCATAAAACAAAGTTTTCATGCTTCTCATAACTTTTGTATAAAATTTCAATTGAGTACTAAGTAGGTAATTTTAGAAAACTTTTAAAGCATCAAAAATGTAGAAAATTGTATTTAGTTGTTGATATAACAAAGTCTTGTTATTTTACTCCGAACTTTCTTACTATTATAATTGATAAAGGGTAGATTAGTTCACATCCGACTCGAAGGACCAAACTGATATAAAGGTCAACAACGGTAGCATAAATAGTATTTTATGACCATTAAATTTACGTTTGATTGGGTTGCATTTAGCTATGATCAAACAACATAAGGACAACAGCAAAGAAGAAAATTTGTTACCTACATATTAATAAACTATCAAACAGATATAGACATATATACATACAGATATATACAGATGCATGATTACCTAAATTCAGATAAATTACTTTTTATGGGGCTGTCTACATTGTAGAAAAGAAACTATTTTATTTGATTAAAAGAGTGTATTCCCATCAAGATTACACTAAGAAAGATTTATCAAAAGGCTTTACACAATTTTAACTTTTGCTATCGGTCAAGTAATATTAAATTCCGATAGCGTGCAAATTTTTTCTGATTATCTTTTGTTACTACATAAATTTAAAGTTCAAGGTACTTACCATCTTAAGACAATTATCGTCAATACATTATAGTTTTCCGCTATCTTTAATTCCTGTGATTTTAAAAGCGTTAATCTACACAATAAAATTTTAAAGATATCACATGATAAAATTTTTGAAGAATTAAACCAATTGATTGACATAGAATACGCGGGTGATTTAAATAATTTTGTGAGTATTTTAATGTTATATATAAGTATTACAGGTCGATATTCTTTAGATAATGAGGTTAGATTGTTAAAAATAGCCTTCATGATTTATAAAAATTGTTGATTAGATAACTCACCGAAGTACGTAAACTTTTTTCTTGTCTGTTATATTTTTTACACAAGGCCAGTTTTCTGTTGTTTTTTTGGAGCTGGTTGGTCAAACTGTCAGGCGAGCCATGTGTTCCACAAGAAGCAAAAAACTGGACAACATTTACTTTCACTGGTCAGCGAAAGTGATTCATTCATGGACATGACTATATATAAGATTTAGTCTTTATATTTTAATATTCATTCAACCATAAGTACTTTTTTTACACTGACACGTATTGTCCATAGTAAGCATCAATAATTCTTCTGTTATTTATGTATATTACGTTTATATACATGGGGTCAAATATGCGTCAAAACTGAAATTTAATTTAATTTGTAGTCGCGAAATAAAAATAAATTTATGTAGGTAGATTCTTTGTTCACAATAATTGATGTAAGCAATGAATAATTATTAATTTATTTAGATTTAGATGTTTTAATTAAGGGAACTATAATATAAAAAGCACAGAAACAGGCACAACAATAAAAACAAACAATCCGTGTAGTCATTTTTTATTTAGTGCTATTTTAAAACTGAGATCACGTTTGTGTTTTGAATATACTCTATTTACTAATAAAATATATCCATAAATTTAATATCATATCATTTGCCACATCGGTGGTAAACTTCTTAAGAGAATATAAATTATAATACGTATTAGAAAAATTAATGAACTTGCAATAGTCATCGTGTATCATTATAAAAAATTAAGTTTTATTTTGCTATTAACATGATAGATCCGGCTTGACCTGTGATCACAAGTGAATTGTCTTATTGCTCTTGCTCATACTCGTTCTGTGTGGAAATCTAAATGATCTCATTGGCACGACTGTGTTTATTAATTTAATTTAATAAATTATGCATTGATAATTACGTACGGGTTCAAAGTTTTAGGTTTCTTGTTTAAACAGGATCCATTATATTTTATTCGGGAGTCGTTACATACCAGGTAGGTAGGTACCACCTTCAGTTGAGAAGTTTACACTTTTTTTAAATCTTTTTAATGATTTCGTTGAAAGGTACCTTTAAAAAGTTATTTATACTCGTTAAAGAATAAAAATAATAAACTTAATAGTCGAATTGTTTTGTTTAATGTCGTTTTAAGTCAACGAATATGATTTTCAATTGAACTCCAACTTCCTTCCACAATATGCGAGGGATGCAACTATCTATATCGATGTCGTCACAAAGGCGGACATAGATCTTGGCTCCAAGCGATATGAGTGACCCGATGATAGTGCTATCGTAGGGACGGTGCCTGCTACGCTCCGGTGACAACTTAGATACAATAATTAAGTTAAATAGAGTTGCATCTCTAACTCATTAAACTGGTAGTTAATGATACTACAGTAGTCCTTATTGTAGCTTTTTTTTAATTTTAAAGGTAGTAAAATAAATTAAAAGTAAACAAGTGTAATATAAAATGGAGTCGTAACTTAGCTTAGTTTGTTAGTTTTATAAATATAATTATTTGTTTACCAAAATTGCATTACCTACTATTTAATGATACTTATAGTCCTATAAAACGATGTGCAACTTATCTTTTTGCATATTATAAAGAGGTATAGTTTGTGAGGTTGTTGGGGTAATCTCTGGAACTACTGGTTGGAATTCAAAAATATGTTTGTGTAAAATAGTCCATTTATCGGGGAAGGTTATAAGTTATATAAAATTTGTCAAAGACGGAACTACACGCGGGCGTACCCGCTGGCTGAAGCTAGTATCTAATAAAAGTTACATAGTTTAATGAAACTCGAATAGATTCTCGGTTTGGGACGAAAATATTTAATTGCAGCGACTCGGAAACGTTTCCATTAATGTTATGTTCTCGAAGTATCGAAGTACGAGTATAGTACTTATTTCTATTTGAAGTTGCAGTGTAATACGATAAAACAAATAAATAAACCGTAATGCGGAAGCTAAAGATGTCACGTAAGTATAAGATGTCTTCTTAAAATTAGAATAATATGACTTTTATATAATTTATTAAATTAACAAAACGTATTAAATGAAAGCCTACCTATTTCTTACCTATTAACTTACCTATTGGACTGGTTAATAAATAAGTTTATCAACAATTGTTTTTCATTTAAGGAGCGCTTTTATTTATTTAAAAGAGATTATGACTTCTTTCAATGATCAATTAGGTTAATTATTATTTGTTTGAATAATAGATAAATTGTGTAAACTTAATTTATCTGGAACCTAAATTGATTGTGAAAAGTAAAGATAAATATTTTGATCTATATTGTTATTATGTACTTGTACCTCATATTGAGAAAAATGTACCTTATAATATGTTTAAAAATAAATACAAATCTATGTTAGGTTCTAATTATTCCACATAATTCTTACGACCCCTTGTTACATTTCTCCTAAAAAAAATTCACAAATTGTACCGTACTTAGATGAAATCAAATTAAAAGTTACTATGGTTACACAATACTCAAGATTAGTTTAAAATTAAAGGTCTAGAGATACATAATATTACAAAATTACTTTAAAAATGTAAGTAAGAAAAAAATATCACCATTGTCTTTAGTGTGGAGACAGCTATATAACTTGTCTTATACAAATACATTAATTTTGCAAAAACATTAATTAAGAGAAATTATTTACATAAACAAAAGTACTAAAAACATGGATCAACCTACCTTGATAACCTGGAAAAGATAACCGGCAAAACCACAAAACACGATTTTAAACTTCAATATATCACTGCTGTCAAAATTCGAATTTCTATTTTTATGGCGCAAAAGTCGTCGCAAGCGTAGTGTTGCGCGGGCGCAGAGTAGGCGCAGAGTGAGGCACGCCGTAAATCGCACGGTTATCGAAATTATTGTCCAAGGTTCAAGAACAAACAAAACAATATGCAGTCAAGATACGTTGTTGTTATACAGAAAATGGAATTTCAAGTGTATCCTGACGATCATTTAGATTATTAAATATATATTTAAGTTTTTTAGAATTCTCAATTTTGTCTAACTTCAATAAATCTTTCATCAAAAATAGTCATACGAATTCTTACATTACGGATAGTCTTTTCTGTAGAGGTATATCGGTTTTTTTTACGAGGAGGAATCCGTTTACGGGCCTACCGGGCGTGTGAGGGCTCACCCAGTGCCAGTGTCACATCAGAGTGGCACTGGGAATATCCACTAAAACTCCCCGGTAACTTTAGTTTATTTATGTTATAAACCAGAGCCATTCAGAGCTATTTATTTAGTGGTAATTTTTTTGTCTTTAATTAAACAAAGATAATAACTAATTTAATTTTTAGTCTAGAAAGTAAATGTTATAAAAACACCATTTCATACCACGTGCTCTTTTCGACTAACGAATAATTATATTGCTTAAACTATGTGGTGTCAATGCAATGAAATGTTTTGTTTAATTCACACAACCAGTTTTTTAGAAATAGAGAACAATACCTACAAATACGTACCTGCCCATTCTGAATTGTTGTAAAACAATCGGTTGGCTGAATATCTATATATACATCAGTTACTTTTACTGCAGCGTGTTAAAGCGAGACAGAGAGATGGTGACCCTCATTCTGCTTCTGGCTTACAACTTGAAAAGATACGTTTTATTCATCGCTCCTTACTTCTCTACACAAGTATCTTGGCCTAATATAACATACATGAAGATCACAAATTGAGAGCAGTCATATTTAGCCCCAATAAGCTATTTTTGTTGACTATACATTTACTTTGCTGACTCTACAACTAGTACGATAAGTCCTTTGAAATGACGTTTTATGTGTAATCCGATGTTCCTTTCCTATGGAAGGAATATGTATAAAATATTTTTTTTTAATAATTTTCATACCTATTGTTACCTATTTAGACTTTTATTGTGCTATGTACTAATAACAGAGAAAATTTTGTGATAACTTCTGCAAATATAGAGTGTGAACGCGTTAGTGTGCATAATCACGTGCGCTGCTCCGCCACCGTTCTCCAACGAAAACAGCAACGACTATCATTTTCACACCTCGGTTCCTCAGCGCCAACGTATAGATATTTCAAACGTTATCAGATCAAGAGGTTCGTGGTTCTATTCCATAAATCTCATGAGTTAGGTTGTTTTGGAAATATGCCTAAATATAAATATTTAGTTAGGAAAAAGACAATTTTAATTTACAATTTTTTGACAATTTTTTTTTTATTTTAATTTATATATATATATATATATATATATATATACATATATGTACATAAATTTGTTAACAAATGTTCGTAACGACACGTTACACAAACATAGGAGCTGTTATCCTAGCGATCCTGGGATCTCTGGCTTAATAGACAAGGAGAGGAGGTAACCATCAGTGCGGCCATTATTTTATAGATATCTATGGCTTCTTATTCTTTCCCTGAAAATGGTGCATCTCATTCTTTCCAAGAACCTAAGGTATCTATATATCTATCTAGATAGTAGATAGGCGTCCCATAGTACATATTATACACGAAAGGGTGTATAATATGCAATTCAACGTCAAGAATCTAACAAAGATGGAATAAAAGGAAGGAATGAAGAAGGAAGAAAACAATTTGGGAGGCTTAGCCGCTTTTACATACGTGCCCCTTTTCCATTATTCTAGAACATTTAAATATAGATGTGATTGCATCCATATTCGAATATGTATTGAAAAAATTAAACTTCAAGTGGGATTCGACCACACATCACAATATCTCTATCCAGTGTCTCTATCAAAAGGAACGAAAATATTATTTAATAATTATCGATGATGAGTAAAATAAATAAATATAAACGACCAAAATTAAAATTATTTATTGAAACAACTTTAATTTTTAAATTAATATAATATTTTTACTAAACTAATGGGCTTAAGACTTATACCTAACGTAGGAAAGCGCAATGTATGTAATGAATAGATAGATTACATAAGTAGCCATAAGTGCACAGAAGTTTATTAATGATCTATTACAAATTATTTGCTAGGCTCCGCGGTAGTATTACAATCACTAAATATTTAAAGTGAATTTACAATGTTCACAAATGACACCTGAGCTATTAAAAGTAAAAAAATGCTTCTTAGCTTATTTACCGTATCTATGTTATGGATACCTGAATCTAAACAATGGAATTTGGCAAATTATTACTGAAAGTTAATCTGAGACCAATATTCAATAGACATATAAATGTGATTAACAAGGAAGATACAATATAATTAAAATTAAATACAAGTCCTTACAGCCACTCTTATCACAAATTACAGCTTTATCTACTAGTATGTCTACCATAGAAAATCTAAGATAACTTTTTTACTTATAGCAGTATACAATTATGTAAAGGAAATAAATTTTTCCTGTTCTGTTTAATCATCTAGAATCAGGAAGGTCAACTGATGAGTTTATATAAAAAAATGCATGAAGCATATGATTAGGAATCGTACTGGAGTACGTCGTCAAACAAATAGCGAGTAACGAGATAATTACATAGATTAATTTGGCATCAAATAAACTTAGCTTAGGTAGCCTCGGATAATTAAATGCAAACAAGCGGAGCTTTTCAGCGACACTGAACTTATGATGGCGCAATGCGAATGCCTCAACACCATGCAAACAGAAATTAGCGATAATAAATATCATGACTCATAGATCTGGCAAAGTTTTATTAAATAAAAATAAGGATTGCCTGGAGATTTTAGCACCTCAAAATAAAAATATTGGTGTAGGTGATTATCGTATAGATGAATTCTGTATTTGTACTCAATACATTCATATGTGGTACGAGGCAGACGCACTTTCAATTCATACACACATTCGAGACTTCCCGAAGACTATGTAACATCACTATTAATTTTTCTTGCGTTACCTTACACGCCTATGTTTCTGTTTATTGAATTTACAGTTTATTAATATTATTGTGGCAATTTCTTGTATTATCTACTGTTAATAATGATGTAACATTAGCCACTCACAACAACAAAACAAGTTTAATTATTGCAAATTTGACAAATGAGACAATCATTTATTGGTCGCTGAATCTGCTAGCACACAAGAACTAACAACAATTATCACAATCGGTAATTTAATCATAGGAGCTAACGATTACACATTTTTTATGAATGATATGGCAAGATCGATTTCTATTTACAATAAATACAACTTCGGAACTTAAACAATTAAATTCTGACGTTTTCTAATATTAACGGTTTTAATAATAAAAGAAACCCTTTCAGTGCCATGTCTATCCAAAAAGTGTAGTGTAGCTCTATGCTTGTTCAAATAGCGCTCGCTTTGACGTGCTTAGTGGAGAGGAACTTTTGTTCTATGGATCTTCGAGGAATACCACTCACCTTCTTGGGAGAATTTCCGTTGCAATTTATAGACGAGGGTAAAGATTTATATCCTCCATCTGAGCTATAATCTGTGTCTGTTGACTGTCCGTTCAAGCTAGGACTATGTCTATTACCGTTGACACTCTCTTTGCTACTGATTCTTCCATTATACAAGTCTCCGTAAGACGTATGGTGCTTCAGTAGACTATTCTCTTCTATGACAGCGTGTCTCGTCAAAGAGTTCTCGGCAATAAACATCTGAGGATTGGAGTTGTGGAAGTTTTCGATGGAGCGAGATCTATTTGAGTATAAGGAGATCTTTCGTTCAGTCTTCTCGCCTACTGAGGAGTCTCGCTTGATATACCGTCTGTGATCGTTGTTGGCTAATGTCTGCAGGTACTTGGAGCCGACGCGGCTGTTGGTCTTGAGTTGCACCTCATTGTCTTCATTCACTTTCCTCCCGCACTGACACTTTACAGTCCCGTTAGCTACAGGCCTTTTAGTCTTTTGTGCTTCACTGTACGTCGGCAGCTTCCTCACGCTAGCTTGTTCATTCCAACTGCACAATAAAATTTTGCCATGTTAGAATGTGTTGTAATCATGTTCAAAAAGTTTTCTGAAGTACATTCTGAGGTATGTAATATAAGAAAGAATATAGATATTTTCTGATTTAACGCATCAGTGTTTTTATCTTCTAAAAAAGATAAATCCATCCAGGCAAATTTATTAATGAAGCTTTTCACTGCACGAATGCTTTAAGAAAGAAATTAAAAAATCAATCAAGAAAAAGAAAAATTTAAGATTTTTTTTTGTATGTTAAATAGAGTCCTAGTGCATGTTTGTCCTTACCTTTATGTTCTGGCATGGCAGCGTGTAACACAGATACAGTTTCATAATCGAGATATAAAATAACTTTGTTATAGTTGGTCGAAATTAGTTTAAAATTCCCACAACTCACACGAATACCTTCAATCAAACCATACGACTCTACCTCACAAATGATAGAACACTAAGCGGTACCGAGTATATTGCCAATCGAGAACCAATAGTCTAGACCTATGTTTGATAGAACTACTTTTTCAATATTGAAACTGGCACTTATGCAAGTTGAATACTCAACGCACCAATAATTATTCCTTTTGACAGCTCGCATTATATGAAATATGTTATCAGCTGTATCGTTAGGCACTTAAGTTCATTTTAAATTAAACAACGACAACGTTATGCATGCATGTTGTCACTTATAGTATTTATGGCAATATTCGTCGATATCCCTATCGGAAACGAGGAAGAGGTCGCCAGGTGTATTGTACAAGAGATGCAGCAAGCACAACACATTGACCGAACACAAGAGACAAACAGCGAGCAAGCAGTCGAGCCACGCTACCTGGTCTGGGATTCGAACGCGTGCGCTGCCCAAGTGGAAACTGCCGCACCAATCCAAAAATCGTCAACATTTCGATCAACATCCGATCGGAATTTAAAGCAGCATGTGAGGAAATTAAACAAAAATGAAAAATTGAAAAAATCAATGGGATGAGTGATTACTTGAATAAGAACTATTTACTAAAAACAATATTTATAAAGAAAGACTATACAGAAAACATTATCCGCTGGAATCGACAGGTCTAAATGAATCTTGACAGGTGCAAATGGTTAAATGCAGCTAATTATATTATTAACATTAATAAATGGATGTATTGAAGAGGAAAATCAGTAAAATTACGAGATCTGATGATACGTTAAAGATGTTTATAAGCATTTGTACATAGGTGTAGAAAATTATCTATCAAACCATTATACCAGTGAAGTAAGGAGTCATCGTAATAGAAATTCTGCACATTGAAGTTGGCGCGAAATTCATCTTTCTGTTCATGTAATCCCTGAATACAATGATCCATTTAGATTCTTTAGTAAAACCTGTTGCTAACAATTGACTTTTAGAAAATGTGTGTTGTATACATTCTTTGCAGTGTGATAAATAACGTGAAGGGTACACGGGAGTTATATACAAATAGGAAATGGAGGAGTGCAGTGACTTTAATAAGACTTTTAATGAGTGCACCGAAGCGATGAATAACCTAAAACAATAGATACAAAATAAATAGTGACATACATAAAGTTATAAATAATTATGATTATATCAATTATGAAAATACACAAATATATAATAGAAATAACGGAAAATAAGTCAATTAAGGTCAGAAATTGAGGTTCTTTGTTTTCTCTATAATTATAAGGCAATCACTATACTGTTGTGTCGTAAAGTGTGTGTAGTCTAATTAGTGACGTGATAACAGGAGGATGTGGTTACCTCACTAATCCGGAATTTTCAGAACTCGTTAGCGCTGTGCTCATTGGTGGCCGCAACTGAAATGAAATTATTTTAAAGTGGAGTAGTTTAAAAGGATAGTTTTGTTTGTATATAATCATCAACAGATTTCATACGTCCCACTACTGGACAGAGGCCTTCCTACATGAGAGAATTGCATAAAGATTTTAAGCCAGGACAACATCACGCAGGACCAATACGGTTTGAGAGAGTATATAAATTGTGACCTATGACTTGACAGGTATAGAATAAATATTACTTAACGAAGCTTTTTGATTCACATCCAAATACTCAATTTTTGGAAAATGTGAAGATCATTTTTCTCAGTATATAAATGATATCTTACCCTCTCTGTCTGCGTGGCGACGTTGCAGGTGTCGTCGGAGCGCGGCTCGTGGGTCTCGGCCATGCGCAGCATCTGCTGCTGCAGCACACGCACTAGCCGGTCACGCTCCTCTAACTGGCTCTGCAAACAACCGAAGGAATATTCATGCTGTGCTTCAATAATCTACCACGGTTGATTTTGCTTACAACGCGTTGAATTTTCAAAGATTTTACATGTAACAGTAACATGATAGAATTCAATGCCTCGTAAGCAAAACTTTCCCAAAAATATTTTTAAAATCAAACATTAGACAGATAATACACTCCAGTCATTCGTACATATACGTATATATACGTTCCGATTTAGTCGATGTGTCAAGTTGTATAGCACTTAAACGGATCGCATCTGTATTCGCTGTGCTCGAGCCTTAAACGACTCACTTTTGAAGACACTACCCTCGAGATCCGCGTTAAATTTTAAAAGTTTCCTATAATTAAACTATGTTATATATATAAACAATGGTGGTATTCTGAGTGCTGGTACATGCAAATTTTTTAATAAATATAAATAGAGTATTATGCCATGGAGGCAAAAAACCAGAAATATAGTCTGCTTATATTTTTCAAAGCCATGCCATTTTTCATGAGAATAAATTTATTTTATTCTATTTTTATGTCAGCTAGGAATAGAATAGCTACTGATTTTCTACTAACATGGCATGTATTTTATTTCTGTACTTAGACCATTCTATTTAAATATATTAAAAAAGTCATTCAGACAAATGAGATTGCTTTAAGTATTACATCCCCAATGTAAAAGTACCTGCAGGTAGAGTATCTGTCGGCGCATCTCGGCGCAGGCGTCTGGGTGCAGCGGCGAGGCGGGGGGGCGGCGCCCGTTGCCGCGCGCGGGGCTCTCCGCGCACGCCGCCAGCAACGGGTCGAGAGTTTCGCTCTGAAGATGCAAAGACACAAAATCTTAAAAAAATATAACTTAACGAATGTGTAATAGCTTGTTTTTGCTATCTCCGGAAACGTGCTCAGAGATTTTAGAATACGTTAAACATATTCTGTTTCCACCGGTGCTTCGTTATTTTTTGTGGCTACATTTCGTTATTGTCACAATAAAAAATACGAAACATGCTGGTCGAATTTGAAATATTTATCAAATATGTTCTTTACTATATTTAGTTGTTAATTTAATAAGACGGGAAGTTGTTTATCTATCTAGTACATTACGGCCATTTTATAAATGTAATAAAAATTGACTTCTATAGTAATAATGAAAAATAAGATCAATTAAGTATAATAATAATAAATATAACGTTTATTTTATTATCTCAACATGTTAAGCGAAACAATTACATTGTCATCAGATGCATGTAAGACAGGTGCATAAGATAATAACAGACCGGATTCTGAATTAGGGAAGGCTAAGTATAAAATATAAAATTTGAATTTTTTTCCTAAAAGAACATCAACGTCGTATTCACTAAAATAAATACTAATTAAAATTATTAAATAAAAAAATAAAATACTCCATTAAAAAGAATGAGAAAGTATATTGAAGTATTTAAGTAACTGTGCTCTGAGGAAATCCTCTTTTTTAGTTACAAAACAAATTTGCTTCAGAATAAATTTTCGGTTTATGCAACTACAACGAACCGTACAGTCTAGTTATCCATTAAAATGATCCATTATCGAAAGGTTATGTCATGCCAAACTTAAGAATTTTAAATGTTCGGGTTATAGTGCATAATATTATTCATTATATTATTATTGATTTTTTCCATTTTTCCCACTCTTTACTTAAATTTCCGGATGTTACATTATTTAAATCGTTTTCAAATAAAAATGGTGGCGGCGGTTGTAAGATCGATTCCATATTGTATTTATTATTATTTTTAATTATTGTAATTGCACTATAAAAATCCTACCGACTGCGCCATATTTTATGAAAAAAAAAATGAAATTAAAGTACATAGTAATTCACAATATCTTTAAATAAAATACGAGCATAATTTTCTATATGTTACAAGAAAATATTTTTACCTGCCTCTTCAATCTTTACCTCTTATCCGAAAAAAAAATTTACAAGAATTTTCAATATTAATGTCTAATTACGTATTTTATTAATTTATTTTTATCCGTAAAAATTAAATCTAGAGGGTTTTCTATAGTTCGAATTTCATACGACCTGAAAAATTGGCGCTAAAGCTACTTTTTAACCGAAATACCAAAAACACAGTGAAATACTTACTGACGTTGACGTAATTAACGTCAGTATTAACACATCCCTCAATGGTTTCTAAATACTGTATCAATTGTTTGTATGTATCTATGTAATTAATCAAAACAAAGTTCTCATATAGTGTAATTTTACTTGTGCATTGTGAATTGTGTATCTTTACATAATTTATATTATCCGTTTAACCTATTTCTGTGTGTTGTAGAAATTCAAATAAGAGCACTTCCATTCATTATACACATAGTCGTTAGTATGTTAGAACAAATACATTGTTTATTTTGCGACGATGGTCTTTTGTATGATCGAGTATCTATAGAAATATTTATGCAATGCTTAATAAAATTTAGATCGATTGGTCAGATTAAAAAACATCGTCTGGGATGAGTCGTACGATTATTCATGCAAACCAGCTGGTGCTAATAAGACAGCATTGCGTAGCTACTTACACTCATCGAATGATGCTCCTCCCCGGGCTTTGTTGTGGTGTGGCAAACAAGGCGATGGATGCAATCAAACAAAACATGTTACACACTAGGAACGGACGTGCTAAGCAATAGCTGGGCAAAGGGAGCGTTAAGGCCAACTTTTAGACTATTTAATGAAAAAAAAAGTTTTCATGAAAGTTATTGAATAAAACGGTGGTTTTATTTTCAAAAATATTTGGTTCTACATGTCATTAATTATATAATTGAATGAAGCAGCTAGTTAACGCTCCTGTTGCGTTTTAGATAAAAACACAAATAAAAAAAGTGAATTTTATACAAAAGGAAAAGACATTGAAATAAAATGGCAAGCCGATACTATTATACCGTTTCTTCATCATTGGTGAATGACAGTGCAATAATAAACAGATAAATAAGTCGTGTACAATAAAAAAATATGTACTGAATACAGGAAAATATTCCTCATAATAATGAATATTGTTTCGGAATGAATCTTATATAAATTCTATTTAGGTATGATTCGAGTAACATTTCCTATCAATTTATAGGTATATTCAGTTTTGTATCAATAAAAGTAATTAAATAATTTTAATAGGTTAATGGTCGAATAGAGAAAAATTTATAACTTAATTTATCTGTTTGTTATATTCGAGAACGTATAAACAAAAACGAAACAAAGGTTGGGTTGTAAAAGTTGATTTAAGAAAATAAATGTGAAAACTATTTATACTTTACACTTCACATTCAAAATTTATATATTGAAGTATTTCAATGTATAAATTATTACCGAAAGTCTAGATTTTATTTATAAAAATATATAAGTAAAATAAGAGAGTTATACACAGAAATGTTACAATCACTAAACTTTAATTCATGGGAAATGAGCTGCAATTAGCGTGTTCTACATGATTGCGACTTACGGACTACACATGCTACGATACATTGGCTACTGAACACAGGGGAAATTGCAAATACTCTTCCTCGTCGGTTATGTCTACAATATTCGTTATGCGCTTTTAAATAAAATCACTGAAATGCAAATCATAAAAGCTGAGTAAACCTTACTATTCCACTATTCCTATGTGACGCTCTTGTCCAATCGACGCAGAAGCGCTTTAAACTTTCTCAAAATAAATTTATACCATGATTGGTAATAGACAATCTGTACAATTTAGACTTGAATTGAAAATGGATTATTTCTAAGTAGATAATGAAATTGAATCATACTTTCAATTTATTGGAATTTTATTTGGATTTTTATTCTAAATAGGGATAAGGCCAAAGATGGAAGCGAACTACAATCCAGATTCCTCAAATATAGAGGAACTGGCTACTGTTGGAACAAAAATGCTGTTAACATTATAGTTATGGCGAAAGGCTTAGGTAAAATGGTGATAGCTAGCCAGGCGGACTTAAAAAAATCTCTACCACCAACTAAATCGATTTTAAATTGGTGGTCTTAGCTGCTAGACCACAGGGGCGATAATAATAGGTTGGGGAAGAAGTTTGTTCGTTTTTTATACAATATTTATGTGCCATGTTGTTCGTAAACTTTCTACCATCTGGCAGGTAGAGACATGATGCTGTTGCAGTAGAAATTTTGGGACTTCTGATCAAAACAACGCAACAAGAAGTTTTGGCACTCCTCTCTTTATTAAAATTTTCAAATGTATCTAATTTCTTCTTTCATTCATTTCATCTATTTTCTTTTTTTTAGATTCGCTCATTTTGACAGAAAGAAAATCAAATGAAAAGTAGTAGTTTTCCTAATTTGACTCTTTTTTGAAATGTCACATTTTTAATGTCATGAAAACTAGCCAAATACAAATAGTAAAGCCAAAGATATTTTAGTTTAAGTTTATACATACTATATGCGAGAAGACTTTTTTCCCCGACAATATAATACACAACTATTCGTATACCGCATACGTAGAGTTTGTATATTGTGTTATTCCATCTGTGTGTTTGTTATATACAATCAGCAAGTTATGGATTCTTGGCAAATTTTATTTTGTAAACAGTTAAGGCTTAGTTTATCTTCCGGTGACTATCGGTAAAGATCAACACTTTTTGTACTTCTTCAATTTTAAAAGTATATTTCTAATTGTCATTTATATTTGGACAATAAACGCTCATTAGAAGCTCATTTGTTTTTTATTTTTTTATAAATTCAGTAACAAATAATTGATGGGCTGTGCGTATACGTATAGAGCGAGACTACAAACAGCTACTTAATATGATAGTTATCTAATTAAAAATCGCTATCACGTATCATTTACATTCACTATTATGATTAATCGTTGTTTACGGTACAGTAGCCTATAATCTAATACTCTCTAATTGATTTATTGATATTGAAATTCACTTTTATGTGTATAATTAAGTATCAATATCAATTCAAACAGAAAATGGAAGAAAGTATGCAATGCTACTACGAACTACGCCACATGCAGCTAGGTATAATTTAACCAGCAATAATAACATCTATAATTATCATAAAATTACTAAGTACGCTTTAAAAACTTATGCAATTGAGTACTTCTATTACAAATGTAGCAAGCGTCGTGTTAGAATTGTTACGTAAGTAAATGACAACTAATAATTTTCAGGTCTATTAGTTTTATATTTTTTTGTTAATGTTTACTTAACAGTCACCGGCGTAATGAAATCACTGAACAATTTTAACATTTGATTTTTAATATCCTTAAAAATGTCTATTTTTATTAAATGTTTAATGTTACAGATTAGAATTCAGTTTTTATCCATTACCAACAGGCCGTGTAGAATAATATAAGGTTGTACCTGATTTGTGGTAGAAACTAAATCAACTTAGGTTAATTTTATAGATAAGCACAACGATGAGATGCAAGAGACGCAAAGTGAAATAACACCATTTTCAATTCAATTCGTGTCTGTGCATGCAATATTATCGAAAAAACGAATTGAAGGGGATATCTGCAAAACTCTTTACCTCTTGTAAGACTCGTTTGAGTTGCAGCAGCAATGTTTTAATGTCCACCACATCTTGCAGAAGCGTGGCGGGAGCGGGGGATGCTGTGCCATCGCTGGCCTGATCCGAAGGTGTTTGTGTGCGAGACCGCTGCAGCAGTCGTGCCGTACGGACAGGCAAGCTCGCTCTGGAAAAAAAGCATTTTAATTTCAAACTTTTTCACATAGGAAGATATATAAGGATCACAGAACGGAGTTCCGTGTCCTCGTGACAGGCTTACTGGTTAGGAGATAAATTAGATCAAATGCCGAGTAGAAATTATGATTTCTTAAAATGGTTAACACTTTCTTGATTCGATGCAATTCAATCAATTCACCACTTTCTCTGATTCGACACTTTTTTCAATTGGCCACATCGAGACAATTGAAAGTTTAACAGTTAATCCTCTTATTTAACTAACAGTAGGAAATTATTAAATAAGTAGGTTAATGTCATGCTTGTTTGTTTATGATATAAATCGTATATCAATTATTTTTATCTATTACTTACTTGTCATCGTTACATGGAGACCAAAGTTATTCTTTATTTTAATAAAAAATATTAGAGCATAAAATATTTTATTGTTGTCCTTTTCGCCTCTCCTAATTTCCATATAGATCTATCTAATTGTTTATACGTCAGGCCTTCCAGTTGACCGTAACTAAGAGGCTTAACTTCTTGTCTTGTAGTAATTCAATTTGTTACTTTATGTAACCGGGTATTTAAGTATTTTTGTCCAACATACTTGTACATACAAGAACCTACTTTTAGTATATATGTAGAATGTTAAATAATAAAGTTTCAATTTCCAATGAGGCTCAATGTTACAAATATATTAAAATTTTTGAAATTGTGTAGACTCATTACTCAATACGACTAATCAGCTATGATACGATAAACGCTACATTTACGATTCTAAATTTATTTGTTTCTGTAAGAAAGAAAAAAATTAAACATAATCCTTTAAATTCTAGCCTACAACGAGCAATACGTAATGAGATTAGATAAAAACTAGGATGTTATATAATGAAATTAGATCCCATTAAAAACTCAATGTACGAATGTCAAACTTTTGTAATGAAATTATATTGTAATGAAATTCATTCATTACAATATAATATCTGAGATGCGGTGTAGATCCAAGAATGCTGAAAGGAAGGAATGTTATAGCCAAGGTAAGACAGTTTGCTAATATTACTTACGCTTCGATCATCAATACAAATAGTATCTTAAATTTCTATAACTCAGTTTATATTGGATTTTGGAGTAATCGCAAAGTTTTTAAAATTTTGTTAACTTTAAAAAGAAATGACTGTAAAATTTCCTTATATTCTCACAAAAGCATAACTTATTTTTAGAGAAGTTTGATACTCTAAATATTTCTTTTATACAAATAAAATGTCATAATAAATAAAACAAAAAATCTCATGGCTATGCCTTTTAACCTGAAATGAAATTATTAATAGACTCCTTATTCCATTTCAGGTTAAACTGGGTGTCAACGTGACACTCCCATTGTAATGAATTACTAATGAATTAGTGGAAATATAGGGCCATGACACTAACACTGCTTGGACAATAACTCATTAGGAACTTTTGTTGTCTGTGCAATAAAGTTCACAGTTTTATACGTACAGACCTTGATGTAGTCGTTGTATAGTACGTACTTACGTACGTCACAAGGTTGTAATTACTACGAAAAATTAGGTATTACTGTATTGAATTATAAAATTCGTTTTGTATATTATAGACATATTAATATGAAGTACTTTGTTGACGTTGATAAGTAAGTACGTTGATAGTCACTATTGACATAATTAACTAAGCATGTGGACGTCGTTTATTTGTAAGACAGCGAAATTCATGCGTTAAATGTAAGTTGTAATATGTTGAGAACAATCGTTTTCAATATACTAATTACTAATATTTCTGTTATATGATATTCATTAATTATATTATATTATTCCTTCTCATTTTGCGGGTTTCTTTTTATTGTTGTCCTATATTAACACTGAAACCTTGGTAGACACTACATATTATCTTTCTTGTTCAAGCCATTCTTTCAACGTTCAACTATATGCTTAGTGAATAAGAAAATTTATTTTAATAAATTAATGAAGTTGTTACGAAGTTTAGCGTCGATCGAGCGTGAAAGGAAAAGTGGAAACTGAATCGCTGGCAAATATGGAAAAATAAACGCTCGTATTCGCAACTGTCTCTTATAACTTGAAATCTTAATTTTTTACGTATGTTATCACACATCATCAATAATGCTCATAAATAATATAGGGCTAATAAAAAGTTAATATATAAAATAAATTATATGGCAATAAAGTATGGGCCGTCTAATTATTTTTGCGTCAATAAATTATTTATGCTAACAAAAATAACATAAGTCAGAGAACCTAAAACTTATGAAGGAATACAGCAAACACTAAGTCGTTTGTTTAAGGTTTTTTTATGAACATTTTTTAATGAAGTAATTACAAACGTTTCGATATATTTCGTGTGTATTATTTTTAAAACGGATGAATTAAAAACATTCAAACGCCTCTCATATGGCCTTGCTTGCCAGAACAACCGACTTTGCCGGCCTTTGTGGATAATCATGAAACAATAGACCTGACTTGATCATAACCGCATTTCAGTTAAATCGAAACAATGTTGTATAATATGGCTTTCCTGTAACTGCCATCAAACAATTATGAAACTTGACTAAAACAAAAACCAATTTGGTGCTCATATTTTGAAAACATTGAAGTGTCAAAAACAAAATGTTGAAATTGATTTTGATAAGCTGATAATATAAGCAAAAGATAACATGTGTAACACAGATTAAGTAATGTATATATTTGATAAGATATTCCATATTCTGTAAATGTATCTATTTTTTTTACTTAATTTTGTTACAGTTTATTTAATTTTATGAGGATGTAACTTGAGATGGTTTGAAAAAACTGTTAATTATAGTTTTCCACCTGTATTGCTTAGCTCGCTGACTGCGAAGGCTCGGTGCAGGGCTGGATGACCGAATAGCGGTCGGTTCTGCTACGTGGAGATCGGTCTTCTGACGTCTGGCGCCCATGGGGTGCAGCAGGGTCCCGTTAGAAGTTCCAGGACCCGCCGACGTGGCCGCCACTGAATGCATGCCACGCGGGACACTTTCACGGCGCGCACGCACGCGCTAGACTGAACTTCGCGCGCAGCTAGTGCTATCGGCGCCACCACCGCCGCGCCACAAAATCGGATCTCGACGTCAACCCTGCCCATTCATGCCGAACTGATCACTCAGATTTCTTTTTGTCACACTCTGTTTCTAACTCGTGTACCGTTATGACGCCTATTTTACCAGCGCTCGAATCTGCCGAGCGTGTTATCGGCCACATGGATCGGGTCAGTCATCGACAATCATCATGTTTTGTTCACAGTGGCGATTCCAGTACACCACGTGGGGACGCATGCGTGACGGCGTTGACATCCAATTTGGTCGGCTTGTCGAACGATACGGTAAGTGTGATTGTAAGGGATCAGCGGACAAGCCTAAGTACTTTTAAATCGTCACAAAACGTACGTCATACTCGTTGGCTATAATCTGACATCGTAGCACTTTCTTTTGCACATGATTTCAATTGTTTTAACGCGAACCGTCAACGGCATAAATTGTGTTCTTCCAGTACATGGCTCTGGTTTAAACGATCGTTCATTTGACACGGAATTAAATTATCGTAGAAGGTTAAACATTTAAGCTGAGCGAGTGGGACCTGTAGGTCAGTGTCAGCGTCGCGACGCGTTTGTTTGTTGTGCAGAGGGTCGCCGGTCCAGATGCTAATAAGCGGTAGAGCGCATGCGTGCGCCCGTTCAATAATCACACCCTCTACAGCTGATTCAGTTCTAGCGATAATACGTCAATTTATAGTTTGTGAACGGTGATATACTTTATTTAGTTCCATTACTATTTTTTCTAAGACACTATGATTTTTATGGGTGTGTAAGAAGGTAATTGTAACTATTTCCCGCTTTACAAAATAAATCTACGTATCCATTGTCAGTTGCCTGTCTGTCAGTCACGGTCTGAACCTGAACCTCGCTAGAGCGAAACGTAATTTATCTAAATGATGACCGAAACCCACTCTTCTGTGCCGAAACTGACAACCGGTAAGGTTCACGTACCAACTAATTCAACAGAGAGATATTAGGGTTTAATCCCGTATACCAATTTTATTATAGAATTATATACTTAAACTGTGAAAATATTATCTATTGTTTACCAGGGGGAGATGCACCTTAAATAAATATTATGAATAATTATAACATCACAGCTATTCATAAATTAAACTGTTGATTTTGATCAAAATCATAAGGAAAAAGTTTCTGTAGGCCAGTAATCAGTAGCTAGTAGAACTCCATTGTTTTAGAGTGTGGATTACCTTATAGAAATTATATAAAATTAATAAATTAATAATTTTAAATATTAGTATTTTATACATTAATATGTATAACTAAAGCCAAAGATTACTTTATCTCGTATAGTGGTGGTAATGCAGTTATAGAACTGCATTAATTTGCTGTATTATCCGAATACATAATTTCTAATATAATAATAAGCGGTATATTTTACGAGTTACCTTATTATAATGCTAAACGAAACAAGATTTTATATTTAATACTGGTATCAAGAAATATTAATTTAATATTTAAAAAACATTCACGAATGTGGCCGATGGAAATTTGCCGAAAACATAACTGTAGGGACCTAAGTAAAATAATTTCCTTTCGAATTATACAATAATCAATAGCCGTACCGCTAGATCAAGCCAAGACGGCTAGCAATTGAATCACAGAGCAGATATTACTTTAAAGCGGTCTGTGGTTATAAATTTATTTTTATCGTTACCATGACAATATTGGTAGTGTATAACCTTTCATACGTATTGTGTATAAGATTAAAATAAAAGCGCCTCATGCTACAGCAGCTTCTACCAAGTTTTTAGCATGACAAGAGCAGAAAACTATCTGGCTGCGTCAGGTGAGTTATTGTAAATGGAAATTAAAGTAGTAGCTACGTACGATGTGATTAGTAATGTTATATGCTATTTTATACATAATTTTGCCGAAAAAACGAACCTTTGACGAGTGAAGTTCGTATTTAGATTGAATAATGTCTAATAACATATTTTGTAGCGAGTTAGCGACATCTGATTATAAAGTAAAACGCTTTGGACCTACTGAAGTAATTAGATTTTATACAGCCAACTAAGTAAACGATTATTTCCAGCGGTTTAATAAATGTAAAAAAATATATTATTTTCACAACATTCATAACCTAATAAAACTCATTCAGGGCCGCGTAATAACAATAATCAATATAGTCTTTATATAATAAAGAACACTTTACGTTCTTAACATTAATTGACGTAGCTTTAGTAAAAATAAAAATAAAATAGATTTACTTCCGTATTGCGAATACTAGCATATTAGCGCCCTGCCTTCGCACTGCCTTAATTGGATTGACTTTTTATCCTCAGTTCTATGTAGGTTAGCGTCTGCTGGTTAATATAAATCAACGTACATACTGATTATTTATTACCAACGGGCTAGCTATTGTAAATTAAATGGTTATTCTAAATTCAAAGAGTTATTTGTTTAAGTTATTTAAATCTGATGAATTACGATAAATACAAATGGCTATAAATTGGGTGGTTTTTATTCTATAACGGAACTTTTAAATTGTGGCAAAAGTCCATGGTGTGAATAAATAGTCGATGCTCCAAAAAATAAAATAATACTAAAAAGAATTTCTATAAATTACGTATGATTTTCCAAAAACATTGATTGTATTTTATACTGAGTTGTTTACATAAATATTATTTCCAATATGCTGTTGTGCACTAGGAGTGCAGCCCGCATTAAATGTATAAAGTATAAACCAATTGACCCTTGTTAACAGCTTAAAATAAAAATTTAAGTATTTAACAGACTAAACAATCATCAGTCGAAAATGTAAGTCGCTTATTATGATTATGTGACCTTACCCTATATAATGAAAATGAGCGAGGTCTACGATAATTATCTGTGCTTTGAGTAGGTAAGCCCACGAAGCTATTTGATCTTACGACGGGGAATTGCCAACAACACAAGCCGTGCGGATTATGAAAAAATGAAATAATAAATTATTTTTGCATTCTTAAAATGTATAGAAATATAAAATGCACTATAAAAAGCTTAGAATTAGGTGAATTACAAAAAAAAATATAATTTCCATTTAGTTTTAATAACACTATAACCATGTAATCTGGTAAATAATTAATTGTATTTATTTCTAAATGCAAAATTTTCGCCTTAGTGTAAAACTATATTTTTAATAACATAATAATTATCAAAAGAAATACATTTTTCTAACGGTTCTATACTGCATTTTTTATGAAATACTGCTATGTAGAATTTCAAATTAAATTTTTAAGAATATTTGACTGCATATATTACCATTATTGCCTTCGTATATTTTTACGAACATCCTTGAGCTGATATCAAACTAAAACTTTATAAGTGAGTTCACAGCTGCGGTCGGAACGGATTGGTAAATTTTCTTCAATTAACAATTTTATTCAAGCGAAGATTCGGTTGAGAGATTTCTTCCCTCCGTTTCTAATCTCCGCAATGAATAAAATTTATGCTACCCAATACGAAGATAATTCAAAAAAACTAATAACTTAAGTAACAATTTACAAATAAAACCTTTTGTTTCAATAAATTAATTGATCACAATTAAATTAACGGAATAAAGGCAATCCTTTATATGATATTATTGATATTACTTTATTTAGAACCTTCTTTAGAAACATAAATGTAGTTAGACCTATAATATATTCCTACTTTCACTTCATAATAAGTAGGTCTCTTAATAATTACCTACATAAGTCTCATTACGTACATAAGTCTCAATCTATTATTAATTAATATTTATCATCGTATACCTACGCAATACCTATGTATGGGGTCTAAATGGACATTACATCTATTTATGGGGAGTTGTTTAAACTAAACCTTGATGTATATATGTAGCCATATGTGTCCGATCAAACATCAATGATGTCACACGAGGTTAACCAGTGTTGGAGTTATTTTGAAAGTATCTTCATTTGGATAAAATTTAGTTGTTAATATTAATAACTATAGTAATAAAAGTTAGTAGTTACTGACCAATTAACTTTATATTAATGAAAATCTATCTATTTCATTCTTTGGCTGTACTTGGCTTACACCTATTTTTCTTAAAATACTTTTAGATTATAATCCCTTTCTTTCACTCAATCCTGATACCAAATACTGAACCTGTTTTACATATATATATATATATATATTAGGCATTTAGTCATTTAAGTACGATCAATTTTGTAACCCCTGCCACGTGATTATTACCCAAGTGTTCATTGTTCCTAAGTATTGTGGCTTTTAGACAGAACGCAGTAACTACTTGTTTGTTTTGAAAGAAAAAAAAAAGGTTTTTTTATCTTATTAAAAGGTGTATGGTCGATCGGAAGCGAAAGTTTTGAGGTCTCTTCTTAAATAATTAACAATTGCCCTCGATGCACGCCTGACGGCTCTTAACCGCAAATCAGACATTCGCGCACGAGACTTGATGTTAAATAGTTGTTTTGCTGTAGGAGTCACATTGTTGTGGTCTGGCTTGTTGAATGTGTATCAAGTTTCAAGCACTTTTTACCTTCAGGGTGAGTAATAAGAACGATATGAATTACTCAACAATGATGTTGGATAAAACTATCCTCTATCATTAAGTGAAGATACGATACACCTTTAAGGATATTTTGTTACATTTTTCAAAGTTATTCGTATGATCGATGATTGACCAACCATGGCGAAAGTTGCATTGTTTTCGTTATCGAAACCAGAGCGCCACTACGCCAACGAGATCCAACATGTTCTTCTATAGACCTTTCTAATTATGTCTGTGTAATAGTTAAGTACATTCAGTAATTCTCTTTATCTTAAATGTATAAGTCATTTGGAGGGTCATGTGTATGTATAAATTCCGTATAAAAGTAATCGAAACCACTCCAACTTGAAGTTCAAAGTGCTTCTATTTGTGTTCATCGAATAGGTCTCTACTGAGTTGTATTTATGGTTATTGGTATTCAACATGTGCCTACATGTTTATACCAATTGCACGACAAATTTTCACCATAATTTAAACGTACAAATACGTGTTACAACAGTGTGGAACACAGCGAAAAAATTAAACAACTGCGAATACGATTCTGTAGGTTTACAAAGAAAAGGGAAGTAGCTTCTTGGGCAATTACTAAGGTATTATCTATAAATAAAAATGGGATAAAATTACTACCAAAAAGAAATATATGTTCAATAAATGTATGGTTTTGCTTTGAATTGTGACATATTATTATCACCCGTAAATATAACTATCGGTCGGTAACTTTTTCAAAATCAGCAAGAAACAAATTAATTTTTTTTTAAATAAGGTCATATAAGGGCTAGATAAGTTTCAACAAAACATGTAAACGGACACTAAAAGAGGTTTTTTACCGAACCAAAACCTAATAATTTAATCGTGCATACTGCCTAAAATGTGAATGAGCTTTAAACGGGACTTCACACTTGTCATGGTTCCGTAAACAGCATAAAACTGTACTTGCTTAATTAGTAGGTACTTGGATAGGATAATAACCTATAAGTAAATATGTAATAAAAACTGTCCAGTCAACGACATGCATGCATGTAAAGCTTTTTTACAGCATCATATTAAAAAAAACTATATGCAACTACGCTCCAATGAAAATGCAAAATTTATCGTAGTAACAGATTTTTATTAAAAATAAAAAACTTGAAGATGTTAACTCTGCATTCACACCTTAACAGTTAAGTAGCATCTCTCAAGATATAATTTGATTTCTATTGAAACTAACGTTATATAACTACACTCCGACTTCAATGACGGTATCTTTTTTTAGTCATAATAAAAATTAATATTTATCACATGTACGATCATAGTTTGTAAAAGCTTTTGAAGTAACGGAACGATTTTTTGCGAGTAGTTATAAAATTGAGTAAGCTTAGAATGCACTTACTAGTATTTTGTATTATTCACCTCAACTAGGTTGATATTTTAAATAAACAGGTAATACGACAAATGTATTCCGACTAATGGAAAAAATATGTTTCCTGTCGCTTGGTTAAAATTACTGAACTATAACAACTCCAATGAACCAAGTGAAGCACTTATTTACCGGCACGTAGATATGCTAATGAATTAATATAAATATATGTCTGATTTTTTTAAATCTTTTGCAGACTTATCTCAAAATACATGTACGAATAAAACAATTATTTTAAAAAAAATTGATAGATATGTAAAAACTATAAGATTTCCCGATCAGTTTGAGTTACAATAAGCATAATTAGTTTAACGCTTGGGCCTAAGTAAGTCCTTAACATATAAGAAACGTTCTTGTATTCGGCCAAGTAAGAGTTAGTTCTATCTGACTTTTCAGTAATGTTCGCACAGATCTGGCTGGAATATCTTATATGATATCTACTTTTTACTACTTGGTTACGAACCTGAAGAAATTCTTAGATTGTGTGTGAAGACGACCAAAAAAGTGCGGTTTGTACTTGGCCAGCGAGGTTGACGAAGGCCTAATCATTCTCATCTTCTGTGAGGAAGTTATCTCACCGAAGAAGGCCCTGAGCGGGCTTGTGACGAATACCCCCTCGCAAACCCACTCCGCCGGAGACGACTATGTCGACTATGGAGCCGTAGGATGCAGCGCTATTTTGCTCAACTTCGTCCGCCATAGTCAAGGTAGCCAAGTTGCAAGGTAGTTTTTACCAACGGAAAATAAGACCTACACATCCTAATTCAGGGTGGATCCGCTCAGTGGGGACGTATATGAGCTGTTGATGACGATATACTATGATAAGCTAAATACTAACGTACCTCTGTGCTTGTCCGTTGAGCATCGTCACTACTTGAGCGACGATGCCCTTTACCGGCGCCTCCTTCTCCAGCAGCATGCTAGGCTTGCCCATCTTCATCACAGCGGCTGATTAGTCCACGATTATTGCTTCAACACTGACACGCACAACACTATAACATGCACGCTTGCCTCACTATATTTCGATGTTTCATTGTACAAGAAGATGTAAATTTAATAGACTTTTGTAAACCTGAAATTTGATTTATACCTCTATCGTAAAGGAATAGGATTGATGATCTCAAACAATTTGTTGACATTAAATAAGTTTCATTTTGCTCCACTGAAGCTGAATCAATATTATTGGTATTGTTAAGAAAAAATATTCATTTATAAATATGCTTCTCATTATTATATTATAATTTTTCAGAAATCTGTGTCCTACTTAGAACAAACTATTTTATATATGTTTGTACTTTTGGACCGACTTAGATCCGAAAAGGGATTTTTTGTGTGTTTGTTAAGAGATGTCACTGTCATTGTTACCCGATTTTCAAATATTATTTCTTTATTCGATAGAGTATACTTCTGAAATGGTTCTATTGTCCAAGTAAGGGTCTGATGATTAGGCCCCAAGAAAATTGACAGCAAAAATCAAATTTTATATTATTACGTGTTTCATATTTATTTCTGAAGCTATTCGACTGTACTTATCACAACAACAACATAAAACAGGATATTGATATATATAACAGGATGTCAGTTACGCAGTGTCACAAATAAAACCAGATTGAAAGTTCAATTTTTGTATTAAGGCCCTTAAAGTAAGTCATAATAACGGGTATTGCGGGTATTACGCATGGGCAATATTATCCAAGAGATTTTATGTAACCGTGTGTTACATATTTTTTATAAATTTTTGATTGTTTTTTTACTTTCGTTATTTATTCAAGCATTTCGTAACTCAACAGGGTTACAAGTAGGTTTACAGAAATTAAAACAGCATTAGGTAATGTACAGAAGGATGGAAAACAAAGATTCAAATATTTATGTTGTTCGTGATATTTTCGTGAAACCTTCTTGCGGAATTATTGAAACAGAAATAAGCAGCCGATAACGGTGACCTAGATGCTATTATTTTACTTCTCATGAGAATGAACAATCATCTGATATTAGTAAACAATAGCAATAGCATCGTATAGTTTGCAACGTTATTTTTTCGTCATTCAATTACGTAGGTGGATACATCTAGAAGTATTTTCAATGGTCTGGGATAGTTCAAAGCTACTATGTCAAGGTTTTTGCTTTATTTTTTTATAGAATCGCAATATCTATATTAATGTTATGGATAATTAAAAATGTACTATATTATAAAGGTTATAAAGTTGGCATAAAAATTCAAATCCTATTGAAAACTGCCATAGCAGAGAAGTTCTGAGGCGACCCGGGCAAGCCAATGTGACACGGTACAGTTTTAAGGTACATATATTAACAATAAAGAAAGTTATCATTCAGAATGCGCTAATCGTCATGGATGGCTCAGCGTGCGGTCTGGGGTGACGGAGGTCGAATCTGCTCTTTTGGGAAAGTTAGGCAATTACGTGACAACACTGAAAATTACGTTTAGACATTAATGGAATGATGCCTCTGGAGAACTCAATGAAAGTAAAAATGTCAGATAATTTCAAGCAGTATGATTATATCGTAAATATAATTGGAACAATAGTCTACTAATACGAACTGCAAAGTTATAAAACCAATACTTGTTACGTATATGAAGCAGATAACAGCTTCTGCACTTTAGATATGATTCGAAAGGTGGATTCATCAGATTATTATTTTATTTTTTGAAGATTATAAAATATTAACAAGTATATGACTGTGCGCAGTCGTGTATAGTATTTAATAGCGACTAAACAAAATTTTATCTGCAAACATTTATACCTGAAGCACAATATTAATAGATTTGCAAATCTATTTAAAAAAAACTAATTTAAGAATGGAACCAAATATTTGAAAAAGTTACCTAAGCCATACAAAATGAAAACCATTTAAATGACCTAAATTCCGGTTAGATATAAGCAAAAATTATGATTGGAATAAAAACATAGTCACTTATTCACATTTCTTAACAAACACACTGTTCATTTTTACCGTTACAAACGTCTTCAACACTAACACTCATTTGATTCTTATTTTACACAACGTAGTCAAGTTTGATGTGTCTGGAGAGAGTAAGCTATTCAATGTTGCTATGGTTACGCTTTTTGGACAACATAAAGGGAACAATTGACTACGAATTTTTATATTATACCTAGAATAGCTTAGAGCAACTGATTTAAGAAATAAACGGTTACTTAACTAATTTGATTATTTATAAAGGTCCCAATACCGGTAACTCTTACTTTTAATAATTTCTCTTAACTTTATAAACGAATACGTTATGAGTCTGTTATAAAGGTTTAAGCTTTATTAAAGACTAAATAATAAAGGCTCAATTATATTTAACTGTCTAGTTACCAGGATTTAATCGCTGTTCAAATTAAAAGACTCTAAAAACAACATCGCATATTATGAGTAACGCGTGTTATTAACGTCATATCCATAAAAGTGCCTGATTCAGATAATGATAGATAACTGATAAATTTGTAGCAAGCAGCGTCTTATCTCGAATTGATGTTTTTACAATCCTACTTTTGAATTGTTATTTTTACATAGGAAATGTGCTGATAATATGAGATAAATAATAAATTAAATATACACGGTTAGTATATACACCAAGTAAGGAACGTAACTCTAAAAGTTAATGTTGTTGGAAGAAACACATATCTACTTGTTTAATAACATAACTATTTTTATTAGTTAAATGCTATGTCAAATTACCTCACACTATTTAATTGTTCTATTACCAACCCGCATTGGGCCAGTGTCCGCCACGCTTTTAGTGCCATCATGGAAGCACTGCCCAGCTGTGGGATTTTGTTTATATTACTAATTAAAATATAAAATTGTTTGAGTCTTACTAAATACCCTCATAATGTCTGTATTACTTCGAAATTACCAGGATATTTCACTATAGTGCTTTAGTTTTGTGGTTCTGTAAGTTAACAATGTTTAATTAACCTTAATTATTATTCTGATATGAGACGAACGCAGATTATGCATTTTCATCTTCCAGATAAGACACTTTTGACAATGGAAACAGTTTAGATTTTTATGTAACTTAATCCCACGAGTGTTGCCAAATAATGTTTACCCAAAGTTGACAAAGGAAGTGAGCGTGTAAGATAATAACCAACGCAAACGATCCTATTTCTCGTTGATTTGTTTGTGTTGACATAACATTATTATGAAAACTTATTTAAATAATATATTAGGGATTATTATGTAACTATAAATAACCATTTTCGGTAAAGACATGTTTTCTGTGTACCATATGGTATTGTATAAATGATTGATTGTAACAGCACAATTTATCGCCATGCCGTTATGAACAATTGAAGATACGCATAACATGTCAACGACCCAAACCCTGATCTTTACAAGTACATGATTTATAACTCATTTAAAAAAAGTCTGTGTTAAATGGGCGTATATAATTTATCATTATTTATCTCAACTAAAACTGGGAATGATAGTAATTTTTAAAAATCAGTTTATTTAAACGAAAATACCTGCACAATAAACCGTATAACTAAATAATAACCTACACAGAGCAAGTTAGATCCAAGTGAACTACTGTTAAAAACTCGACGATTAATTTTAATTAGTTGGGACTATTACAATTGTTAATTTAATTACGTTGACATGTGAGTACAATTGATCACACACAAGTCATTGATCACTGTAAAGTATCACAACACACATTTATTTTTTCACACAAGTTCACCGGCATGTATTGATTAGGGGTTCGGTGAATCGTTATATTATTATTGAGTGAGCACGTGCGTAGGGTAGGTACGTTATGCCGCGCGCGCGCCGCTACACTGACTGTGACTAACTCCGGCGCGCCCGCAAACCGAGATGAACCGAAGCCCCATAGCAGCCGTGCACCAGTGCTACTTTATCTGATTACTTCACGGAGCAAGGACCTTTCAACATAAAGCTCACCGTAAAATCTACCTTGAAAATCGACTTGGAACCGCGAAATTTCCCTTACGAAACCTCGTTGACGACCCCTATGGTTACGATGTTTTGAAATGGTCGTTACGAATCGTACAGAAATTAGATAGTTTCTTAGTTAGTTTTTTAGAAGACCTTTTTTGTATGTATTTCGGTTATCACAGTAAATAAAGAATAGCCTTAATCTACATTATAGATAGTTGTGGTCAAATAATCCGTGTACCAGGAAATAGTTTAGAAAATACAAGTAATACAAGTAAATTAAGTTCAATTGATAAACCATAACACTATTTTATTGTATTAAGCCTTGGTGATGCTTAAGTGTATCTCATTGTAACACTATAAGCGTTATAATGAGATAAGCTACAAAAAGCTCTTCTGAAGCTTCTTTTAATCGAAACAAAAAAATGTAGGAACATAAAGATGGTTGGGTACGTATATCAAGTCAAAATATCATGAATCTAATGCTTTATTACCCGAAATTATATATTATCTTCTTATATTTATTTTCACTTTACGAAAATTATACGAATCCCATAAATTTCGCATTTTCAACAATGCTAAAAAGGCATCAAAAATATTATTGTACCAAATTGTGGTATCTATCATAGGGTAGATAATCGGAATATTTCGGGCGATCTTTCCCATTATTGTGTTAAAGTGAGTGAGCTATTGTCGAGCCATTAAGTCACAATCACAAGGTGCCCACACGTTCTGATAAACGCCGGAAGTGTTAGTAATGGTATCGTTTGTTCACTTTGTTTGAATTTAATGTCAATGTTTAGTTCAGCATGCATAATTATAATTTAGTAATGCTTAATTATAATTAAATAGTGTTTGTTATTATTGATAACCGTTTGTCTTTTCGCATATAGTAAGTATAAACTTGTACTAAAATATCTATGGCTGTGCCATCTGGCCGGTTTTCATGACATTAAAAGGGTGACATTTCAAAGAAAAAGAAATTAAGAAAATTAGAAAATGTTTTAGAAACTTTTTATCAAAATGAGTGAATCGAATGAAGAAATTACATAGATACATTTGAAAATTTTATTCAAAAAACGGAAAAATTGCAACGCAAGTCGCGAAAAAAATTGTGACGTTTATGGACCTAATGCAGTATCAGTAAAATTAGCACAAAGTTGGTTAAAATGTTTTCCATTCGGGAACTTGGATGTCAAAGATGCACCTGGCTCTGGTCGCCCTGTTACTGATAAAATGGACGCTATTTTTGAAAAAGTAGAGCAAGATAAGCATTACATAGTTACGACATATCTGAAAAACTGGGAATTGAGCACAAAACAGTATTGACCCATTTTAAAAAGCTGGGTACACGAAAAAGCTCGATATTTGGGTGCCACACGAGCTCACTGAAAGAACCTAATGAACCGTGTACATATTTCAGATTCTTTATTGAGACTTAAAAAACCGAACCATTTTTGAAGAGATTGATAACTCATTGATAACTAGTGATGAGTATCCAATAAAATTTTGAAACGTCTAATTACTGACTCTGTAATTAATAGTTTATTTGAGTAACTTAATAAAAAAATAATATCTCTGATTTTTATGTTACGGTAACTTTATAATACTTTTGTCCTTAATTTTTATAAAGTTATCTATACACAATACATTGTCGATCAAGACCAAATTCCTTGAGGTACCGACTTATAATTTAATACTAGGTATGTATAGGTAGATAATTGTTACTGGTTTGGAAGCTAGCTTTTAGACTGGTATATTTTTTATATCCCAACAGAGGTTAGTGATCTCAATTTTGGTGTTTGAATCAACAGAAGTTACATCTTGACCTCAAAGCATCTTGATCATTTAATTATTAAAAAAGTACTTAAAAGACTTGCTGTCGCTTTGCAGTAGAACACAGCTGAATTAGGTAAATACTTACTTATCGGAACAACGGTTGTCAATTACATGGGCAATAATGACAAAGTAACTAAAACAATATAACCTTGATTTCACTTGACGTTATAACAAAGGAAATTAATAGAATATTTTGAATCAAATTATTCGTAATATTTATCTTTACAGTATGTAAATAATAATATAACTAAATAATTTAAGTAAACAGGGACATCAAAGTTTATTTTTAATAAGTATTTAAGTACACATAAATTATCAGAAAACTAATAAGTACTGGTATAATACATTAACATCAGATGTAGGTTACTAATTATCTGTGTTATATTGCCAGAAGATATTATTTTTACTTATATTTTATTTACGTTACGCTATGACCCCTTGATTTTAACAAAGACCCATTAAAATCTACGTAACTTCATTTGTTGTAAACCAAATATCATGCACGTAGATTTTGTATTGTATGTGTAAGAGACTGAAGGTATTTGACATTATCCCTTTTTTAAAAGTTACATAGACATAGATTTTAAGCAATGTAAAGCATTTTTAATATGTGATTTTTGTTAACGTGATAGTGATAGTGTGTAGCATTGTTTATATTTTGAAGCTGATTCATATAATTTTATAGTATATATCTTGCAGTGTAAATTGGGATAAAATGGTTAATTGCACATCAAACATTGCTCGCTAAGCAAACTTTGATGTTAAAACTCGACATGTCTGTTTCTTTGATACAATTTAAGCCATTACAACTCATTAAATGGTTTCTTCGATCTCAAATACGTTAAAGATAAAGAAAATAGCTACTTACCCAATACTGGTGAGGCTGTGGCTGCTGGCCGTAAGTGACTCGCCAGGGGTTTTGCCCTGAGCTATAGCAGCCAGTTGGCGATCCAGCATGTTATTCTGCTCCAGCAGTTGACTCCACTGCCTGACCGCCGTCTTTGATGATGATAGCTCTTGGCGGAGCTGCTTCTCGTCTAGTGAGTTTAGACCGCTTCGCAGCGAACTGTCCAACCTAGTTTACATTTGTACAATTAAAAAGTCGACCAAGAAAGTGTTATACCTTTATAAATAAGGTTTATCTTTGATTATTTAAAATGTCTGTTATACAAAACTGCTTTTTCCAAAATAAAAAGTGTAGAATCAATTCAGATTCAGAATGTGACATACTTTTTTATTCTAGAGAAAAGTTAGATGGCCTCTCTAGTAGGATGAAGCTTTTACGATTTATATTATAGAACGTAATTTTTTTCGAATGCCATAATTTTCGGATAACCTTATTGAGACTGAAAAAATAAATACCATGATGCATACTTTCAGAGTAGTAGTTATTTATATTTTTAAAATCAAAATAACTCCAACTTAATTATTCTGTAAAATTCATAATTTACTGACATGCTTTAAATTTTACCTGAAGTGATATTTCTTATTTAAAAGCTCTTTACACTTAAATGTGAAAAGTTGTGTAAAACCTCACATAAAAAATGTGTTTACATAATAAAATAAAAGCTACTATTACACTCTTATATTTCGTCTGAAAAAAGAAGTTTCTAAATGAATACGCTGAATTTTCAACGAGCCGTCACCCTGTCTTCGCACGAGGGTTATATATACATTTATATTGAATGAACGTATTGTAAGACTTTCTCTTCAATTACCTGATGTATTTATTGAAAACCGCATTAAAATCTGTTGCGTAGTGTAAAAGACGCTAAGCTCTACTACGAGTATAAAAGGCGTGAAGCGATTTTGTTTTTTACTATGTAGATTAGAAGGTTCTTATTCAGTTCGAACTAAGCAAAACAGAATCATTCCTCTGGAGCACACTTCAATAGTTGGTTACGTGAATTTCACAATAAAATTAAGTCTAATGAAGGAACTAAAAAAAATAAAGTGTATTGTAGCTTTGCGTAATTAATCATTAAATCTAACTAATGTGGAAAAAGATCCTAGTTCTTCTAATAAGAGTTAAGGAGGTGATAGTTTAGTTATTATTGATAATGTTATGTTACTTCCATACAGAAACAATCACTAAAGCGGTTAATGTCTGAACGTAAAATGTTTAACTTATAATATTCAAATATGCTTTATTAGGAGCATTTATTTGTAGTTAGTACTAAGCGAGAGCAAGATTATTAAAATGGAGACTAGAAGTCATTTGTATATCTTGACAATTTAAATTGAATGGAATGCACTGGCTTTACGATTGAATAGACTATATACCTTTCAATGTAGTCGTCAACACTCTGTAGGCTGGTGATCGACCGGGCCAAGTCATTGTCCATCATGAGATCATCAGACGCTAGACTTGAGAGAGTGTCTAGGGAAGCTGTGCGCTCTGTGCCGTTACGCCCTCCGCCAACTGATGAAAACAAAAATAAAAATAATGTAAAATAAATATAAAGATCATAGATATAATTTTATATAATTACTTATTACTGTACGAGTATTTACCACATTTTTTAACGCGACGTTATTATTTAGTACCAATTAAATATTCTCTTGTTTGTATTATATATTTTCCTAATAGAAAATACAAACGATGGCTTGTTGCAGAATATAGTCTCAAAGCTTTTATCTATTACTCTACGTATGATTTGTCAAAAAAAGCATCAAAAAAATAAACTAAACTAAATATTAAAACACATTTTTTTATTTAAAAAGGTTTTAAAACGTTTTGTTTTTCATTATACAAATTTCGTAACTTCGTCAAGGGTTGTACCATTGATGAAGTTACGGAACTTTTTCACGCTATTCTTATTTTCTAAGCATAATATTTTAAGTTACGTACACGTTAAAATTATACCCATCCGGATAATTATATGATTGGTAATAAATAAAAAAGTAAGAAAATAATAAGTTTATACTATTTACATTGATATAATAATTGTTAAGCTTATGCAAGTGGTAAGAAGGATGAATCATACAAGTAGTTACTACGTACAAAGTCTACGAATTATCTTATCTACCTATACTACGAAACAAAATCTACCTCTTTGTTTTGTACTAAACATTTCCAAAATAATACCTTCTTTGTTATGAAAAAACGATAAAGTTAATACTACAAAAAGGCTACATTTGAATAATATACTAATAAAAAATAATGATTTTTTTTTGTATTATCGGGTTCTATTTCGATAAATGATGCTAAATTAATTTATTATTTCGCTACTACCTTTCCTGGAATGAAATTTAAAGATGCCGCATTTTAAGTCGCAGACTATTCGACACACGATAGGGTTTTCAGATAAATATTAAGATTTTATTATTTCTATTATATGACTGATATTAAAAGAATCTTATACTGCTTTAATAATTTACCAAGCGATTAAACATAATGGCAGTAATTAAACAGAAGAAAGGTCTCAACCGTAACTTAACGTATATAAGAAAATTGGTATCTTACACCATTTTAGTTAACATAATTAAATTGAAAACTCACAAATTTATTTTTAAATATTAGGTAGTTGAATTTAATACTATAAAATTGATAGTACGGTTATAGCTCACATTTACGACTCCTCTGAGCAAGCGGGCTCGCTGTGATTCGTTCTCGAGACTTCTTCAGTTGCCTGTTCGCTTCAGACTCTTTATTGGCCAGATTGCCTTCATTGTTTTCTGTAGAGACATGTTATTATTGCTTTTAAACGATTAAATAAAACAAATATAAAACGTATTTTATTTAGCTTACAGCGCCTAAAATAAAAACAACTGGAGTTCTAGTTTGATAAGTTCCAGTAGTATTATTTGTAAGAATTATTAGTAATTTAAAAAAAACTTAATGTATATGTAATGAGTGTTTGTTGTCAACATCATTATCATCAAATCAAGAAAAAAAACATGAATCTCAGTCTTACTGAAAGATGAATTTAAAATTACGGAAATCCATTGCAATTCATAAGTTACAGAGTATGTTAATCAAAATGATGTCATAACCTAGTTCGAATCTTGAATAAAATCTCAAATAAGATAACGTTTCGAAATTTCATTTTTTTCATATAGATTGTCTTGCACACACACTTTTAAGCTTACTTCTGAATAACAGCGCTGGTTGATCGGCAATCTCGTCATCGAAGAAGTCTCGTCCATCTGAAAGGGATAGCGAGCCTGATGCATGGGTGGGTGTTCCTGGTGATTCTGGCGTAGCGTTCTTGCTTTCTTCCCCGCTTACACATCTCATTTCACTAAAAAATAGTATAAGATCAGATATAAGTTTAGCCATGTCACTAAACTGTGTCGTTAGTCACTTATGACTTAATAGTAATAAAACAATCGAATGAACTTACATAACTTCTGTCACAGGCTGCAGAATATCTCCATCAACTAAGTCAATCTGTTCAATCGGCTCTGGAGTCCTAGTCTTGGTATTAGCAGTTTGATAAGCAGACGATATTGACGGAGCGTCTCTTTCTACTTGCAACTCGTTATTTGAATCACTTGTACTGGTTGAAGAGATTAAGCTATCAGCTGGTGACGTTTCATCGTCCAACAAACTTTGAGTGGAAGTTTCCAAAGCAGACATATCGAACTTGGACTCTTCTAATGTGAGTGTCAGATTGTGGTGATCTACACTTTGATTTGTACATGTACTGGTGGTGCTGTAGTTGGAACCAGTCATCGATCCTGAAAAGGTACGTCCGTGATTAATTTCAACACCATCATATTTTCCGGGAAAATCAATCATTCTGACTGTTAAGTAATTGGGTTCGTTGGGTTACTTTGTTATTAGTCTCTAATGGTAACATAAATGGTCAGTTCATTAACCAAAAATATCAGTTCTAGAATTAATTCAATTATGTTATCTATTTTGTTTTGTGTATTGTATACGCTATTTTGACTACTCACCCATCAAGGTTCCACGAAGTGTATCATGTTGACTCAGTGTCAACGATTTCATTAGTAGTGGATGTGGGACGGGCGGTTCATCCATAATAAGAATTGTCTTCTTTGGAATTTCTACTTCAATTAGCTTCTGAGATTCTTTTACTTCAAACTTAGATTTTTCATCTTCACAACTTGACACACTTAAAGCTAATGATACGTCATCTTGTGATCTGAAACCAAATTATTGATATTGCACACCACTTACAGTGAGACCTAGTATTGTATATTATACTTTTAGTCATCAATATTGGTTTATAAATCGAGCAAAAGTTCGACAATAACAATTAAAATATTCAGGATGAAGTTGACATATTTCTCGAATTTGTGAGTTGGACTGACATGTCTTTTTAAATAAAAGTTCTAATAAATAAATAGAATAAAAAAAAGGATAATTATGAAAATAAGATACCTAGTAGCCATAGCTTCTCCAGCAGCATGGCTCTGCCAGACGCTACTGTTTCCGAAATGGCTTTCCTCGCTTTTGCATGATGGGCTAGACTCCTTGCTGGAACCGATTGTATTTGGAGATCCCACACCACTTGATGATTTTATGAAGGAGTTCTATAAAAGAATATAAGAGAAACTTAATTTTTAGTTAGATTATGATTTTAAAGTATATAAATATGATATTACGTACCTGTTTATTCAATTTCTCCGGCTGTGCTCTGTCCAGTACAAATTTTTCTTCATCCTTATATTCTAAATTTGTCTGAATTCTGGTAGGCCTTGTTCGCGTTCTGTACCGCTCGAGCGTAGACATGGGACTCTGTCTTTGGGATGGTTCAGGTATTGGCGCAGGTTTAGGGAGTATGGGAGATGGAGGCTTGTAGGTGGGTACAGGTGTCTCGTATTCAGGAGATAATTCATCATCAAAGGAACTTGGGAGCTTTGGTAAGGGAATCACTGCTTGCCCAGTTACGACAGCTTCATCTGTGAATGTTGGCGAAGTTCAATGTTTATTCTTGAAATGAAAAAAGCTGTGTATGATATGATACTATTTAAAATATACAGCTACAAAATTTTGTGTTTGATACTCGAACACGTATAGCTAGTTAATCTCGAAAATGCAATTGAATAATTTTACATGTAATGACTAATGACAGAAGTTATTACAGTTCATTACGCTAAGAGTTAATAGGGAAGACGTGTGCAGGTTTTTTTAGCACTAAAATAAAACCTAAATTCTAGAGATTAGCAATCATAAGCAAGTGTTTTTACATGATTACCGCAATTATTATTCTATTTATATCAGTTTGAAGACTCAACTCAGAAACAGAGGCTTCCGGAGATATGCCTATAAATATTAAACATTTTAATTGACTCACCCATAATATCCAAATCTGCTACATGAAGTTCTCTCAAATGGAAGCTGTGCGTACCCCGCATAACCATCTCCAAGTTACGCGGGCGTCGATGCGAACGTGGGGACACTTCCCCAGCGCCCTCGCCGCCGGTCCACACTCCAGAATCAGTTGATATTGCTGAGCCCGCACCTAGATCAAACAAATAATTTTCTCATGATTAATGATCAAGTTTGATTAACCCTCTTTTTTAATCGGCTATGTATGTACAATAAAGTGCTAAATAAAAAAATGTTATGTTTGTGATTGACTTATCAAAATAAACGGCTTAATAATAATTATACTCCCAGTCTCTCGACGACTCGAAGACAACCGTTTTAAATTGATTTTTAAATAATAATAACAGTTTGTCATAAACAAAAAATATATACATAAGGAAATATAAACATTATTACTTAAAAGCAATCTCTTCCTGGATTTTATAACAATCAATACAAAATAATTGTTTTATACATACTACTCCATGGACAAAACAGAAGGAAACAAATATAAGATTTATGGTGAGAAAAATAATGAAATGACTCGAGACTTGAGTTTTGTTTTGTTGTCTTAATGTTTATTTTAACAGATAAATTAAATAAATTTTGTTTGTGTATCAAATAAGATAGACATATTTCATTTGAGTACTTTTAAATAAATATGAGAAACCTAAGTAAATATTTTTTTTATCAAACTGAAAAATCATACCTTCTCTCCATCCTTCTGAACCACCAGCCCTCCGTGTGTTGTTCACTACCTGTGAACCGAATACAAGTTTTTAAAAATTACATGAAAAATTCTTTCACTTAAACACAAAAATTACATAATCTTTAAAAAAGGTCTAACCATGTCGCTATCCAAAGTGCATGTCAATGAATGAACAGGGTTGAACCCTTCGCGTTACGGTAACTATGTCGAAATGGCCCGCGGTTTATTTGTTGGTCAACTGTTTAAAAATAAAAAACCATTCCACGAGAGAATATTCATCAGGAATTTGTCGTAAGATATTTTGATTGTGTACAAAGGGTTGATAGAAGAAAATATATATTTGATTTTCTTTAATCATAAAATATTAACAAAATGTACAAATAAGAAAAATAACGTTCCTTATTTTTTTTAATGATATTTAAATTAACTTACCAAAGGCTTTTAGTTTAATGAAGTTAATAATACAATTAAATTAAATGAAACATATATTTCCCCACAAGATTAGCTGAGAACGCAAAATCTTAAATCAACACATCACATCACGGTTAGTTCTAGACTAAGAGAAAATGCTCATATTAGATTGTTTCATTTTAATTGTATTATGGTACTTAAAATTCAAGAAAGTATTATGATAAGTAGATGACGTAAATCTCTTTGAAATTACTATCAAATGTAAAATTAAAAGATATTTCTTATACAAAATTGTATTTTATCTCATATTTGTTTTTGAATGTCGAATGCAGTGTGCAGCTATATTTTTAGCAAACGACGACCGGCTTTCAAACCGACAGCACTGAAATAGATGATTTCTGACCTATTTCCGCGTACAACGGAAACTATTCTTTCTTTGCTGGTATTAGAGGTAGAAGTAGTCTCATTTATTGGATTTTATTGTATAATTCACTTTTAGTATTAAATTAGGGAAAAAGATAGACAACCATTAAATTTAATTATGTATTATTTATATAATTTTTTTTTCAGTTGCCTAATTAAAGTCAAAACCACAGTGTTATAATTTTAATTATAACTACTTTTTTCAAACTCACAATCACACATGGGCTGGAGATAAGTTTTTTGTGTATTTCTCTTCTTGAATTGGCTGATGTACAATAAAGATATATTGTATTCTATTCTATAAGTTCTAGAAGTGAAGAACTTATTCCTATTTAGGATAAACCGCATATCAAAGATGATTATTTAAGTTTATATATTTATAGACGTTAAATTTAAAAGCGTGGTAGGTGAAGGAGTAAATGCTTACAAGTTTTAGCAAAGTACTAGCACAATTTAAATAATTACTGGAAAAGATATTAAAAAACTTAATATCATAGAATTACATATCTACCTGAAGTAGTAAATTAATACTAGTAATTTAAACTTGCCTGCTTAGCCGCTTTCGGGTCTATATTCTTGACAGCAGGGTATTGAGGTCGAGGAAGCTGGTTGGTTTGGAAAGTGTACTTCCCCGGAGGCTTCTGGATTTCGTTCTGGAGTCTAGAGACAGAACCGCGAGGTGCCTGTTCTACTCTTGTAATGGGTTTTGGTCTGATATCCTGTGAAAATAAACATTTTAAATCATCAAAAAATTGGGATATACATATCTTTTTATAGGTGGACATAAAAGTCTTTTGTTAAAAGAGGTCAAAGTATCCAAAAACCGGACACAATAGATATTCTGTTGCGGTCAAAGGATTGATAATGGAAAAGATTTTAGGGTAGCTTGGAAGGTAATTTTTGGAGTTTTAACATGATCTCAGCATTAGCGTTAAACGTTTCACTGTATTGTAGTTGTAGTTAACTGCAGAACATTTAATTCATTTACTAAGTAGTTAGTAACTAATGTTTGTTTTTATCTATTCTATTATATAATATTCTATAATATTTCTATTTATTGCACTGAAGCAAAAATAAAAAATAATTAAACTTAAATTAAAAAATAATTATTAAATTACTTATATACTTTTTGTTAAAGTAGCTTACAAAGGAAATAATTATACTAAAAAAGTTGCAAACAAAAAAATTTGCGAATGGTATCATGTTCACCTGTACCGAACATTGCTGAGTCTGGTAAGTTAGGATGATTGTTTGTTTAGTGACAGTCTTGGGCACACCCGCAGCTCCCACAACAGTTGTGACACCAGTAGAGGGCATCTGGGTAGCTACGAGGGGTAGTTGGTTTTTGTAGGTGATATTAGTACTTTTCTTATCTGGAATAACGAAACAAATAGTAGCATATTAAATATATATCTAAGTTCCACTTTATTAAAATGATTACATCGAAATATGCGAAAAATAAATCTCAATTTTAATACGCTAATATTCTTACATTTTCGAGTTTTTTACGGACCGAGGGACGAGAATACGGAATTCCCTCCTCCATACAAATAGGGTAGAGGAGAGAGAAATTGCACTTTTTTGACCGGCAAGGAGGAGGTGGCTAGTGCACTGTTATCTTCGCATATGGATTCTTCCTCATACTTACCATCAAGCGGTATCGAGTCATTTGCTTTTTAAAAGCGCGCGAAGAAGAATCAGTGAATAGTAATAGAGAGGTATTCTAATTTGGCTGTTATCATGTACAGATGAAATGCTGTGATGTACCGTTGATGTTGGAATTAAATTATTTCTTATAATAATTAATGATTAATTGGAAGGAATATCGTCTGTAGCAGTTATAATTTTCCCCTTAGTTAATCAACGTGCGTAACACTTCTCTGTACGAATAGTTAATTATAAGGTTAGGCATAAAAAGGTTTTAGAACATACCTAAAGTATTATTGTTGAAACTGGTATCCTTATCCTTCGAGGTAGCGTGGAAGGCGTGCTCTGCGACGTGGTCCATATCCCCCACCTTAGCCGTCTTGGCGTGATGCTGCCTGAAACCGAACCTACAGGATAAGACAATCTCCGTCATTAACCATACTCTTGAACAAATCTAGCCTAAAAGTATGGTTAGTTTTCGGCAAAGATTAATGCTTTTTGTTGTAATGTTTTAGTAAAAAAACCGGCAGTTTAATAATGAAAATGATTCAACATAGTATAATTTCATTACTTTCTCTTGTAGGAATCATTGGCACCAATTCGTAAGGAGAGTGCTACGAATAAATTATGGACTATTTTATTCAACTTACATCGTAAGTTTTTTTGTTTCTTTACTTAAGTAAGTAGAAAATGAGTTGTTGAGTAACCTTATGCCGAGTAAGATGGCAGATGACTGGTTCATTAATAAGGTATTATAGGGACTCTTAATTTCAAATACACAATAAGCTAGCTGTCATCAGGCAGGAGTGATAGTGTTATTAAAATAAAAATATATAATTGTGATAAAAAAGAGTTAGAGTTGAGTAGATTTGTAACGCTCTTATTTAAAAAATGTAAGAGCTTTGAATAATAAGTAGAAACCAGTAGTAGTACCTATTGAAAATTATTATGCAAAAAATTGATCTTTAAAAAATTACTTCTGAAATTTATAACTTAACATAGAGTATGTTTATTTCATCTATTTGAGTACGTTTATTAAAAATGTGTTAATAAAACGAACCCCTACAGAAAATTACTCAGCAACAATAGCGCGAGTAGAGAAAAAGCTACTAAAACTTGTATAGGCACTAAAGTACTTTAAAGCCGAGTAAAACCGGTTTTGTTTCATATTAAACTGATAACTTCTAATGAAAATTAGTTTTTTTGCTTTAAAATATTGTATTTTATCAAATTAAAAGTACATTTACTTTCCACGTCGGCTGGGAGCAAAAAGCTAAATACTATGAACATGAAACTGGTGGCTATTGATTACATTATACATTATTGGCAGGAGTCCTATTAACCTCTAAGATTACCTGTTAGTCCGGAGAGGTTGCCCAGCCGTCTCCTTGCGCGGTCGTGCAAGTGGAGTCGACCGTCCGGACAGCACCTCCTCGACACGTAAATCCTCTGTTGAACCTAATAAAAATAGAAATAATAATTTTTTAATACAACAAAACTCAAGCAGTGTTTACACATAATTACAATTTAATTGTGCATTAGGGGAATGTTGCTATAGATTGCACAGAGGTTCCCAAACTAGGCAGAGAATGTTTGAAATGTTAATAATCATGGTGAATTGAAACGGTAGCAAATATTATTGAACTAACTTCCATTATGATTTGATCGCCAGCCAATTTAGTTGGATACATTCATTTTTAGAATACAGAGTATGAAAATAGATGGCAATTCTTAGATCATAGTGTCCATTCCACACAAAATCCCAGATTGAGCGACTTTGCTGAAAAATTGATCGTATTCCACCATCCCATTAATATTATACTATCGTCATTCTAGGCCTAGACATAGATTAACTGTCTATCCTTACATTTGCTATTCCGTAATACGTTAGTATGTACTAACAGATAACAGCCAAGGAAAAACCACTAAAAATAATTCCTGTAATAGAAGTCAGTGTGGATGCTGATGCAACCAATAAATTATGTACCTATAGAGATATAGAGGGAATCCAATGTATTGAAGTTTAGGTACTCTTAAAATCAGCTGTCATTACCTGCATTTCCATTTTTGTCCTGCGCCTTCTTCCTGCGTGCGTTGTCATCTGCGCGGGAGGTGCTGGCAGGCCTTCTACGAAATCCGAACGAGGTGGCGACGCCCCTCGACGGTTTGCTGTTGCCGTTCCCGCTTACACTCTTATCCCGCTTTTTTGCACCTTTCGACTCAGAGTGTCCCTGTAATAAAAATTGACTTAATGTAATTAAATTTATTTCCAGAAAGGCAATTTAAAAGTATTTTTGGTGTCGGCGCTTCACTATCTACTGTATGTGGAATCAACTCGGTAAACTCCAAGAAATTTAACTTCTTAAATTGAATTATTTGTGTATTTTAAGAAGTTTTAGAAATCCTTTTTTTATACAATTTGAGTGGAAAGTTTCTAAAGTCAAATGAGACAGGTGAACTTCAGTATTGTTAACTTGTCTGTCTGTTTGTCGTTGGGTAAAAAGTTGAATAGCCTTAGATATAAATATAGCACACGTAATACATAAAATTTGAAGGTTGTCTATTTCCCTGGGATACCATCATCAGATCCTGAATGGAACTACGACAAGAGAACAAAAAAAGACGACAGAGAAATCGGTGAACATACAGTGAAACATAGAAATTCATTTTTGAAGTCTGTTTAGAAACATATTTTAATCGGCAATTTATTATGTTCCGATAGATAGCCTTATTTTGACTTTAATTTTAATATTTTCTAATACTAAATTTTTTTTCAATTTGATAATTTCTTACCAGTAATGCAATGATTTTGTGAATGCTTAAAGTACTTATGACATTTATAAAATAAATAAAAATAGACTAGCCAACTAGACCAATACACAACGTACTTATTTCAGATAGTTTATTACGTAACTCAATAGTAATGAACCTCATTTGAAATTTATTGTCTATTCATTCAAGCGGGACACGGGTATTACTACAATGACGTTTTAATAAAGCAGCGGTGGATTATTGTTTTCCTTTTATCTTCTGTTTCTAGATTAGGAAAATAATTTTGGTGTAATTTTGTAACTATTTATGAAAATATGTCGTCGGCTCTTATTATTTTAAGAGCTTATATAAACTACTTTCATATTGAAGACAACTTGTATAAATTAGTATAATATTTATAGCAATCGCTACACCAACGTTTGTCTCAACGTTGTTAAATTTGGTAATGCATTAATTAATAAGTATAACTGATATTTATTTACCTACTATATAATATAAGAGCTTTCTACCTGTAACACTTGTGTAATCTTTCAAATAAAGTAACTGAGACATCCGGCTATTGAATTTCGATTGGAGTTTAGTTGGGAATCTAAAAGTGATATATTTGATTGATGTGTCAAGCCGTATGATCTAGATACAATTTTTTTTATAGTCTTGTTAAGGCATACAATCAAGATTTTTAAAAAATGTTCTTGAGATATCCGAGAGTATATCGCGGCTCAATAAATTGAAAGTATTTTTTCATACGAAAATGATAATAAGCCATGCCCGTAACTATAGACGGTCTTAGCACCCTGAGCTCTATTATGCATTGGCTACCATGTAACAATCAAGATATAGTGGTACTGTTGACGGAACAGGGTCGAACCAACCCCTACGCTTTCAGTATAACTCTTTGAGAGAGATTTTGATGATGAGTCAATGTCACCAGAAATCTCCTTTAAAGATGTTTGTCTCTCTCTCTACAGTACGAACACAAAATTATTCATTTATTAGAGCAGCACTATTGATAGACAAGCTCAATAGAGTTACGATAGAATCAGATATGGCTCGAGGCGGATACCTTAAAGTACTCAAAACAATAGCTCCTCATGACGGCACCACGACATATTTATACCGCAGAGGCTTTGTTTCCGTTCCTCGGTGTACTATAAAAGGCACGACGCGCATCGTTATTATTAAATACAGGTTCTTAAAAAATTAGCGACAGCTAAGTTTTGATTGTCTCTAATAATTATAGTTATGTTGGGATTTTAGTAAAAATAATAAATTGACCTAATCAAGGATCTCTTCGGTAATTTACCTGTATATACCTGCAATAAGTGAATAAGCTTTTAAACTTTTATATTTACCTATTTAGTAACACAGCAATTATTAATTAGAACGGTACAATTTCAACAATTTTACAGTTAATTTGCTCTGTCTGTTCTGTAATTATGTTAAAAAGATGCTAAGAAATTATATTGTGCTTTAATTTTATTCTATTAAAACCTAATATTTATTGACACATGTAAAACAACATATAATTTCTGAAACATCGCTGAATTTATATTCATGCAATATTTTAGTATTTTGTTTGGTATAGAAATGAATCAAGTGCGAGCCAGGTTGATCCCACGACGTATGAATAATTCATAATACTGCTGAATTACGACCATTCAATGTTAATGACTTCGTATCCCACATAGAAGTAATGTTATGATGGACTGGATAAATTCTGCTTCTAAAACATGCAATTATATGTTTTAAATTGCATGACATAGATGTTACACTTGCATATTTAGAAGGGTGATCTTTCATCTAGAAAGCTGTTCTTCTGGACAGCTCAAAATTCATTGTATAAAAAAATTAGGTAGGTTATTTGAGTTCGGCTCATCGTTTTATTGCAAAAGTTAGTGTGCATGCAAATAATTACTGAAAACAGAAAGATATAAAGAATACGAAAGCGGAAAGTACTCTTTGGTAAGCAAGTACGACTATAAATTAAACGTGTTTAAAAATTTTGTTAAATGTATGTACTTCATATAATAATATTAATAAATTACTTATATATGTGTCATTATTACTCTTAAAGGGTTTTTATTAAATCAAACTAATATATAAATAAACTCTAAAAAATAAACTATAAGTGATGTTTATTTAATATTACTATAAAATCTCAAGGTCTCAAGAAACACGGATAATCATAAAACTTAGCACTAAGCACATATGCAAAAATTATAACTTTATTTCAATTTCCATAGAAAATTTTACTGCAGATACGAGTATCTAAAATAGTATTCTATTAAATAATAACTTAATAATAAATAAAGATTTTTTCTCTCCTTATTCCTTTAAATGTTTGCAAAACATATTAGGTAGAGGCAAGTAGTTGTTTTTATTATTTAACCGTCTAGCTTTACTGAGAATAGAGAAAATAACGATTATCTATAAATATTGCATTATCATTCAATATTTATGGTACATGTTGGAAACATATAAGTGAAAACAGCAGTTTACCAAAGAAGCACCTAATTTAAACTTCTTGTTGCAATAAAGATAAAATAATAATAATTCAAAGTGAACGGATAATTGGATTTGTTTGGATTTAAGTGACCAATAATCCACCATGGCATCGTTATCGACACCCGAGGAAATTGTTCGTATAATTGTATTACGATACATTCCCCATTGAACTCTTAAGTCGGATTTGACTAGCGGCCAGACTAATTGTTCAATATCATAGCACTTACTGTGAAGTGGCGTAAAAACATGAGTTATTTTCAGGAGGTGGAAATCAGTTTATGAAATTTTTTAATCAATCGGATCGCAATATTCGCATTAAAAACGGTATTCCAATAAAGTTTGATGAAGTTTTGGTACAGGCGCGGTTATTTGTGTTCTTTTTTATTTTTGTATCTACTTTATTACTTAAAATACACTGGAAACTAAAGTTTTAAATCATAAATTAGATATTATAACTAAGATACCATCAGGTGCGGTCAACGCCAAGAGCTACTTAGTAATATTGTCTAATAAAAAAGTAAAACAACCACAGTTTTAACTTACTTTGACGCCCAGAAATAACAATTTAAAGATACTAGTATTTTTAGTTCTCGTAACAGAACTATACTGAAGGTATCTTCTATTACTATTACTTATACTCCAGGAAACTAGAGCAAGCTATCCAGCTTATTTGTAAATTTCCGATTCACAGCACCTGTGGCGTTTAGTTATGATAAGAATAATCGCGTCTTAAATTAAAAGTAATCTTTACGTGTTCATTTTAAATATTTAAGTAGTTCGATTATTTTGTCGACGTGACATCGACTGCGGTAATCGAACAACAATGAGAAGTTATTCCAAAAATAACTGGTGCTTAAAAAAAAGTCTGAGAAATTATGTGATCGTTCAGAGCGCACCGTTCGTCGCAGTCAACAATAAGTAACACAAAAATAAACCAGCAAAAGAAGCAACGCAATAATTGAATGCAATAAATAGACACGCACCTTCTGTGTCTTGGCTATTGGCTAACAATAGATTTTCTTGTTCACCAAAATCTGATTTGCGAACTTGTTTGAAGTTTAATCATTTCAATCTGCGAGCCCTTTCAAGTTTATAAAAAGTTTAAATAAAACTACTCCAGTGAAAGTCAGAACACGTTATTATTAAGCTACTAATTTTTAAGGTTTGCTATATGAAATTAATTTTCATGATTTTTCATGATGAATATTTATTGTACAACATTACGGCTGGGAAGCTGGAAATGTTATTATTTTATGTTGAACTTTCATTTCAAAGTGCAAAGCTAAACTGAAATAAAAGTGACCTCATTTGACACTAGGAGGGAAGCTAATCAATGTACTTTCTTCTCTTTCAATTTCTTTTACTGATATCGATGAAAACTATCTTAGATAATAATAATTATAAACATAAATACCTCTTAAGGTCAATAGCCGCTCGATGGCTACCAATTGTGGAATAATAATTAAAAGTCCCTGTCTCGTAGGAGTTTCCTTTGGATCAGTACAATGGCACATTATTGGGTACGAGTGGAACTATTATTCTCTTGGTAACTTTAATGGGTATTTAGCTACTATATTTATATCATAAATAATTTATCAGAATGTTTAGTAGGAAAGTCAGTACGTGATAAGATAAGATAAATTTTTATTGTGATTCTGTGTACAATAAATAGATCTTACAATTTCATGCATAAGTTACAACAGATTGCCATTTTCGGGCGTACAATATTAATATTTTGAAATATACTTTTTATTCAATTAGTGCTATAATTTAATTTTATTACAATTTTTAAAGATAATTCCAATTATAGTATTAATTTAAATTGTAAAAACTTTTTTGTAATAACAATTCTTTTAATTTTTGTTTAAATAGTGTACCCACCAATGACTTAATATATATTGGTAGGTGATTGAATATCTTTTTTCCAGCAATATAAGTGCTTTTGTCTTGTATGTAACTCGAAGATTTCTCTACAGTAAGGTTATATTTATATGGTTCTCGTATACTATTCTTTATTTGTACTTTTCTATTAAAACACTCTTCTTGCTGTCGTACAAAAAGGCATATCTCTAGAATATATATAGAAGTCAAAGTTAAAAAAAATTTTCAACAAATACAGTTCTTAAAGACTTATCACTTTTCATTTTATACACAATTCGGATAAATTCTTTTTGGAGAATAAATGTAGACTGTACATTTACCGAATTTCCCCAAAATATAATGCCGTTTAAACATTGCCATAATATGCACTTTTTACAACATCTGTATTTGTTACATTTGTCAAAATAGATAATGCATAGCACTGGCTAGAAATTCTTTTATTTATATAATCAATATGCGATTTCCAATTGAAATCAGTATCAATATTAACACCTAAAAATTTTATAATATTTACAATTTTAATTTTATTATTGTTATAATTAATATTAAGATCAAGTGGAGATCTTTTGTAATTTTTAAATTCAATTAGTTTGGTTTTACCTATATGTGCTTCACAATAGTGATATTTGGCATGTGATAATTTGAACTTATGCATATAAATATAATAACAACTGGTTGAATCACCTCCGTGTAGGGCCTGTGGGCAGCACACTGAACAAATGGAATACATCCTATGTAACTGTGATGCTCTTGCCAGGAAAAGAATGGGTCTCTTTGGACTGCGCTATCCCAGTCCTGAAGATATAATACTCCGGGTGTACTTAGTAAGTACATCTTGGAGGTATTAGGATTCGGGAAGCACAAAAGATTCCATTGGGTCTACGTCCTTCGGGAATAATCCTGGCCCTACATCAAGATAAGATAGCTAATTTAAAAATTGTTATTAATTAATAATTGACTGATGCACAAATTCATTTTTAACCAAATACTGTAGACAATCTGGTTATTGCTCAGGTAATTAAGTGAGCGACATGGACTTAATTTGAGATTCATGGAGTTAAATTCATTTTTAAATCAAGAATATCATAGAATTTACAATATTTAGTATCACGAGTGTAAAGAGTTATGTACTTAGAAAAGTGTTGCAGCAATCTTCAAAATTACTCATTGCAACATCATTAAAAACTTTTCATAACGTTATTCCGTTTTTATTTAATTTAATGCTTATGCAATACCATTATCACTTGTGTAAAACATATACATTTAGATACTTTCACGTGTTCATGTCCAATTTTACAATGCTATTATTTGAACATATTAAATAAATTATGTACAAACCCGTAATGGGATAGTGATCACGCATGTAAGCCAACCAGTGGTGACCGCAAACCAACCAAGCTTCCTACACTAAAGACATAACATATTATCATATAAGTATGAGATATTATTAAGTGATGACATGTATATGTGTATGCAGTTAAACGCAATCATAAAAACTGCTGATGAATATTAAGCGCCTTATATATTTGACGAGTAGATAGCAATGAACTCTTATAAATCCACATAATTTTCCAACACGAATAAAAAAAAATACATAGGCGAGATTAACACACACATGGGATTTTTACCAGCAAACATTTAGGACATAGTGTAAATTTATTAAGAACTATATGGACTTAAATATAATGAAATTATCACTTTTTTAAGCCCGCCTATGCTTTTACTTATATTTTTTCGGTATTTTTCCTTTTTTCATTAGCCTTTCTATGTTGACCAGAAAATAGAAAAATTGGATAGGAATTGATGGTATGAGATAAATATTTGCCTTAGGACTAAAATTAAAAAAATTAAATAAAAAGAAACTAAATTTTTATAATTATAAAAAAAAATACAGAATCATGTTTAGAAAAATAACAACCAGTAACATCATGTCCTATTCCTAAATTCAGGTTACTTTTCTAACTATTGAGCCACCAAGGACATGCGAGTATAAACGAAGACTTTCAGTAATTTTTTTACATTTAGTGAAGTTAACCTGAGTATATAAATACAAATATTGGTTACATTAACATCTCGATATACAGCCGAGCTCCTCCCAGTATGAAGCCTGGCTAATTACGAACCTGGTAACAAGTTATGAACTGCCCAGTACCCGTTAGGATCGATCAGGAAGTTATTTAGGTTGTCTTAATGAGTTCAAGCTACAAGAACATGGTGGTTACAATGTTGGTAATCATCTGTATCTCGCAAAAAAATAAAATGTACAGTTATAATGTATATATGAAATTTTTCAAAAAAAAAAATCATCGGTAGTACTTGGTAAGTATATATCATTTTTTATTCTATGATTTCCACTTTTACTACACTACACAGGCACATTCTTTATTTTGGACACTTAGTATTATGAAAAATAATTGTTGAAAAATTAAAATATTTTCAGTTTAATTTGGAAGGGAAGACATTATATATTGATGTAGACAAAAGCTGACTTGTGTCTACATCAATATATATTGTTTGTTGCTTTGTAATTGAAACCAAAAAAAGCCCCTCTCCGAGCTTACATGACATATTTATTCAGAATAACAAAGTAGGTTATGGTAGGTAGGTTATTGACTGCAGGCTTAGTTTTACTGAAGTTTATAATTTTGGCTGTAGTCCAAACCAATTTTAATATTTAGCATGAATGCGCATATTACGTCACTACAATTGGACGATTTCTTTTTTAATTCTGTTGAGTGGTTTGACAAATACTTACTTTATTATTTTATTGAAAATGAAACATGTAATTTTTTAGTTTTTTATATCTATAAACTCTTTTTAAATAAAAAAGGTTTGTAATCTATATTGGAATAGGAATATGCGAATATGCAGTACCTACAAAGGTACTGCATATTCGCAATTATGTAGTTTTTTTTTATAATTGGTTATGTATGTAAAATAACAAGTTCACTCACCACTCACGAGATTTTTCCTAATTTCAGTAAAATGTTTTTTGAATTGTCTTCCTAAGCCTTTCTTTGTTATCATTAAATTTTATTATTTAAGCTACTTATTACTAAACGAATTAGTTATTACCCATATTAAAATTAAAATTTAACTCGTAAATTTGTGAATAATGTGGCATATTAACCATGTACTTGCTATATAGAACTTCTGTAAACTTTTAAGGTATTATTATTTTATATACGCAGATAAATATGCAATTTTCATTATTATAGATTTATTTTCTGTTGTTTTTCATTTATTAAAGAAATACCAAAATACTTGTAGTTATAAGACATTAAATCTAATAAAATATATGGAACAATTTAAAATTAATTGACACCTAACTATCTACTGGTGTGTGGACACACATCTGACCTTTGTACCAAAATGAGCTGCAATACTAGCGTCAATAGCCAGCATTAAGACTAGTTTTTTTTCAAATGTCCCCCAGCTATTGGCCACATGTCGGCATACCTGTGTCAAGTGCCTGTCAGAGCACAATGCAGCCAATCTTCTAGTCGTTGGGTAAGCAGAGCTCTGTGACCGGCTTGCAGTTGCACAAGATTTTATGTACTCATCGCGAACTTTACAGGTGGTGTTTATACCTCCTTGGAACTTCCTTTTGTTTTTTCGGTAACGGTTAACGTAATTTTTTAAGCCTTATAATCCTGGAGAGATTCCAACAGGTAGCATAATCATTCAAAAACAGAATACACCTGTGTTGATAGGCCTCCAACCAACCACCTACCTACCAATATTCTATAAAGGTACTCAAAGTTCATATTTTTAGGTGTTATACTTCTAAGTACCTAGAGATTCTCGAATGAGACTTGTTTGGGCTTATTAAATTTTTATATCGATATGGTCACCAAATTAGACCTTAGACTTACTAGAATAAGGTGAGACAAGAACATTATATCTACTTATAGATTAATATAAATTCATTTCACCTCAGTATTTGCCTTGCAAATTTTATTAATAGCATTTAATAAATGCAACCAGTTGTGAATCTCTGCCCCTCATCACAGACTAGCTTTAACGGTAATTCTTAATTCTTAGTTGTAATAAATTGATGGTGGACCGTAGCGAGCAGGTTAAGCACGATTGTGTTAAGACATGAATCGGCGCTGGCGCAACTAAAGGCATGTAAAGCTGTAATCAGTAAAATTACTTCATTGATCGTAAGAAATAGCTATAACATTGGATGGTCTACTTACTTTTAAGAATAAACTATTTTTATAAGTTTATTGTTAGTATTTTCTGAGTCCTCAAATGGTTAAGAGGCTCATAATATAACACCTTATAACAAGAAATTCAACATATCTGTCTAATGTTAAGGATACCTTACACTTTTACTGTACTGAATTATGTTACTTTAACTGTGTTATATTACCGATTCGTTTTACATCATATTGCTCGAGGCGTGATGGCATCATCTTCATTATTATGTATTGTATATGAATTAGTTTAAGTTATAAGGTATGAGAACTATGAAATCTATCCGAATCCTACTTTAATCCTCGATTTTTCTTGTTTAATCAAGTTTTGTATGGAACGAAAATTATAACTAAAAATTTATAGTAGCTCTGATACTTTCTAGGGCTCGATATTAGGTGTGAGTGTGAGAAATATTATAATTATTATTTTATAATTAATTTTTATCACCCCAGTCCCTCAACGACTCGAGGGACGGGAGAATACCAGGATGGGAGGAGTTCAGACGAACGAGGGTCAGAACAACTGAGAGAGGAATCGGCGGACAATCATGGCGTTATCGAGCATGACCACATGCTGGAGTCTCGTAATCATTGGTATGTCATGCAGTCCCAATCTCTTCAGACGGTCGCAAAGAGAATTTGAGACGTGGCCATTGGTTGATACTACGACTGGTAGATCGCAGTGGACGTCCGCCACATGTCGGTAACCTTGTGTGCTAGGTTCTGATATTTGTTTTTTAATCTGACTCAGTTATCACGAATTTTCATTGAAATGAAACGGTGACATTGACTTAGAACCCACGTGATTCTACCCAGATCATCAGGACCATATCAGGCATGTCAGCGAATATAGTCCTGGTCGGAACTGATGGACCACTCCCAGTACAACCGAGAATACACATTATTATAATTATCATACCATAGATTATACTTTAATATAATGCAGTATAATTATACTGCTTTAGCTGCCTCCACTTTGCGTCCATGTCTTATGACGTTTTGAAGGAAGCCATGTTATAGAAAGTATGACGAGAGGAGAATAAGTGTAAAGGACGACATTAAATGAACGATGAGAAAGATTGCAGAGGAATAAATCGGGAGATTTGCCGAATATCTCGATTATTTACCAAGAAGTATATAATATATTTTTTATTTACGACAGAATTCATGTTAAAAATATAAAACTATCAAAAAAGAGTAGAAACATCACAGGTGAACTATTATAGATCAAATGAAAACAAAAACTCATAATGATATTCCGGTCCGGATTAGTATACATATTTGAATGAACTAAGTATGCTTTACTAGCGGTAATTACTGCGAGTGAAGTGATACGTTTACATCACAGACTTCATATCACATTAAACAGCTTATATATATCTTAATGGTTTTGTCAGAATAATATCAATAGCAATAACTACAAGTGTCCATTTACTTTGACCGTTTAATGCAAGATATCGATCGATAAATGTATATCTCCTGTTAGTATTTTCTTAATGGTAGATAATTTATCGTCAATTAATTAACTATCCTAAACTCATAATTATTTCAAAGACAAAAATTCTTATCGGTTACATCTCAGTAAAGAACTAACTAAAGAACGATGAGCTACGTATTACAACTTTCATCCCCAATTTAATCCAATCAGAATCAGAATCTGGAAAATGCTGCAAACTGTCATTTTTGTCGTTAGGCGCACCGTGAACTTCTAGCTGCTTTAGAATCTCTTTGTCTAGAATTGGCAATTAAATATTATTTCGAGGCGTCAATTTACACTAAAATTGGTTCAAAATACAAGGTGGCTCGTTCTATCGAAGCTTACACGTGGTATCTTACCCCTGATATGATATAGCTGTAGAGTGAGTTGCTGACGTTTATTCTATAGTTATTTCAGTTATATAATATTCAAAATGCATCACAAGAAATGAAATCCGATAAGCTTTACCTATACAGGGCCATAGAATTAAAAATATTGCCTATTAAATCAATATGAAGTCCTACAAATAAAATGTGTTACATTTTCTACATGCCTACACTGAAGTTGTTGCACTTGTTTTCTAATAACTGGGTTCATTGCGATACAATACACCTAAGTACATATGTCCAGATAAAGTTGGCTCATAAGACCAGCTATGTAACACAGCGCCGCTCTCCTCGCAGTCATTACACTGAACATCTGGCTCTTACCATCGGTATAGGTTCATAATTTCCAATAGTAAAGGTAGAGTTAGCAGTTCCAAATAAGGTGCCCCGTATTGATGTCATATTAATGTTACTAACGAGTTTGGTAGCTAGTTACTATAAATTTTCTCAAGTCTGATACTGAGGTACGCTACTAGACAGGTATAGCAAACACAGGGTATGTTACTAATTACCGGTACCTGTTAATCTTAACTGCATTTAATGTATAATAGAAAATATCGATTCCCTGTTCAAACTGTTGGTCGATTTTCTATGATATATGCTTTTTAAATATTTTCCGAAGGCATCATTATTTAAAAAGTATACTGGAAGAGAATAATTGCTTAATAATTCAAATGGAAAATAAATTTGCGGATAAATTATCTTACTTTAATTTTTATAAATTTGTTTATTGAAAAAATATATACTTTGGGATAGATTTTTTATTCATAAAGAAAATTTTGCAGCAAAAGTAATTTGTATACCTACAAGGTCATTATAAGACGAAAACAAATACTATAATGTTTATTTGCCATAAATAGGGGAATAGTCAAATTTATAAAACGAATATTGTTTTATAACACTTCTAAGACTTTGATGTACTGTCTAACGTTTTCTAACATCAAGTCAATTCTATATCCGTAATGATTTATTTTTACATATACAATGTTTTATTATTACAATCGTAAAGAAGTAAAGTTCTTCAAAATTATATGTATTGAGCATATGAAACTATCAGGATTCCAATAGGCAAGAGAAAGCAAGTCATCATGTCATTGGTTACTTTTAATCAATAACATTTACTAAGTCTACTTTTAATAGAATCAAAATTATTACAGATTAAAATGCACCAGCTGAATCGTGAAGGTAATCATTAATTTAAAGCGCTCATGAATGAACGCTTTAAATTAATGAATCAAAACTTTTAGTCTTATGACATAAATAATACTTACATACAATGAAGGCAGATCTCCCTCGAATATAAACCATTAGTTAGAACCATTCATTGAATCGATCACAATGGATTGGATTTGCTGGGTAAGGACTTCTATTATAATCTTTAATTTTCAGTCGAATTACACTTCATTTTAGTAATATTTTTGATAATGCCTTTTTCATGATGCATTTAAAATACTTTAGGTACCGGGTTCGAGTCCCGGTAGGGTATATATTTGTAGGATGAGTACGAATATTTTGTTCACGAGTCGTGTATGTTTACTTATATTTCTGATATTTATTAGATATGTTCCTATAATTATTTCCCCGTTATCCAGAATCTATAACACAAGTTTTATGTGGTATTCAGTATACACACTCTTAATTATGCTTTGTTTGGGCTTGGTTGATAATAGCTTCTATACCTATATTTATAAATTTAGTTTCTAGTCATATTTTGCTGAAATAACTTTATTATATGGCTTACATCAATCATTTTAGTACTTCTGATTACTTTGTGATGCAATTAAGCGCTGTGCTTCAATGTCTCAATACATTATGTTACTTAATAGAAAATAATCATAAAGTTCTTAATTAACTTTTGTCTTTATACCAAGATGTACCCATTGATCACGAGAGTCGTGGGCGTTCTGTGAAGATCATGAACTCAACACTTTACTCTCATTATACTTTCACTTGACCTTTTCGTGATAAAAATAGTGTAAATTCGATTTAAAGATTATGATTGAGAACCTAATTTAAGTGACACGCTATGTTGTTATTATAATAAATAATTAGAGAACTGCCTGAACATCCATTTTCATTTTTATGTATTTTATCGTAAAGATCAAATTTTGTTTCCAAAATAATCATGAATTAAAACTATGAAGTAAGTTTACTTAAATTTTAAATCTTCACAATTTCACCTCTATAAAATAAACATATAATTTTTGTAAAAATTAAATTAAGTCACTATACTCTGTGAACGAACCGTAGATCAGACATAGATTTCTATTGTCTATGAGCTCGTAGGCCATTCAAAAATTATTTAAGAGTTTAAATTCAAAGGGTCTATTAATCTATTGCTATAACATTTAGTTACTGTTAAATCTGGAATGGAATCTACAGTGAAAGTTCACTAAATGCTCCAAGTATTTCTTACTTTTTAAAAGCTAAAAGTATATTTTCTATACTGCGGTAAAAGATTTGCCTTATTTTAATATGAAAATTACATATATGGCTACAGTTAGTAGGTTATCTATACACTAGCGTTAGCCGAACTTAGTAACCTATTACTTTGGCCCTATTACCTCCCAAACATAAATCAAGGAATTAAATTATTTCATTTTTTTTATGTTACCACTGTTTTAATAGCTTATTTTATCGGAGATTTTGTTTTCATTTGCACTTAAGTAATCGTGTACTATTATAACAATAATTGAATATTTAAATAAATTAAAAGTTTCCAAATTTAGTAGTTTAGTAGGTTTGGCCTTCTTTACAAATAAATTGATAAAATTGTAACTGAAAAAATGAATATTTGTGTTATTCAGTGCTTCTCTTTAAGTTTTTAAAATAAGTATTATATATAGTTATATATATAATAATAAATAGTCAATAAAAAGCATCAAAAATGTAACAGTTAGTCAGTTACACAGCTGGTTCGTTGGAATGGTTTTTCGTTGTTTGACCAACTACATATAAGTCATAAAACATTCCTTGTATGTCGCAACTGTCCTTTTATGATGCCACTTCTGGGTGTTCTATGCATTGCATTATGCAAGCAAGCTGTGCTCATTAGTACATATGTACTGGTGGTTTGTGTACTTACTGTATGAATTGAAACATCTGCCTCAGACATTGAAATAAACGTTTTTCCATTCATTCTCAGTAAAATCACACAAATATCAAATAAAAATGTAATTACAAACAATCAATTATATTAAGAAGAATTTTAACGGTTTGTTGACATTGAAAAGCATAACCGCTAACTGTCACGCGACAAATATTTACAAGGTCACGTTTAGTTAAGAAATATTTTGAAGTCATAAAATTGTATTATTTATTTTGACTTTCTTTTACTATAACAGCGCATGACGATAATTCAAGTATGTTATGAATTCGATTCAATATACGCAAGTTCTGATTTATAAGCACATGTTTTGTTGAAACGAATTACGTTCGCAAATATCATTGTAGACCGTCCATTTTGTGCAACCATTGTGCGAATCTTGATGTTACATAACGGAAATGCAAAATTTAGTCATCTTTTATTTCGGAAAACATTTTGATGTAATAGTATTTTAATGTAACATGGTATGTAATGGTTGTTGGCAATAATTTGCTACTTGAACAGACGAAAGTGCAACGTACCATTTCGCACTGAGGTTCAGTGTCGTCGTCATAGAAGATATTAGTGCAGTCATCCATTCTGTGAAGAGTGCGTGCTTAGTGAACAGCGGGGCGCGGTGGCCCGCTCGTCAACACCACACGCGGCCGGGCCTCCGGCATTCGACCCACTGCTGATGCACCACCAACACTTTGCAATCACTATCAAAACTAATAAAACAATCGAAATCTTCTGGACAATCCGGTGAGTCACGCGATACTGAGCACTGAGGGCCACAGACGTCGCGGCGTGGGTGTTTTTAACAAGGTAAATGAGCGCACCTTGCTCACCACTCACTACAATGAAGAATCAGCTGATGAGGATCGCGACTGTTAGTTTTTTGTTCTTAATTTGCGACAAAATTTTCCTGTTGTTTTTTCGTAGCCAACTGCGTAGCTGACGTCGAGGCCGGTGCGAGGGTGGCGCGCGCAGCCCCGGGGTGCATTGATCGGATTTTTATTGCGCATGTCCCCTTTTGAGAAATTCTCGACTTTGACGTTTGTTTAGTATCTGCTCGGTATGTCTGCAACCACTGTAGATACAAATTTAAATTCATTTCGCAGGGACTGCTTAGGATATCTATGCAATTATCTCAGTTTATGGGAGAATGCAGTAGAAAGTTTTATATCTTTTATCTCTATTTATTATGTAATGGAGCAATAGTTTCTTTCTCTAAAGAATGTTGGTTGGAGTCACATGTTATTTCCCACGCGTATTCTAACAAAAACAAAATAATGAGCATGTAAACGTGCGACCTCATTAAAACCTTTTTTTATAAGTAACAAAGTTATCCATTTGCTGAGGTAAAGTAAAAAGCATGAGAACGCACACAGATATCGTATTGAAAGTTAGTTAGTGTAGAGGATATTCAAAAAAAGCACTGCCTACAAATTTATCCAATATGAAAAGTAACTTGATTATCCTGGCATCGATAGAAGATATTTTTTTCCTCTTTTTTTAAAACAAACTCAGTTCGTGTGCTATGGGCACATTACTCTCCCACAAGTTGTACGCATAATATATTAGGGCGCTCCTTATCAAAATTTGTTTTTTCATTAATTTTTTTAATGCTTTTGCCTGTGACGTGCGCGTGGTATTTAAAATCAAGTTCCAGACTGTATTTTATATTAGATCTCCAGTAATACATCAGTCAAAGCTGCATTTACGTGATGTATGTATAAACCTACAGACATAAAATATCTGATGCCTGAATGCCATAGCTCTTTGGTCGCATAATAATTCACTCGCTTTGAATCAAAGTTTATGGTATTAGTAACAAAAAAAAATAGACTAAAATAATCACTGGATGTAATCCTGGGCTAGTTTCTAATATTAAACGAGTTCGACAGACCAGAAACTTTGGAACACTTTTCAACAATGCCCTGCGGTTTGAAAGTCATGTATTAGTCTACTGTCATGTATTAGTTAGGATTACAAATTTTCTATAACATACTCAATCGAAAAAGGGTGAATCATGTTATATGAAACTCTTGATCTATCGGTGTATGATCCTCGCGTGCTGTGTGGTACTCAAAGGATGATCCAGCGAGTACAAAATGTATATGCACGCTTTTGTTCTTATATCCCACTCACTCATGTGCACTCATGTACAACCATATTTAACTAAAGCATCACTGTTGAATATGGTTTCGCGTAGACGCCTTATTAAGAGAAATCTACTATAATTTAAATGTTTATTATACACCACCCATTACTTTTTTGAAATTAAAAAACAATCTCAACAACGATAAAATCATTCTATTTGTTTCTGCTCAAGAATAAGTCATCTTATCCAATGGTCTATCGGGGAATTACTAAAATAGCATTTGTTACTGAGTTTTGCTCACGATGTACTTACCTTAGCACCTGTATAATCTAAGTGTGTCAAGATGTTCAGGACGCGGGTATATATTTAAAACATGCTATGTAGTAAAAAGATCCAACACAGCATTTAAATTTCAACGACCTTTTAGTTATAAGAACTTTGCAAAAGCCATGGGAATGAAGTTAATCGTGGTTCTGGGAAAATTGATTTAATATTTAGTTAAGAAGACAAAGATACTCCTAGAATGCAAATTGTACGAAGGCCTATTACAGAAGATAGGATCTATTGAACTTAGCACCAAATTACACGGATCTGTGACCACTTTCGACAGCTTTATAATTACTTTCGTAATAATTAACCTATTAGCAATGCGCTTACTGTCATTAAAATCTTGGCAGCTCACATTACATAAAAAAAAAAATTAAATTCAAACTTTTCTATTAAAAATTTCCTATACCACCAGTGCATGAATTCTTTTATTTTATGTCAGTGCGTCAACCTTGTTTTAAAATAATTACACTAACGAGGACTATTATAAAAACGAGTAATAACAGCATGAAAATAATTTTTATAGGTACACTTTAACCATATTAGTTTTTGATGAAATCGTACGATCATTAAATTGGAGCGAGTTCAGCAGCAATGAAATAATATTTTAACACGTAGAGCGTTAATGTGGTGGATATCAATCTTCCAAGATTGATACGAAATTTCCCTTTAATATTTCAATAAGTATTTGTGAATTATTTAGAGAATAGAAAAAACAAGAAAAAATTCCTTGCCAGTACGTGATTCGACGCCGCGACCGGCAATAAGCTTACAAGCCCCTATTTATGACTATCTTCCTGTTCAGGAGAAAAAAGAGGGTAGCAATAGCAACAATTATATTTTAAAATTACTCTTAATTTAGTTAAGAGTTTGCAATCTAAGTACTTATATGGAACCAGCACTTTAACCGACTGTAAAAAAGAAGGACGTTCTATGTTTCTTTGTATACTGAGGTTGTCCCATCATCACCAACTTGGGATCTGATAATGAGATCCCAGGGAAATCAAGTTTCATGTTTTTATCGAAAGTTATTGTACCCAAAAAATAATCTTGCGATTGAAAATATAAAATCATCTCCGTACAGTAACAAAATTTTTTGCTTACCATTCAAAATATCACAATCACGAAGTGGAAGTACGTATCTATTGAAAATGAGAAAAAGCGATTACCAATTCAATAACCTAATGAAAGTTGGAATGGAAACGAACAAACATACTAGATATCTTTGGTCACGATGTTAGGCTTAGTGGGTTGTCTCTACACAACCCATCAATATTATTATGCATTTATTAAATGGGGACAAATTATCATGAGAGGAGATTTTTTACCGACCGATTACCGAATGAAGAAGGTTATCAATGTTTCTTAATGTTCTCATTTTTAAACAAACGACCAACAGATAGTAAGTTGACAATACTGACAAAACTAAAACCGACTTTAAAACTGTAAAAGTTCTTTAATTGCGAATTGCTAGTTATATACACATTCATCTGTGCATAGTAAGAATATATAATTGAAGAATATGTTTTGATTAAACAGTTTTGTGTTTGTTAATGATTTACAACAAGCGTCTTGATTCAGTACATACCGACCGTGATTGTTATCTCATGAATAGAACATCCAAAGCAATGCTCTACTCAGGGTTCTCGAATTGACTTTTACAGGAAAAGGTTCTATCTGAGTAGTAAAAACCCATTGCTATCCAAAGAAAGCTATAGTTTCTATGAGGGGAAGAAAATAATTTTCTAAAATGCTCCTAAATTGAATATAATAAGTTCATATTGTATTGTTTTATTTGAAGTTATGTGAACTTTCTCTTATCGTGTTTGCGTGCTTCACATCACGCAAGTTTCGTATCTGTGCCTTTTCACACCACGCTACTAAGCAAGTGTTTTAATACGCTAAACTATGTAATTACTGTAACCACTGGTATGGGTCGCAGTAGCATTCAACTCTAGAATTCGTGAACGTGAACGCGCTTGCCAAATGTCAAGGAAATGTTATTGGATCTTACAACACGAGTAACCTACTGTTACTTTAGCCGCACTTAAGTACAGATATTTACGAATCTCCTGTTTTGTAATAATTTTATTATTTAATTGATGACTTAACCATAAGTAAAAGATTTTAGCTGGTTGTTAAACTACCCCATTATATTTACAATTGACATTTCTCAAAAAAAATCTTACTTGTATTCCAGGAATTACTGATTTTTGAGTTAATAGGTTTCCCTTATATATAAAAATGAACAGCTGTTTGTTAGGTTGACTAATATTCAAAATTAGTAATGTAGTATGATGATTGTCTTATATGTTTTCAGAACTGTCTTTGTAATTCTGATTACTTTTGATAGATGGCGCTAATGGCAGACAAATGTAGTTCTATATTATTTCAGCTAAACCGAATAGCAACTCATTTTGGTAAATTGTAGATGTTACAATATTCATCAGGTCCACTAGTGAATATATAGAAAATATGTGAAAGGTTCACATTTCACATATTTTCTATATATTCACTTCAAAGTAAGCTGTTTCGAACTTACAATATAGGAAATAGGTACGTACAATCTTTGTATCCAGCCTGTTAGTTTTCATTCCCTTCGAAGGAACATCTCAAATGCTTGCAATTACTTATTGAAGACAAAATTCTATGTTTGTGACTCTCGTTTCTATCTCAAAAACATAACTGAGTAAAATATTAACGTATAATTTTTCTCTATGGTTTTATCCATTCCAAACTTTTTAAAAATTTAGAAACATATTTAGGTTTTCGTTTTGTTTCAATTAACCAAAATATTAATTATGAAAATTATTGGATGAAACGCGTGCAATTTCTTTTCATTTATGTAAATACGAGTCATTATGGTTTTTCTTTCCAATTAATGTTAAACTATTTAATAGCTTAAATTAATTATGGCCTCAATGAGTAGGCTTTGCATTCACAACTTTTTTTTGTAAAGTATGTTAGCTTAGGTATCTAATCTAGTGTTTTGTAAATATCCACAAAACACTAGATTTGTTTACAAGCAATCAAGAAGAATCAGAAAACATTAAGAAACAATCAGATAAACAATAAGTAAATATTTTTCTAAAGAGTCGAAGCTGAAAGATTTATACAAAAGCTAAACTTAGTCCTTGCTGGGATGCTCAAGCAAACATCAGATGTGCATTATTGTAAAACATATATAGGTAATGACGAACGACCGTATTAAAAAAAAGTTAGCATTGATTTTGAACATTGGCAGTTCGGTAGAAATAAACCGCACAGATCGCGTTTGCTGTCAGCTGTCATATTGCATGAAAATGACAGTAGCGCCGCTGTTGTGTGGCATTGGAAACTATTATTTACTCATTTCGATACGATGGAAATATCGCCCCTAATGCAAGGAAGTCTAAACGCAGGCATGCCCGTCGAACTGTGCTTGTTGCCATATTATAGTACTAGTGGGATCGGGATAGCTCGTGCAAGTTTGTACGATTCGTACTAAAGTGCACCCAAAGTATGGATAGTCTTAAATGAAAGCGAATCCTTTCTTATGCAAGGAAAGTTTTATCTGATTATTGCTAACAAGATTACCTATTTCTAAAATATATAAATGTAATGCAAAGATCAAATTATATTACAAAAGTTCAATGAGGTAAACTTAGGTAGGAAACACTTAGTTGTTCAATTGACTGTGTTGTGCAAGTGATTGGTTATTGCCTGCGGCTATTGTCGTGTAAGTTAATAGCACTATACTGTACATTTCAATTCCACCATCTAATCTATAAATGTTCCTATACTAATGTTATAAAGAAGTAAGGTTTGCGAGGTAGTAAAAGGCACTGTAACTAATGGTACGAAAATTCTTTTGTGTTTGGTAGTCGGGGAAGGTTATAGGGTGCTCACAAACTTTACCACTTTATAATATTAGTATAGATGCAGTCATAGACGTTATAGATCTTATCTTATCTTATCTTGATGCAGGGCCAGGATTATTACTCCCGGTGCACGTCGACCCAATGGGATCTTTTGTGCTTCCCTAATCCTACTGACTGCTGTCCTGGAATACCTCCAAGATGTACTTGCTAAGTACACTCGGAGACAGCAGCCTTATATCTTCAGGACTGGGATAGCCCAGTCCAAAGAGACCCATTCTCTTCCTAGCAAGAGCATCACAATTACATAGGATGTGTTCCATTTGTTCGGTGTGCTCCCCACAGACCCTACATAGAGGCGATCCAACAAGTTTCATCTTGAACAACATGCTATTGGTACCAAAGTGGCCAGTAATAGCGCCACTTAAGCCCCGTAGTCTGTTACGTTGTAAGTTCCATATCGCCTTCTTCGGACCTCCAAGTGGATACATAAATCGCTTGGAGTGTGCGAGAGAGGCAATCTTATCCCATTCTTCTGATTGCATCCTCTCTGCATACTTCCTAAATGCCATTCGCACCGTACTGTACGAGATTCCAACGCAGGGCTCGGGCCCAACAATGTTTTCCCCGGACCCCTTCCTTGCAAGCTCGTCAGCTCTTTCGTTGCCTGGGACACCGGTGTGTCCAGGCACCCAAATGAGGCTTACCCTGTTATGCTTACCGAGCCTGTTCAGCGTTTGTATAGCATTCAACGTTATAGATAGCCATATAACATGTGTGAGAAATCGATCTACATGCGGGTGCAGCCGCGGGCGGAAGCTAGTTATAATATAAATGTTTCTAAGCATCCTGTCCTGTTATACCTATGGGCATTAATTAATTTATAAAAGCTTAGTGAAAATAAAATCGATTTGTAGCAAGTACCCGTTATTATTATTATATTAAAGTCTTTATTATGCATTATAAAACATCGCTATATTATTGATGTATCTATACTTTACTAAAACTATTTCATGCAATTTCAAGTTGATCACTTGAAAAATTAATATTAACTTATCTGAGTTGAAATGTACCGGTAACATATTCTTTACTTAAATAAGAAAGACCCTTGCGGTCGTTCACCGCTTCCCGTGTGACCACATTCCGGAGGGATCTGCGTACGCGCCAGGAATGAACCTCATTCGTCGCCTGCGCCTATGACGCCACGCTAAAGGAGCAGAGCCGGCTTTGAGGTTGGAATAATGGCTCAGTTGTATGACTCAAATTGTAAACAATGAGGTAGTCACATCAGAAATTACACTTACTCGATGATACTCGCATTAGGTATTGTAGCAATAACGTGGTTTGCATATATAGCTTGAAGTTTTGAATATCGTAGTACATCTTTTCGGACAAGATGGATGTTTTGAGGGTAAAGAACATTAAAGTAGTCCTAGCTCAGACTAGGTGCCTATAAAAGCTTGAGAAATTAATTTAATTAAATAAATTTGGAGATTTTATTAAATATATATAATTATATTTTTGAATTTTAGATAAACAACTATAGATCTTCATAGAAAAAAATCTCTTAACCTATCATAAATAGACTCCAAAGTAAAATACAGTAACAAAGACACATTCATTGGGTTATTGGATTATACCACGATGACACCTTACTAGCTTGCAATTATATGAACTTATAGTTTAAGCGGACATCAGGTAGGTATACAACTTGCATATATATAAGTTAGCGGTTCCCATCTATATCTCTGAAAGATGTTGTTGAAATATGTGTATTACTGAATCCGGATCTGTGCACAATAAGTATCAAGCGTGATGAATAGTGCTCGGCATGACAAATGTGTAGGATCTGAAAGTGGAACCTTGCTATCATTAACGCCTTTATTCATAAATGAATTAAGTTCCATTACTTCATTTACGCTGGTAAATTGTTATTTTGTTAATACTGCTGTAACGAACCTGTCTGGTACCTTGTGCCTGTTTCCAAAGGCAACACGTACTGTTAGCGCAGTGCTTGATTAATAAATAATTTTTGTAGAGTTTGAGTGGGAGTTTTAGCACTTATTACAATAACTCTAACATTATTTATTTTTAAAAATAAAAAATTTCACAATATACAACTTTTAAAATGTTTGAAATAACTATATTGTTAGTATAGGTAGTTCCCTATTTTCGAGATCTTACACATTTGATATTAATCGTGACCACGTTATAATGAAATAATCAAATTTTTATGATCAGAAATTATCTATATTGCACACAAAGAATGTACACAGGTAAATAAACATACACTATTATTGCTTAAAAACAACCTTTTCGAGACAACCATAAATTAGTGATTAAACAAGAAAGAAATATGAACTAGGTGTAAAACATATAAACTAAAATAAAGTTTTATTTAACTATTTATAAATTATCACGAAGAATTTCACATATTCATATAATTTTCTACAAAGGTAAATATAATTAGCAGTGTTAAATATAATCATAGTTATAATAATTATAAGATTTTTTTTATAAGTTATAATGTTATAAGAGATAGAAAGTTCTCAGAGAAGAGTAATACGGGATGTATTACTTTTCTCTGAGAACTTTCGACCAAAATATGAAATATTCAATCTTCGATTGATTCATTCAAGACCGTTCCACGGAGATCATTCAGCTGATGAGACCATTTCATTTCTACGCAGTGAAGCGTAAACAGTTACAATGAATTACGTCTTTATTACGTTGTTGAGAGGTAGCTACGTCTAATATTTATTTAATATAAAAATTTAATATTTTACGTGCACGTTACTAAATTTTGTAACACTGAAAGTTTTGCTTTTGCTCAAGCTTTGCTAACTAGAACAAGTTCAAGTTTTGATTGGTTATTGCTTTTAATTAATGGGAATGCTAATAAGTGTAGGCTAGTCCTCGTGGACTGGTTGCGTTAGCTTTTACTCTGAGGTGCACACTTGTTTTAGCAATATGATTTATAATTGCTCTAATAAAGAAGATATACTATAAAACATCTCTTTCAAACTATAGTAATGTAAGTCTGCATGAAGTTTTAGATTTCTAGCCTAACTTTGTAAGGCCAGATTTTGTAAGGCCAGTAGTTCGTCTCTTGTTTCAAATTTATTTAAATACAGCGTGAAATTATTCGATCAGTAGAATCGAATGCCTTTAATATTTTAAATTAAAAATTTTATAGCAATTTATCAGTACGAAAAATACAAAATTATTTTTTATAAATATAACTAAGAAGAGAAAGGAAACTAATTTCAATTGCTGTGCATGATAGTAGCAAAATTCATTGAATTATAACTTCACTTATGATTCTAAACCAGTACAGTTGAGCGTTGTTATACTATCAATTTTATAAACAATATTATGATCACGATAAAATTTATAGTCAGTTCAAGAATAACTTTAGCGGATTAGAGATTTAGCTTACCACTAAACTTGTGTTTAATTTAATCTGTGCGTATGTAGAAAGTATTTCCTTACATTTAGTTTGTGTGATACTATTTAATGAAGCTTATTAAATTAAAATTCGTAACAAATGAAATCCATAAGGGAAGTTCACTACAAAAATAAACATTACTTTTATTTTATTAATTTCTTTATTCTGAGACTAAAAACTAAAGGTAAATACAATTTAATTAAAGCACATGCCGAACAGAGAAATATAATCCGTACAATACGAAAGTAATGCAGTAGTTCAGGTGTATGTATTATCTTTTTCATTTTGATAAGCAATAGTAGAAAGTTAAACACTTGAGGTTAATACATTATATCTTCTTTTAGTAAAACAAGTTACATTTAATCAGTCTACAAAATTGTTTATCCACGTAAGTCCCGCGATTAGGGATTCGAGATAAACTACCAGTGTATTTCTATAAAGAATATCTACTATATTTCACATCACGCAGAATAAAAGTGATGCAATTATAAGAAGAATAAATAATACAGAAGAATAAGCAGAAATAATAGGAATGTATTAGAAAATATATTCTAAATAAAATTCTTAATAAAAACATTCTTATTACAAGAAGTTTTGTAATTAGCATTTATTGTTAAAATTTACTTGTAACTTACATCTAATTATGAGCTCTACAAAATATATTGTGTAGAATAGAGTAATATGAAAAGATATTGATGATTACTTTTGCCCTCCCAAGAAACAAGCCCAAATCTAAAAAATTGTAATAGTAAGTGAATTAAGTGTGTGTGAGTCACGAATAGATTCAGTGGTTATTAATTACAATGTACAATGCTTATAATGATCGAATACAACATATATAATGTGTGTGTGTGTTAGCATTACACAACAGTGTAACGCTAAGACTGTTCATATTATTAAACTGATAAACATCTGACGAAGGATACATTTTATTAGTCACGCCAAGTAATTTTTAAAATATGTCTGCTTTCTAAAACTCGAGAACGTGAATTCTGCATCATTTATTACAGAAAAAGGGCGCACAATTATTTTCCTATTCTGAGTTTTTAGAAGGAAGTCTCTCACTCGGGCACTTCCACTTTACAAAAGTTATTATGTTGTCTCCAATGTGTTATCTCCAATGACATCAACATTATTATTGACAGATTGATATATTGATTTTGATAGGATAGTAGCCTTTGTCATGCAAGACTTACAAGGCTAGGGGTATAATTATAATCACGGATTGTGTTCTTGTTTGGCTCCGTTGCTTTGTATATAAATTTGAAGTATCAACTTAAACAATTGCATAAGTTTTTTAAAAGTTTAAAAATGCTTTGCTTACGCTATTGCTTACATAAAAGGTCCAAAATGTACAATTATCCAAAACTACCTAAATTCATAAAATAAAGAAATATTAATTATTACTTAAATAAATAAATTAAATCATATTAGAGAGAACAGTTTCGTGTGTTCACGTTCAATAATATAAGTATTTTATTTAATAACTTCTCTACTCGAATGTTAAATTAAACGCTTATCGTTATATTTGTTAGTCTACATTTTATCGTTACAGAAGAGCATTTATATATCAATATTTCCAAGTACATTTATTATGAACCTTTCTGCGGAAAATAAACTCGATGGCAGAATAGAAACTGACCTAACGTGACTTGAAGGTCAGGCAATCAAACACTCTAATCGAAGTTGTAACTCAACTGAATCTCGGATCTAGACTTCAATTCTCTTCCTTATTTGCTGTAATAAAGTTCAACCACTTCAACCATTTGTTATTTTCTAATACTATTCTTATGCAACAATTATTTAACGTTTTAAACTCGTGTTTACAATCTCAACGCACAATAATATCAAATTACTTCCATAATATCACATGCAAAAGCATGCGTCGATAAGTTATAGTTAACCATTAAGAGCATCATATCAGGCAAAAATTGCACTACCCCGAGTCATCGCTCGTTTCTCCAGGACAATCAAACGGCTCAATAGGCTAGGCGCCTGCGACGCATTACAGGAGCAAACATCAGTAAAGTGTCAAACGAGTTATATGTAAAGTGTAAAATTTAATACTCCAAGTAGGTGTTCATATTAAAAAGTTGAAACAGCCTGCTTACTTTAGTTTCATGTTTATTTAACATTAAGGTTATATTACGCATACTTAAATATTTGAATCGGTAAGTAAATGCTTAAAATAAAACAAATTGTGAAATTTGATACGTGGATAACATAACATTAAACATATTTTAGTGAAACGTGGAAAAAGCCTCTCGTTTACATAATCTGTCTAATGATATTTATCACAATATTGTACGAATTATAAACACACTCATGCGATTAACCTGAGAAATGGCCTTTTTACTTTCTCGGAATAATTTAGAGATTTGATTACTTTGCTAAGTGAAGTAGGTTCTCACACAAAATATACATAATAGGTTTTCTTCTTTGAAAAGAGGTAATGTTTTGTTAAAGGTATAGGAGACAAATCCCCATCCTCTCCCTCGATAAACTCGACCTTAATCACCAAAGAAATAAATCGTTTGACTGCAATCCTATAATACAGACGTGCTTCACCAGGCTTTTATATTTATTTTGCTGCATATCGTTTAGAAAAAGGCGTAGTAAAACTTTTTTTAAACATTTGTTAAAAAATGATAACTTTTATTTCACAGTAATTAAAGTAACTTTGATTATGTTAGCAGTAACCAAAATGGGTAATGTTTAATACTCTATCCGTCTCTGTCGATAACTTCTCCGCCCATCCCTAATGCCCCTCGAATATAGTTGAATATAGCGAATTAATGAATAGATTACTCCTATTATTCTCCAATTTATTTTTCTTCATTAACATGTGACTTTTAAAAAGGCGCGAAAAGGCACTTTAACGCTGGCAAGATGTCTAATGCATTATGTCGTCACTTACCATCAGACGGGGTTATGTGATTTACCGGACTTTTTATACCTAAAAAATATTACTACTTAGTTGGCAATTCACCGTTTGTGTAAGTAGTGCCTAAACAGTTATAATTTTCAGTGTAAGCCTATTTCAACCTGCAAGCAGTTGCATTTGTAATACCTTTGTGCGTGAACGTGTTTTGATTTTTGATTATTTCTTAGTATCTATTATGTGTAACTTCTCGCAAATAAATTTACAGGCTAAACGTATTTGATACAAAATTTTCATTACCAAATTTATAAAATAGACTCGCCAGAAAATATAGGAAAAGATTGGCATCATAAGCTCCCGCACAAATAAATAATTGTTGGCGGCTTTTATATTGTACGCCGATCACGATGTTCAATTTAAAGTCGTTGAAATGCAAGCAAACGTGAGATGTCGTTCATTAATTTTAATACAGATCTAGTGACGGCCGTAAATTGTTTGATCGCCAAGGGATAGTCGCAGTGAAAGGGGACTTGAAAGCTTGTGGTGCAACGAATGCCTACGTACCTATCAACAACCCTCATTACACAGCGGAAATTTGTATTGTTCTTTAAAATGTAGATTATATTATATTTTACTAAATAAAGTAACGAAACCTTAAGATTAGGATAGCACGAACACGATAGCCGCCTCCATATTTACATTTGCGGTAAACTTACAGGCGAATTAAAAGTGACGGTGCCCGTGCTATTATAGTAACTATTAAAATGTTTTTTTTCATGAATATGTCATAAGTATTATAATTTTTAATTGTATATCTAAATTTAAATACTCTGAAATAAATTTAATAAATTTTAAATATAACATTGAGTGGGTCAATGTTATTTTTATTTTGTATTAAATGGCCCCGAAAACGTACAATTTTGAACCTTAGTAGTTAGTCTATGTAAAAGTTTTTATCTAAACTTTATATTTGTCTGCCACAAACGCCCATATTAAAAGAAATCCTAAGTGGACAAGAATTATGGAATGAGGAAGGAAAATAGAGAGCATCCAAGTATAAACAGGCGGGCTGCTAGTATAGATTAGATTTCAATGGTTTTGTTTCAAGGGTGCACAGCACAGAAAATTTTTACCATACAACATATATGGACACACAGTACGTAGAAGGCTCCAAGCAATACATATCATTATCTTCCTGTGCAAAATTGGTGCGCTTTTGCTCATATCGATGAAGATCATCTGATACAAAACACAGAACTATTTGCAAATCGCAATTCTTCCTTATGGTCGTAATTACTGATGCAACATATACTTATATTATACTTACGTATATGTTGCATCAATAATGACCACGGGGCGAAACATTCAAATGATCTAGGAATTGTAGATTATTTGAAATTATTTGAAACATCAAGGTATATTTCATAAACATACAACAACATTTTATGTGTAGGTGGTATTAAGTATTAATTATATAGCGCTGGCTTTAACTAAGGTTTTTTAATTTAAATCACACCGTAAATAAATTTTCTTTTCTAATTTAATTCGCTATAAATATTATCATCTTTTAAATGATGAATAAAATGTGTTTTTTTTTAAAAAGTGTATTTCTTGATCGTTATCCCAAAAGAGGAAAAAATTTAGTAGTATTTTAAGATTAAAAATCATGTAATAATATAAAATCAGGAAATAACCGATCTAATAAATCTGCATAATGATGTGTTTTACATACTATTACTGTGAGATTCATTGACTAACTTAGTTGATAAATAGTGGACATTTATTTTACCCACGTAATTGTTTATGGTTTATGAAAACCTACAGTTAGCATAGCTTGCAGCAAAGATTTACCTTTATTGAACATAATACAATATCAAGATTGTTTAGTTGTAATCTAAATAGATTAGACAGACAGTCATTTGTTTGCCCCATTACACAGAACGTTCTTCGCTCGATGAATCAGAGTAGGCACACGGAACACTGCAATTCACCTTTTTATCCCAAAGCGATTCGTTCGAGAACAATAAGACATTGTAAAAAACGATTACAGTGAAAGTTGGGGGTATTTACCTGCATTGAGTTTTCCAGGTAAGGACTGTCTATTGTTTTCCAATTCATCCAGGTGAGCTACAGATCTTCTTGAACGGAAAAGCCATGTAGAGTATTGAGCCAGAACACCATCCGATGGCCTATTGTACCAGCATTATTGTGTGAAAATGGTTACAGGAAGAAACGGGTGGCAAATGGCTTAAAAGGTCTCCTGAACAGCGGAGGAATTTAAGATCCCAAATTTGTTGTGCGATAGTAACGATTTTTGTTATTGAAACATTATCAAATAGCGCTAGATGATTGTTTCATCTAGCGCTATTTATATTTATATTAATTTACAAACGCTAATTATGAATGATTAGATTAATATTAATGCTTTACTAGGTAAGGTCAACTGTACTCAGTTAGTTCGTTAAGTTTACTTTTATAAATATCATTCATTTGTCATATTTTGCACCGTTAAATAAAACTGTCCAAATAGAAATTGCTAGTTATTTAAGTAGCGTCACGAGTTAGGACGATCGTGCTCAGATACACAGAGCAATCGTGCCGGACATCATACTGAGAAAAGCTCATTCGATAAATAATGCGTACTGTCACTTATAAATTGCCATTTGTCTTCATAGCTAACGGTTCTATAATGCTGGCTACTGACGTACCTGGGAAATTGCAATGGGAAAAAAGGGTAGTAGTGTTTAGATACAAGTGTAGGTACTTATCTGACTAGATGATTGACATTATTTCCTAGTTGTTAGATACGATCTGATAATGGTTGCGGGAAGCTGCTGGATGCGGTCAGCGCAGGACCGAGCAGTTTGAAGATCCTCGTCCTATGTCCAATAGTAGATGTCTCACAGCTGATATAATTAAAGTAAAAATACTTATAATATATATTATAATATATATTACAAAAGAAAAAGACCATAAGACTGAGTATGTACTAGTTAAACATAATTTCTAAACATTTAGTTATTTCCATATGTCTAAAAAAGTTTTATTATTAATTATATGGCTATAAATCTAAAATATTGACATAAATTCTACAATAATTGTACTGAACCAATCAAATTTAATCTTCTTATATGTAAAAATGAATAGTCCATTGTTAGTCTCGCAGAAACTCAAAAACAGTTTAACTCACTTGAATATTACTTATTTTGTTGTATTTAAAATTAAAAATATCTAGGAAAATATATTATAACAACAACAATAACTACTAACACATGTCAAACATGTTCACTTAATCATTTCACAATTACTGATTTTTGGCTTTGATGAATAGTGTTACTAAGTAAAATTGTTACTATAATTATACCCATAATTAAATATTCATTTATAAAAAAATGCAATTACTATTCAATAAGTTATTTTCTAATTACACCTTCACTGGTAGTTAAATAATAATTTCTACGAGTTAGTAAGTGAGTACCTTCCATCGGTTTGGAATGTAGAACAGTTATCAATTCGTTTATTTTTCCTCGGTTAACACGTCCCTTCTAAATAGTTTTTAAAATCACACGGCATGATCTATGAGAAAGTAAAGGAACAATGGTCAATGGAAAGGTGTAAAATGTGAGATTTATAAAAAAACAGATCGCATATCCACAAAATGTAAATTGATCCACCACAGAATGGAAAGTTTCACATCAATCGTACCTATTGTATCAAATTACACCAATGAAAATGTGGCTTTTGTTATAATAATAAATTGATTATCGACAATGGTATTGAAATTCATCATCTTGAAATATTTACGAAATTTAATTAAATATTCGCAATTTAATTATACATCTTTCAGTCCACAGTCTGTGAAGCCTGACTATCCTACGTGATCCACTTTTCGACAAGTTCTATGCTCACACTCGTGTGGAATATCGTGAACTTTTTCACAATACTAAGCGCGCCAAACATTGTCCATTCAGATTTAAACTTTATATTTTATTTTTAAATAGTATTTTGCCAAAAAATATAAATATTTATGAATCTGTCCTCCGGTTTTAACACTAAGAAGCGATTTTTTCAAGACAACCATTGGATAGTCGGGATACACAAGAATACGAGTATAGATGAGTGAAGTCGTCAGTTTTAAATTTTTCTTTCGTTAAAATACAGTTTTATAACTTAATCGGGCTACATTTGATAATTTAATGAAATTAGGTTTAACTGCGAACCATTTTCCTCATTAAAAAAAAAATTCAATGTAATTGTATTGTAAGCATAATTGAGAGAAGAAACCTTGACTACGTTATTTAATCTTTATTTGTTTAATTTTAAACATGTCTCTAATTTCATAGAAAGTGAGATTAATGTAACGTGCTTAGTTATTAGATGATCATTACACAGGGCATCGGTTCGGAAAGTGCTAGCGAATCCTCACCGCTGGTGAAAACACTTACTGAACTAGTAGTTGGAAACTTGATGCAATTAAGTTTTAATACTAACTTATAGTAGAATTATGAAAGGCGAAAACATTTAATTAAATAAAGTTAGTTATTTACAACTGACACTCAATTAATACTCGTTTTTTTGACACTGCTAATACTACGGACCTTTTGTTATTTCGGCTCGGATTGGAGTGCGGAGCACTGTTTCTTCATTTTGCAATTATACGTTTCGAAATGTTCAACTTTCAAGATTTTCATTTATTCTTGACACACATATATATGTATATTGCATATTGTAAAAATTATTAATGATGCCTTTTTTTCGTGAATTTATTTTATTAATGAAAAAGTCCGTTAAATTAATAATTCAGTTTCTTATACTTCAGAAGTAAAAGAAATATATATATATGTATGAATGTTATAATTTAGAAAAAAATATATGAGTAATTTTTTTTAGTTGTTTCCTGGAAAATGGATTTAATGTTTTATTATAATATTTTCACACCCCGTTAACTTTGATATGAAGCTGGTGTGACCAGGTCAGTGCCCTGTGCTCTCTTTGTCAAAGAAGTGGATACATGATACACCTGTCGTAGCATAGGTGCAAGGTTATGTTTATCTTGACAAGAGTTTATTCAGTTATAGAACAATTATAATGTATGGTGAATTTCTAAGACAGTATCTATAATAACAATATAAATTTAATAAAATTACAAGTTACATGGTGCCAAACCAGACTATGATATATTACCAAACTGAATGGGTGGGCTAAGTTAGGATCCTGTAATGGATAAAAATTTCAATGATAATTATGTTATGTTGAAACCACAAATAAAATTATGTTGATTTTCAAACGGATTACAAATATTAAAACAATAAATATTAAATTTAAAAAATTAAAACCATAAAATTTAGTTTCGCGCGTTGATGTCTATTGAACTATTAAACACTGTTTAATTTTAAATATATATCTTTAAATAATTTTAAAATAGGTAATATCCTTTATTAACATTGTCCATAAAATGGAGCTAAGTTATGACTCATTTGTAACTGAATCTATTTATAAGTTATTCTAATCACAATTACTTACAGAAGCTAAATTACAATTATTAATTCATTGAGATTCGTTTTCCGAATCGCAATCCATTGCTCTTGACACTAGACTCACTGCATAAAACAATAACTCTGTCTATTATTATAATTCCTAAGATAATAAAACAAAAGCAATAGTCTGGGGAATTTATTGAAATAGGTTGTAATCCAATCATGTATTATTAACTAGTTTCTAATAACCACTGTTAGAGTTATTTGCTTGCCTGTTATGTAGGTATGTATAAAATACTTATATTTCGCTCCAGTTGGCTTATTGTGTTTCTATCAAAAGTTATCAGCTGAGCCATCGGCCACAGCGCCGGCGCAGCTCCACAAAACCTCCATTCATCCCAAGTCACGCCTCGCAAGCCGATCGATAATAGCTTCGATACAATCTTTCAGCCCTGATTGTTAACTGAATACAATGACAGTGAGGTAACTGTTTAGATATTTTATTTTTTGATTGAAGATCAAACTTTTTACGGATTTTTATTATTATTAAAGTTTTTTATTTGATTAAGAACTAACTTAAAAAAAATCTCGCCTAGAATTTAAGTATCATATTAATGTAATGTCTACAAATAATGTTGTTATATTGACGAACAGTAGTTCAAATAATCAGTCTCGTAATATAGTTAATGGGTATCCGTAACTTAAACTTTTTGGTCTGGAAGAAGGTGAGAAGTATTAATATGATTTATAATATTCTTATATTAATATCAATAACTTTTCAAATCATATGCTAAGTGTACGATTATAATATATAATGCCATTTTAATAAAATTAATGGAGACATTTTAATGATTAAATATCAAATAATTTTAATATCAATTGTACTACCTAATTAAAATGTAAAGTGAACGGAGCTCATATGGCTTAGTTTTATCAGCTATACATAACACTCCGCAAACTCAGTTTCTAGTCATTATTATTTATTTTTTGCAATCATATTTTGGAAGGTATTGCTACAACAACGCTCACACATTAAACTTAGTTTCACTCCAAAAACGCTCATTTAATTTCTATATCATAACTGCACAGGCATGAGTACTGTGAAAGATATTACGAACATAATTAGTTACGAGGAAGTAATTTAACAATTTTCATTAAGGTTCCAAATATATACGTAAATATTTTCTATGATTGTACGATTGCTTAACCTGTTTAAGCTAAAATGTACATTTTCCGCTCTAAAAGGACATAATCATATATTGGAAACATACTTTTCTAAGTTATAATTTTTTTAGGGATAATATAATGAGTTTTTAAATATATTACTAAATCTTAAATCTTGCGTTTTCTGTGACGTTTTATATTTTCTGCTGAAACGAACCAAATAAAGGAGCATAATTAGGTTTACCTTTTTAAGGTTTACCTTCTTTTTTATAAGCTTTATTTTACATTATTTGTCACTATATAGTTGAAGATAAGAAAAGAACCTTTTACACAAATGAAATCTTTTCTTTTCTTTATTACATTTGAAGTGAAATAAGCTTTTTTTGCAAAATTTTAACACGCTCATCCCTGCCTCCGTTTTTCTTGTCTTTGTCTTTTGTAGCTCTTAAGTTTTATTCTCTCATGTTTATCTGTTATGATTAATTTTTAGTGAAATCGGTTGTTTAAACACGAAGATCAACTGCTTAACGAGCCTTCCGAAGCACGGATGAGCTTAGACGACCTATCCAGGGACGACACTAGGTAAAAGTTGCTTTGGTGACTTTATCGTAACCAGAGCCCTAGAACCACTACGCCAACGAGCTTCTGCTATAGTGTAGTTACTGTGTATTTGTATTTCTAAGTACTACTCAATTTGGTTTTCCAATTATTGTCAAGAAGAAACGGCGAGAAAATTCGTTTCAGTCCAACAAATATTTATAAACTTTAACGTAACTTCGTGCTACGTGCTTATGAAACTATCTTTGACCGCCTTCTTAACAATTGGTACAAATTTCGTTTTATAATCTTTTATTGCAATACTAGCAGATTAGTAGTGTTGTGTTGGTTACCTACAACACATACCTATACCACGCCTAATCATCGCAGACTCGAGCTACCTTAGACTTAGGAAAAGTTATTCTAGTTTAGTTTTTGAGGTTTGAAGCAGTAGCTGGCCGATTCTATTTCTTTTTATTTACCTTTTTTCCTGTTTCTGTGTCAAAGTGATTTTTCTGTTACTTCTTGTCATGTTATAATTTTGTGAATTGAAAAATAGAATATATTATTGTGCTTTATGTTAGCCGTTTTATTTTTTGAAGAAAGTATTCGGGCTATTCATCATCGAACCTATACATTGACAGGACACGGTAATACCACAACAACCAACAACATACAATAATATTGATAAAGTTTATATTAACCTTTTACGAATACAGATATTTATATAAGAAGAAGACTTTAAAAATCGTACCTTCCGTGTGTTTCCACTGATGCTGCTGGCAAGGCTCTCTGCGTCATAATGTCGCGAAAAAGCATACGCGCCCGGATGGCTCCGGGATACGCATTGCCCCATAGGTTGCTCCAACCACACAATGTCACATAGTATCACTAGTTTTATACACTTCACAACACCTTTACAAAGTCATATAAAGATCTGCAAGTGAAAACAAGTTGCCTTCTACGTACTCATATAAAAATTTACGTAATTACTTTACGCTATCAAGATTTAAGAAAATATTTTGCAGTTATATAACAATAATCTTACAAGTTATTAAGAGTGTAATTAATTACAACACAGTATTTTTTTTTATATTTTACGCATAATTAATGAACTTGCAAAAATAACTGTGTAGTACTAAGTGTAGTGCAAATAGAGGTAGGTAACTGGTATCAAATTCTAGGAAACGTTAAACATTGATAATTTTCACTTGTATTATGATTACGTACATTAAATTTCTAATTCATTTAAAATTAGTAAATGTATTCTTTTGCATTAATTGTGTAAAAATATTTTACTCCAAACAATTACTTATGTGTGCGTGTACTTGAACTGAGTAACTAATAAGTTATTTATTACGTTTAGTTTATATACATACTAGTATATAAACTAAACGTATAGTGATAGTGATTAGAAGAATATACGTAGGTACATAATATAAATCTACAATTTGACTTAAAACTTGAAAATGCTTTTATTTTATAAGTTGGATTAAATTGATAAGTTGCATGATACTGATATGAGGTAGGCACCTTTCTTCGGAGGACATATCTAACAAGTATGGTACGTACTTACACTATAGCACATTAACGAAAATACCCATAATACATGAAATACTACTGAAGAAAATTGAGTTTGGTATAAGTAACAACCTATTATTAATTTACGAACAAAATTATTTTACAATTTACTAAAAGGGATTTTCATTATAATAAGAATACACACGATTGTTTTTAATTGATATTTTTGTATTCCTATCCAATACTTTTTTACGATTTGTTTCTATTGTAATTATTATAACAGGACACTGTTGCCGCTAGCTTCACTACCTGCACTCATTTTTATATTAACCATATGCGTCATGTCTATTTCCCCGTCCTTCACAGTTCACATGTTGCGTGTTCTGATATCCTGCGCGTCCGCGGTCATTTATTGATACGCAGCGCGTCGCGCGCACAGCGCCTGTCGTGCGACTGACCGGCAAGCGACGCGCACGCAAGTTGATCCACGCGGGCGCCATTGTAAATTATAGAACCTCCGTTTTGTGGTTCCAAAAGCTTTCGCATGTTAATGACATAATAATGTTAACTTATAATCACATAACGCAGTTACTGGAGCTTTAGCAGTTGATAATAAATTCAAACAACCACTTAAATGTTCCATTATTTATTTTGCTTTAAGTAAGTATACAAAGCTCTGAATACTACAAGATACAATAAAACTTAAGGTCCTGTAAAGTTCTGTAGTGTCCTGTGATGTATTAATATAAAGAAGCTGTATCCTGCGTAGCTTACAAATAACAATAGCAAATAATTCTTTTCGCAGAGCACAACCAGTACAGTTAGCACAATTACGTTCATAGTTAATTTAATAAAATAAGAATGTGTGCTTTGCTATCAATATTAATCCGTCTTCAATAAAACTAACTCATAACTCAAATAACAGTGTCACTTAGATGCGCTTTAGTTTCCTGAAGTTGTAAAGGGGCTTATAAATAGAACTCAATTTTTAATATGAAAAATTTGACAAAATCAACCACCACTCCGGGGGTGGTCAACCTAACTCAATAAAGATTACTTTTTACAAATTTGTGAAATCGATTACACTTATGATTAATAATTTGTTATTTTTTAATTATTTCATTCAATGTTTACTTATTATACAAAAGAAATATTTATTATTTATAAAATTATTTCAAAGCCGTTCGTCAATGCATTCTTTCCTACTGCACAACGAGCTCTTTTTAGAGTCGCGATGGGACACCCATATCAGATTTTTTTCTCACATTACGTAAGCGGCTAACTCGGTTCTGCTTACTTTGTGCAGGTTTAATAATAAAATAGTACCACACACACTGTTACTAAAACTAAGGGTCCCCAGATATAAGACTCCTACAGCTTGGTCGACACTAGCTATCCTATATTTCATTTACATGTCTCCATAATAAAGTACTTCGATCACTCAATAGCAATGATATTGGTGGCTGCAGGTCTACACTCACACCCTATTATACAAAATAGGCATCGGAAACACGTTTTTCTTAATTCACATCAATAGTGTTATATTATTCTTAAATACACTTCGATTCTATATAATATTCACAATGAAATTTATTAAATTAACAATAGATTTTGAATTAATTTACTAGATTACACGCTTAAAAAGTACTTATGTCCTAAACATAGAAGTAATCTCAAATCACAAAGAAAAATATCATCTTAAAATTTGCCAAACATCGTGTTATATGCCTGAATGTATTACTTGTTAAGTTAAATATAAAAGTTAAGTGTAGACGTCAAAGTCTCCTCATTAACGGGTATTTAAAGTACTCTGATCTAGTACTCTACACAACGAGTCATCCGATTAATAATTAAGTGTCATAAGTTATAATAAACTAATATAAGCCAAAACAACTACTTGATATTAATTTAATAGGTAACAAGTACCCACCTAGTTAACCATTTCTTTAGATGCAAACGGCACAGACGGTGTATATCATGCTTTTGATAGGTAGTTACTCCTTTAAAATTTACTGTGACCCCTCCGAGTGACTCATCCTTCGCCAACTGTCGTGGCTATATGCACCCATACCGAATAATTAATTAACTCTTCCTAATGTAAATTTTATTAATATGCATACTGTATTAGGCAAGTCGAAGGTCACAGTAATCGTGAGTTATTGTAACGACTTCCTCGATTTCAAATCACAGGCAACTGTATTGCAGGAGTCTGCCGACTAATCCGCTATTTTTTTATAGAAAGATCAAGCAAAATGACTCTATTCCATCTGATAGTAAGTCGAAGTGAAGTCCAAGTAAAAAGGTGGCTAGTGCGAGTGAAACTAAGCACTAATCTGTCTCTCTTTTTGGCCTGACACTTTATTCCAGCCAGAGAGAAAGGTGAAAACATAGTTAATATAATAGGACAGAGTAGATAGCATTAGACGATATATACTTCAAATTAGTAACTAATTAGTGTTCCATCCTGAAACTTCATATGGGTGCCACTTATTTACCTTCTATACTATACTCAGGAAAATCTACCCTGTAGGTCAATATATCTTGGAGTCTATTAGCTATCTCTATTAAAGGGAAATGGGTTCCCCACCAAAATACCATCTATAGTACATACCGCACGGATCACTCTAACAAAAACAAAACGTGTCTTAGCGAGTACGTCAAAAAAAATCTCGTGGTTCTTAAACTGTCTATCTTCATAGTTATGATTTTAAAAGTAAACAAATGATAATTCGTTCAGATTAATTCATTAGTTTCGTTATTACCTACCGCTATGCGGTTGTCATTAGTATTAAGTATTTTGTAATAATAATCAAGTATTTGTAAAAAAAATTGTTCGGTTTTTACAACAACTCTGGTTCCATACCTTTTTTATTAAAGTTTATTTTATTATTTTATTTTAGAGTTCTTTGCGCTCTGCATTTTATATTAACTATGGTTATTTCTTCTGATAGGTAAGTTTATTTTATTTCAGTGAATTTGGACGCACCTTTAGGGGAGGGAAGGAGTTTTTTATTTGTTTGAGGGGGAAATAAAACTAAGAGGTATTGGAAACAAGGATTTTAGTGTAATCATTAGTACCTAAATTACTAAAAATGTAATATTTCAGTATTTATCTGCAGTAACAAATTGTTTTATTTGCTCCACAAATATTGTAATTTTAATAGCGGTAAAAATAAAAATAAATGCTAGCCAATATACGCTACACTTGAAAGGATTTCTATCCGTAAGCTTAAAGTATCATCCTAGGTGTAAGGAATACCTAATGATTGGACATGCCTTTGCGGTCAAGGACAGGTACATGAAGGAACGATGACTAAGCTCCATCGGGTCTGCAATCTTTTTTTGTTTTCTTTTCATTGTCGAGACATGATGTAACCACAAAGTTCGATATTTGATATTTTAACTTCATAGGTACAATCCACTTTAAAAGTAGATTAATTATAAAGTATCCAGTTACAGATGCAATCACCCAATACGTAAAAGTAATAATAGGTGTGACATGATACTAAAAAGATCTTTCGGATAATGCAATAAACTAACTGCAAGATCATAAATCATTTTAATAATCTTAATTATTAAAATATTGATGTTATAAAAAATGAAGACGTCTCAGTGGATGAGGACGATAGTTATATGTATCAAACAGAATAAGCCCCCTTTCGCTCCCGAATGATACTTGCAATAATTTATATTCTAAACTACGTAGCATCCAGACTAGCAAGGTGCTAAATTGAAAATATCCAATACAGAATGTTCTCTTAAACGTAACATGAAGTTTAAAATAAAAAATATTATCGTCATATATTTGGGTAGCATTTCATCGGAATTATTAACATTTAATTCTATTTTCGTATCGTTCAATCGTAATCCCTAACATTCCATTTTCAAAAATTTATTTCGTAAATCATTAATAAAATGGCGGGGCCTTCCATTAGTTGCCAAAAACTTCTTGGGACAGATGGATACATTACATCGGTATTCCGGAGCCAGAAATAAAGAAATAATTACATAAAATAATATAGAATTGGCTGTATGAGTTTTAGTTTCCTTTGCTTTTCCTACAAAACGGAGAATAAAATGAACATTAAAATAACAAAGGAGACATTCTCTTTCTAATCTGTGACACAGAATAATGAATTTCATAATTACACGATATAACGATCGTTTTTGGTATGAAATGACACCAATTTCATAACATAAATTTCACAAAATATAATACACAACACCGAACCGTATCTTGGTATCATTCCATTTTCATTTGGGTATCATTTCATCGTAATCATTGAAAAAAACATTTTATTTTCGTATCGTTTTATTGTAATCATTAAAATTGCATTCCATTTTCAAAAAATTTTTTCGTAAGTCATTAACAAAATTGCAGAGCCTATCAATAGTTGCAAAAACTTCTCGGGATAAAGTTATATATTACAATGGTATCCTGTAGCCAGAAATCAATAAATAATTACATAAGACAGGTATATGGGCTTCAGTTTCCTTTGCCTTCCCTATAATAGGGAGAATTAAAAATTACTGTCAAAATGTCAAATCTAAAACAAACAATTTCACATGTAATCATTGAGCATATTACCTAACACTATACATAGTGAAGTTATTCAATTTAAGGAATTTTAAAATATTATTGGGTAAATGTCTGGAATGCTCACACGAGCAGCAGCTAGAGCTTTTTCCACAGAAGCCCTAAATGTTGTTAACAATGTTGCTAAGCAACAGTTTTCGGTAACGCTCCGTGGCGGTGAGTTCTGTATTAAAAATCAATAAAGCATAAATTTCATTCAAAGCTTAGACTTTTCTAATAATATAGTAGAATTGAGTAAACAAGTAACCTTGCAGTATTAGAGGTTATTATTTGCAGATGATAACCTTATGTGCACATTAGCTGTTATCTTTTTTTACTATCAATTTTATTCGATATTATAGTTTTTACTAATTAAGTCTATTGCTTATTATAGTTAATGCTACTGCTGTTATAGACTACACTAAAAGTGGTAAAAACATTACATTAATCCATACCAATGTGCCTGTTGAGTTTCAAGGAAAAGGAGTTGGTAAACTATTAGCACAGGTTAGTCTTCTTTTTATGTCAAAAATGTTAAATAAGCAGATGATTTACATCATGAGATAACTATAGCACATAGACACCAACAATATCAATATTCTGAAAACAAGATATGGTAATGCCATCCCTCCCTTTAATTACACTTGACATGTTTCCCAACACACAGTCACATCAAACAGCTTCATGGCCAAAATATATAAGGTGATGGAAATGTCATAACCTACTCAAATGTATAGTTAGAAGGCAATAATATGCTATAATAAAAACATTGACCATACTAGTTCATTTCAATTAAATAATTCATTGAATGAATTCTGACTTATAAGTTATTTTCTAAAACAATTTTTGAAACTACTTCAATATATAACTCACATTATCTTATCAACTATGTTTATGAGTGCTGGTGGGCTGCTAACATATAAAAGTTTAAGTAATTTATTGCACTTTGATAATATACTAATATAAGTTATGTTCTTTCAGTATGCTTTTGGATATGCTCTAGACAACAAATTGGATGTGACATGCAAATGCCATTTCCTTGCTGAATACTATGTGAAAAATCAAACAAGTTTTAAAGACCTCAAAGTTAAAGTGGAATTAGAATAACTAATAATGGATTTGTTATGGTGTAGGTGCAATGTTCATTTTTATTTAAGAGAAAAATACTTTGGCAAAGCTAAGCAACTTGCACAACAAGCATCAACACAGTATCATGATTCTACAGAATTCCAATTTTATATTGGCCTGGCAAGTGTTTTAGAAGGCCAAGTACAGAGAGGCATAAATGAACTCACTCCTTTACAATCTGATAAAGACATCCAGCTAGCAGTAATTATGTCACTCATATATGGATACAAAATTGCCAATATGTCAGATAGAGATGCACTCTATAATCTTGAATCAAAATTGAAAGAAGAAAAGAAACAAGCATCAAGTATGTCATTCGTATTTGCAGCATTATTTCTCTCAGTTGCAGAAAAATATGAAAGAGCTTCAGAATATGTGAATAAAGCTCTCCGAAAAGATCCAAATAATTTAGAAGCAATCATACTAAAGGGTTGGAATGATATGTATATGAATTTAGGAGATACCCAATTGTCAATTATCGATTGCCTGGAGTTAGCTCTGACAAAAAGTGATAGAAATGCTGAAGCTTTGCTGGGTTTAGCTAGATTCAAATACTTTGCAAAAGATTTTGAAGGTTCTAACTTAATCTTAGACAAATTGATAGTCAATAGTCCTAAACAGATTGTGCCTCTTGTTGAAAAAATGAGAAATGAATTTGCTTTGCAGAAATGGGATGCTGTTTATGATACCATGGAAAGAGTATTTGCTCTAGACCATGAAAACTTAGAAGGATTTAAAATGAAGATATTCATTACTCTTTGTAAGAATTCTGATTATATAGAAGCCTCTGATCAGCTTAATAAATTATTTACCATCCTTGAAAATGAGGAAGCAAATAATGGTTACCAATTCTATAATGTTACACAAATATATTCAAGAGTTTGTGGCAGATCCAGTGCAGTATTATCACAACTTTATAGATTTGCTCAGTATGCATCTGAAATGTATCCAAATAATGTTGATTACATGAGTGAAGTGGGATATCAGTGTATACTTCAGGGAAAGTATAAGGATTCCTTAAATTTTTTTAAAGCTGCAAGTAAAATTGATAGCAATTCTATCACCGCATTGTGTGGACTAACTCTTTGTCAGATGTTTGAAAATGGTCCTACAGAACAAATAGCACAACAGATTGAGCTCCTCTTTGAAATGCAAGGCATGAACAAACTGCCTGTTTTATACTTGTTATCTGCACAGCTCAGTTTTAAAAATTCAACTAATGCTATTTCTTATCTTAATACAGCATTAGACACAAGGATTTCTTATGCAAATGTTTATCCATTTAGCCTAAGCTATGTCAAGGAATTGGATCCAGATTTCCTACTGGAAGTATATAAAGAACACAAAAAACATTTACCTAAGAAGCCTTTTGTAATTGTTGGTTACTTATTGTATTCTCAAGAAGGTAGCAACCCTTCTGTTGAAAGCTGTTTCAAGTTGCTCAACACTGTAAGTGTAGCCTGCCCTGGCTTGATAGTCGTATTGTATGAATTGGCTAAACTTAAGTTTTTGTTTGGGTATGCAAGTGATGCTCAAAAGGTGGCCCTTCAAATTAATGAAATTGATAGCACTCATGCAGGTTGTCAGATTTTATTAGCTCAGATTTACATACAACAGAAAGCATTCACAAAAGCTGCTCAATGTTTAGAGATGTGTTTAAGCTACAATTTCAAAGTCAGAGACAGTGCCATGTACCATTTCTTAAATGGTGTAATATTAATCAGTGCAAATCAAATTCAAGATGCCCTTTCTAGTTTTACAACTGGCCTTCAAATCGCGTCAAGTAAAACTGTAAGCAATATAAATAGGCTTTATGACTCTGATTTAAATATTATAGACAAAGCCACTCTGTATTTACAAATCATTGAGATTCACACACTGTTGGGGCAATATGCAGAAGCTGGTAAAATAATGCAGGTACATGAACAACTTTATTAAATTACAATTATAAAGGGAACTTAAATGAAACATAAAAATACCTTTAAGCATATTTTAATTTCAGGAAGCAATACAAGAATTTTCTTTCACGTCTGAAGAAAGCCGCTTATTAATTGCTAAAACAGACATTGCACTTAAGAAAGGGGATGTGGATAAAGCTATCGATTTGTTAAATGAAATAAAGCCTGGCCAGCCATACTATTTTCAAGCCCATAGCAAGATGGCGCACATATATCTGAAGGAGAAAAATGATCGTATCATGTTTACAAATTGTTTCAAGGACATTGTGAGCAATCACCCTATGACAGATGCCCACACTATGATGGGAGATGCGTTTATGTCTATTCATGGTTTGTTTATTTTTTTACCAACTTTTTTATCTAAATGATAGAGTAAATGAAAAGTTGATTGATTATCATTATCTACTAATCTTCTTCTTCTTATTTCTTTTGCCTATATATGAAAATGAATTGATGTTCGTTAGTTTCGCTAAAACTCAAAAATGGATTTGTAACAATTTGAATCATTTGTATTGTGTTTAGTTCGGTTTGATTCAGGGTGGTGTAAAAATAAAAACATTGGGAAAATTCTAAAGAAATGCTTAAAAATATACAACAAAAAATATGGTAACTCAAAACGAAATTTCATTGTTTTGTTCGTTTTCATTCAGAAATTGGTAAAAAATAAAAATTAATAGGGAAAAAATCGTAAAGAAAAGCTAAAAATAATAATTCAAAACTAATAATTCACTATGTGAAATGCTTAATATTAAAACTGTCATTTCTTACATCACCACTACTGGTTTTTTTAAATAGATGCTTTAGTGGATGTTTATCAGTGATATACAGTCGATTATTCATAGAAAAGTTATCGTTTACTAGAAAGATAAGGTATAAATAAAAAAAATGTAACTGGCTATTATGGCGCGCAAAAGGAGGCTTATATCTAATGCTTATGGTGTACAATTGCAACAGGATAAGCGTGTCTGCGCTACACAATGAGTGTGAAACAATGAAACAAACACTACACAAACCACAACTCGACCGTGACGATAAAATTGCACCTTATGTTTACTCTTCAAGGTCCCCGTTCCTCTTTGATTTCTTATGAATGGTTATAAGCCTCGCGTTGTCTATTTATTGAATTATATTAGGAAAGTTTTGTAGTACACGCAACTCAAAAAATATCAAAAGTAGATTTTTCTATATTATTTCGAATTAATAGTGTACATAGATTTGAAACGTGTAATAATAAAACATATATATTTCAGAACCAGCTCAAGCAGCTGAGTCATATGAAGCTGCATTGAAAGGGAACCCAGATAATGTCCAATTAATCAAAAAGCTTGGGACAGCTCTTGTTAAGATGCACGAATATGATAAAGCCACTCATCACTACGAAAATGCTATAAAACAATTAAGTGACGATGATCTAATGTTTGAATACCTCGAACTGCTCGTTAAGGTTAGCATTGTAATTACCAATTTTGAAATTACCAATTTTGAAATAGTAAATAAAATATACGATATTCAGGATTTGCATCGACAAAGCATTTGTACCACTGCAACTGGTATATATAATTGAATATATATATTATATCGGTTTCAAAATCATTTATAAAATTAGCTTTTCATGTTCCATAGTTGAAGCAATATGATAAGGTTGAATCAACAATCTGCCACGAATTGAATCAGCTTTACAATAAGGAGAAAAACATAGCATCTCTGAAGCGACGCGTGCGTTATCTGCTCATACAAGCACAAAGTAGAGAATTAAAAAATACCACAGCCGGAAATACAACTTTGATTTTAGCCGAAGCAAGAGACATTCAAACAACTATAGTAAAAAGGATAGAAATAGATCAGAGAGGAGATTTACAAGAAGAAAAGCAGAAGTTATCGACAGTGCTATGTTCTTTGGCCAAAGTGAAATCGCACAAGGAACCGGCGGTTGCAGCTAATTTGTATTCGGAAGCGTTGATACATTCTCCCCGGGATCCTAGTACATTGCTGGCTTTGGCTAAATTGTATGCTAACGTACGTAAAACAGTCTTCATTGTATTACTTCTATCAATAGATTATCCAATATTTTTTTAATTTCACTTTGCATTAAAATTTCGCCTTTTCTATCACAATCAAACACAATGTAATAACTTACAAGTACTTACCCAGACACTCAAAATCATCTAAATGCAAGTTGAATTAAGTGTACTAATTCAACAACAAACACAGTGCACACAATATATAAGTGAAATTCGTGTATGAGGTTCTGTGTGTATTTGACTGAACTTGTCTAAAATAAAAATGTAATTTACGTCTCTTTCTTTTTCCTTAATGCTTTTTTACGTATATCTCCACACTTTTTCGAGTTTTATGCATAAAATACTTTTAATACATTTATAAAATAAATAATCAGTAACTGGTTTATCACAATTCAACAAGATTACTTTTGACATATTGTGTTAAAACGGGTTACGGAAAATTGAACCTTGAAGCTGCACGATATAGTTCAATAAATAACCTGAGTGTTTAGGAATTTAGCACCGTTAGATACTTGAATGTTATTTAGGGAGTCGTCTGATAATACCCTAGCACTCTTAATTTTTATCATTAATAATTATTTTGGTCATATTATGATTTTGCTAGATGAACAACTCGGAGAGGTGTGAGCAAACCTGTGCAGTACTACTAAACGCCGATCCCAATAATGAATCGGCTGCTATCATGATGGCTGACTTAGCATTCCGTAAGGTTAGTGGAGCGATTGGCCTTAATGAATATATATAAATATTGAACTTTATGAATATTGAATTTAATTTTAATTCTAATTACATTTTTGGACTGGCAAGGTAGAGGTTTGTTAGGGCTATGTGGTATTAGCTATTTTTGGAAGTCTTTGTTTAGCAGTTGAACTTATATACGTTGTTAAAGGTGATCCAATAATATTATTAATATTTGCTAGGTGGACTTAGAAACAGCGCAACGGCATTTGTGTCAGATATTATCAGTGAAGCCAACCAGCTGGGAAGCGCTCGCGCAGCTCATTGAAGTACAATGGCGCCGCGGGAAGCTCTCCGAAGCTGAACAAGCATTGGACACAGCAAAACAAGCTCTAGGGGAACAAGAAGAACCTGGTATTTTATATATTTTCCTTTTAAATTGAGATCTGATTGAGATCTCAACTGAGAGTTGTTAGTTTTAGAATAAATCAACAATATGGAATATAAAATTTTACTAAATTTCGCGATACGGCGTTATTTGTGGGATATGCACTCACATCGAAAATTGTGTTATTATTAGACTTTAAAAGCACATCGGCTACAGCTCCGAGGTTTGGCCAACGGATGGGCCGCACAGACTGCGTACAATGACAGATTCGAGTTATCACTTACTTTCATACCGTATTTGTGTACTGAACTTTTATTTACACTCGCAAGTCATTTTCATTTTAGAATATTTAAACAACAAAATAAAACTTATTAAAAATGTGTAATAATTATTGTATTAAAAAGTGGAGTTTTACACTTTCGGCTTTATCTGTGTTTTTAGGAACAGTTCTGTGTTCTTTAATTTAGTTTGTTGTTATTACTGCAATTTTTCAAAGTTGCTTTGCTCTCGTCATGGAAATTAGAGCGCTTGTTGGACCCTGGATGGGTCAGTCAAAATTTGTTGCCTGCAACTCCTCCGTGAATCGGATGGCATAGCATGGACTATTTGTTCCGCTTGGTAAACATATGTTTCCGCCCACTACTAGTGTTATGGCCCAAACACCTTATGTGTTTCTGTCATGTAGGAAGTTATATGTTCAGCTGTGGAATGTATATAAAATGTTGATGAAGGAATAGTATCCTACTGATACACCATATTGACGTGGCTTCAGCCCTTTCGGTAGCATCCTATGACCCGTCTCAAAATTCCATCCATGCCTATATGGTATGTTTACACCTTAGAATAATCTCATTCCTCCTCCTTCCTCCTAAAATGCTATGAATAATATATTCAAGTACAGACAATAATTATAGACAATTACATATACGGCCATTGCTAGGTTCTGCATTGCATTAAGTATTAGTTTGATATGTGTGTTATATATTTTCATATTTGATTAATTGCTAATTACTACTTCTCTCAGGTTATTATTACTGCACGGGATTATGTTCCCTATACGGGGGCAAAGCCAATGCTGCACTTAGGCAACTAAACTCAGCGCGACGGTCGCCTCAATTCGGTAAAATTTCCGCCAGACGAATGGTGCTGCTGTGCTTATCCCACCACGCCCCTGACGCTCTGGCTGATACCTTTGCTAATTCAAGCGATGATACGTGAGATTTTATTATATAATTTTACCTGTTTATAAATATAACCTGCAGGGAGTGATTTATAAACTTATTATAAATCACTCCCTGCAGGTTTAGGTTAGTCTTTAGTTATTTCATGTGACCTATGAGTTAGTTATTTATTGACAAATCTGTCGTTCTTTTTACAATCCCAATTTCATTAAGAAACAATTTGTATTTGCTGTGTAAGATGTTATATTATAAAGGCAAATCGTTGATTAATAGGCAGAACAATTTGATTATTTTGCTGACTGACCAGATATTTATCAAAAGAAGTAGTTTGAAAGTTACGATAAAATATATAACTCATATCTTTGGCATAAGGACCAATGCACACAATGTTTTATTATATCTGGCGAATAAACTAAGTGCTTTTCAGAGATACGAGGCTATTAGCGCTAAGGACGGCAGAGAAACTCCTCATAGAAGTATCCCCAGCTGACCGCAAGCCTCTACAAGCGTTGCTGCAACTTGCCACCAAGCAAAAACCTCAAGCTGAGCGCGTGTTACAAGAACTGCTGCCATTGGCTACAGAAGATAACTACCAGGACGACCCTTACTTGATACTGGCTATAGCTAATGCGTGAGTAGAGATTTTGGTCCTTCGTACCTCTGTCTATTTTTTATTATAAGAACATATATAAGTATCATACGTATTAAAGAAATATTTCTTACTTAAAACAAAATTGTTCAGACCTCCTCCGTTTGTACCGTATTAATTCACTTCATGCTTGATGTAGCTAACATATTCACCTATTTTTGTCTCCAGGTACAATGTTATAAAACAACCAACTCGAGCTAAAAATATATTAAAACGGACTATATCATCAATCGCTTGGACGCCAGAGAACGCTGACGGCTTGGAACGGTATGCTTCAGAGAATAAATTAACTAATTTATTTAAACGTACAAAATGTTAAAGAAATATTATCACTTACATGCAGGTGTTGGCTTGAAGTCGCTGAAAATCAAATAAGTTCCGGGCGAATGGACGCTGCGAAAGAACTCCTAACTAAAGTTCTAAACCATAATAATTCCTGTGCTATGGCTTATCAATATTTAGGTAAGTCTTCGAAGTCTATAAATCTGAAAGTATTTTCTAATGTTCGGATACTGACGATGACATTAATTATATATTTTTTTGTAGTCTATTTTTAAGATTAGCACTTTCAGTCTCATTGGTTCTCAAGGAAAGCCAATCTAAATTTATCAGCATATGCATTCTTACATTATGTATCAGAGAAGAAACCACGACAAAGTTACGTGTTTGCAGGCACCTAGAGAGGCGTCCTTTAAACCAGCATTTGATGACATTAACTAAGCTCGAAAATTAAAGACATCTTATAAATATCACGTGATATGGCAGTTGTAATTTTTTCAATTATTTTGAGAGAATATTTCACTGCAATTAAATTAGGAATAAGACTGCTTATAGAATCAGGCCAATAGTAATTTTATATAAAATTTACTATATATATTTCAACTTTACTTCAACAGGCTACCTCTCAGAGAAAGAACAAAACTATAAAAGTGCGGCCCACAACTATGACAATGCTTGGATCCACGCGGGCAAGAGCGACTTCTCCGTCGGCTACAAACTCGCACACGCTTACCTCAAATTAAAGAAATACCCAGAGTGTATCGTAGTCTGTCGGCACATACTCAAGATACATCCAGACTATCCTAAGATCAAGAAGGAAATACTGGATAAAGCTAAAGCTAACTTGAGAACTTAGTCATGTATTTAGCAAATTTAATAATTATTTATTTTTAAGTTGACCAAATGCAATTAATGCCTTATCTATTATATATTATAGATATATGTAATGTAACGCGACTTTTTCGTGGGACGGCACAATAAAACAAATAGTAATTTCATTATTTTTAGTTTTGTTTATCGCTAACCTCATAATTAATACCAAATATACACATTTTATATATATGAGTATGACTGTCAAAATTAGAGAAATCTCTTAAATTCTTTTTTCTTTTTATTATATCTAAAGGCCATATAGCCATTATATTTGTAATTTTACATTATTAGGTGCAATTTTGGTACACCTAATAATTTAAAATTACATTTAAAAGAATAAACGTGTTTAATGCGTATTTACATTCTTATATTCGTTTTTCCTAATCGTTGCCTTGCTTTTAAAGTATATCTATATATCCATCTATGTAAAAAATTACGAGAGAAAATTTTCGATAGAATTTCTTAAGCTAATGAAACAATTGGCGATAACAGGATAACATTGATAGAAACACAAACGATAGAATATTTGTAAAATAAAACTACAATTTTGAACATGCATAAATATTTTATTTAACTTATTTTGTGACGTTTGCGTCTAGCGCATTAAAATATTATTTATCAATACTGAATTGGACTACACTAATTTGATTCACTGTCACTATGTACAATATTTTACTCTTCTTTGTCATCCTGTTCAAGGATAGTTTTAAAGCAGAATGGCTGGAAGATGTACCCCAGACCTGCGTAGAACTTGCTCATGAACTCCACCCTGGGGTAACAGAAAATTACCTCATAAGAAACTGATGTACATTTGTTTGATAAACATGTGATATGCGGAAGACATATCTAGATATGTCTTTACTAATAAAAAAGATACTTAATTTTACTAAGTGGGGGTTTTATGTGTTAAAAGTAGCAATAGGTTTATTCTTCTGTACATCTGCAGTTCAGTATAACTTTCTTTACAATACATTTTAGCTTTCAATATTAACCGAGTTTAAAAACGAGGTTCTTTTCAATATTAGGGAATTCAGAATTGTCAAGATTTAAAAGCTTACCAGTGCAAACGCAGCGTATGTAAGAACGCGGAAAGCCCTTCCATCATGACAAGGATGGCCAGCGTGAACAGCGCCCAGAAGCAGAATGCTACGTACAGCTTGATGGCACCCACGTAGCCATGGTCCTTTAGGCCGAAAGTTAGCACCATGTTCCATAGCACCTCCGATAATTCTGTGCATAATTAAATAAGACTCGAGATTAGAACATTTCTATTACAAAGTGTGTGATGCATAATTTTACATCTATTGCTAAAATAAAAGTGACTGACGAAAAACTGGTACACTACAGTACTAAAATACAAAATTAATATTTCGATTGTTAGCGCTCTTTTATAACCTATTCATACACAATGATTATGAAGATTATAACATTGATTTTATTGTTATTTAAGAAGTTTTTCCATGGATAACATTTGAGGTAACATGATTTTAATGCTTTGGGATCATCGTTAACATCCAAGTTTATTTAAAAATATTCGCACTTATACAAATATCTGTCCCTATCGAGATTAGGAACCGGAACCTCTCACTAAGTACACAGGGAACTGGACACTCGACATAATGGCTGCCCGGACAATGTCAAAAACGTAAAGAAATTCAACATACCAGCATGAGCAAGCGACAGCGCCCACAGTCGGAGATAGGAAGCAGTGTGTGAGATAGTACTGAGCACGTATTCAATAGTGTGTATGGCCTGGTGGATCATGATCTCGCTGAAGGGCTCGTCTTCGTGTGAGTGCGCGCTCGGTTTGGGCTCGGGCTTCGGCGGTACGTCGCCGATGTCCGTTTGTTCTTGCATCTCGATGCCGGCGTTCACGCTACCGTTTGTATGTTCAGGCTGGAAGTTTCAGATTACCTTAGGATCCACTAACCTATGCATACCAAGTATCTCAAGTTTTGGAGTCGAACGAAATAGTGAAGTCTTTCTACGTCAAATGTAATTTTCTACTTTACTGTTTCCAATACTTCTGCTTCATAGAGACACTGCTGTAGTTAAAATACATTTATAATATAATAATTTTTAGACTCACAAATTATTTGAACAAATATTGAATTTAAATGAAGTAATACTGTAATTTAACACCTAAACCCTGTTTTACATTAACTAATCCTTCCATGCCATTATTCTAACTTATTAAAAAAGAAAAAGGCATAGTGTCATCTCCATCTGCCTCTAAAGAAAGTGCTTGCATGCTTTAAGTGCGACGTTATATTAATTTTATTCTAAAAAACATGAATCAGCATTTTAATCTGACGGTAAACCAGATTAGCATAGAACATTCGCTGAATTATTACTTGCTTTGCTTCGTAATAGCATGCTAAGAAAGTAGTATAGAAATAAAACCAATGTAAACTGGGCTTAATTTTATTATGAGTGTTTATTACCTTATCAGAATGCTTCTTCTTGCTAGCAGCAAGCAAATACAAAGGCTTGCCTAGCAGCATGACGGGGATACAGCACAGGGCCACGAGCACGAACACCCTCTGGATCAATCCCTGGCCTTCGAACATAAACTCCTTGCAGCCTTCTTCAGGCTGGTTGCTTGAGAACAGCATCATGTTGATAAAGAGAATCAGGACGGATGGCGCGCAACCCTGAGTGTAGGCTTGGTCTGAGGACATTTTTGAAATGTATTAAATTTTTTAGATTGGAATTAACTCGGTGAAACTTTTCATGTGTTAAAAAATAAACTTAAGCCTTTAACATCAACTTTAATTTGGATAATGCAATATAATTAGTTTAATTTATCTGCAGGTACAGATCAAACACAAGGAAATTTTTGCGTAGATACGTAAGTGCGTAGATAATTTTCTGAAACACCTCTCACTTAACCACCTTCTCAATCGCTTTATAAATAATGTTTTAATTGATATTATACACTTTAACACGAAATCGTGATTGTATTTCATCTTACTAAATGTAAACTTGTTAGATACCGTCACTGTATACGTAGCAGTACAAATATCGGTCTTATTACAACGTAATAAAGTTAATTAAAATCTAAAACAAGCAGATAATGATGTACATAGAAAATCGGAGAAACGCAATTTTATTACAACTTTACCTTCAGAGAAAGTGCTGTAGGCGACCCATTTGTAGAACATCATGAACACCATGTACAAGAATAGCAAGCACAGGAACACCACTTGAGGGAGGAATTCCAGAACGATGGAGTAGCGTCGTTTGAAGAAGCTGATAAACAGAACATTTACACTTAACTTCATCATCATCAACAGCATATATACATCACACTGCTAGGAACAGGCCTTCCTACACGGAAATATGAGGAATTTGGGCCTTAAGACAACCACACTGGCTCAATGAGGGATGGTGGGTTACAGCAGTTGCCGTGACAACCAGGACCAACAGTATAAGGTGCCTTCTGAAGAGCGGAAGAGCTTGAGATAGATACAAATTTAATTTAAAACCATGGCGAGAGTTGCTTTGCTTTACTAGCCACTACGCCAACGAGTTGATGTAGAGCTTTTAAAATTAAAATGCTATGATCCTTTAAAATAAAGTTTATTAATGAGTTTTAAAAATTATGTAAATGCTTACTTGTAGTTGACGACGCTCATGCAGACACCGAAAATCATGTGCACAACACCGAAGATGATGGAAAGCTTCATTTTGTATGAGTTCAGGAAAATGATCTTGTTATCAGCCGTCTACGAGAAAAAGATTAAGCGATTGTAAATTTGTTTATTGCTTTGGTGGTTGCTACTACAACTTGTACCAGCCACATTGGCCACATTGATAAGCTTTACATTATGAAAACTTTTATTATTAATTAGAAATACCCTCGAAACTTATTGACACTAAAATTTATGTCAAATTGTATGGAATTGCTAGTTACAAAATAAGGGGTAGTTCAGCGAATATAGCGTAAAAGCGTTACAAACAAACACAGATTCATACAACATAAAATATAATAATTACCTGCCAAATGGGGTCAATGCCAATGAAATACGGAGTGTTGATGTAAGAGTCCTTGGGGTCAAGAGTCAACGCCGCGGTGCTGGTCATAGTGGCGTTGTCGTACGGTATGACCCATGAAGAACCGAAGATGTTCATAGACTTCGAGAAGATATCGTTGTATACCAATCCGGTGTACATAGAGAAGCAGCCCATAAGGAGAATAATATAGCGACCGGCGAAGAATATGTTCCAGATTTCGTTGTTCGATTTCTTTGCTGAGAGGGAGACCTCTTTCATGACCATCCAACCGCCAAAGAGCGCCATAATCAAGCCGTGGCCGAGATCTCCGAACATCACCGCGAAAAGGAACGGGAATGTGATAATGGTGTATAAAGCTGAAAATAAAAAATGGAACTTAGAAAGCAGTACAAGATTTAGTTGTGGTTGCCTGATTGAAGGATATAAGACTCGAATTCGAAGACAAACGTAATCTAAATTCAAGTAATTTTCATCGCTTTCTAAATACATAAAAGTGTTAGCTGAAATATCAATTAGTTGCCCATCAAAAAAGTGTTCAATTTTCGATGTCTTCAGAAAGACACTACAAATTGTTTGTAAATTTTTGTTCATTTTTAATGTAAATTTTTTGTTGCTTGTGTAAAAATTCCCTTTCATAGGAAAGGGAAGGTAAAGTTATCTTTAACCCATACAGCCGTCTTTTGTGAGTATTTTGATAAAACTCCCTTTTATGTTACGAATTCATATAATACGCAGTGTTACCAGGGTTGCACTCGCGGTAGGAGGCGACGCCGTAAGAGTCGATGAGGTTCTGGAAGCCGCGCGTGAACCGGTTGGTGCGGTTGAATGTGGGCGGCTCCTCGTCGGTCTCGATGCAATTTAGGAAGGATGGAATTGAGCTGCCACAAGCATTCTGTACACAAATTATAACTTTATTTTAAATATTCATACATAAAAGGTACAGACAATCTAAAAGGAAATAAACTTTAAGTAAAAAAAGTTCACTATGGGGCCCAATTCCGAAGTACACTCTAAATTTAAATTAAAGTGAACTTGTTCTCTTAATATGATTACATTAAGAACAGTATTGTCAATTTACCACACATTTAGAAAGGTGGAAGGTTGAAAATAATGAACATGGTTCATTACAAAATACAGGTTCAAGAAAGCATCTCAGTGCTTGCCGTCTTCAATTGTTTAGGTATCTATAAAGCTGTCTAATTATAAGTTTATTGAGAGTTTTAAACTTTTGGCGGGATTTACAATTTTAAAGGAATTGACAATAAAAAATATTTCATAAAGTGAGAAAAAATAAATCCAAGCTTTATTGGACTATAAAATTTACTTACATATTTAAATTTACTTAAAAGTCCCATTCTCATTAACATTACGTCCGGCGTCTATACGTCCTAACACTGAGCACAGATAGTGTTTTTCATACAGTTTAGGTTTACATTGAATTTTGTTAGATAATGAATTTTATTAACAAACCATAGGGTTTATAATGTAGCAAAAATATCCAGTTACTAAATATAATGCAAAAATAACAAACCACCTGAAATCATGGAGAAGTAAATTACATTATAAATTTGGATAGTTTAATATGATTTTAAATTAAATCTTTATCAATTTATATTGATAAAGATTATATGAATGAAACTTGGTTATCTAATGATTTATCTAATAATTCATCTAATGATATTATATTAATAGTGTCAATAACAAAGAAATATTACATAAGCATCAGTATATCTGCAATGCGTAGTTTAATAAATATCCAAAAACGCTGCATATAAATACAAATGGTCTTGTACCTAAATTTGAAATAATTAATTTTGAACACTCCACACTATTTAAATACATCCGTTTTGAAATCCACTGTAATTGCAATATTTATGTAAAAATTATGGAAAATAATAAAAAAAATTAAGCTCACAGATCCGTCAGCCAAAGCCTTCTGCACGTTGGGCAGGTCAGCCGTAGGCACCCAACACTCTCCAATAAGGCACTTCTTAGTGACGTCCATGTTGAACAGGTTCAATGTGTGGTAGATGGCCTTCATCTTGCGCACCATAATTGACCAGCTGGGTAGTTCTTTAGCTACGCTCATCAGGACACGTTGTCTGTGGTCGCGGGTTTGGTTCAGGACCTGGCAGTTGATTTACAAACTTAGGATAGGATATAGGATAAGTTTTTATTAACCGCAATATCCATATAAAAGGGAAATGAGGGGTGCTTTGATGGGAGGATAACCAAGATGGCATTCTTAAATTTAGCCTTTTAGTACGTAAGAGTTTCTTCAATGAAGATTTATTCGAGGAAATGATGGTCAAAGTATTTGAACATGAAAATGATCACTTTGAGCAGATAGCTAAATGCCATTGCAAATTTTTCTCGGTGAATTTCTAATACTTTTTCTTGATTTAGTTGATATTGTTAAGGCAGCGTAAGCTATGAAAGAACTTAAAAACGCGGGAAAACTAAGAAACTGTTTACTCCAATTAAAATTACAACGTTCTCTCTGATTATCATCGAAATCCTTTTTAAGGGAAATCTTTAAAGTAGAGCTTCTTTGAAAAAAATGTAAACCAAAGCGTATACAGGTAAGAATGAGATCTGATAATGTATGACGCTTGAAGGAATCAGGGGCTACAATAGATGTTTGTGTATAGACGACTGTACATTACGTTTTACAGCATGTCTTAGCGCATAGTCCTTTTCTCAAAATTGAATAATTTGTAAAGCTCTGTTAAACGGCTAAAGGTCCAATCTAGCTTGATGTGTTGTTGATTCAGCCAAAGAGTAGGGTTCAAATCCATTATCAAGTACCAAGTTGTCGTCTAAGGATGGCAGTTAAAGTGGTTAAGACTCACCATGTTAAGGTCTTCAAGCCTGGTTCGGACGCCTTTAACCATGTCCTGCCTCTCCGAGTTAGAGGGCGGGCACGGATACAGCGACGCGTGGAATCCAGAGCACACCTTCTTTATGCGAGACTTGAGCTGCTCGCCCTGGAAGAACGCTACGAACACTGTTTTGTAGATCTCGTTGCCCTGGAAATTAGAGAAGTTGAAGGTTTGCGGCTAGATGCCAAACAATCAAGTTATAAAAAAATATTAGATTTTTAGTAATACAGTTTTGTAATTATCGACGAGTTTTTAGTAACATGGTTAGGTTATATACACGGCGCCATTTTAGTCGTCTTATCGGTGACCTAGGTAATGTATTCGATGCCAAATTATCTATGTATTGTGGAGAGATAAATTATATACAATATTTGTACAAGCAATATTTCAGCTAAAATCATCAAAAATTAAATCGGGCAATTGAAAACTAGATTGTTTTAAGCGCGATCCTGCCGAACGTCGCAATCGATACAATAGAAAACAAATAAATAAATAAATATATTATCATTGGTTTGGATCCACGTGGCAGATTGGCGAGTGCCGAATATGCCACTGGCAAAAAAGAAATGTTACCTTGCTTTCGAAACCGCAAATGGGCTAGTACGAAATGGATGTATTAGGCAAAAAAAATAATAATAATACCTGAACGGAAAACAATTTGCAGTTAAGCTGAGATACTTTGTAATACGAAAAAAATAACACCGTGTGTAGAATTACAGGCAAAGAAAGGTGATAAGACACGGCCAGCGTTCTTAGTTTTGAGTTTACGTTTTACAAATTAAAACGGCTGTTTTCAAATTTTGCGGAATAATAAAAATACACAAATAATATGTTACACTTTTTTATAGGGGGTACCAGATTAATAAATATGTACTTTATTGAAGTTTAAAACTTATAACCTTACAATAATCTATATAGGTACCTTAGGCTTTACTAACAATAAGTTGGCTTTAAATAAAATCAACTATAATGTCTCACAGTGGCAGGGTCTTCCAGTGGTTTCTCTAGATCTGCTCTCCTTAAGAACACGTTGCCACGTGAGATGCGCCACAGCATCCTCTCGAAGGCGGGCACTCGTTCGCGCTGAACCACGCCAGCCACAAACCCAAGTCGACCGCGTGTGGCATGCTGACCGGTCTCGTCAGAAATCAAGGACCTGCATAAGGAAGGAATCTTCCAGTATATCAATCAAAAATAGATTCCCAAAACCTTAATAAGTAACATTAAATGACTCGTGAGACGATCGACAGTCTAATATCAATAGCGATATCGATATATAGTCTATTGATACTAGACAAATATATGACTATCGATGAGCATATAATACTACTATTGAAGAACAAAACCCTATTATAGATAGAAATAAAGTTAAACATAAATTACATATAGAAGTGTAAAAAGAACACCATTAAATCTTATCTAATACACGAATGTCAACCATAAAAATAAAAATATAAGTACTTGTAACTATTTTTCACGCGTACGTAGTCGCGAGCAGTTTCACATAAACTTACTTGGTCAAGGAATCTATGCCGATCTCTTCTTGTGCTAGAAAGAATGCCTCCGTCTTCTCTAACACGTGGCGTAACTCGGTGAGCTCCAAGTAATTTTGTTTCAAGTTCACTGCATTGTGTGATAGTTCAAGAATTTCGTTCTCAGTTTTTTCTAAGTGCGCCTGAGAAAAATAAGTTATTTATTAATTTTCAAATAAAGCCCCGAGCAACCGAAGAGCTCTCTTAACACTCTTAAATTCCTGCTAGGCACTTCTAAATCTGGTTCATTGTAAAACCTTATTAATAAAGTTAATGATAAGGAAGTTTTTTAAAAATTTTGAAGTGCCGTTAAATAAACATGCTATTAAAAGACTTTGATATCACGAAAAATTTGGGCAATTAAAACATAATTTAGTTGGTAAAATTTCAGATTAAGTGTAAGTATTAGATTTTTATTTATAAATATTGCGCAAGGTGTAACTAATATCTTGACAAGAAAAAAACGTTTGGAATTTATTAAGTTTAAACTAAATGTTATATTACTTATTGCCTTAAAATTATCTAATGAATGTGAATTATATTTTCAGGGATATAATCATATATATGGAAGTAAATGCGGCATTTTGTAACCGGAAGCTAAAGTTATGTGTGGCAACGTTACTTTTATTGTTACATATTTTTACAAAACAGTGTAGAATTCAATTATCGGTAGACCAATAAATAAATAAATATTACAAGGCGTACACGTAAGTTTTTGTTACCTCAAGGTCGATTATTTCCCTAGGGTTGGGCGCACGCGGCGGTTCCTTCACTTGGGGCACGTGCACCCCGTCCTTGTGGACCTCAACTTCAATGTAACGAAGCTTGCGTTCCATTTCATCGCAACGCCTCACTTCATTCACGAACTTGCGTTGAAACGCATTCACATCCGGGTTTAGCTGCAAACGAAATAGGTATATAGGTGATATCAATAAAATAAAATACAAATAATCTTTATGGCGAATGGTTAATTATATTACGCAAGATAACAAGAAAAGGTAGCCTTAATGCTAATAAGTTATTTCTTCCAACGTCTAATAAAACGTCGGGTAATGTGGATATAATATATTGTGTTATTGTTGTGTATAATATATTATATAATATATAAGTGTTGAATGACGTAATGATTTGTAAAATAAGCAAATACCTTTCACAAATTTTACGGTTGGACCCGTATTATCATTGATTCGAATTAGTATGTATCTATCTAGAAAACATTTCTTGCGTAATAATACATAACTCATACAGTCAATACATAAAGTAAAACCAATAAAAAAGTAATTTTGATAAAGTCTTTTGATTTGAATTTGATTTTATCAGAATTACTTTTAAAAGTCAAAGTGAAGTCAATTTTGACGATGTCTAATATACTCTCTAAGGACATCCCAATAACGAGAGTAACGAGTCCCCTAAATAGCGGCCTACTTCTCTGTGTCACCCTAAGTGTATGTAGTCCAAGAGCTAAGCAATTCTTAAATATTTTCATTTTAATTACGATACAATTATAAACATGATAAATATGTTATTCATATTGTGTTATATATTATATGTATTGAGTAAATAAGAAATAATAAAACATTGAATGCATTTACATTGCAGAAATTGTATCAAAATGTCAATAAATGATATTTATTCTTTATAAATGGTTGCAATTGCTGCTTTTAAAGGTCAACACATTTTGTGATAACTAATTTCAATTAAGTTGCTTATGAATGAAATTAATTGCTTGACTTTACATGACCAAAATTATATTTCAAATTTACGAAACTTAATTATGTTTTAACAAATACTTAAATTAAATTATGATTTTACAAATACTTAATACTAGCCCTTGACCTATAAATATAAAGCAAGGTAAGTAGATCTGTGTTATAGTGTGACTGTGAACATTGTTTTCGAATGATTCCGACGAAGCTATTTATTTCAGAAGACATTAAAGAGTAGAGATGGCGCGCTAGTTCAATGTTAAGGCACAAAATTCTGTTGGAATTCCTGTCATTGTTAATTTTTATTTTTATTTTAAAGTCTTAAAACATTTTAAACCAGAAAATAATTTCTCGATTTAAAATTTTACTGAAGCAAAAAAACAATAAACAAATGAACACTCATGATTGAATTTTCAACTAAAATTAAAAGTATAATTGGTTGTTTTGTCATTAAGTTCAGGAACCATTAATAATGTGCGAGTCAATGTTACATAAAAATTATTGGTTTGTTATAATAACACCTGGTGTTATTCAAACATGAATTACTTCTGTGAAATACTAATCAATCGGTCTTAGCACGGTGGCTTTAGAAGCTGTTGTCTTTAGAAACACTGCCGTTTTGTATAGATTAGCTGTAATTCATATATTACTATTTTACCATTTCCAGTAACAGAGACAAAATTTGGGAAACAGCCTGAACTATTTGATTTTCGTGCCATCCGAACTCATAAAGAACAGAACCTGCGGTGGAGTACTGTACACTATGAGTTGATATGGTACTCATATTATTATCATATCACAGAACCTATGAAAGTTCATAGGTTCTGTGATATGATAATAATTCGGTAATTTATGAGAAATATTATCTGCCACAAATTTATATATATTTTTCAAAGAATTAATTACTCCCTCCTCCTGATTAAATATATTCTCAAAACGTATTAGCATAGTTTCGTTTTAAGTTTCTAGCACCAGCCTTTTTGATAAATTCGACATGTTAGAGTGTTTTATTTTATTACGTTTTATCGGTGAGACAAATTGTGAAGCTCCCATGTTGGCGTAAACAAAAAGCAGAACCGGTCCGTCACAAAAAGGTTACTTCGCCACAAAATAATGGGTATACTCAGGATTGGGACACCACAGTCGCGCTCCGGTGCGTACAAAAACCCTACACGTTTAGAACGGAAAATGTTTGTGATGTACTCATACATTACTGTAGTTTAGTGTTAACCCATCTCAGCAGTGACAAGACAGTATATATATATATATATATATTAATACAGTGCTAGTTTTGTTCTGACATAAATTATAAATTGACATAAAAGTGTGTCTAGCTCTCAGCTCAAACGTATACTTAAATAAAAAGACAGCAAATATTAATATAAATATGAATTTTTTTTTTACATAATTACAACACTATTGTCACTCAATCCGATTTAATTTCGCTTACTATGCGATTTTACTATATTATTTAAACATAAAAATTTGTATTGGTTAGGTATCTATGTCAAACAAAGAGTGTAATTTTTTTGTGCTGCCTATACATGACCGACCATGATCTTTGATCTAGACTAGGTTTAAAGTTAATTTCTGTATAAAAGAAAAACGTTAAGTTAAGTATTAAATTTTATATATTAAGATGATTTTCTCTTGTACAAGATATTTTCCAATAACAGTACAGACAAAGATTGCGATGAGCAATGCCGTATGTAAAAAAATTACCATGAATAGAGCCCGACCTCGGAAGACTTAACTACTGTCACCTTCGTCCATTATCACGCAACTAGATCTGCAGTTTTTTCTGTAGAAATTTTCAAGTGAAATAAATCTTTACTTTTATCCGGCGAGCTAACTTTACATATATTCAGTATACAAAATAAAATATTTCACAGATTGTAGGCACTAAGAAGTATGCATATAACACCCAACCCGTTTTCACCCACATATATACTTTGGACTGAATTTTGGAAGAGCCTAATTACAGTGAAAAGCAGCTGATACTGATAACGATAAGCCATCAGCAACACTCTCTTAATAAAAATTCTGTTCTGCTTGGTACTTGTAAAATAATTTAACACTACACTTTAACATGTCATTGAAAGAAACATTCTAGGCCTTACAGAACCTTAAAGAAAAGCCTTTCGAATATAAAACGATTTCGATTTAAGTAGGTATCACAAATTTATCTTTCGCTAGATGAGATTATAATGAATATTTTGAATATGACCTATCTGGTGTGATATAATACAATTATCACAGACGGAGCCGAAGTTAACAATGAGTGTTAAATGTAATTTCCAAATTTAAGATAATTTTTATTGTGACTTTAACTTTACATGTTTTCCAATGTTAAGACGATTTCTCATTCAGTTTCGGGCAAGAAATTAACTAAAGTAGATGGGTACAAATGGATAATTCATTATTGGTATTTAGAGCCTACCATCAAACAATTGACTATTTAAACATAACTCGTAGTACATTATATTATAAGATAAATTATAGTCATCTTTCGTAGTGCATCTGATACTCACACGCAGTTATTTAGCTACTAAATATGTGAACTACAGGAACCTAGACACTAACTTCGCTGAAGTTTTATATAATATGTTATTATAAATATTTAGTTTAATAACTTCGTAGTATTGTGGGTTTTTATTCATCTCACTCACCACCACAAATTAAATAGAGCAATTACATTAATTAAAATACTTACACCGCTAACGATTTATGTAAGCGGTTTATGTTGACCTCGCTGAACCACGAGACCTTGGACAATATTCGAAAAAAAATTACGAACATTGAACTTTAATTTGGAAGCATTTAAAATACAATAGATATTCTATTATTGAGGAGATGCCGATGGCTTAAAGGAACTGAAGGTTAAAACTAGCGTAGATTTATTTAAACATGTATTGTTAATTTCGTTTGGATGATTTCGTTTAGGTTTTAGGTTAAATTTAATCAAATTGATGAATTGACAAATGAAAGTCTATATTATTATTTATACAATATAAAAAACATTTGAAAGAGACTTTTTACTTTTTAATATATTGGTTCACCATCACTAATATTGAATATACCATTCTTTGTACAGCGTAAGGACCAGTATTACCACAGGCAAGTCGCAAACCTTGGATCTTTCAACCTTCGCGCCACCCAAACTTAACTTGATCACCTTTGAGTGTGTAGATGTGTATGTAATCATGTCTGCAAGATTTATATACGGTATACAGTTTGTAACTATAAAAACCAGTTCTAAGTGAGAGTCTTAGATTGACATTAACTGAATCTTACTCAAGTAAGTCTTATCGTAAGTACCTAAATATAGTGTTTTCAAAATATTGTATTATTATACTTATTTACCAATAAATTTTCATTCCACATAAAAATTAAATGGTTGATTTAAGTATATATTAATAACTATTTAGGAGGTAGATTTTTATTATACAACATCAATAACATGGAATATTCTTTTAAGGTAAGAAGTCGAAATGTTAATAAAAAGACATTTGTTACGATTCCAAATATTCTTTCAACCTTTATTTAATGGACCGTTTGCTATACGTAGGTATAATTAACTCCACGCGGGTAATGACAAAAAGTTACGGTTACAGTATCTTGATGTTCTTAAATCATGCGCATCTTTTTACTTTTTTAACTTTTCCACGATCAACTTGCAATGTCGAGACCTTATAAAACGGGTTAAGAACTATAATTTATGTTCGATCAATCACGCGTAACTGAGGTAACCAATTTAAATTTCTTTTGTATGCATGGATTGCACAGTGTTGATAATTCACTGTCAATACTTGGAATGTAACAATATAATAATCGACATTGATCGATAACGATGCCGACAATCGCATTGTTATTAAATTTCAACAAGTATTGTAAAATAAAGCCAGCTACTTGAATTGGTTAATCTTTAATGTTTAAGATGAATAATAAATATAGTTATTAATCTGTGTTAATCATACCTTATAATTTAAAATTATCTGGTAAAATTTTAATTGTTCGCGGGGATAAGTTTTAGTTGGTCTTTATCTTTGATAACTTAGTTGAGTAAATATAAGTTGATTTATCACAACGCAGCTCATTAATTACCACTTGATATAATATGTATAAAAATAAAAATCAGAGAAATATAATAAGTTAAAGCGACAGAGAAATTAATTAACTATAGGTACAAAAAGAAAATACTAGTGTACGATAAGAGCTTATCATATTCTGTATTGGATTTGCGCTACAATTTTGTCGGATGGTATTATGTACATATAGATATTAGGTACATTTAACTTGTGTACTCACATCTCTGAACTGCACAGTGCCGGCTTCACCGAGCTCGGACACCGAGGTGTAGGCTGCCTCCGGCTGGATAAACAGCTGGCACAGGGCCATCTCCTCACTCCTGAACATCGCCCCCATCTTGCTTCTTTATGGCACGCCCGTTCTAAAATGAAATGGAATATAAATTCTAGCAGATGATTGGCTCATTTAAACGATATTTTTTTAAGAGGGGCTTCCTAGACAATCCATCTATAAAAGCGCTGCTTCTAAGTTCAATATCGATTAGCCCGCTTCAACACAATATAGCACAGAAGTAAATTACATACAAGTATTTCATTTATTTATAATTTAATTAATAAATACAATATTAAAATTGTGCTTGTTGTGTCTAATTAAATATCATTAACTTATAGAAATAGTTTTATGCATATAGCTCGATTAAAGAGTATTATGTTTATGTGAGAATATACGTAATCACCATATATTATATAATATATAGTGAATACGTTTATACTCACGTAAATACCGCATTTCAAGCCCAGGCAATTTAGCTGGGCTTAATGTGACTTTAGTTTTCATTTTCACTTGACTTATTTAATCTTATCATTACTTATTATTATTACTTATTATGTAATGAAAGAGAAAAGAAGCGAATTCTCAATAAATATATTTCGTCCTGGAAAAAGCCAGCAAAATTGACACCAATTATGATCAATTATAAATAACAATACATACGGGTTTACAATACATTCCAAGAAACGACAACATAGTAGACGTAAGCTTTCGACAAGTTTCTAAAGAATTCTTAGTTCACACGACATGAACGCTTATACTATATATATACATATTAGTTTATAAGTAGTTTTATTTTAACACGTGTAAAGCCCTTATAGAAAAGAAAGAATGGGATGCACTCACTATCGGTTTTAATATTTATTCCTAATTGTAATCAAATAATTAAGCATAAATGACGTGAGTGATGGTAGGGACAAAACTATATTTGCCTAAGAGATATTAGGAAAATAAAGTTTTGTCACGTTACAGGTTGATCTTGTCTTAGCGGACAGAGGCTTAAAATTTGAGTTATATAAGTGCACATAAATATGCTATTTTTGAATAAAATATTTTTAATTTAATAATATAAAAAACGGACAGGCAACAACCCTATCGTTTATACCTTGTAACTAACATAGATAGGGGTTACTTAATATCCAGTTAGAAAATGAGAGCGTCACTTTTTGAAGGTTTGTTTTAAATAAATTTAATTATGTTACATTTTTAAAAAATTATCTGTTTCGTAATTTGATAGACGGTTATCAAATACAATAAACTATATGTTTATAAAAATATAACTCATAATTACCTACTCGTGTAATATAATGCACAAGTCGTAAATAATTTCTACAAAACGATAAAGTGTATGCCTACTTGCCTAAGCAGTTAAATATGCACTTACCTGATTAAAAATAATGGTAATTATATCAACATGTTTCCTAACATTACAAATTGGCAATTAAAATTGGCAATTTTAATTCAATACACTGCATGAGTCTACCATCAGCATTTTCCTTAATTATTCTTACCTATCGTTCAAATATTACTGTAATATTATATTATAATAATTAAAATCTTTTTTTATATTGATACATTTACCTAGTACTAATTAAAAAAACAAGCTTACTGTTGTGAAAAAATAAGTACTTTTTCTTAAAAAATACTTAACTCCATTTTTGTTTCTTCAAATTACTTTATTTATGTAGCTATAACGTAAACATTTTATTTGTAAACATGGATATGGTATCAGCAAAAGCGCATATCAGTGAACGTCTTTAAAAATATTTATTACAGACTTATACACTACAGACAGGTCTTAATGTTGATAGTTCACCATATATGGCGTACCTACTTATACCATTGGAAATTTGTCTAAGTAAGCACCTTGACTCATACTGCAAATATGATACGAGAAATAGTGAGTCGGAATTTCTATAAGAACAATTATGACGACAATAATATTAGGACGGGGCCACATGTGATCAAAAGTGTTACATTTATTTATTGAGTGTAAACACCTAAGTAGTACGAGGTTGAGTAAGACTGCGAATTGCGAAACGTATCGCTTTATATTACATACTTGACATGATGTCATTGAATCACTAAGACCAGATATGAAAAAGCACCTACCTGCATAGGTAAACGTCAATAGTGATTAGGATTATATTCTTTTTTTATAAGAAAACTGTCAAAACTAAAATAAAATCATATTATATATTAATATGACACCTAGTGGTCAATAAAACACTGAAGATTTTGTTACATGGGAAAATATAGAAAAGGATGGATCAATATTAACTACGTTAACAATAAAATAAGTCAAATGCTGCAAAACAATAATAAATAATTTAGGTAAAAGTAATCTGAAACGTAATTTCAACAATGTGTGTAAGTACAAGTAGAAACGGTTTAAAGTCGTACGCAGGCATACCAACGTCTTAGGTCAGTTGTATATAGTATTTGATGTAGATTTTTTAAATTATGATTATCAGAATAATTATTAACGCAGTTATTTTTTGATGTAAATTATGGTTACTTTGGAAAGTGTTGCCAATTTTTAGTCTTTTTATTTCTTGAGTTAAAATAGCAACAAAATCGAAAAAAATACGGATCCAAGTTTACATACGGTGCAGTTTTAGGGTCATGGTTTGAGTGGGATAAACCACGTGAGGCGCACTTTGTGTAGCGCTGTCGGCCAATCCTTTGTTACCTCGCCCGCTTATACTTCCATATGTTGCAAATGTACTTACGCCGCCGCCGTTAATTAAGATAAAGCATATTCACGATAACGTACGCATCGTTTCCACGTGTACAATATCATTGTACAAAAATAAATAAATATAAAAAAAGTATTTTTTTATCTGTAAGTAATAGTTCTGCAATAAATTATACATATTTTTCATTTTTGATACTTAAGTAGATACTCATTTTTGCTTTGGAGAAATTAGTTTATAATAAAACAAATTTACTTATATATCTAAAAGCATATAAAATGCTGAAACTATTTGATATTATTCTTTAAGTAGTTTAAGAAAAAGATCTTACTAAAATTATTTTTAATTATAATTATGATGACTACAAGCTTAAAATCTCGTGGCATAAATATCTATCACAAAAATTACTAAAATAGTCTAGAACTTAACGTGAACGGATAGTAACAATAATCACATTACGACGATGACGGTCACGGATATTTTACCCAATTATTGTTAAAGGCTTAGCATCATAGTTTAGACGAATAAAGCCTGTCTTGTTAGTGTTTTTTGTCGAAATATTTATTTGTTGAAGTCACACAAAACACAAAATGTCATATGCGCTGTCCGGATATTACAATATTAGTGTCTTTATGAAATGATTATAATATTTTCGTGATGATAAAATTCATCAATAATCTGTTAAAATTTCAAATTATCCTTTAGATACGGAATCCAATAGGCACCGACCGCCATGTCAAGGTATTTGGCGTAGAAACAAAAAGTCATCTTCATCACTCCGTCACCGCATTCAGTGAAGCAGGAATTAAACGATTTCGCGGTCAGAGACAAGGTCAACAGTTTTTATCGTCCAATGGTTACAGTTTTTATGGTCATCCTAGCTGTTCTTTCTCTTCGATAATAGTTGCACAAAAATTAGGAAGTTCTGATAATATCCAGCTCACTAAACATAATAATTGCAGTTTGAAGTCCCCAAATCAAAACTCTTTAGCTGAGATGGTTTTTATTTAAATAGTTCTAAATAGATAGATCTATCTACGTACTTACAAAAATATTGGACTTAAATTATATACATACTGCATCTCGCGATTAAACTTAGTATAAGGTGATTTTTTCCCTTTTGCACAGAGCTATTTTAGGTCAACATCGAGCCACAGTAGGCAACAATTTGCTAGTTAATGAAAACGGATATGAAACATACGTTGGTCGGTCCACTAATTAGATACGTCATCAATGCTATTACCTAATCTGCGTCAGGTTAATTTCTGTTTTGTTTAAATATACTACTTTACTATGAATAGGTTTATTTGAAGATTGAACATTCTTAGATTTTTGACAAGGAAACGTGCGCAACCCAAATTGGTGCCTTAAGTGCAAATTTAATATCTGTTAAATAATTGGAACTTAAACGAAATATAAAAAGGGATATGTAAAATAAAGTTAATTATAAACTTATAAAAAGAATCGACACCGAAAAAACTCATGATAATTATTAGTTTTTTGGTGTCGATTTCGAAACGAGAAATTAAATTTAAATATACTTTCGCGACAGCCGAGTAAAAGATTTTGAAAGATAAGTTAATTGCTATTTATTTATCTATACATGAACATAGGGCTTCGAGGTTTAAAGTCAATTGACATTTTGGTGAACACTTTTTATCATGATTTTAAAAATCTTAAAATAAAGTCTCCAAAATACGCAGTGACGTCTGAAATGTTTGCTGAGATACGATATTAAATATATTCAAAAACCAACAATGACATTTTGTTGGAAGAAATAATGTACTCAATTAGGTATACAGGTAAATGTAACTAATAGTTACTTAAGTATTCTGACGAACGCGCCAAGAGTTTATCATAACAATGATAGATGAGCGCTACGGTAATTACATTTTATGAAGCAAACAAATTACCTGAAATAGTTTATCGCCACGGCCACTGATTTTCATTTTACTAATACAGGATTAATAATTAGGTGTGCGCGCAATCCTTAAGCACCTACCTTAATATAACAAGTCCTCTATAAACAGGTACTAACCACTACTACAATACATCACGCGTAGCACAAGACACTCGAGAAACGATTTGTCTACACCCACATGTCATTTTTCTCGAGTTAAAACTTCAACTCCTTTACAAAACCTGCGAAAAGTGACGTTCAGTGTAGACAAAATCTTCTCGAGTTCCTTGTGCTACTCATGCAGAATCTAACTTGAAACTAATATTAGTATCAGTTATATAATTAGTCTATAAAAATTTCGTACTTCTTTTCTTACTACTTACTTCTAGGAACCAGGCCGGTATAATCACAGGGAAGCGGTTTATTATCTTAAATGAACTCAAACCCCTTTCAGTTGGAATAGAAAGTATTTAGTTATCAAATGATAATAAATATACATTTAATAAGTAAAGCTTCATTACAACAAATAATTTAGTAATACCGCTTTTTATTGTTTTGTGTAGCCTATCTACATACATATCAATATAAAATATAAATATAAATTAATATGTAATGAACAAAATGCATCGAAAACAGGATAGTAAAATTACCAGTCATATTCATACATTGTACTTGAAGGTAAACACACTACCTCTACATATACTATACGGCAAGGACCTAGTTCGGTTCCGTAAGAGTAAGGCCACATATCATGTGACATTGCTTCCGGCCCTCAGAAAGATCCGATTGTATGACATTTTCCTGTGCATGCGTGAAGTAAGGAGGCACATATATTTACCTTTATGATATTTTATCATGAAAATAATAATATATAATAATTTTAAGCCGATCTAATTTCATCCTTATTAAACTTGATAATGTTATTATGTTTTCCTCTAAAAATCTTTTCATTGTTTCAAATAGGCTAATTACATGCGCGACGAAACAATTCGACAGTTAATATCAACTTCATTGTTTGTTTATTATAAGTCTAGGTGTATCAATTAAAAATCTACAGCATTAAAATGATATATTTAAGTACATATACATTATTAGGATTTAAGTTCGAACCCGCCAAAGCGGATTAAAAAAGACAATAATGTTTGCGTGTTTAGTCAATATCATAAGACAGACGGTTAACATGATCGTAATAAAATGGAAAAATGATTGTTTTATGTTACATGCCTACCCACTTATAGTAAAAGATATATATAATTTTAAAACCTATTTTATAAGTAGTCAAACGTTGTACCTACCTAAATGTTTATCTCCCAAACACAATTGAGAAAGTTGAATATTAAATAAGTAGTGGCAAATACTTCACTTGATCGTCAAAAAGAACTTGACGTGCAAACAATAAAAAATATTATGACGAATAGATTTTATACTTGGATTATGCATTTTACCTTTTATTCGAACCTAACAAGAAAATTTAACGGTTAGGCGGAAAATCGCTGTGTATCAAACTCACATAAACTACGATTTTCCGTTTACAACCAAGAACTTTCTGTTTTTATTTAATCATAATTTAAATCATTTAATAAAATTGGTTAGGTCAGATTAGAGCTGTCTTCAAAAAAATAATAAGTATGGCGAGTTTGTTACAGAGCGGATCATCGATGAAGATTGAGCGGGAAAATGATCTATTTAATTACATTAACATTAAATATAGAAACTCTAATTAATATTACTCGTATAGAGGATAAAACCTCAATTCTTAATAAGTCTAAAGAATTTAAAAAAACATACTAGGTAGGTACATTAATTTTCTTTACTCTATTTTTAGCGATTTCAAAACATTAAGACAGTTTCCTACTCATATTGAATTTCTGAAGTCAGTTATAAACAATTGTAATCACTATGAGCAAGGTAAACCGTACTAAATTGAGTTAAAAATAAACTGATTTCTGGCACAATCTTAAAGTAGCTCCGGTATTAACAAAATAAATAAGTTAGCACTGAGACGTTGAGGTAATGTTTGACTTACCAGCAAATTAGTAGGTTTACTCAATATAAAGCTTGCAGAAATGAGTTGATCATAATTTTCTTAAATGTAATTTAAACAAACACATGAGGAGCACTGCGCCAACGATCTCATCATGTCCCTCAAACAAGGGAATTTTCTCCCTGGTTTGTACCTGGATGGGTCAATAAAATCTGTTATCTTAAGCTTCTCAGTGCTCCAGAAGACACGTTAAACCGTTTGTCCCAGTTGTTACGGCAACCTCAAGCCGTAACGGGCCAGCGTGGTTGGGTTATGGCTTAAACTCCTCATGGTCTTCTCCAATGTAGGAAGGCAAGTGCCCAACAATAGAACGTCTATAGGATGTAGATGATGATAAAACATACACACCTTTTCTATTTCTAATAGGTACTGACCTGATATATCGATTATAAATTCTAATTAAAATGAAGAGTCATGAATAGATTATCTATACTTATTTATGACTGATATACGTCAATTGGTCACTCGAAAAGATGATAATAAAAAAATGAAGGAAATTAAATGTTTACCTTTGAAACATTCCGTAATAAAAATAGCTTTGTAGTACATTTGTTTAGAATTTAAGGAAATTATTATGGGATTAGTGGCCAATTTTAGGGTTCAGTCTTCTAACAAAACTGTTGGATAGTCGAACGATATTTTCTTTCTAACTTGGTATATTAAGTATATATTGACACAGCTTAAAATACAACTCCTTAACCGGCCTTAAGCACTGAAATCAAATAGCACATACACTGTGTGAAGACTCATATGTGATATGATATAAAGTAAACTCAAGAACCAAGCCCTTTGTAATACGATGTCCAACTACCTACCAATATTTATTGAAAGACACATTAGTCATTCATCGAACGGTATTATGTATTGAATATGTAACAGTCTGGAAGTAAATCAAAGTTTGTTTAACTATACACGTTGTAATTTATCGTCGTTCGAGAATTATGATGGAGTTCAAATGAGCTCGTCATATTAATATTTGAGAGGATTTGTTTAAATACCAAGTGAAGTAACTACTTCCAATACTTACGTGCTAGGGTTCTTGATAGAATGGTTTTAAAAACCCTATCAAATTGATAAGCTTGTCATACACTCACCCCAACGAATTCCTAACCAAATAAGTACAGTTTATTTTAGTAAACACTAGCCACTAACTGAAACCCTATGTTAGGCTTACACTAATGGTTTGATAATATTATCAAGACATTTAATTTCTATGCACAGTGGATACATAATGTTATAAATTCTTCCAAGTTGTGTTCAGTTTGGTATAATTCCATGATAAATCTTCCGATTGCAATCACAGCATAATTGTAGTTTTGCCAAGAATAAGTTTAAAATTTGTAATAATACACGAGAAATCCCTTCCGACTAGTAACTAAACTGAATATACTAGGTTATTTTAAACTCAGGCTTGGACAGAAAAATCACCATTCCGCGAAAAATAAAAATTAATACTTTAACACTTACTTTAAGATAAGCTGTTCAATAAAAAGCTGACCAAAACGATGGGTAAGGCAACACAAACCATAGGGTAACCATTACTATTGGGTAACTTTAAAAATAAGCTTTCTTAGAAATAGATAATATTTTAAAACGCGGCTTTCTGGTCCCTGCTAGAGTAGTTTTTAGTATATAAATTGTAAAAGTATATAGTAAGTTTAAATTAGTAACCTGTTGTGACCTTACCACATTAACATTTGCAAATTATGTTAAAGGTTAAACTAAAACATAGCTTACATAAAAAAACGTGTTATTGCTTAGCACCTAGTACAGCAGTTAGTACACCTAGTGTAAGTTTCAATGGTATCAATATGTTACGATCTTAGTTGCGTTAAGCTGAGAAATGCATATATAAAAAGTAGTTTCCAATCTTCACGTTGTTTGGATAAAATTTGACAGATGACGATAAACTCGATCGAGATGGTTCACACTAGGGTTACTTCTAGTGTAAGTTTAGCTCAGCAATGCATATATGTCGCTTCTCAGACTTAACAACAGAGGTTCTACTGAGCTTTTAAACAGGTTGTTAAATGCTTAGGTTAAGTATTGAAGAATTATTAAAATGTCTAGTTTCTTAAAAAGTTGCGTAAATGCTTATTTTTTATATTTATTTTCGCTAGACACATGTAACTGGGAAGATACGTATTGTTACTACTTACCCAGATTTCAATTAAACTAGTTTTTGCATTTAAAATAAGGTGAAGTTATACTACATCAATGTGGAATTTGATCTTGCCAGATATTTAAGCGCTTGATCTAAAAGGTTACAGTAAGCGTTATCTGAATTTGGACATTTTTATCACAAAATGTAAACGACAAATCACATAAGTATTATTTTAGTTTAGATATAACATCTCAAGGACTGATAAGTAAGAATTTTCAGTAAAAGTTCTAAACTTATTAGATGGGTATATGGACCTGAACGGTAGTAAAATAATGAAATCTATAGAATATTGTTCCACTTGTGCTTTATTTTAAAATAAAGTTCCATTTTATACTATTATATCATGAAAATGCACATAATTAAGGGGTTCCTTCAAGGTTATTTTTTAAATGAGTTCTATTTATACAGTCAATAACCATTAAAATGTTTCACTCAATATATGTATTAAATAAAATAACTATATTTCCAGAGGTTTTTAAACCAATCGAAGTTAGCAATAGTTTGTACAACCGTATTTATAAACCGGTACATGTTACATAACAACGTAATAAGATTGTCATCTTGCTGATCTAACACTATCATTTTTCGGGTATTTCTCGAATTATTCAAATAGTAGTCGCAATTCATATTACACAATGCGTATTTTCATCCTTTATACAAATGTACATAGATACAGCATCAATTATTTTTCTAATTTTTGGACTGAAGCTCAATATATTGAGCTTAGTTACAACAACAAGAACAAAATTATGTTATATATAACAATAAAGCACAAGTGGGACAATATTCTATAGATTTCATTATTTTACTACCGTTCAGGTCCATATATCCGTCTAATAAGTTTAGAACTTTAACTGAAAATTCTTACTTAGCAGTCCTTGAGATGTTATATATAACATAGTATTGTTCTCATAGGATAACTCCCTACTCATTGGGGTATAAATGACTAACAATATAATTGATTATTGCTTCACCATAGATCTGCAGTTTTCTATAAAACGGTTTTTTAAAACTAGGAAGAAAGAAAAGAAACCAGTTCTAATTTTTTCGTTGCATTCTACTAGAAAATCTATGGCGTCTGATATCATATTGCGCACAGTTTAAGTCAACTATAAGTTTAGATTAGTTTTTCTAATATCGTAATGGGTTTATTACCAACTGAGTTTGCACGCTTGAAAAAACGGGATGAGACCCAACCCAAAACTTTCTCGATCAATCTCATGGACATGTTGGGTTAAGTAAGATTACCAAAAAATACTTACGATATTACGGAGGTATTTTTATTGCACCGCGATCGCCTGATTTATATTTATTATATTTTATTTGTTCTAGCCACCCTAGGCTAACTATTAAAATACAACCACATCTGTCTCAACCTAATTTGACTGTGCCCATGCAAACCCTAACCATGAGTATACTTACTCAGTTTAGTTTTATATTTTACTTGCTTTATGATGTAATCAAGCCTCAGCGCCCCCTCGGATCTTACTAGGATCTAGCCTAATAAGCTTACACGCGGCCCTGGGTTAATTAAGGTATTAGGCCTTAAAACACAAATAACTATCAATAGAAGTACTTTTATAAGTACTATGATATGATTAATTACATGAAAACTAGAGCATGTGGACTTAGTGCATAACTTAAGCGCTCTTTCACAACTGTGTCAACAATGTGCGATATTAAGTATAATTACAAATCTAGAAGCTGACAGTGCAAATTGAGAACCAATTCGTTAAAAACTTGAATTGAAAGTACACCATTGAATACTTATAGGCAGAAAAAGTAATCACCATAATCGCAATGCGCAAAAGATGTGGATATAAAGAAAGCAAGTAGTATCAAGAATACATTACTTGCATTGCGTAAGATATTGGCTTAGTTATATAAAAATCGAAGATAAATTAAAGATATATATTGACATATTTAATATTAATGTCATGTGTACAGAATAAAAATACAATCTTACAATAGAGCAATTGAACCCCCTGTGAGCTTAATGGCAAGTGATTCACGTATTTTAGAGACTTATTAAGCCATGGGTTAACTTAATACATTAAATATGTATTTCATCGATTGTAACTGAACACTAAATTTCTTCATTTAACTCGCTGCGCCTAGCGCAGGAATTAACATTGTTCAAATCAATTACAATCACGAAATATACATTAATAAGCTGAGCTAGTTATAATTAATTAGTACTGGACAGTGAATTTCTTCAAAAGAGCATGAAATAATTAAAATACATACATTTGTTCACGTTACGCATTCAACGCTATCGTATCGAGATGCAATTACATCCAGGTATACAATTCACTCACCTGATCTGAAATGGACCTTACTGCTAAAGCAATTGGAAATACGTTTCAAGCACTAATAAAAGTTTACCGGCGCAAGAGTTTAGAGTACAATACGTTTCGCGCGATGCGCGCGCCACCGCCGACTGACTTCGGTCGACGGTGATGTTGGTGCCGCTGAGCATGTGACCGCGCCTGACTTCGTGATGTGATCATTAGAGTTTATTGAAGCATAAATTCCAATGCTTCAATTTTAGTTAAGTTAATTTTTAACAGAATAAATATATCGTTTTAAATAAAGAACTTATTTTAATTGATCATTTATTTTATTTGTTATAACGCCTTTAAGTAAGATTATTTAATTTAAATAATCAATAGGGGTCGCTGTTCGATGTAGAATAACGTAAAACCTATTTCACCTAGAATAATAATAAAAACTTATTACGACACATATCTGTACGAATTAAAGTTCTATATTACATCTATATTTAATAATGGATTTTAAATATTTTATATTGCGCAGACTACTCGCCTTGAATTAGTATGAATTTTAAATCTTACCTTAAAGTATGTGCCACCACAATAATCACGGACGTCTGATTGCGGAGATGTATTCGTATCAGCTGATGATAAGGAAGATGACAGCTATCTCGTGATCGAGTCGGTCGGTTGGTAGCATTGAATCACTCCTACGCAGCCTCCGCGCCTTCCCATCATTATGTAAACAACGCTCGTATGTCATCATGAACACTTCAATTAGTATTAGATAAGTGATAACTAAAATAGAAAAAAAAAGTAGAAAATATAAAGCTTAGGGCAAGATACGATTAATGAAGTAATTTTTTTGGATATATTTATTTATAATAAATATATTCCAACAAAATTACTTTATAAAATCTTATTCAAGCTAAAAAAAAGGGCAACGTTGCGGATTTATTCTTACCGGAAACGACCGCTGATAAGTGATTACCGCCGCCCATAATCAACTGCAACATGGTGTTCTAATGAATTGCCTGCCTTGAAGAAAGGAATATGCTCTTTTATAACCGCTGGTAAAAACTGATACAATAATTTAGTTGTGCGAGGAAGAAAGTTTGTGAAAAACGCATAGTAGATTGTCAATCGTTCAGGGTGGTGATCACGTGATTCCTTTATACTGAAAATGGTCTATTGTTGGTCTAGTTCTAGTCTAGTCTAGTTCTTATTATTTTCAACCGACTTCAAAACAGGAGGAGGTTCACAATTCGACTGTATCTCGTGTTTTTTTTATGATACGCTTTAAATAAAATTTTAATAGATCTTTGGAATATTTTTAATTTTTTATGTTACATACGGTAGGTACTTTATCATTCTTCATCAACAGCCTATAAAAATTCTTCTGCTGGGCCTGTGCCTGTGACTTTTCAACATAGGAGAAACACACAAAGAGTTTGGACCATAACATCACCAGGCTGGCTCAATGCGAGTTGCTGGGTGTAAGTGGTTGGAAGAAAGAAAGTTTATAGTGATCTGTATTTAGCAACCGGGACAAATAGCTTAGCGGGACTTCCCCGTGTAAGGAGGAGCTCGAGAAAACAAATTTTGATTGACCCTTCCTAACCATGGTGAAAGTTGCTGTTTTGGTTGTTGAAACAAGGGCGCTCAAACCACTACGCCAACACGTTATAAGCGGTACATACTTATATTCAATAAAGAGAATATCTTTTATTGAATATAAGTATCTGAGGTAGATGGTCACAACAAGACGTGGTTGACACCACCTACATCAGATCTAAATGCCAGGGCTCAATTTGTGTTCCACGGTAATAAAATTAATTTATCGGTTTTGTAGGTGATATGGTTTTTTCAAAGTCCGCCTATCTGTCCTTAGTCTGTCGTGAAAGCAATAATGTTAATTTTTGAGAGTTAATAACTTTTGAATTTAGTTGGTGGTAAGGTCTGCAAGCAGTCTGTCTGTCTGTCTGTTTGTGTGTAGTGGTGTCTGTTGTTGAGGAGTCTATCTATCTTAGGTTTTCTCATCACTTACCATTAGATGAAGGACAACAGCTAACATCATTAGAAATAGAAAAAAACAATTAAATCACTATTACTCGTGGTAGGTTACATACATGTCATTTATATTTCCCGAATCAACTAATAAAAGAGATATTAATATCCATGATATTTTTATCCATTAATGGAATAAAAAATGTAAATAAGTACATATATAATTCATTTTTTCTATTCAAATGTATTGAAAAAGGGCCATGACGTTTTTGAATGGGCTGTCTATTTAAAAAACCATTTTTAAAATATATCTTTTATGAAATGTCCTTATTAGAAAATAAACTTTGAATTGAATCAAACCCACAAATTAATCATTATTTTATAGCTATCCCTTTAAAACTAATTTTATCCATATTCTTCATAGCAAAAGCTTTCATAAAGCACAAAAAATAACTGGTCCGCCATGTTCGTTTGGCCACAAAATTGGATATAAGTCCAAAATGACTAAGCTAAATTCTAAATCAATCAGTTAACGATTGAGTTAAATTTTGGTTTGGTTAACGATAACTGGTTTAAAATGCCTATTGAACTAACATACAGAAATTCGAGTTAAATAAGTGAGCAGGAATAGGCTCGAAGAGAGTCTGTGAGAGTACAAATAGTTACTTGAGAATAAGGTTATTATTCAATCATATTATATGTCAAATATTCTACCAATAAACTGCTGGGGACTTACAACTAAGCCGCTTAGTTGTATATTCTTTTTAAAAATTTGTAAGGGGGTGCTTCAACACCTTGATTTTATAGTAACTTTTTTCAGATTTGGCATACTGGCAATATTAATAAATAAAATTGAAAATCTTGCATTTTTTCCATTTCATCTCTCTAAATATTTCCCCGTTTCCCATTGTTACCCGACCCGACGACATTTTATCATATTAATTATAGTTAATTATTGTTATGTATATTCAAATCAAAATGCATATTTTGACTAATATTAAAATTCGTAAAGTTGGTAAAGTTAGTTAAGGCAATTTCGTAATTTAAAAGCTTTTTTAAAAGTTTTTCCACTACGTTCACTGGTACGATCTTTTATATACACCACATTAGACTGTTCTTCGTCTACTACTGTTAAATAACGGAGAAACTCCTTGATAGCTGATAAGCTTGAGCGTTTGCAGAACACATTTTTTATCTGTAAAAATATTACTACTTACCGTAGGTATTTTCGACCTAAGCAGTACTCCTAGTGCAAGAAGTTTCAATCGAATTGAATTGTTTCAATCGTTTGTCAAATCCTATAACAACGCAGAGCGCCTGTCGTGAAATATTTATACTACTTTTCAATTAATATCATATGCTTAAACTTCTCGATACACTTAAAATTTACACTGGGGTATGAAAAACGCTAACGTTCTTTCTACAATAATCTGCATCTTCTGCGCCGAGACGAATATAGAATACGTTTTTCTTTACTAAACCTACCATGCAGTTTTAAAATTTATATATTTTAGTATATACTAAAAAATAAATAATGATTATATAATCATTCTGTGTATCCATATTCTTAGGTATTGCCTGGAAGATGTTAGTTATAGATTGGTTTCTGTGTGGTTTTTCAAAAGAAACTACTATACTTAGTCCGATTTTAAACTTGAGATTACCGATCATATTTTTCAGAGGCAGATAAAGACAATATCAGTTTTAATATTTTTAAACAAAAATATTAATTATCAGCAAACTATTAGGAAATACTTCTTGTGTTTAACAAAGAATATGTCGTATAAATTATTTTCCAAAAACCATCATAAAACACATGTTAACTTTGAACGAAAGGAATTTAGCGTTTGTTAAGAGTTGCGAAATATAAGGATCCGAATTGAAAATAACAATTATCTAAGAAATAAAATCTATTTCAAAACAAGTCTATTCAAATATTTATTATAAATCAAAACAACCACCATTTAATTCAATAAGTAACAAATTCATTATTATCTAAAACCATACAATATGTAATAAAAAATAAATTGACAAAGTGAATGTAAAATTAACAAAATTTATTAACAAACCGTGGATCTTATGCTTTTGTGTGCACATTTTATATTCTATATAGTTTTCAGTTATACCGTTCTTACGACTGAAGGTACAAAGTCATAACAATGATAATGATTATCAACTGTTCATTCCTAAATAAAAACGGTCTTGGTATATGGAGTTGATGTGACAATTGTCTAGTCAAATCATAGATATAAGACCTTAATTAAACCTATTTCTACCGGTCCGTCGGCGCGGCGCTCACACAACCAGTAGAAAAACTATTGTGGTTGATAGTAATTAACTGATTAATACAGAATAGGTTACATTATTTACTCTAATTATTACCCGTGTGCTTTTGCGTCAACAGATTTATTATGAATTTGGTTAAGTACTAGTTGTTGATGCTTCGTAGGTGCAAAGGTCTGATAGGCAGACAGCTTAATTAGATATAGGGATTTAAACAATTCATCATTATCACATCTGCCGCGTGACGCTCATTGATAGCCCAAGGACATCCAAACCGATCGGTCCTGTGCTGCCCGCATCCAGCGGCTTTCCACGGCCTTAACCTTATCGTCGGACCACCTTGTGCGAGGCCTACCAGCGCTGCGTTTCCCAGTACGCGGCTGCCACTCGAGGATCTTTCCACTCAATAACTCTACCACTCGAGGCTCACAATTTAGGGCTACGTCATCTTAAATCTTCCACCAATGATATATGTAGGAGACATAACAAATAAATGCCTAGAATTTACTTTAAAATAATAATTATGAAAAATATGAATAATTAACTGAAGTAGAGATATGTTTACTTCAGTTAATTATTCATAATTTTGAAGGCCAGGAATGTAAAAAAGACGATAATCCCTTATGGGCCAAAGGATAACTTGCATTCAATTTTTTTTTAAAGTACAATGTATTTTATTACTAATAACAATTTACTATTTATACCTTGACATTTCAAACCCCCTTTCTTATATGAAGGTACGTAACACCATGATTTACCTCCTTAGAATTAGATTTAGTGTGTGAACATCTCATAAAGTTTATGGTACATTAACTAAGAGCTAAATCAATTGATAATTGTTAAAACCGTAAACATTCAAATATTTCTGTAGCTAAGTGTTCCGAATGCCATCACAACCTGATAATTTTTTGGAATGGTAAACGGGGTCTAACACTAAACGAAATTTCAATAATTATTCCTACAAAAGTGTGGGCTTTGTTAGTAAGCACTTAGGACAATACCAAATAATATAATGCTAAAGTGAAAAGTGATTAATGCATTAATAGATATTAATAGGTATTTAGACAACCTCAGTGTTTATAAGTTAAAACAAAATCAGATTACGCGTTACTATTACAAGCAATTTCACCACAGGCCCAAGGTGTTTCTATGATCGTTTTAAAGTAACCTAAGCGGGAGCGTTACTATGAACTCCCAGTCTAGTATTTTTTAAAGTTGTTATAAAACTTTTAGTATTCATCTTCTTTCTTATTCGTTCTTCTTTGTTGTTTCAATAACAGGAGATAGAGTTCTACGATAGCAGCATAACAACCACAATATTATTTTAATATTATCATATATATATATTTTCACACCATATATATTATTTATTAAATCAATTCAACATAACACCCATCACCAATTACAATTTCCATATCAGGTACTACATTACTATCATAATTCTTATCGCTTTAAATAGACAAAGTATTTAGCTACTCATAAAATTTAATTGTTAAATAATAATAGGTTTTGATCAATCGATGTCCAATTAAGAGTGCAGGTATAACTTATGTGTAAATTAAATAAGATGTATGCAGGTAGTTTTTTTAAATAAAGATATTTATTTAAAATTATTTCACGTGGATTTAATTATTTTAATTCAGGTGCGTCACACACACTTGGATTTGATAAGTAGTTTTGTTCATAAATAAAAACAAAAAGTATAACAATAACGAGCAACAATATCATTTTTAATATAAAATGACAAATACATATATCAAAATGAAGATCAATTTGTTGTTATGTAATGTTTAAAACAAATTAATAGCATACCTGGTCAAAGATTCCAGTGCTTGTGCAACATTTATCCTGGGAATTGCTTATTTAATGTCAAATGACAAATATGAAATTTGTCAACAATCGTGTTATAAAACTCCGTACGTACCATGGTCACATCATCGTAATAATAAATAGGTAAGAACCTAAAACAAGTTTTTATGGTGCATTGTACTGCTAAGCACATAAAAAAAATGTCGCAAAAATCGGTAATTAGGTACTTTTTTATAACGGATAAAACAAATAATGTGGATTATCGATTACTAGCGCATATTCAAACTAACAAGGTACGTACGTTCGGTTCAAACGTATTGAATTATTTAAAAAACTAACAACTCTTAGGCAGGTAACTTCGTAACAAGGAAGATCCTTCCTTATGGGTCTGAAACAAAAAAAAAATAGTAACCTTGATAATAATAGACATATCCAATAAATGCAACTTGAAATGTTTGTTATTTATCTTATTTTTATACTAAACTATAAAACTTTTTACTGAAAAATAAAAATACTTATTAGACTCACCCATAAGACTTGGAATTTTCATAGACCACAAAACAGTATTAGAACACTTCACTGTTACTATTTCTGATCCATCAAATGTGTTTGACGTGCTCACTAATTCTCCAAATTTGAGGGTCTGATTATCTGGAAAGAAGGTATCCATTTACAATTAAATCACCTATTTTTAAAGCCCAAAGGCCACGGAAGCGGTGTCAGGATCGGTTCGGGAGCGATATTTTTTGTAATGTTCGAGTTAACGTATTGCCACCACCCTACAAGCCATTACATTACAAAAAGTATAGAATAGAATATATATATTTTTTTATATTAAGCTCATCATATGACTCGATAGCACCTGATGATAAGCAGTAAAGAAGTCCATATGTGAAAATAGCTAGTGAAGCATGCGATATACTGCCTTAGCCACCCCAAAAAGTGCTTTTTCACGTCAGGCGTGAAATACGTATTAATTATTGTACATCAGCCAATTAAAAAAAAAGAAATACATAGGGAACATTAGGATCGAAAGGATTAAAAATAAAGTACTAAAGGGAAGTTGGCGACGTACAACGAATACATACATGATATTACATGCAAATACTAAATATATACATAAATACGACCCGTTTTACGCTAAGATGATTCATCCATAGTGTGTGCACGCATAAGTACACTCGTGCACGCCCACACTCACGCACACACAAGACAATAATATATCTAGCTGAAATTACTTTATACACTTTTCGGTCCGATTCTGAATTACACAGAGGGAGAAATAAATGAATATTGCCACATATCAAACACCAGTATCAGTATTAGGAGCTACTACTGATACCATTGTCTGATACATAGCAATATTTATATATTTCAGTTCTGCAGATAAAACTTGAAACATTTACCTAAATTCCATTTGAGACCAGTTGTGGTAATGCTGGTGCAAGTTTCACCGACTGGTACAATAGAACACCACCCCCTCTTGTGAAGTGTTTCCTTGGGGATGCATATCACATGGTTGCCGGGGTCGAGCAGCCAAGATAAAGCACCGTCTGTCATTAAATAAAGCCTCGCATTGGTGCTTAATATAGATATGGCTTTTGCAAGAAACAAGGTTTGGATATTCCCCAAAATGTGGTCTAGTCTTCCTGAACATTGGCAGATTGTTATGACATGATCTATCTAAAACAAGAAAGTTTTAAGAAATAAGAAAATTAATAATGGACTTGATTCCGTTGTGCACAAACTACAATAACATTAAATTTAAGTTCAGTACTACTCTTTCATTATAATAAGACAGAAAGGACAGACAAATTTCATAAAAACGAGAAGACATAAGATCAAAAAAAGCATCATCGAAGTATTAACTAACTTGAATTTCCTTCCTGCTATCCCTTTCATATTGAATTGGAATGAAATAGAGGAAAATAACTTATTATAGCTTAAAAGTATTGCAATAGAATCACCACCAATGTTGGTATATACAATCACAAAGTTTAGTAAGGCCCTTTTTTAAAAGCTGATTTTTGTTGCAAAATGATATTGTATGTTTTCAGTATGTTTCTATCGTCGGCTTATCGGCTGATTCCATACCTCTAGACCAAGTCATTGGGCCTGTAAGTCTTATATCTCTACTAAACCCTAGTATAAAAAAAAATTAAAAAATTTTGTTATACCATACCTCTAAATTATTTAGTTTGCTCCATTTACTTAATTCCATCAAGGCTTTTGTGAAATCAGTGTAGTTCTGATCAGGTGTATGTATCACCTATAAAATAGTTAAAGTTATAAAGAATATACAGTATATTCAGTAATTACAGATTTAACTTGAAATCTTTATTCAAAATTAAATTTATACTATACCAGTATACCTGGCCCAGAAGGGCCAGTATCAATAAAATTTTTATATTAAAAATTATCTACTTGATAAAGCATTAAATGAAAAAGGTTTAACCTTACAACTTTTCTCTTTCAATCGCTGCAATGTGTCCTGATTAATTGAATCAAAGTCCCCTGTTATTAAATCTGGCAGCTTCATAGTCGGTTGAATACTTTCAGGTAACTCCTGTACAAATTTTTCCCATCTCAATATGCCTCCATCAACAGCAAGTCTTATTAATGCTATAATGCAGAAAAATAAATTTATATATTGATTTTCAATTCTATTTTACTAATAATAATATATATGCCCTATTATCATCAATAAACTGAAATCATTATTATTCTGTCTACAACTTTAAGGTTAATTAAATAAAAAAATATTTTGGCTATATTATAGTAGAATAGAACAAATTAAATATTTTTAAAATTAACATGGGTTTAATCATTACTCCTGGCAACCTCAACACAATTAAGAACTAATTTTGTATTTGGTTTTGTATGGCTCGAATAGATAATCATACAATTTATATGGTTGATTGCTCACACATTAACACTCACTCATTAACTTATTTAAAATGATTATGAAGTTCTTTTGGTTATTTGGTAATTACCATTATTCCATAAACATGTGATAAGCTCCTTGTTCTGTGTTATCGGCCTGTTCAAAATAAGAACAGCATATTTTGTATGAAATTGTAGCTGTCTTGAGATTATCCTTGAAGTGTCCCACTTCCAACATTTTATTAATTTACAATTTTCCCTGCATTTGTTGATCTGCATACACAAGTAAATAACATTTCAAATTGATATTAACTAAGAGCTAGGTATCAATAATCTATAGATATAGTTGGTTTTAAGAAATGTTAAATTTTCTAAGAAAAAAAAGTATAAGCAAAACTCCCCTAGATAGATTATTGAAAGTAAGAATAAAAGACAACAATATTTAAATGCAATTCATAGTGTAAAATTGAATGAGCCGTAAAATAATTACTTTAGGCAAGTAAGATATATTAATTTTAAAGACTAGCAGCAGATAAATTGATACTGATATGGCTTGATTTATAAGAATTAAAAATAATTTATTGATATATTAAATAAATTTAAAAGAAAATTTATACGTATACAATAGAGAACAATACAGACAAAACTTATGCTTAATGATTGAGGTTACTAAAGAAATATATTACGAACCGCATCTCTCGCAATGCTACTGGCAGTCATTACAGAAGTTCAGCTGAAGTAAAATTTATGAAAAAAATTTAACAACCAAAATGAATATTTACTATCATTTAGCTACAGCATAATAAAAGTAAATCGCAAACAGCTAGAAACTTAGTTTATGATAATTTCTTACAAATTTCAAAAACTTTTCAAAGTGAATCTTATGAAACAGCCATAAGAAACGAACCCCTGAAATAGCTGACCCAAACACAGATTAGAAAGAGTATGTTTTTTTGTCCAATTATTTGGCCTGGTAACTAAGACCTTAAGCCATATTTTCATTAATGTTGTTTTTATCTTTATTTATGGCTCCAGGATACTGGTGCAATGTAGCTCTTTGCCACATAGAGTTTTTGGCGACTAATGGCAGGTCCCGATATTTTGTTAATGACTTAGGAGAACATTTTTAAAAATGGAATTTTATTATAATGATTACGATGAAATGATAAGTAAATAACAATGAAATCATAAAATATTGTTAAATAAATGAACTTACCCAACAAAGAAATGAATGGAAATGAAACACTGAAAAATCTCACGTTAGTCATATAATCAACGCGGAATGATGTATTCTATATATTACACGATTTAACGATCCTTTTATCATAAAACTACATAAATTTTTTGTCAAAAACAACACCACAATACAATATATCAAATAAAATATACAGTACCCAGATACAGCAGCTAAATATACAGCAGCAGGAAAGACAAAGGTCAAAGAAAACAATTTCGATGCAAATTCTCCATTCTTAATATAAAAAAACTGATCCTAAAATAGTCCATAGCTATATGATCTTTGATTATGCTTGCCATTTCTTTATTAGGGAGAACTTTAAAAATATATTTAATTAATTGTGGGATATTGTTAGTGCGAGTTGAGTGCTATATATTTTATAATATCTGTTAGTGTGTGAAAATAATGTATTTTTATCTCTGTATTTATATGATAAAACTACAATATTAATATTCAATCCAGCTTCAACTTAGAGAAACAATATATATGTTTAAATAAATTTAAGATAATCATTAATCGTTATATAGCATTATTTGCATTCCATTTACTGAAAATTTTCTAGTGAGTCATTAACAAAATGCCGGGAAGTAATCTTAGTTACCAAAAAGCTTTATTGGGTGAATAGATATACCGGTATACCAGAGCCACAAATATAAAAATAATCATATAAAATATGATTGGATGAGATTTCCTTTTGCTTTCCCTATAATAGGGAGATTTAAAAAAAACAGATTTTTTTTATCGACAAGCTAATGTCATTTTTTATATATAAATCTACTTGTTTAATTATTTATTTCGTAATTTGTTGGTAATTTTCCTATTTATCCAGTCAAAATGAATAGAATATTTGGCAGAGGAAAAGCCAAGGAACCAGGTCCAAGTATAACAGATTGTATAAACAATGTAAGTTTTTCATCTAAGAATATGCCTTAGCTTGATGATTCATCTTAAATCTTTGTGTTTTGGTTTCTGCTAGAACTTTGCTTTATTTAGCCTTTAAACCGTTAATAAAAATAGTGTCTACTACAGTTTGTATATCTCCTAATACACTTTTTGTATAATTTTAATAATTTTATCGACTATTTTGAACCTAATTCCAGGTTGACGCTAGAGCTGATAACATTGAGCAGAAAGTTCAAAAATTGGAAATTGAGCTCCGGAAATATAAAGATCAGATGAACAAAATGAGAGAAGGACCTGCAAAAAATTCAGTTAAACAAAAAGCAATGAGAGTATTGAAACAGAAGAAAATGTGAGTTCTATGTACCTACCTACATCAATAAAATAGTTTTAGGACTTAAGTTTTAGAACTAAAAAATGCACTTCACATACATATATTTATGCAACACTTTTCTCAAAGCACTTTGATTAAGTCTCATAATACTACATACATTATAGTTTTGGGGAATGTACATGTATTATTATTTTTTATTTTTTTATGGTTGCTTTTTATTTCTTTGATTATAAAGTTACCCAATGAAACTAAATAGTATATAAGATATTTACTGTAGCATCATAAGCAATATCTGCCCACTACCAGTCTTGTTAGTAATGGAGTATGTATCAGGTTTTTGAGTAGGTATTTTACTAATTATACAAATAAAAATCTTTTGAAATGGTAATACTATTAAAATTGTGTTATTGATTGAAATTTAAAAAAGGTATGAACAACAGCTTGATAGCTTGAGGGCGCAGTCATTTAATATGGAACAAGCAAACTATACAACACAAACATTGAAAGATACACATTCTACTGTAGCAGCCATGAAGGATGGAGTTACTCAGATGAAGAAAGAGTTTAAGAAAATTAATATAGATTCTATTGAGGTTAGTCTGACTGTAGTTGTATTTATATGTTTCATTTTATATTTAAAGTCTATAATCATATTTTGTAACTTTGGAAATATGCCTTCTTTATCTATTTTTGGTCAGATAAAATTTCAATCTTTGTATCCTGTATAAAGATGATACACCAATACCTCGCTTTGCGTCGTTTTCGAAGTTGCGTCGCTGCTTAATTTTTACTGATTTTCACTGTGTGTCAATAGATTTTCGAAGTTGCGTTGTTTTGGATTCGAGTCTTTAATTTTTTTTTGCGGAAGTATATGGTATGCCAGATGTTACACCAGCTGTTTGTCATGAAATTTCCAATTTAGCTAGAGAGTCTAATTTTGAAAGTATGGAGGAGACCAATATAAATGAATTGCTAACCTCGCACAACCAAGAATTCTCTAATGAAGAACTATTGCAACTGGAATTGCAATTTGCTAATGAAGAAGATGACAGTGACCGTTTAATAGAAATCTCCAAAGAACAAAATTTAACCTCCAAACAAATTTCCAAAGCGATGTGTTTGATTGACGAAGCTATGGAGATTTTTTTTAAAAACGATCCTGACAACGGAAGGAGTTTAAAAGTGTCCTAGGCGGTAGCTACGAATATCAATTGCTACAAGGAAATTTATCTTACGTTGAATAAAAAAGCTGTTCAAGAAACATTGGACCAATTTTTTGTGAAAGAAAGCCGACGTCGTAGGACAACAGCCACTATGGACTCATCAGACAGTGATTAATTTTAATTTTAACTTTCATAAATTAAATAAAAATGTAGTTTATTTTGTTTAATTGAATACGTTTTTTGTATATTATTTTTGTTTGAAAAATTTTACTTTGTTCAATTTTATTTTTAAAAGGTAGTATATTCGTAAGCCTGGAACCTATCTTCGATCATTAAATGGTTTGCTATAGAAAATCTATTTTCACTTTGCGTCGTTTCAGTTTGCGTCGTGTTTTTTTGGAACGTAACCCCGACGCAAAGCGAGGTATTGGTGTATATATACACATCTTACATTGCTAATTTTTCTTACTTAATAAACTTAATTGCAAGTTATTTATATTAGTATTAGTAATTACTAATGATTTATATTGATTACTAATGATAATTTTTTTCCTGCTTATTTAATTCCTTTCATGACATATTTCGTGATAAAACATGAATAATTATTATAATCCTGCAATTTGACATTAAAATTTGATCTATTGTTTCCTTTGTATGTCAAAATTTGATCAATCAAGAGATCCATGCTTGCAAGGATAAAAAAGGCAGCCTAATACTAAATAATGCATGTTAATTTTTATAGAAATGAAAATTTAACCAATATCTGGTGTTCAAAAAAATAGTTTTACTCCTTTTTTAAAAAGAGACTTATTAATGTAATTAATGTATAATAATTATTTATTGTAGGATATAAATGATGAACTAGCGGATATGTTGGAGCAGGCTGATGAGGTTCAGGATGCACTTGGTAGGCAATATGGAATGCCCGAGATTGATGATGATGAATTGGCTGCTGAATTAGATGCACTGGGTATGTTGATTTCAATTTAATGAATATAAACTGGCATACAAATACATACTGTGGTCAGTCCCACAGTAAAGCATGTCTCTAACGCAGTGGGACAGTAAGTTATGCATGGCTTGCCTTGAGGCTGCCTGGCAGTGTTGTCTTTAAATTTATATACAGACCTATCAATATGATGTGCTGCAAATGCTAAAACAACTATCATCACAACTCTGTTGAAACACACTTGAGCACTAATAGCATTTTGACGGTTCATGACTTGTCAAAATAATAAGGGTTATGATTTTATTGAGTAGTTAGATATTTTTGCTTAAACAAAAAATTATACAAATTAGGTCCTTACATATAGAACTGTTTTTTTGTCGTATTGGTCACTTTGATATGAAATATCTTAGTTAAGAATTCCAAAATGAAATTTATAAATGTATGTAGCAGGTACATTTGAGTACATTTTAAAACAATCATGTATTAGTTTTTTCCTAATTAGTTTTTCCTTTCGCGTCATTCATATCACACAAAAGAAAATATGGAATATCTTTATATTTGTATCGTCGCAATGACTGAAGTCTGGAAATGAAATATATAAAATATATATGTAGACATCACGTCCCATACATTTTTTGTTCATGCCAAACATTTTGTGCACTTTAGGTGATGAGATTGCCCTGGATGACGACTCTTCGTACTTGGATGACGTAGTCAAAGCTCCTGCTGCACCCGACAAGGAGCCAGGAGCAGACAGCGTTCGGAATAAAGATGGCGTGCCAGTCGACGAGTTCGGACTACCTCAGGTGCCCAGCGCTGCTCAGACATTACGCTGATAATGAAAATGTTATTCGTTATATAAAGCACGCTGCGGGTTCGTGTGTTGAAATAAACTGTTCGTTTAATATATGTATGTGTGTTATCTTTAAACTTGCATCTCATTTGTAACTGATAAATATATTTGAAAGTTCTTAATTGCAAACAATTCTATGAGAGTTTTATGGTAATTCCCAATATTCAGTCTTAGATGGACCTGAATCTAAAGTGAATATCACTTAATCGAGCCTAACCAGTGAGCAAGCATTCATTTTTAATATGTCGATAGACACATCCATGCTCACAGAGCCGAGAGCTTATTGTGTAACTTCATTTCTATCGTGATAGCTTTCGTCTTTATAATCATTACATCGTTCGAAAAGAAAAGCGAAACGTCTTAACGATAAATAGATAAGCGGCAATGGAAATTGCTTACGTCAAAATGAAAACGATAGTGATAGATCCAGAATTAGACAATATGAGGGCTCTCAGTAATATTTAAACATACATATTATTTCTATTTGTAATGTACTCCACCTAGGCTTATGCACATATGTTGATAAATAACGCTTATAATATTGTGATTTTCCTTTGAATAAAGTAATATTTTAAAAGATCAGTTAATAAATTTAATAAACTTTTTAGTTATATTTACATCATTTACTTATTTAATAAACATTTTATAATACACTTTTTTTTGTATTCATCTGCATTGTTGTATACTCTGTTGTAGTTATTAAATATTTACCACTGTCTTGCTATCTGTCAAGCATCAAAGCTTAGTTATTAAGTTACCTAGCTTTCCGCAAAAGTGTGTCAAATATGTGTAATATTACGTAACTCGTATCTTTCCATGAAGTCTAATTTTATGTTCACCAATCATTGTTTAGTCGCAAAGAGTAAAGTGACCACTCTGTTTTCTCTTTGCGACTAAATATTAAATATTAATAAGTGTCATAATAAAAAATTGTAAAAAAATACATACGAGCAGTAATAAATTCTTTAAAATGATGTTAAATAATTAGTGAAAACCGTCCTAATCCATAGAAGGAGAAGGACGTTTTACAGATAACAAATTTTTTTAATAATTAAATTCATGGTTAGAGGTTCATGCGTTTCATTGAATGGGTAGTTTCATAGACAATAAGTACACGTTTATTTTTTGCAGTTTTGTATAATTAATATGCTTATTGCATATATAAAATCGATACTTAATAATCAATTCAAAGTGACTAACCTAAATAAATACCTATAAAAAGGGCACTTTTCCAAACACAAAGATAACATATAATTTATGTTTTATTCATTTAAAAAAAAAATGCTTATTTTTACTTTGTTGTTTTATTTATCTATTTAAAGGGGAAAAAATCAATTATATGTATAAAAAAATACTTAAATCAGATTCTGAATTACACTCATTGAATCTAAATTTTTATTTGTCAACCGAAATTTTTTAAAGGTGAAAATATCGGTAAAACTATAATATAAATATAATGATTGTGTTATACAATTTTGTCACAATTCGACCTTACATAACAAAATGTAATTAGTACAACTTTATAGGTAAATGGATGGTAAAATAAAATAACTAACAATGAAAGGCAAATAAATTAACCTTTAATATTAATTATAATAATAATTTAAGGCATATATTACACAGTCAACTCTAAAATACTGTTATGTTGATCCTTAACTTTCATAAAGACGTATGTATACTGCATCACAGTAACAGAACGCGGGTGTCATCGGTCAATTCCCACCGTTCATTCACCAAACATTAATAAACTCTTCTAAAAATATAAATTTGATGATGGCGCTTTAACAAATTTGTAGCGCAACAATGTCTTCGAGGGTTTTGTCGACTGCCCGGTTTCATCGCACAACAATAAATACTTAGTCCTCAATATTTACAACATTTTATAGGTAATACAACCACAGCGATCGTGTATAGATCTACGATATGAATACAGTCTAATTGCACTAAGGTGTTGGCTCCAGTTTAATCTAGGGCTTCTTGACCTGTCTTTGGCAAGAAGAAGCAGAGTAGAGCAGCAACTGAAACGTAGATATGTACTTATTAATTACTATGACAGAGAGGTAAACCCCAAAATGCGCCGCTGAAGTTATTAAGCCTTATTTAACTATCGAACAGTTAAAAAAAATCAATTTTTGTTAGTTTTTATTTTTTTAATCATTATAATAGTGGCAATGGAGCATGGCGTGCTGTTTACCATCTTGCATGAGCACCGTAAGTTCAGACTCGAGTAGGTACTGTGGCCTTAAAAGTTGATTAACCCTTATTACTATGTCACACCAACCATTAACTAAGTTGCTATCATACTAGGAAACATTTATTATGCCGACTATACCATGCCACGCAGTTTCTACTGCATTTATGTAGAATGTTTCCTAAATGGTTGCTGTGACATGGTATTAAGTAAAATCTACTTCTGACATTCGACTGTTACCTATTATTTGATTTGGTAAATAGACTGTTTGGCCACGTACAGTCTATTTTGCTGATTTTCAATAATCCACCTAAGATTGGTTTTGCTTATGAGACTTTGTGTTTGATATTTTTCACATGTAATATAATAGGTGATAATTCATCGCCTCGTAAGCAAAATTATCCTAGATAGATGTAATAGTGTATAAGATAATTTATGTGCACTTACTAAAGAGGAATGCTGAGAAGACAACAATAGGCACGACACAGTTGATGTCGATGAGGTAGCCAAATGACAGGTTGCCTATTAGACCACCGCCTCGACCGGCAGTTAGAGACAGCGCGGCAGCCATTACCCTGTGACATAGGTTATTATTATAAATACACATGAAAAGCTGACTCATTAGAGACGGATCCCAAAATAGGTACAATACGGCTATCAATCTTGGCTAGCTCCCTAAAAAAACCGGCTAACCATAAAATAATCGTAGCAGCACATGATTCTATATCGCGTACATATAGCTCGGTAAAGTATGTAGAAATGAAATACGTGTATTTTCACTAAACTAAATCTTTAAAAAAAATGATTTTTTAAAATTAACATAAATTTATAAATTATTACAATAAATGACGTTTTCTTTTAGATTCAGTCAATATTCTAAGATACATATTCTTATATTATGCTTCTAAATAGTGTGTATAGGATTGAGAATACTTAACTAAAATCAAATCGTATTTAGGGACTATGCAGTGATAATTCTATTACGAATTAAATATGAATTCTTAATTTGAATTTGTAATTATTTGTTTGCTATTAGTGAACTATATAATTAGCATAGAATTAATAATCATTATCATTAACAACAGCTTATATTTCTTCTACAGCTGGGCACAGGCCTTCTTACATGAAAGAAACACATGAGGAGTTTTGGGCCAAAGCACTACCATTCTGGCCCAATACGGATTGGTGGGTGAAAGTGGTTGCCGTAACAACCGGGACCAACGGCTTAATGTGCCTTCGCAGGCACGGAAGAGCACGAGATAACAAATTTGATTGACCCATCGTTATCGAAACCAGAACGTTTGAGACACTATGTCAACGAGCTCCTCAATAGAAGTCATAGTAGAATTCATACAGTGAGTTAATAAAAAATAAGCTTTTCATATATGAAATGAGATTGTAATAAAGGAAAGCGTTTTGAAGGTAGATCTTATTATTAATAAACCCATTTTTTATAAAGGTGTTACGAAAATGTATTAAATTGATAGGATATCCATATGGGTATTACGAAGATTTATTATTTCCGTATTCTATGTATGTCATATGTATATATAATTACCTAAGATTCGTAGGGAATAAGTCTACAAGCACGCAGAAGACCAAACTGATGGCAAGGGAAGTGAGAGCCTCGAAAATGCAGGACAGCACCAGGTTTTGGGTGGAGTTCTGCACGTAGTACAGTCCCACTGTTGCTATACCGGCGAAGCCCAAACTGAAGACTGAAAGTCATTGTTAAAATAAATACAATAAATCAAATGAAAATGTCTAAATAAATTTTCCTTAATATGTGTAGATATTTGTAGGTAGACTTTAACAGTAGGTAGATACATAAGAACAAGAACAAATGATATAAATTTATTATCTTACTTGTTACAAACACGGAATATTTTACACAATCTAAGAAATCATTTCGAGATAAGTATTGCGCAAACTGTTTTTTTAAATGTCACCTTACAAAATAACCCGTTGAATGATGAGTGATAAGTCAAAGTCAGATCACCTATGAGTATGAGTCATCACGTAATTTTTCACAAGCTAAATATTTAATTTGTTTTTGTTACCGAAATTGATTACTGAAAAGTATTGATCCACTTAGTGCTTAGTACACAGTTTTCGTACGAATTGTACCGTTTGAAATAAAACAGCTTTATTGGAAACAGCTCCTCGTACCTTTTTGAGAGATTCGTATCATAAGGGGCAAGCACAAAGTGACGGTTTATAGGTAAACATAAATCTAAGAAAAAAAGTAATATTAAGTTTTTCCGTGACCACAGAGCTGTAACGGTTTGTATATTAAATAATAATGTAATACCTTTTTGCTAAGTGGTGTCTGTAATATACATTACTAACTCTGTCTTATTTCAAACGGTAAATTCGTAAAGTGGTTTTGTTTCAAATATTGAACATAATTGTAAATTAAATTTAACTATTTCCGGTTAACAACTAGACCAATATTATTGAATAGGCTATAGGTATCTAATACCCAAATTATCTTAACCTTAAAAACGAATTCACTCTATTTTCGATTTTTCTTGTCAGTTAAGTAACTACCACGCGGTCATAATACACGTACATGAAAATAACTTCACTTTAGTGACTGTGTACTGTTTGCCAAAACTATAGTAATCAAATAGATTTTTTTTTATTGAAAAACCTTTAAAAAGTTTTATAGTTCTGTGTGGAGTGAAGATACGGAGTGTGTTTTTGACCACATCGTAAACCAATTTAGCTGGTTACAAGTGGACAATCTTTCTTCAAGGTAAGTAAAGTCATTGAAGATTCATAAATTAAAATTTACCTTTTTTCAATAACCTAGGAGCTATTTATATCTTTGAATAATTACAACTAATCTTAAAGTTAACAGGGCCAGTAAGTACTACCTATATCAAATTTATAATTATGTGCAAAGATACTTACTGAGGAAAAACTTAGCACCAAGTTTGTGTACGCAGAGCGGGAGCCATAACGAAGTAGGAATGCAAGCTAAACCAACAATGAGTGTGTGCATGTAGACGCTCTGGTCGATAGTCTTGAGGCAGTCGAAGGGGTCATCAGAGGCCTCGTCGGCGACAACAATACTGGACACGTCACAGACAGACGCCGAGGTGTTAGGGAAGCGATTTTCGAACTCCTCGTAACGGTTGAACAGTTCAGGGAACCAGATCATTAGAGTGTAGTAGCTGTAATGCAGAATAAGGACAGATTTAGTACAAAATATATCAATTTATAATTGCTACCAAAAACTTTTAAATTATCGTTATCATCATTAACAGCCTATACCGCCCCGTATACCGTATATTAATGCCCCAATATTAAGCATAGGTCTAGCTACATGGGAAAAAAACATGAGGGGTTTTGAGTCATAACTAAAGTTAAGGCCCAACACTTATGTCTTATAACACGCTGGTCCAAATCGGGTTAGTGGGTGAAACCGGTTTCGGAAGGAACCACGACCAACGGCATGATGTAATTACCGAAGCGTAGAAGAGCCCGAAACAATAACTAACTGATCTATCCTGGCGAAAGTTACTTTGTATTCATAATCGACTTGCCAGCGGCTCCTCAAGTATTGCAAAAGTCGAATGTATTAAAATTAAAGCTTGAAATAATTTAAAAAACATTTGAGGTCGTATTTATAACAGAAGTGGCAAGACATTAAAATAGTCTTTCTAATGAGAAAATCGGGACATTTGGATTTTTTTTAAATATTCAGACACAAAAAGATTTCGTCTCTAGTTACCATCCAATGTTCAGTTTTATATTGTTTTGTGTACTACTACAGTTTGCCTTTACTTTACCTTACAAATAAATATAAAGTGACGTCAATCGGTGCCTTATTACTTCACCCTCTCCTCACATCGTAAAGTTACCAACTCATGTTATAAATGGCGTTAAAAGCCATCTTTTGGGTCGGTACCTAACATAAGGCGGTATTTTTAGATTTTATGTAAATATATACATTTATATTAGATCACTACACGTGTAGGTGAAACCATCTAGTTCGTGTTTCGACTTGTTACAGAACGGGAAATTAAAAAATTGCCTTTAGAAGTTCTTATATGTATCTTAACCATAAAGGAAATTGAAACGTTACATTATTTACGTGGGCGATCTTCCACATAGTGATATCGGCCTTCGATTAGTTCCACGACACGATAATACCGATTGATTGAGTTCAAACGCGTGGTAATTAACATAATCATGAAACAATGGCGTTTTTACCTAGTTGTAAGACCAAACTGTATGATACAGGTGAGAATTGTGTATTTCAGGTAGGGAGGTCTGCAGAGTGCTTTAGTTTGGACCCAGATTTCGCTGAACAATCTCTTGAGATCTTTCGGTTTGCGTATGCTGAGACTTCGAACGGATTTCTGGGAGCTCTGAGACGCTACAGAGATTGTCCGCACTTTTTCCTTGAGACTTTTGATCTGTATAAATAAATAAATCGGTTAAATTTCAATTACGCAGAAAGTAATCTATAAAATTAAGCTGAGAAAATAGCAAATCTTGAGTTAAAAAATCTCTAATAATTAATACAGATATTAGGAGTGATATTTCTGCTATGCTAAGTGTCCGATAGGAGAAAATTGTCTTTTCTACTACCCCATGCATTATTTTGCTGGATTTGGAGTTCACATCCCGATGTAAACAAAATCAGTCACTGAGCTGGGACTATTTTGTACTTCTGCAGCGCACAAAATGTAGTTTTTGATATTATCTATTTTTTAAAATATTCAAACAATGTACTGTTTAGTTCCATTTTTGTGTGTGATGTAGAAATGAAAATAAAGTCATCATCTATCTATAAAAATCTACAGAAGTACTGGAGTTACAAAAAAATTACTAACCGGATAATTTTCAGGATCGTCGCCGGTGTTCTGTTTGTAAATGCCTTTGAGGACTGCCAACGCATCATCATAGTCACCGCACTCCATCATAAATTTGGGACTTTCGGGGAATGAGAATAACCAGAACCCAAGTAGGAGGGAAGGCACGGCGCAGGTGGCTACAAACCAATTCCAAGAATCGTACGAGAAGCTGCCACTCTCAATACGGATGCCTGTGATGGGAATGACACCCCAAGCAATCACTGCAAAAAAAGTGTATTAAAATTAAGCCCTTTAAAAGTTTGATCTGAAATAAAGTCTGGTACGGGAAGAACTCTTCTACTTCATTCTAAATTTAACTTTAAAGTTACATATAAATTTTAGATTTTGAAAATACATAACATTTTACCCTAAAATTTAAAGAAGTTTTTTGCTCAGAAAAGATAATTTCTTTCCGAAAAAATAGTATACAAACCCGTAGATTTATAGACATTTTTATCCAATTTCTACTATGTATCTTTATACCATTGTTTTAACAACAACCAACAAATGAAACTTACATGGAAGTAGGATAACTCCTAGTGTCCAGAATAATTCCATCCAGCATAGAATTTTCTCTCTATATTTGGTCTGTTGGAACTCGCCCAAATATGGGAAGCAGATACCCATTGCGCCAGCGACGCTGCAAAGTTACAAGACTGCTTTAAAATCGGTAGCTTGCGCAATTATAATAGGTAATAATTCAATTATAAAAACTAGAAAGTACAGTCACACCATCAGATGTATTGTACAAGACAATGTAATAAATTTTGAACAGTTTGAAATGTCAATAAGTACATTACTAATTATCATTAATCATTCAATACTTCACTAATACTATTAACACAAAATTATTTAAACAAAAAGATGTGAACAGTTAAAACTCAGATACTGATGTACCTATCTCTAGGCCCGAACTAATATGATTTTTTAGTGTAGTCATCAGCAAAAGTGAGGGATTACCTTCTGACTCAAAATTGGCATTTGTCACAAAATAAATAAGTGTTATATGAGCTGTCAAACGAGATAGCGACTGTAGATAGGTAGATTAGTACAAAAACGAGATGTCCACCTTGTAAAATTAAGTAAAACCGTATGTTAACAACATCGGGAGACGTTTCTTCTGTTCCAAACATGCTTCAGCTTTATTAATCTTACCCCAGAAAAACAATTTTTAAATAACCTCCTTATTTGAAGTCTGTTATAGCGGTCAGTGTGTTTTGGCTATAATTTTATGTAAAGTGTATTGCGCAATTTGAGTGGAAAATACCACTTATATTCTAACAGTATCGTCAAGTAAGGTATTTTTTAAAAACACCTATTTAGTTTTCAATATGTGGCTAGATATCATCGATACATGCAAGATATCGGAAAATTCTCAAATCGACTGCGTTACAGATAGTTCAACTGATATATCATAGATACCATTGATTTGATTTGACTGAAAACATTGTAATTAAAAAATGAGCAAAGTAACATCATTGAAAACCGAATTAATTTGACGTCATTCAGTACTTTACTTTGCAAAAATCAGGAAGTAACAGAAAAATTATTTTAATATGAATATGAATATGAATCTTTTAGTGATCAACGAGTACACCGGAATCGAGAAGAGATCAAAGAACAATCATAATTCATTATACAGTACGTATACAAGAGATCTATCTTATCACTTCTTAACTTTCACATAAGTGATAAATTGTAGCTGTAGTGAAAATACCTTTTGAGTTGTATTTTCTTTACATTTCAATATTCAGGTTTTAATCTCTACAAAAATTATGGAATTTGAATTCATGTTACGAATAAAACGCACGTCTTCTAATGGAAGTTACTGAAACCCTATGATCATTATCCATTCCAGCAAAATAGGTCATGCGCGTTAAGTGTAAATCTGGTTCAATCTAGTATTTTATTGAATCATTTTATGACGCACTGTAAATATTTTTGCTAGTATGGAAATACTTTGATGCCTAGTCTCTAAATGTAGATAAAGGATTTACACAGTTTTATCTTGTAGGCACACATCGGCGATATTGTTGTGCAACGAATAGAATTAAATTTGCAATTTTAAAAGCTATTAGAGAAGGAAAGATCACCGGCGCCGTTATTTAACGTTTCAAACGGCGACTTTAAATCAAATTCGCCACATTTAAATGCACATCCAAAAACATGCCGCTTATAATAAGACATAGGAAGTGTACGGATAAGTACCAACAAACTTGACATTGCCAAAATCATTTTATTTTTATCTTACATAAGTTGAACGAGAGAGAGGCAGATAACCTAGTTATAATTTTAGTCATCCATTTCGGAGATAACTAATTCAGTTACTTATGAAAACTATTGTAGAACTTAATATTGCCCCTTGATCATATCGTTCATGTCTTACTTATGTCTAATTGGAGAATGTGGGAACCGCGCTTTATTATAGGCTTAGAGCAATGTATGTAGTATATTGTTCATTATATATTCAATAATAACGCATGTGATCCTGTACATAGAGTCGCTAATGGCTATAAATTTTGTCTATTAAACGTCTTAGATTGCTGTGGACAGTCACGTGTATCTTCACAAGAATAGTATTAGCAGTTCTTTGAATGTGTAGTGTTTTACTCATTGCAATTGTTCGTTGATGATGATATTAAGTTTGTTGCATATAAATCCCAAAGTGTTCATAAAATAACAGTCAACAGATGCATACGCATCTATTAAGTATGAAACCTAGCTAAAAAGGGTAATGTATAAGATTACGAGCGCACTTCGTAATTAAAATACATTATATTAATATGTTTTTGGTTTTTTTGTCCCGTAATTAATTTCTCCAAAAAAATAACGTACTTTTTTAGCTAACTACGTCTACATCAGAGGGTACAAATAAACATTTAATTGGAAATGTTTTACCGATTAATGAAAATGTTGATAAAATTTAAAATCTAGAAGATAATTTCATAGAAATTTCGCAATTCATTTTTTTCAATTATGAAGACATTTTCAACTAAAGTCCCAGTTTGGTGAGACATTTAATTAACAGTGTGATTTTGAAGTTTCGATGGATATGTTCGCGTGTTACCTACACACCCTATATAAAAGATAATAAAGTGGTCATTACATTTTTTCTGTTTAGTACTACTCATTGTGTTAATTCATTCTTTCCTTCAAATATTGAATGTAAATTTGTCAGATATTACATTTATGGTCTCTTTATAATATATCTTAATATTGACGTGTGAATTAATTTGTTTTGGAAGCTCCACATTACGAATTTTGTATTTTACTTTATATCAGTGTAGATCTATAATTGTTTACAAACTAACACCTTCATAAATTATTAAGTTATGTGTTGTAAACTGTTGTACCAATAAAAAATATAATCAATAAACATAATTTTTCTTACGCGAAACCGTTAACAAATCGGCAAGCCATGAAGATGGGTAGAATCTGGACGAAAGAGGAAAGTATTCCAATGCATCCGTCGAGCAGCAGGGTTGAGACCAGCACTAGCTTGCGGCCCTTGGTGTCGGCTAAGCACCCCCAGAAGTAGGATCCAAGTACCATGCCTGCCGAAAAGCATTAGTTGCTATGAAATAGTGACATCACGTTAATCTACCGTAGGTACTTGAAAATATTCTTCATTTTATTTTTAATTTTATCTTAAGGATACGTTACACATCGAGAGCTGTACACTAGTATGCCTATAATAATATGTATAGACTTTTGAAAGTATGAGTAATGCAAAGAGAGTAAGGCTAATGTTATAAAAACAATAACATGGTTTCTAGATCTAGATCAATGGTTTTAGTGATTATTGACAATTATTAAAGTTACTCACCCAACATAGGTGCGGCAGTCAGCCATCCTTTATCAGCGGATGTCATGCGGAAGTCGCACGTTGCCGCGGGCAGCACGAAAGACACTATGGTGATGCCGATGGCAGTGTTAGCGTATATCAGACCGGTGACTGCCAGCAAACAGAAATGGAAGCGACCAAACCCTGCACACATTATATGAATAGCTGAAAAACTGGAGAAAGAGACAATTTCTTTTGCTCACTTTCAAGTGAAGCAATGGATAAGTAGGTAATGTTTGCATATCAGCATTCCAGGTTTTTCACATCTGAGTATAAAACACTTTTTAATGTGAAATCTCTTACAGGTAAAAGTTAAAACTAATTATTATATAAAATAAACATATCATAAACTAAAATTTAAATAAAAATTATACACAATAAAGCGGCTGTGGCGAAAGTTGAACAAAGTAAAATTTAAACAAATTTAAAACTGAAAAACTTGAATCTTTTAAAATATATACACGTAGTGCATTAATTACATGAACATAATAAACAGACCTCAAAGGTCTGTTTATTATGTTCACAATCAATGTTGTAATTAATAATAATGTTTCTAAAACAAATAGTAATATTTCAATCAGAAAAAATATCCTAAAATTATGGGAATTATAAAAACAACAGTTTGTTTATATAAAGCTAATATTAGCATATTATAATTTTATATTAGCATATTCAGTTTCAGTAAGCTGTTTTAATTCATATTCATTTATTAAAAGTAACATTATCTTATTTAAGTTGCAAAGTTTACGTTTCGATGTAGACTTTATAACAGAAGAAGAATGCATTTGTTTTTGTTGGTGGTGATGTGGTTTTACATCCATTATCCATTTTTAACGTCTGTCTGTTACGTTTACACGCAACAGGTCTCAATCGAATTTAAACGTTTCTGTCGCAGTTTAGTTCAGCTGACAAATGCATATATAAAAAGTAGTTTCCAACACAAAACGATAGTGACGGTTCGATTTTACACTGGGATACTGAAAGGTTTTGAATTAATTTTAACATGGATATAGATTCCATCTTGAGAAAGGGTATGGGTACTTTTATCCCGAAAAATAATTTATTCCTTATAATGTATAACATTTTTATTAACACTAGATTTACCATACCAGTCATTTAGACTGGTCGTGCAATTTCAATTCAAAATTCCTACTATATTACACATATTTTTTTTCAGAAATGATGTTATGACTTTTGTACTATAATTAGAGAGTACGTTTTATAAACTTAATGTTATTTTATATACATTAGTAACAAATATAATTTTTGTTGTTGACATATATTCAAATCGCTGGTATATCTAGTGTTAATTGCTTCAGTTCTCAGTTTACTGGGTGAAACCTTGTTATTCAATGCTGTAAAACTAATTACGATACCAAATTAAATACATGTAGACAGCATATTACGCGGTAATTCTAATCAGTTAATAGTATTGCAATACTGTTGTTATCCCGAATAAGCAAAAATGTCCTGAGGGACGCAGTAATTTTCTGTGTCATATCTAAATCAAATATATATAATTTTTAGCAAAATTTATTACTTGTTGATTTCATTTTTAAATACAACAAATGTATTACTACTCAGTGAAATAACAAAGAGAATACTTTACAAAAAAACTGTGGAGCAGTTAAAATATTGTCACCGTGCCAAACGTTTTAGCAGGTGAACAATCTTATTGTCGAATTTGTATCTTTGTTTGCTATGCCTAATTTAAGTACCTATTTATAATATTGCTCTTTGTTAAATTATAGGAATGGGTACACTTACCGGTTGCTGATATGGCGGCCTCAAAATCGGCTCCATGCTCCAAGAAATCTAAACCTGTAATGTTGAAAATTATATTTGATTAAAAGTGTAAAAGTCTTTGCATATTACGCGATATTGTAAAATACTTAACTACTAGTACTGGTTTCTCACTTCTTATATTAGATAAATCCATTTTGTCCCGTCCCTAACGTCTGACTACATTTTCTAAATAGATCATTGTAATCGAATATTAAAACACTTAATTGTTATTATAGATGGACAAACAATATAGTTCTTAATCCATGTATGTTCGACTGTAAATAACTGAATACTTATGATTGGCACGTTTTCGCATTGGCATTCGCCAATGAAGATGTCTTCAAATTGTTTATTGTGGTACGTCAAAACTCACGCAAACTATTTTCAACTCAATGTCTTTAGATTAGAACTAGTTTTTACATATACGGGTAGTAATTTTACTATCCATTCGAACGCGGGTTTCATGGTAAAGTATTGTTTGATAACTACCCTCACGGAAGAACTATTCCAATGGTCGATTGTAGGCATATTCTAATTACTGCGCAGTCCGAATTTTTTTTGTCCATAAAACAATAACCAGTAAATTGTTAACATTGTACTGTGTCTAAATAAGTAGTGTAGGTCATGTTTTATGGTTATATACTGTGTAGATTATTTTTATAGCTACTTGAGAAAATTTTGTTTTTGAGCATGTTTACAACTATAAGTTACATTCAATGTTTATTTTTTACTTATTTCTCTAAAGTTTTAAAACTTTATATCCATATAGTATTTATATGCGTTCGCATTTCCTGGTTCGTATCATATTCGTACGTATCTTATTTTGCCCAGTGTCTACATAAAGTCTGATAAATATATAACACAATAGTACACGACAAAGGAAAATTGTAAGTAAGAGTGTCGAGATAAAACCGGATTATAGGTTTTTAGTTAGGAAAATTATATAGTTATTTAATTGTATAACTTTAAAATATTATATGATAGGTGAATATTTCTTTTTAAGAATTAATTAAATTTTGTTGTTTTTATTCATATATCTCACTTCTTATCGAGTTACCATTGTTATGTGCATTATAACTTAAATATTATACGTTCGTAAATGAATTTCATTAAATTTTTCTCCTTCATTCCAAAAACTACAATTACTACGTAAATACCAGTATTAGCTTATTTACCAGTATATAATACCAGTATTAGGATACATCTATCATTACCATTTGGTCATCAAGCAGTACAATCCAGACAAAATTGAATTTAAATTGTCCCAAGGTATCCAGGAGTGACGGGTGCTTATCAAAATCTATTATCACGAGTTCTTCCGAGATTCGGCAGGCACCTTAAGTCACCCCATTTAGGAAGGTCAGTGTGCAACAGTGGTCATTTATAGCTTATGATGGTGGGTGATGGGAACTATCTACACCATGGTGCAACAAATTAAACTAAGGTCTAATGATGTCCAAAAAATGATTTTTTTTCTAACGACTACGCATATAATAAGAGTGGTTCAATAAATTACTTTACAATTATTTGTTTAGTCATTTTCTAAATAAAGATTCTCTTCAGATAGCAATCATTTCTATTTGAACTGAATATCTATTTGCTTCTCTATATGATCCATAAATACACTACACGCGACTTTAAACTTCTTAAAATGACAACACAAATACAGAAGATTTATTTAAAAGGTTGTACAAATATTTTCTATACGAGCTATCATTAAGATTCTTATCTTATCAACTAATAGTATTATACAAGTAGCTCTATTTGGCCTATCACATCTTGATTAATACATTTTACAATATATACAATATGAAGGCTTCTGTCATAAATAAGCCTAAAGTGACAGGTCTTGATACGCGGATCTTTTTATCAGAGCTGTGTGTAGGTAGGTACAGGCAAACTTTGTAGCAGTAAATAAACATGACAATGATACGGTCAATTTAATTATTGTACAAGGATTGTCTACACGATGAACATACTTGTTACCATAGTCATAATAATATGAGTTAGTAGGTATCTATAACGAAATATAAAAATTTGAATCTTCAGGTATATAAATAGATGATAAAATTATTTTATAAAAGACAGGTGAACAATAATAGTAATTGATAATGAGATTTTTTTTATTTTTAGAGTCTTCTAATTACAGGATAGGTATACAAAATCAACGTTGAATGATATTATGATAGTTTAATATTTTGCTAGTATGGGAAACGACTACTCATGTTAAATACGGTTCTACGGAAAACTCTGGCAATATTAACACAGGAATACAACGCTCATATAGTTTGGTACTACAGTCCTAGTCGAAAACTCTTAAATAAAAAGGAAAATAACATACACAAAAGTTCTAGCGTCCTATTAATATAATGAACCTTTATTTAAATAGTTTCCTACTAGAGTCCCAATTAAGATCTTTTATGACAAGGATTTCAGTTTAAGCAATTTCATTATTTGCATACAAATAACATGTATTTAGGTTTTCGTAAGATAGTGCTAATGGTGGCCCACTTTCCGTTTTTTCCTGCCTTCGTTTTGATACAAGTAAATTGTTGAAAAAATAATTTAATATTATTTTAATGAGTTTTATTCTTCTACTATTATGGGAGTATTCCTTAGAATGCGGGTAAGTTACCAAGCATGGAGGTTATATTATTTTATTAACAAAGCGATTTTTAGCATTTATTTCATGAAACTTCTGATAACTCACCCGTTTTGGGATAGTTGACTGATTGTTTGGATAAACAATTATATGTGAGGGCTTATTCATCTCATAAAATTATCTGTAGGTACTGGCAAACCGTTACCATGCTTTGTAATGTTAAGTAAAAATAAAATTTTTGATTGACTGATTGCTTAAACTGATTTCTAAATTGGAGATGAACAATCATAATCATTTTCTTACATAGTGTAGCTAAACCACAACTATAAAAATTACTAATTTGAAATTAGAATTTTAATAGGTTCGATCTAATTCTATTTGAAAATATGTATTACGCTCATTTCTAATTTTTTATCAACGTTGCCTCAAAGAGTCCTTCATCAGAAAAAATGTAAGTCATGTTTTAATTTAATTTTAAATAAGTACTTATGATTTAAAATATTTACAAATTAATGCAATTTACGACAGTCAGTATTAATTAAGTTTTAATAATTAACAAAGTACACAACAGTATAAAATTAAAAGAACTTGGAAATTAAGTGATTGGGATTCCGGAGTGTATTTCATGCAGTGTGGACGTGAAAGAAGTCATACACTCTTGCTAGTATTATTGCTTTAATTGTTTTACGAAGGTCTTACGGACAGGATAGCGATGCGAAAATTTTATGCAAATGTCGACATTGAGTGGCACGGCGAAGGTTGCCAGTAACGTTAACGCGGTGATACACAAGGCACCCGATAACATAATTAATTTTATTGGCTACGTGCGTGTTACGTAAAGAGTAGCACTGGCTAGACAGCTGTGGCCCATATGACTTAACTAAAAGTTTAGTGCAGATATACAGTATACAGAAATACAGTTGATTCCATTAATTTTCATAGATTATGAATTACAAAAAAGATACCTTCGTTATAATAAAGGTTTACCGTGGCCTGTAAGACGAAAATGCTAGGTAATTGCTTATGAGAAGAAGCTTCATTACGTTACAACATAACGGATATAGTAAAAAACAGAGATTACAAAATATTCTACTGTTTCAGTGTACTCAAATAGGTAAGCACATAGAAATTGTCTATATTTAAAAATTTTTAGCCATGTAGATAGCATTGTTTCCCAGAACTTGGCCCAACATACATAAAATTTATAATTAAGAGACACTAGCAATAATAATATGTTTTTTATCTTTAACGAATTTCACGGGTTCAATCCTTTACCTTTATACGTTAAATCCTTCTATGCTTGTGTACCATGAAGCTATACTATACTGACAACTATTAACGATGATAGCCACATCCCATCAAAGACGTCATTGAGTTAAATTTTTACCATTAAAAATCTTTATAACTGTACCAATATTAAATTACTTTCATAAATCATTACAATAACCTATTTAGCATATCAATTGTCAAATTAATGATTTTATTTGCTTCTTTTTTCAACACAACCGAGGAAGTAAGCTATGGTGGATTAAGATAGATTACTGTGAAATCTGATAAATGGCTCAGTCAAATAATGGTATTATAACTTAAAGTTATGAATAACCAATTGGCTACGACATTATTTTAACACTACGTTTGTATGAAATTTACTAATAATAGTTAAAAGACAAAATTTACAGAAAGATTCCGGGAGCGTCATTACTCATATGATAAAATACGCTGAAGTATAAATGTTGAAACTGGTTTTCCTATGTTTTCCTATGTTGTAAAGAAATATTGCAAATTTATTATTTACATTAAATCTTCAGTAAAAAGATCCTGTCTTAATAGAAAGAATTATCTAATGGCCTAAATAAATGTAGGATGAAAAGAATTTGCTTAAGAACGGACATACCAACACGCCACTGCTGTGACTGATGTGTATATCTAGGACTCCCCCAGCGCCTGATCTTAATGAAATAGTCAACCACTTCATCTTCGCGGCAGTTATCGGGGATAACCAAGATTTCTGCCCTTCACAGGGAGACCTAGGTTTTTCTTGAGGAGCAATTTACATGACCACTGTCCTCGAACCAATAATTTACAGACACCGCAACAAATAAATCACTGACATTATCATTATCCAAGAAAGTGATTCAAACCATTGTATTGGCTACCCATACATTCTGATTGAATATATTGATGGATCCAATATCCTGCATAACCATTGCGTAATTTTTATCTACACAATAAAAAGATTACTATTGTTCGTGTGTTAATCACTAAGGATTTATATATGGTGTTCCTTGATTGGTTCTATGCTCGAGTATCAGTAGAATTTTCATGAAGGTATTTAATCTGGAAGACCCTATCAATACCCTATCTACCTAAACTTAGACGATCTTACACATAGTCTTACATATTTTTCAGGAACCTACTTGACTGTTACAAACAAACACTAATAGACATAAATTTATTACACATAGCGCTGAAAGAGGCTGAGACTAAGTGTGTGTGGGTATATGAATCACCAGAAATGCATCATAAGGTACTACTGTGTTAAGCTTTCTTTAAGGGCAGAAATTTAAAAATATTCCCGACGTTAATTTCGTTATATTTGACGTTAAAGCCTATCCGTTTTAATGTTATATGGGAAGATAATATAATGATATTGATAATTTGCTTAATTATAGGTCTATTCTGATGGCTTTCTGAACCATTTGACAAACTTGACAGTAAGATCTTGTTTCATGTCACAAAGAGTTTAAAAGGTTAAAACTCTTTGTGCCATGAAACAAGATCTTACTTTGAATGTGTTGATGTTTAAAGACAAAGATTATAAGTGTCATCTGGCGAAAGTTCTTTCTACAACTTTTCATACAAAAGAGGTGCAAACGCAACTGAAAAAGTGTCGAAATTCTTGTACGAATTAACAGTTACAAAGTACCTACGTGTTGGCCCTATTCTAATTTTCATTACAAATTTTCGCGTGAACTTAAATGATCATATAAATAAATAAATAAGTATTATAATACCTTATATACTAGTACAATTCTTGCGAATATATAGTGTCTACTTATAATACCGCCTTTACAAGAAAGATATGATCTTCTCGGCTGATCCATTTTAATCGGTCCAAATTGGTCAACATACTCCTCTTAATATCAAGACAGTTTAGTAGCGTGAGTTTATCAATTAAAATCATTTGCCGACTTCTACAAATCCATGACGACTATATAGTTTAAAGGAAAACTTATTGACTACTGAAATAACTAAACCTTTCATTTAGACTGCGCCTTTTTTACTGACGTTTAAAAGGCAGCTCAAGAATTCAGTCACTTAAAGTCTGTTCATCGTCATGGTGCACAGCCTCTTTTTAGATCTATAGCCATCAACCATTATTTTGTGCTATTGGACACAGGCCACACTACATGGAAGAAACGAATGAGAAGTTTGGGCTATACCACTAAGCTGAATAAGAGCGATTTCCGTAACCACGGAAACCCAAGGTTTTACGTGCCATCAGAAGTACAGAGTAGATCGTAATAAAATTTTTTGATTGACCCATCCAGGGACTAACGTAATGTATTGTTTCGTAATCAAAACCAGTATCACTAGTGTTGAGTTTCTATTCTATCGACACGTTTCGATCAACTGCGTTAAGTAGATAATAGCATATATAAAAATTGATTCCAAAACTTAACAACAAGGGTTCTGCTATTGTTTGCACAATTTGACAGCTGATGACAAACACGATCCAGGCGGTTTAATTCAATTGAAACCCTTACTAGGATAAACGAGGACTAGAACCACAACGTGCTCATCAATTGCCGGTTAACACACTAAATTACAAAATGGAGTAAGAAACAGTGAATTGCACTGATTTTTTTGTTATTAAGTGTAGCTTATTAAGCTTGGATGTATTGATCATCCATTGTTTCCGATCGTCCACTGAGATATTCAGATTACCAGGCTAACTTTGGTTATGCTATTTATTATTTACAAAGGTGCATCATCAAACTAGTCTTATACAAAATTGAGAATGGTGCGTGTGATGAACCTTAGACTACAACAGTCAGCAATATTCTTTAATGTAAATATCTAACGTTTACTATGTTTTTGCTACTTCAGTAAAAAGTAAATTCAATTTCAAAATACTTATTTTAAAATACTTATAACTAAGACCAGTTTCAATCAAGCGTACGGTCACCCAAAGAGCAATGGAGAGGGCTATGTTCGGAATTTCTTGGCGTGATCGAATCGGGACTGAGATCCACAAGAGAACCGGGGTCGCCGTCGTAGCCCAAAGATGAAGTGCTAACATGAAGAGGCGATGGGCAAGGCACATTGTAACGAGGCCTGACGGCTGTTGGGGTGGAAAGGTTGTCCTCAAAGGTGATCTTTCTAACGCCCAAAGAAGACAAATATACCTACTTTCGCATCTTATAGTTTTGCAATGTGTCACGTAATAGGGTGCTTCTGTGTTACGCATTTAACTTAATACAAATATTTATTAATATACGTACAACACGTACTTCAATATATCTTAAATCAAATAATAGAAATACCTACATCAACGAGATTTTAGCTGAATCATTATTACTATGAACAATAATAGATTTAAATTTTATGTGTATTTATTGAGTTTCATTGGAAAGTTTTAATTAAAATTTTGCACAATATTGAACGGAACTGATTTTTTATATACAAATGACACGGACTCGACACCGTCTGATGATAAGCAGTAGGAGTAGTCGATATGCGAATATAGCAATTACAGTTTGCGAGAGACAGCCCTAGCCAAACCTCGCCTATCTAAAAGTGCATTTTCACGCCTCTTATGAAGGAACCCATGTTGTAAAACATGTGACCAAATAAAAAAACCAATAAGAACCAACTTTTTAAAGTAAAACAATCCCTATCACATAAGTTTTGTAAAAATAATTACTTATACTGAACTACATAGTTATAGGAAATTTTCACATTTTTTTCTTTACTGTCATGTGGGTTATAATTACGTTATACCTATCTATAATTAGTTCATGGGTCTTTGAGATAATTTAATGTACATATAAATGAGAATATGTCTGCCACCGGAAATTAAATTATAGTGTTTAATCGTTAACATATAAAAACTATAAAAAAACAATAATTTTAATGGTCAAAATCCCAGAATTATATCGCGGCCGAACGAATAATAAAAATCATGAACTTGATCCTGATTATACACTATGTTTTTCAGATTTCTAGGGTTAAATTGTTAGAAAGGCTGTGTCACTTTTTCCAGATCTTCATACATAAATTCGCTAATGATATAAATAATTGTCTCACGAACACCTTCGAAGTTAAAAAATTCAACAATGAAATACCAATAAATCTTTGAAGTCGTCAAACAATACATTTCTTTAAAGCAATACAAAATATTTACTGAAATAAAATATTTTCTCAATATAATAAATTAATTGAGTTTTCATAGTACCAAACAAATTGAATCTTGAATATTTTTCTTAAGACGGTAGGTAAACACAAACTTCATAATTTATTAAAGTTCTTTTTTTAAATTAAAATACTGAAAAATAATATACTCAAGCGTTTTGTTTTAATACGTAATAATAAGTTTTTGTTTTGAGTTTTTAGTTAAAAATAATATTTTGTTATAATCCGTGTCTTGTGGTTACGTACTTGCACAATATAATTTAGCTACATGAAATTCTATTTACAGTTAAATGGGTTGCAATCATGAATGTAGCTATTTGTCGCGATGGCACATTGTTTATTTTGTTATTAGTTCACTGTTTATTTTACTTGTGTTTTATTTCAGAATAGTCTTAAACCTATATCAATCTATGCAGTTAGACTTTTATCATGTCAATAAGCAGTTCATTCCTACCGATATAAAAGAATGACTTTACAATAACTTTAAATGATAAAGACATCTTTCAGTGTTTGCTTCTTTAATAAGCGTACAATAAATCATTGTTATTAATTGTCAAAAAAGAACAAATGATGAACATCTATAATGAGTGACAAGCATGCAGCCATCAATTTTCAAAGTAAATAAATTCGCCGTGAAAATTGCTAACACAAAGTTATAATACGAGTTCAAATCACTCTGAGTGAAGACATTTCTGTTCATCTTTCACTTAAATCTCGTGACAGCTTTCATTGTAAGTCCAGATAATTTGAACATACTATTAAAAGTGTGTTTTGCAATTAAAAATCATGAGTCTTAGCATTTTCTTGACAAAGAATACACTTACGTTATATTTGGTTGAGATTAAGTTAAAATTTATATACAGTTGGTGGTTTAACAACATTTTATTCATTTTACGTCTTTTTTTGCGAAGTAAGTCGAATGAACCTGCACATTTAATTTGTTATTTTGGATAATTAATATTAATTTATAAAATAATACTTTTCTTTCTATTAATAATCTTTCGTAGCACTCACCCATTTTGGAAATATTATTTTCACACTTTCACTAAATTTAAAGTCCGTTGAGTTCACGTAATGAGCTATATTTGCGGACCTATCACTGTCTCATCGTCACCCTGGGCACTGAGGGTTGCGCTTGCGCAGCGGCGACTCCTGCGGCGCGCCTCAAGGATTCCGCGTGCTGCCTACAAAGGCTTATGTGCGAATGATGCCTCGCTACCGGCTTCTGAAGATTACTTCTATTGATAACGATAAGAGCTGTCGCTCATCTCGCGTTATCTCGACTGTGACCACCATCCATCTAGGTGTAGCTTCTAGGCCGCGGCATCACAAACCTCGTTATATAATCATTATTTAAGTTATATAACATATCTAAAATAGTGTTAATTAAAAAAAACTGATATCTTGATGTACTAATAAGGAAGACAAATTAAATTTTCACACCAAAACATTCTATGTAGTTTAAATGAAAAGGCATTCGATTTGCATGCAATTTTATGTTTTTTGATTTTAATTTGCACGATACCTTGCTGTTTAGGAAGAAACACTACGATTAGCTTAGAAATTGTTAAAATAATAACTATATATGAATAGATACTGTTTAAAAGAAAGGCATTAAAATAATTATCTTTTAAGGGATAAATTAAATCTTATATCTTCTTATATTCTCAAAGACATGTGTATAGTGGCTCAGCAGGAATGAATCTCATAACCACAGCTTTTATAAAGAAATTATTACACGTACGTAGTTGCGTTACTTCGAAATTTAACAATCTCTATTTTTTTTTATATTTTCTGAACTGTAACAAGCAATATAACTAGATGTCATCCTACTTAAGCAGATTGTTATTTTCAGTTGAACAGTGAGCGCCAGGACCCCAGGGAGCGCCAGCGCCGGGGCTCAACCAAATGAGGTTCGATAAGGCGATTTGTTCCCTTGTTATTTTAAAACAACATCTGCATTTATTATTAAGTGCTGCTATTATTCTTGTCAAAATATAAGTATATTACTTCTAAAAGATTAGTTAAGATACAAATGAAATTAATAAGTTGGTCGTGTAACTATTTACGTTTATTTATTTAGGTAAGTTAAGCTGAACATAATTTTCTTCATTTAATAACATCGTTATTATTATATATTTTTAGTTATTAGTTTTTGTTATATATTTATTGTTGTATATATTTTGTTATATATTTATATTGTATATATTTTGTTATATATTTATATTGTATATATTTATATATTTATTGTTATTATTTTTAGTTATTAGTTATTATATATTTAAAAATTTTAGTGTTGGAAATTTTAGTTAACAAATATTAGCAATATAACTATTGCTAATATTTGTTGTGGTGTGTGTAAATAGTATAAAAACCTTGGAGTTTGTCTACATATTCTGCGGAAATGATTAGGAGGGTCAAAAATTAGTAGAAAGGCCTAAATTTTATTTAATCACTGCCTGTTACGAATTCTACAAAAGTAGTTAATTTAATTGAATAACTAATGATTGATATTGATTACGAAAAATCAATATTCATTTTTTATTTAATTTTGTTCTATACTAACTTGACATCTTAACTCGTGTTTGAAAAAAGGTAACATTTAAAGATATCGGGTAGTGTTAAAAATATTATTATTTATTTAGAAATACATTAATTACATTGAATTCGGTAATATTTTATACCTACAATGATTATTAGTCATTATCATCTACATTGGACTTCTAGAAGTTATACTTTGTGTATCATTTATTGTATCAAAGTCCATTAATAGCAACCTAGTGGTCACAGTAGGCAACCATTTGGTACTTAATTATATAAAAAAAAATTAAAATCCTTTTTTATTAAAATTAACTAAATTTCAGCCACTTATTTTTACAGCGGTCTTGTCGACTTTCTCCTTCGTTTGCCCTTGTCTTCCTAAAGTAAAAAAATAATTTTCGTCGGTCAAGGAGCAAGTCAAACCAATATTTTCGTGTTTATGAATGCGCGATGCGCGCGCGCTGTCCTTTGAGGTCAATTAAGACATTCAGAGAATTTACAAACCGCCCAAAAGTTTACAAAGTAATAAACTTAATTGATCAAATAGGTTGAGGTGAGCTTTAGAATAATATGAATGCATAAAACCTTAAGTTCATTGTTTAAAACTTTATATGTAATAGCAGAAATGTTTGTTACAAAATAAAAAAAAAGAATCTATAGATGTCCGTAATCAATCATCCTCTTTTGGGATATTTATTGGGTTCGTTATCACAAGGTAATCAATTTATTAGCTCTTGAAGGTTTCTTTCCAAAATAACATTTCATTTTCAACACATTTTTCCAAGTAAAAGCGCTTGTTTACACAAAGTTATTAGGTAATAAACAAATCACGTAACTCGGAGGCCGACCGCTGTAGGAATACCAAACCGTAAGGAAACAGTATTACGATTGATCCTCGACCCGCTTGTGTTATTACGAAATTAAAACGTACAACCACGTTTACGGTTATCAATCAATTAATTCTAAGGATCAAGGCCAATGCACTTACTTAAGGTTTACACTTTCTCTTCACACTTTCACAATGAAGGAATCATACATAAAACCTACTCTGACGTTAAATCAAAACAAAATATAAACGCTTTATTTCACGATTAGATTAAGGTATAATATACAATGCCATATAGACCGATTTCATTCTAAGCAGTAACGTCTTCTAGAAACCTGGAATAAAAGGAATTTCTAAAGAAAAATAGAAACAAATTTACTAAGAACAATTAGGAATTATTTAATTAATTAAATGGCAGACACGATAAGAACAGGTAAGTAAAAGTAACTTATTTTAGAGAAAAAGTTATCGTTAGGATTCAATCGTTTCAGATATTGATAGCTAATAGCGACGATTGATAAAACGATCATGTATGTCTTTTACGGGAGCCATAAAAATTAGCAACAAGTTTTAAAGCAATCGGTGATGTGAAATAATTTACGAATTTTAGAGAATGGGTTTAAGTTTGATTACATATCAGTCCGGGTTCATCCATATCTCCCTCAATTGAAATATATTGAATATAAAAAAGTATTTAAAGATTGCTAAAGGCTCGTTGAAAATAAGAATATGATGTTTTATCAATATCTTAATTTATTAAAATTAAATAAATATTTTTTCTTCATCAACTATCCATAACACAAGCTTTAATTATAGTTGGTGTGAGTTTAAGAGACTAGTATTTTTTTGTTATTTTAGTGTTCTGAGGTCGGGTTATAATTTTAATTAGAACTTTTTTAATCTGATTTCGTGACTGTTGCTTAGTTTTGTTCTCCATCTTATGGAATTTGTTCTTTCTGTTCAGAATTGGTTTATAAATGACGGATCAGAATGATACAAAAAAATTTAAATACAACGGAATCTGAAACCGCTTCTTTTTGAAGACGGTTAAAACGACTGCAAGAGTATTAAGCCCACTTCTAGTGTTTTAATAATATTATTAGGTGTAGTAATTTATCTTGGGAATTATCTTATTTTTTATGACAATACTTCGATATCTGTTTTTATCTCGTTCGGGTTTAGTTGGACGATGTTTTAGAGCTGCGACCTTTGGGCTGTGGTTATCAACCTTGCAATCAATTTATATATTGCTTAAAGTTCTAGCAATGTCAGCAAAGAATTAGGTAAGTGGACATGAAAATAAATTCTGGTTTAACTGACTTAGGTCTATTCAAATTCAAAAATTGTAGTTTCGCGTTTATATTTACTTACGAACTTTTTCCTTTAGCGCAACATCTCATAAGTTATCAGATTCCTTATTGACATTATTCGCTGCCCATCTTTAGTCCATATGTTTAACTATGGAGATTACTTTTGAAACCGTTTGCTACAGTAAATGGTATGAATTTGTACGAGTTATTGTTTGATACAGTAACTGATGTGGATTTCTAATTAATTGCATCATGTCAGTATAAACATTTATAGACATTATAGACATTTAACTTAATTACTTAACAAGAGTTTATGTGATGTATTACGAATATTAAATTAAATCACTATCTTCTTGAACTAGGCTTTTAGCTATTTCCCGTATTTCCTCGAATGTGAAGACGTCTATTTCCTATTTTGAAACTAAGTATATTTATGTTGCATATGCAACTTAGTATATTAAGTTAGCAAAAAACCATGAAAGGTTATTAACTGGTCTAATACGGGTACCTATATTCGCGTTGAAGTGTCATATATGTAGATATTTGTAAAATTGTTTTACATTTATTTCGGGGTTTCACTGTTAAATGTTAGAAATTTATAATTCCTGAAATATGGTAGATTTTTGGCATAATACGAAAATAGATACAGCAGTGAAAGCAGATTGTATGTTTACTTTAGTAGTAGTAGTATTATTGTTGTCATTTCTTTTCGGGTTATATGTAACATAGAACAAGGTAACATAGGGTAAGTATATGTAACATTCATTATTATTTTATGGAATATGGTAAAAAAATATTGATTTGATTCTTTAAAGACAAATTCCATCATTCAATTAATTTGAACGCAAAATATTGAAATGGCACTATACTTAAGAAATAATACCGGTGGATATGTAAGATAATAGGAAATAATTTTGTATTTCTAATCAAGCATATGGCCCACTCAGAAATTATGCGTGAGTCTTGGCATAAGAACAATGGAGGGGATCACGAAAAGCTAAAATTTTTCCTACGCATAGGGTAACAAGATATTATCTTAAAAAAACAAAAAGATAAAATAATTCCTAAACGTCGGAGACGGAGTAGTGAAAAACAAAATATTGTGACATTTGCTTAGATGCTGAACCTTTGTGACTTCGTTGATTCGCGAGATAAATGAAAGAATAAAATTTCCTAATAATGTATTTAAAATGTCAGCATACTAAATTATCTTGCAGATCTCATCATTTCTGATCTGATAACGAAACTCCGAGCATAGCCCCTTTGATGGCTTTGAGACTTTTTATGAGGCTAATTGTAAGGTGACTTTTCAGTTCAATTCGTTTTCACTGCAAGCAGACACGATTCAACTACTTACGTCTTGATACACTGCAGTAGGTGGGCCGAGAATATTCTGAGAACTTTCTCGAGTATTATCCATCCGATTTGGGACTAGCTAAAGCATTGCGAACTTTAAGTGGGAGTGGAGAGGAAGTCGCTAGAAGCGTGCACAGAACCTATAGGTTTGATCGTTGGGGAGACTTATCTCCAGCAATGGGAATCTATCGGCTGATAAAACGATATGACATAATGACGATGACTAAAATGTCAGGAAACACGCTTAATTTCGGTCGGTTTGATTAACGTTCCATGGTAGACATTCTAGTATATTACGCACCTACGTAGTACACTAGGTATACTAATGCCTAAAATAATAAGACTCAAAGTCAAAGAAAGATAGTTTTAGTTGACTAAGATTGCGACGCCTTTATTCAGTATAGTATGATTTCTGAGAGCAATGAGTGTTGGTATTTTTAACGGTACGGTTTTAATTGTTGTCGTTAAAGCAACGCACGAATTATTGCGTGTCAATTTGTGCGCGCGACCTTTTGTCAGGAAAGACGTGCGCCCTTCGTTGTGTTAAATTAAAATATCGAATACCATTTTAACGTATCAAAAGAAAGTATGTTATGTATTACGTATGAAAGTATTACGTAAAGCTGAACATAGCTAAACATTGTGAATGTTAATTATTGTTTGTAGGTTTAATTGCTTAGGTATATTTTGGGTTAATTTATAATATAATCATAGTGAAATTAAACGTTTGTTTAAATAACTTATAAACTTGCTTAAACACATTTCCGTGTACGTAGAAATACAAAAGTGACGTCCAAAGCCGAGTTTAGCCACGTCAGATGAAGCCCCGCTACCAATCCTATTAATATCCGCATACTAAGCCAGTTTATTCGGATCCTAACACTTTTCAGGTTAATATTTAAGGTATAAGAAAGTCGTTATAAAAATACCTTTCGAATAGAACATTAGGTTCAACATTGCTTGCGATATCTTACTTGATGTATACAAAGTATGCCATATCAACAAAGAAAGAATCAAGTAAATGTATGTTTAATAATAAACGTATAATGTAAAGTAGAGTTTTTGGACATATTATTGCTTATAGGTACGTAAAGAGTGATGAAAAATAATGAGGTACTATGATTGCATTTAGAATCCTTAAAAATCATTGTGTAAAATGAAAAATCTAACATACCTACAAGCTATAGGTACTTAACGAAGTGAATCTTTACTAATTTTAGAAAGGATTTAAATGGTCTCAATATATATTTAGTAAAATATGTGTAATTTATATCAAAATTAATATAATTACAAACAAAAACGTGAAAAATATTATATTATGTGTAAAACGCTAAAAGCAAAAAGTTAATTTTGAGATTTCAACCAATATTGTTTGTTGGATGTTGAATTTACTTATTTATCATTTTCAAAGTCACAGAAAATGCTATTCTTAAAGATAGATATCGAAGTTTAATCAGATATTATTAATGTTTATCTGTAAGTAATATTCCGTTCTCCATATGCCGGGAAAATACTAGCCTTACTTAAATCTCTTGTACGATTTCTGTCTAAAGATCTTTTGATTAGATTAAGAAAAGGTATGCATATTGCTTATTTTAATATTGTGTAACATGTCACGAATGATTTATCTCCAATTGACGTCACTTCAAAGTATAGTTTTTCTATTAATAAAAAAGATTATATTTTTATTCTCGCACTAATTGCACTACTCGATGACAAATTATTTGACATAAAAACTTTTGAAATGATTCAATAAATAATCATAGCTTGTTTTAAAATATTATGAAGACATTCTTCACCGAAACCAATAGCATCGACCCTCGTGCAGGCACACCTACAATTTCTACAAATTATCACACACCCACACCATTCACATGCACACATGCACACTCTCCCTCACTCACATCACACTCACACTCACCACACCATTCACACGCACCACACACACACAAACCCACCCACACCTACACCCACACACGCTCACTCACTCACACACACACACACACACACACACACACACACACACACACACACACACACACACACGCTCACACACACACACAACCTCACCACAAGTCATAAACCTGTACGCATCGGGAGAGGAGAGTACTGGCGTACTGAAATACAGGCAAAATAATTGCCTAGTTCAGACTCCAGTCTCCCACTATCTTATGCACCTGTGTCACATGTATATATTGTCAATGTATCTTAAGATAATGAGAGAATAAATAAACGTTATTATTATTATTATTCAGAATGGCGCTGACGAAAACCTCGTATTAAAATTAAGTTTTGGCGTTTAGGAGACTAAATATGTTTATTCTATATGATACTGATAATTTTTTCTGCACTCAGAAACACATAGCATAAATTCAAGCTATTCAATCTATAATATACCTATTACTACTTTAATGAGTAGTTATAATAAATCTCCTGGTTCCGAATTTGACCTTCACAGAAAATCTGCCTACGGAAAAAATCCTTACACAGGTATATCGCGAATTTGTGCACTAGCTGCTCTAAGAATGTTCATGCCAAAGACCCATACGCCGTGACTGGAAGCGCTCATTGATTTAATACTTTTTTTTGAAAGCATTATGTAATTATATAAATAAGATCGACCCTTTAAAACGTGGAATTTAATTTAATTTCAATAAAATCACATGAACTAAAGCCAATATTGCCAACATAATCTTCTATATCGAAAAATTTAATGAAGGCCAAATATATGTTTCGCTACATAATCGCTAGTTTTGAGCGTCTAAAATTGTATTCAGATACTAACTATTTATTATATCAGAAACATTCAGAAGTGAGCTAAGCTTGTATAATTTTTAAATTCGGTCCTAGTGTTAATTTAATTATTAATAAATAAGATGTAAAGGTATTTACTACATTTAAGGTTCTTAATTAATGCAAAACTTGTTTATGAAAAGATGGATTCAGTTAGTCAGGAACTAAAGCCTGCGTTGCTTACACTCTTTTAAATGATTTATTTTATAATTTAAATTCAGATGAAAAATATTGATTTTAATTTTTTTGACTTATCAAAGTTGAAGAGAAAATGGCATAAATAATTCAATTTAAGAAATATTTAGATATTTGCCTGTGCCTTGTGCGTACTGTCAAGGAACCTTTGCAGGGCATAAGCAACTTAATAAGGTCATCTTGCTTTGTATTTTTAATATCCCATCAAGAGCTTAGAAAAAAAATACTATATCCTTTTTTGATTGATTACTCCTGTGCCTTTACAAATTATCGGTCAGAACTATCTTAATCTAATACAATATGTCACAATATGACACAAAATGTCACAATATGTCACAAAATGTCAAAGATATAAAAATATATGATAGGTATTATCTGAACCGTATTACACGGGCTTTGTGAATAGTTACTAGGTAAATACAAAATTATATAATTAGGTACTATTTCACTATTGGAAGCATGGGTTACAAATTTTGTATTATAATTTTAGTTCGCCTTAAGTAATGAATTTTATTTTTGAAGAATCTGTTAAAATTCACTCGACCGATTAGTGACATTCAAATATAATGAACTAACGAAAATATCATATTATACTTGTAAAATTAAACAATATGAAATGCGTATGTGAGCTAGATATGATTTTCATACAATTTTACTTTACTGATTTAGATATGTTACTAAAAATATATAATTTGTACATAGTATCAGCGGCTGTTATAGAGCAGTTATCACTGAACTTGTTTTCTTAGGAGATATAGAACGTCGCGTCGCAGCGGGATGATTGATGTGTGAGGACGATTTGTGGTTAGTTATTTTAGAAGACGAAGGTTACAAACTTTGGAAATTAATATAGATAATAATACTATGAGGAACAATAGTAGGTTTATAAAGTTTGTAAACTATGATATTTAAAGATTCAACATTTTTTTATGTTTTTAAAAAATTTTCAAACAAGGTGTTGGGCACGCCTATTTGAACGAATTAAGAATTAATAACTAGGCAGTTAGACCAATGAGATAGCCTTAACACTAGATATACCAGCGATTTGAATATATGTCAACAACAAAAATTACATTTGTTACTAATGTATATAAAATAACATTAAGTTTATAAAACGTACTCTCTAATTATAGCTAAAAAGTCATAACATCATTTCTGAAAAAAAATGTTCCCTCTCAAGTTACGCGGATCGGTTACAAAAAGAGTAGGAAAACAGAAAATACCGATTTAAAAAATATATTTTCAGTTTTAAAAAGTTATCGTCATTTTAAAGCTACTACTTCTACTACTACTACACTGAATGGAGTTTTGTTACAAGCATAAACCTTTTTAATGAACAAACGAAAAAATTAAAATATAATAATAAAAGTTATGAGGTTTTTTGTAGATATTTTATTTTGCAATGACAAGCAATACTAATAAATAGAATTTTTTTGCTTCGCTATATTATATATTCTCGTAGCATCCACTTGAACATACATCTTAGAGCTTTCCGATTATATCACACTGAATTAATTTTCATCGTGTCAGTAATAAACATATTTAAATTAACCGTACTGAATGTATGACTCAATGCGAGTGTGTTATTTTATTGTCACGAGGGTAGCATTTCTCGTGCGGCCATAGCCTTGCAAATGGATGACAGTCAACAATTCAGTGTTTGTAAAACTCAAATAACAATTATAAGCGTATATTAAAGCTATTAATAGATATTGTTTGAAACAATAGGTGTAATGACACAATTTCCAAGTTTATTATTATGCAGAAGGAAGTAGGCTGCACAACATTGTAGTACTTTAACTACTGAACTTTGAGGCAAATATGATATTAAATACCGATAACCCTTTTTGCAAGGAGAGCTTCATAAATTGAAGGAAGATTGAAATATTATTTATGTAATGTCAAGGTCATAAATTGAAGACTCCTTAACAAATGAACCGGACTAATAATTTAAAAGACGGATCCTTCTTTCCCAAAGATAACAGAAAATGTACTTTATAATATTTTAATCCATGTTTCGAGATTAAATATGCTCTTGCTGCTCCTACAGGGATTCAAACCTGGGAACCTTGGTCAAGTGGCTATAGGTAGATTGACACATTATTTCTTATTTATTCAGACTTACTATCAGTAATTGCTACGCGATATACAATGATATTTATTTCCTGAAAAAAAAATTAAGAATTTTCACATCAACAATGGTTTGTATCGTTAGAGACCTAACGATACAAACTTCAATTGAAATAAGTATCTAAAAACCGGACTCATTGATCCAATACTATAAAACTACTGATAAATATATGAGACCATTCCATCAATGAAGAAAATCGAACAAGACAATAAGTTTATATAAACATTGGCGGATCGCAAATAAAATCTACTGCCTCTGGGACACAATAAACGTAATCCCGCGGATTCCCCGGGACAATGATTCCGCGAGTATATTGCGAAGTCATTTTTTACTGAAATACAAATGTCGTAATACACAGTAACGGATATTTACGACTAACGGTCTTATACAGAATGGTAATAAGTACTTTTCTTAAGTTATGGAAACAGAACTTTAAAAGAAGAACAGGCTTAAATAGTTGAATAATTTATTAAGTAATTTTGTTCAAATAAAAACCGAAGTAGGTTTAAGAGTGTATTATTATTAGGTATATGTTTATTACAATTTGCTCATTCATAAATTGATCAATTAATTTAAGATAATGATTTGCTTAACTATCACAATACAAAAATAGATATAATATATTTTATAACAGAACCTATCGAAGTAATGAAATTAATTTTAATTAGTGAATTATCCGAACTAGAGAACTGCAAAGAATTTAATAAGAATAGGTAAACGCAGTCACCTTAGTACAAACTTACACGATTGCACTTTAAAGGCTTATAAATCCCTATAAAGGCTTGTTTTAAATAAACGTGAATTATTTCAATATGTTATTTTATTTCACACCCTGCAAAGTAATATAACAAATTAAATGAAATGTCCTTCCAGCTTTAGTCGAGCATAGGGCGGGCGGGCGGCGATCTACCCTCAGTCCGTGTCTGCCCGGCCCGCGCGCCGCTCACCAAACATCGTTACACCAACTCCCACTTGTTAACCGTAACAACTTTGGAAGCCTTGCGTTAGTCGGAAGTGAAGTCAATATTTTGTTAAGACTTTATACTTTTGAGTGAAAATCGGCTTGCTATAAATTGTTTAGATAAGTGGAAGCTTTACCGAACACGTCTTTATGAAAACAAAACAGTATTTTGCAACTACTATCAATGTGTTTAGACATTTAAATGGTTATTTTTTGAATTAGTACTTAATATACTTTGAAAGTAAAAAATAATAATCAATTTATCATTAATTAAAAATCCAAAATTAAATTCCAAATGTATTTCAATAAGTGTATTATGATGTGGTAAAGCACTTTTTCATATATGTGGTACTTCAAGTGAAGTATTGTATATAATGGCGGACAAGCTGAATGAATATCAGGGGGTTGCGGGCCGATTACATGGTGTCAGGGACAGGTATAGAGAACGCTGGGCTGACTGGAAGGAGCAGCATCCTCGGGGCATCAGGGATGTGGTCAAGGAGTCTCTGTTTGGGATACCAAGCTCTGAAGAACCACCGGAAAGGGCATGGCAGGATAGCGAGTACAGCAATCTGTTTAGGTAAGAAACAATCGTTTCTATTTTTGAATTACTTAATTTAAATATTTTAGTTTTTAATATTATAACTAAAATTATCTAATAAATAATAATAATCTCTTTGTTATAAAAACTTTAAAATAAATACAATTGCACGTAGTCTGCTTAAAGCATTTCGTTAATAAAGGTAGAAAATAATTACTATTTTATACATACATACATACTATGATATTTAATTTATCCACAATGTTTTCGTTGTAATGCGACATTTTACATAAAATATGAATACAAAAGGTGAAGTGACATCGTTAGTCCGACGTCTAATTAGGGCTGCTAATCTCTCTGTATAAATTAAATTTGTGAGGCTACACAAAATCCTGTGATACTATATATACAATCAATATGATTATATATACATACAATATATACAATCGATAGACAGTATTTGCTTATTTTTAGTTTTATATGTGGTGGTATGTAAGTCTTCTCTAACAAGCGAGAGCACGCAACCTTCCGCCTGCATGCACATTTCCTGATGCGTATATGCGTATACTTTTGTATTTAATCGTACGGGCTTAATAGCGACCTACAAGGCTTGGTTCGAATTTTTATTCCTGTAGCCGAAAATAATTTTTAATTTAAAAAGTTATATCATTTGTGTTTTACGAGCTTTTACTTCAAATTTGACGCAAAAATGCACAGAATTAGTTAATTATTGCTAACCGAATCTTTATACTGCATTTCCGCGTCGATCATATCATACATCTCCAGGACTGAAGCACTGTTTCAACACAATTACAACTAATTATACTATTACAAAATTACAATTAATTTACACTGGAATAATCGGCGGTGTGTTTCCCCTGCTTTGTTCAGTGTCAGTTCATTTTGGATTAGTTTTTGAAATATTTAGTACGATATCTTAATTATGTAGTGTATGTAAAAAAGCCCAAATTACGTTGAAGTAACTATATAATAGGATGTAGATGGCAGTGTGCTCTGTTAGCGAGGTAGTTAACCAGCCTTGTCGGTTAAATGGGTTTACATGTCACCTTTTCAATGTGTCAATTCGCATGACAAAAATACTCTACGCAGTGACTGTTTTAGTAAGTTTAATAATATTTATCCTACTTTAAATATAAAGTAAACAGTATTAAACCGAATGAAAAGCAAAATACGGAATGCAAAATAGCAACCCACAAAAAAGAAATTTAAGTACCTATATTTATTAGTAACAATTTTATAAAGTCGGCAAGCAGTGGAATTTGATCAAATTTGCCACAATTTTAATTTCAATAAAGATTGAAATTACCATTATATATGTAATTAGTAATGCCAGAAAATGTCACGGACATAGTATGACGTATTTAACAAATAATATAATTATAATAAAAGCACATCTCTATAGTCAAAAGTTGAAGAATATAATGATATAATAGGTATTAGGTATAAGTATCTACAATACATATAGTAGAATGTATTTTTAGTTAAAGAAGATACAATATTTAATTAACAATAGCGAAAAGATTATGTCATTATTGATTATTATTTGAATGTTGAATATGTAAATTAAATAATTGAACTAATAAGGTGTTAAATAAGTTATGAACGATATTCGATATAATAGGTATGTTGAATTATTAATTACCTATTATAAATAAAATTAAATTTTATTTGAAGTATCTACCCATCTCATATATATTGATACTTGCACAATAATACCTATAATAAATACCTAATATAATACAAAAAATATTTAGAAAAAATTATAGCAAAAAAATATGACGAAGTAATTTGATACATTCAAATAGTTTAATTAATTAAAAATGTAACATTATTAAAACTACTCCAGGTCACCTTACACTTTCAAGTTTTCAGTCAGTGAATGTGATATAACTAGGTCAATGGAATTTTTAGGTTTTCCTTATTGACAAAAAGACGGAGATTGATCGAAAAGTTTTGTGGCGTGCAAGGTGGAGAGAAATGTATGCCTTAGGTTTATAGAAGAACTTATCATAAGTTTTATTCCCATAAAACGGTAAAGAAATTACATAAAATATCCAAAGCAGAGACTCTCAAGAGCAAATTATTTTCTTTTAGGAGGAAAAGTCGCATTGAACTCATGCGTATATCAGCGGCCGTGATGGGGATAGAATTCTCATATGCAGGAGAGACGGCGTTCGTCTCCCCAACCCTACTGCAGATAGGAGTACCGCATCAACAGATGACTTTGGTCTGGGCACTTTCTCCCCTCATAGGTTTTTTCATGACTCCACTCTTGGGCTCGCTAAGCGATAGATGCAAGTCCAAATTTGGGCGAAGAAGACCGTTCATCGTTTTGATGTCTTTCGGTGTATTACTTGGTAAGAGAAGTTTTTTTTTATATAACGGTCTAATAATTTCGCTGTTTAACTTGTTTGTCAAAAGAATAATCTCGAAAACGGACGGAACATTAAAACACTGGGGTTATTATTATCTTCGATTACTTTGTTTACCGTCACTTTAAACCGGTATTACTTATAAGCCGGATAAAAAGACAGTATCTATGTTTTAAGCAAAAATATCTCAAGTAGTTTTACTGATGGATCGATATTTTATCTATTTTGTGCACATCAATATAAGTTTAATTTAATTTGAATTAAAATTTCAGGTTTGATCTTAGTGCCAAATGGGGAATCAATAGGATATGCGTTAGGGGACGAGAGACCAGAAAACAAGACTGGTGTACCTTCAGTCCTGGGACCGAGGAGTGTTGCGTTAGAAGAAGATCACCCCAACTATCATCCGTGGGGTGTTCTGTTCACAATTCTTGGGACCGTGTTCTTAGACTTCGACGCTGATGCGTGCCAGAGCCCGGCACGCGCTTATCTACTTGACGTGACAGTACCAGGTCAGCTATGTTTGATATTCTGTAGAGATCTCATGTATGCTTGCACTAGTTTTTTCGTGTTAAGGTCATTATCAAATGGCCGCACTGGCCTTGATTATGTTGTGCACAGACTAAGTTCAGTGTCATTCTTTTATTACAATACGAATACAAAAATACAGACACCATTTGTGAATTTATAGAATCGAAATTTATTACAATGAAGTACGAATGTAAAACAATGGTTTAGATTAAGAGGAAATTACTTATTTGATGAATTAAACAGTGTACAAACACTTTTTTATTGAACTATTTGAAATTTAGTAAAAATTAAAGTATTTACTTCGGAACAAAATTTTATAAAAATAGATGACTTTGGTTTCTCATGCGCTTGTTTTCCCATATATATATATAGTTCTAAACAAAAATACCCCACTCGATCGGTAAGCCAAAAATTTTTTACGCCCCTCTTTGGAGCCCCCTTTAAAACACTAAAAAATATTTTTTTGTCAATTGCTTGGCTTCTGGTCAATAAGATGCATTGTCTGTGCAAATTTGAATACCGTTTGGCTGTGAAACTTGTATGACAGAAGACGTACGGCCAGTCAGACACGCGAGTGATAGTAATAGGGCTCCGATCGGTACGGAACCCTAAAATTGTGAAGACATTAAACTAGTACTGTTTAATGAATTTTCGTAAGCGGTTTGTTTTAGGAAAATATCTTTGTTCACTGTTATACTAAGTAGCTGATATACTGTGCTTTTTCCGTGAAGGATAGTCGTTACCCAGCAGTGAGATGTTTTATGGGCTGCTGATGCATCTATGATGATGATGCTAATTTTCTGATACTATTTGTACCTACTTGAAATTAGCTCGTGCTTTTATTAACAGGCGACATGCTATACTTTTTCAGTTAAGCGATACTATACTGAATTACGGTAATTTCTAGATATGTCCAATCACGACCGATCACGACAAGTCGTTGTTGCGGTCGTATTGTTAATTGCCAATTTGCTATTGAATCAAAAAGACTGGTTTAAATTTAGCCGTTATTAAAAGTACCTTGTACATTAATTAGATAAGAAGTAAGATCTTATTAGTATAAATGTAATTTTGGAGATTGTCAATAAGCTAAAACCGAAATGCCTTCCCCGGTTCTCTTTTATTAGAGTCGTATGATAGTTACCCCACTTATTTCAGGTGTTGATAGTTATATTCGTAAATAATATAGTTGACTTCAGTTAAACTATTTACAATATTAACACGATAACGAGATACCAAATATATTTAGAGGAGTGAATTTAATTCTAATTGAAAATAAATTGAAAGATTTTTAAGCTGAAAGTGCTACTATCGTGTAAATAACTTCCTTAGTTTTATAAACTTTTATTTATGACTTGATTATTTAGACAATTTTTCTTTTAATATTATTTTGAATATAAATAATGAGTAATAGTTTTATAGGCATTCATATTTTTTTGTTTTATTAAATTGTTTAAGTTCTTTTGAATGTACTTACAATCCTCTCAAATATGAATGAAGGTTTGAGGTGAAATACGATTAACTTTTTTTATTGTAACAACTGTGTTTTTAAGTATAACATATTTCTTATTGTTGGTTGTCGACACTTTGTCAGACAATCATCTCCTCTAACAATGACTGGCTGAAAAGCAAAGCCTAAGCCGGGAGTTAGTTGTCAAATCGCTAGCCTTTTTTATCTTGCTTAGTTATATATTGTTAAGATTAAAGACTTTATGATTAAGAAGACACTTATTCAATTGGTTAGATTTGCTTAGAACTGGGAGATTGTGTTAAGTGTACCACATTTCCGAGCCAGTGAGTAAAAAGAATAATAATTTAAAAAAAAAAATATAACTATAACGGTTAAATAGTAGATGAAGATTGCATGAAAATCATATCCGAAAATATTTTTAAAGATGTCTATGTTGACATTCCAAGTTGATATAATAGAATCTAGTTTTGAGGAATCCTTCACCCATTTTGATTGCTTTAGCGATCACAAAATATTTAACTAGTACAGACGACACAGCGCGTGATTATTATTTAGTTATGCTTTAAGATTTCATTTTTCAGCAGACTTAAACTAGGTTACTTACAAACTTCATGTTACGGTATTTTCTGGATACGCTATATTATGGTAACTTTAAAATATAGAATTATTCATCATATAATGAAAATGACAATGATTCAATAGTTGAAGGTTTGATTAATAGGATATTTACGTCCTTTCTTCAGGATTTTAAGGTCGTTTTCACTACAAACGTACATAAGACCAGCATAGTTAGTATCTCTCACAATGTAAGAAGACTTCAAACTGTTTTGACTTATTTAAAAAAAAAAAAAATCTTTACTAACATCGAATATACTATATAACTATAGTATAATAGGGAAGACTACGAAAACAAAAGCATGATTTTATAAATTAAAAAAAACTCATTGGCTTTTAAGACTGACACAAAAGGGAGTCTAAAATTGTCTGGAACGAAATAAAGGGTGTAAATCTGGATTACACATGTGTTTCTCAATAACCACAGCGAACATTGCGGTTATAAAATTATTTGATAAATCAAGGTTTTGAATAAACTTTAATGGTGCCATCTAAAGGAAATTATTATAACAAGTCGTGTGTAATAGATTGCAAATTTTGTTATATATTTCTTATATTATGTCAATAATATGTATAGTTCAATTTTAACTTACGCTTACGCGAAACGAAAATGAATAGAGATAAATTCGTTGCCATTTTTCAACAGGGTTGTCTCTTCGTCTTAGAATGATCTATTTCGTTAACATTATTTACTACCAATTGATGACTACCTAATAATTATTAAAATCTTAGTAAACATAACGTAAATTAATACTTCCAGGTATTGTAATTAAAGAGATTTTAAAAAATATTTTGAACATAATCACGATCAGAGCATGCCCTGCGGTTCATTTAGTCACACGTCGGAAGCATGTAATAAGACTGATACAAAATTACATAAGAACAAAGTAGACGCATCACACACAAAACTAATTTGTGCTTCAAATCTAAAACACACAAAGACGAGTGATTTATGACAGTATTTGGACTCTAGGTTGAGTATGACGTTGGCCAAGAAAAGTTGATTCTTGTTGTGTATTTATTATTATTCTTTTTAGGTATAAAGCTATTTTTATAATTAGCAGAAATTGACTTAGTGATAGGCGGGAAGATAAAGAAACAATGTTGAGAAACGAAGATGATTTTTTCAAGGAAATAAAGAATATGACCGAAATTTTTTGTATTAAAATTTATAAAATACTTTTTATAATTTTACTTATGCACTTTATATAAGTTTCTGTCGATATGTTATATATAAATATAATAACACTAAATGAAAGTTAGTAAAATGGGGTTTAATGATACGGTTGAGTTTCAAGATGGGATTCACAGCTTGAAACAACTCAGCAAGAGTCATGAGCATAATTGTTTAACATTGTAATAAATGTAATACTTATATTGTTATAATAGTGATTGGGACTGGCATGAAAAGTTCAAATTTCATTATTTTACAGAGGACCACGCGAAAGGGCTCAGCACGTTCACCATCATGGCTGGCTTGGGTGGGTTTTTGGGATACGCTCTAGGTGGGATCAACTGGGATGAAACCAGATTAGGTAAGAGTTCCTTATAAATATTTCGCAGAATTATTCTGCATTAAAATTAGCTGTAAGTTAAAATTGAATGTTTGACAAGTACGTTAATTGTAATATCATAGAATACATACAGCTGCGTACCTAATGTTGTTCCCTAATGTTATTTGTTATAAGCCCGCCGGCGAGTTCATGAGTGATTAAAGGTTAATAATTAGTAGCAGACAGTTGCAATCAAAACTACTTACCGAAGTAGCGCAATATCTCCATTCATTCGGCTTTTACAATGAAGTATGGCGCAACTAGGCATTTTTTGTAATTTCTCCTATCTTCTCGATACGTAAACGGTCGGCAGATACGTCAATTTCGCAATGCATAAGTTGAACGGCTGCTATAAATTTGGACACTCATCACTGTATAATTTGTTCCAACAGAAAAATTCTCTAAAAATTTAGGATGTTTTTTTGACAGAATTCAATTAAACGTCGTTTAAATTGACGTTTGTAACTGTGTTTATTTTTAATGAATATTTGATTGTTTTCGTTTTGAAACCTTATTACATTATCATAGTGTGATTACTATTTTAAATTTAGTCACAATTTTTATTAGATAATTTATTTACCAACCCGTAAAAGTTTCCAAACTCCAAACATTTTAAGCCACTAGATATATGATTGATGATTCTAGTACTTTGTTTTTGATTGCTTCTCGAAAAAACACTCAGTCTATGGTCAAGCAGTTGTAGGGCGACATTGTGGTGTAGTATTACCAAAAGTTTCTGTTATCTTGAATAAACAGTTCTTAGAAAGTATAAACAATTGTTTTTCATTACAATTATTATAATAGAAAAATTCTTCTTATCCATACAATATTATAGTAGGACCTATTTAAATAAAATGTATGAAACAGCTTATTAAATATAGTGTTGCATTTAAAATATCATTATGAATTCAGTAGCGTACTTAAAATTTGATCAATTTGTATAATGTCAAGATGATCCAAAATATATTGTGTTCAATATTGTGGTCCTTAAATGATAATTTACTGCAAATAGAGAGGTTGTTTCGTAACTTAACTGTGACTGATTCTGTAGGTTAGCTGTATTTAGTTTCAGATCGGAAGTATTTGATAATAAACCATTAAGCCAATAAAGATCTTTTATAAATATACCTACGAAGAACAATATAGTGTTACAGTACCCCTATAATTTGACAACCGTTTGGTCGAGTTCCTGTTCAAATCCTGGTAGGGGTTTAGACGATGAGTACGAATAACTTTTCACGAGTTATAGATGGATGTTTATATGTTTACTTAGTACATTTCTGATATTTATTTACATATTATACTATGTACATTATTCCGTTGTCTAGTATCAAAACACAAGCTCTTAATAATGCCTAATTTGGGCTAGATAATAGGAGTCAGTGTGAGAAATTTTATTATTGTTATAATTTGATCCATCACGATAGTGTTTGTCTTCAGCTGTCAAATTGTATTCAAACAACATCAGCGCGTCTGTTGTGTAGTATTGGAAACAATTTTTTAAATATGGGGTTATCAGCTGAATGCAACTACCATCGATATGTCTCAATACTATTGAAACTCAAAGTAACAACAGAAAGTCTAAAAACATATATGTACCAATGATTAAATACCAATATTACTACTCAATCAAAGATAGGCATTGACTAAGGAGACACTGAATATTTTAAATGTATCGTACGTATTGCAAGCTACAAAGTTTTGTTATCTCTAATTCCAGGTGAATTATTCGGTGGCCACGTAAGAGCAGTTTTCTCCCTGATCACGATAATATTCGTGATTTGTGTGTCTGCTACGATAACTAGCTTCAAAGAGATACCACTGGAGGAACTGAACTACCAGGACGAGTTTAGAAAGCTAGCGCAGCATGAGCGAAACCAGGAGAGCTTCGAAGCCGACGATCAGAGCTTAGAAAAGACCAATATGAAGACGAATGCCACTTATGGATCTTTGAGTCATCAAGAGGTACTTAAATTATTATTTCAATATATACCAAATATTGTTTAATATTTAAAATTATTAGTTCCAAAAAACTTGTAGACGCTACTAATAGGTAGTTTATAATTTTTGTAACTTTTATTCAATGTAAATGAATAAAGCAAAAACACAATAAGAAATAAAATTAAATGTACCTTCTGGGGGCGCTCTTAACAAAATATGTTTATTTTATTTTAATAGATATATAAAAAGACAATGATATATGAATCAATTTAATCGATTTGAATGAGTCAAATCAACCGATTTGATTCATTTATCAATTGCCACCAATTTTCATCTTCCAGAGCGGTGCTGCCCTCAACGCACCAGAAGCTCCTCATAGCAGCCAGCACTTGACCCTCAGTCATTACCTAAAGTCCATTGTGGTAATGCCAAACTCTTTGCGAGTGGTTTGCCTTACCAATCTCTTCTGCTGGATGGCGCACGTGTGCTACTCGTTATATTTCACCGACTTCGTTGGAGAAGCTGTCTTTGGTGGAAACCCTGCTGTACGTACATATTCTTAATATTTATTTATCTATGACTAGTTGATCCGGTTAACTTTGTATTATCTACAAACTACCACTAACGCCATCTATAAGATATAAGAGGAAGAAGAGGAATGAAGATTTAAATTTTAGTGTATGTTCACTTTTTGTATTAGTTAGTTATTTTATTTATCTGTGTAAGATACCCCGATAACGGAAAAAATATTCACAGCTTATTATAATTTAATTGTAATAAAAATACATGTGAACCTAGTTTACCTAAAAATAAATACAATATTAGGTCATAGGTACCAAGTAAATATCCTGCAATGTACTTAGTTACTTACCTACATTTATCTATAAGTTGTCCAAGTTTAGGATTGACAAAACTATTTTTATCTAGATTTATTGTTGGTATTTAAGAAAAGAAGTCCAATTTCCTAATAAGTGTCATAAACTTTTTAAGGAATTATAATGTGATGCCTTAGCTTCTGCTCGCCTTACATCTTTAGGTAGATAACAATACTAAAAAGTACAATTGCCCATCTAAACGTTCCAGGCACCAGTGGGCACGGAGAGTCGTATCGAGTATGAAGCAGGCGTGCGCTTCGGATGTTGGGGAATGGCTATGTACTCATTGTCCTGCGCATGCTACTCTACTATCATTGAAAAGTTAATCAAACGATTTGGGTAAGTAAATTTGAACACAGAACACTTAATCAAGTACTTTGTGTAGAAGTTTGTGACGAGTTTGTTTGCCTCAAAGAGATTATGCCCATGTGTATTCCTACGCAAAACAAGTTTGGTTTTCAAACTTATCGAAAAATTTTCCACAACCACAATAAAGACAAGACATTTATCAGCCTACAAAAACAGTCTACTACTGGATATTTGTATTATTGGGCTTATTCGTCTTCTAAGACTGTTTGATCATTACGACTTAAAAGATCTATCGGCTGTCTGCGTTTGCTGAACCACTCAAGTACCTAGGTACTTGCTTATTGTCGTTAATAAAAATAAAAACTTAATCTGATTAAAGATGTTTTGAACATAATCTAGATCTCGGTAGTAATTTTCACCCTTCAACTTGATAGTAAACATTTCCTAGTAGAAGCGGTAATGAGATCAGAAGAGGCGGCCCTTGACTTTCAGACACGCTTCCCGGCTGCATTGCGAGGGCTTCCAACTGATTTATAAATCAATACCGCTTAGCTTATGATTTAGTATTTCCTCATCTCTTACAATTTCATAGTATGCCATAAAGTTTTTAGGTACCCCACTTATTTAGGTATAGATGATATTGAATTTAAGGATTCTGATGGATTGGGCAACATTTGGAAAACTACTTCGTATCCTCTCTTCGTCTATTCCACAGAGCCAAAAGTGAACAGTCTTCAATCGCGTCGTTCCTGTGACATGGTGTTGAAACAAGGTCACTAATTGTACAACTGGTTCACAAGTTAAAAGTCGCTAACCGACTCCTTTTAACAAGATTAGGAAGATTAAGGTGTACTGCACTTTATTTTGAATTTAGAATGTGGTTCTAATACAACTTCCTCGTTTGATGGTTCAATAAAAAAACTACAAGTTTATTATTTACTGATTGTCAAATAATGACTTCACTTGTAAGTGTTTTTTAAATCAATAGTCGTATATGTATATAGCTGTCTGAACATTAGTATAAAAGTTTTGTTTAATTTTGTGCACGTTATTGTCATTAGCAGTTAGGTTCGAAAAACTCATTATTTATTAAAATTCTTTCTAAGCACAGAGTGCCGATGCCGCCGCGCCCGCCCCGTGGTGAATTCTAATGACTGATTATGATAAAAATAGCATTGTATTTATCTCCTATACTCTTAAGTAGTATCTTTAATGTTCTATAATATATATGTATATATTTTACAACTGTGTACTTAGCCAGAGGTCACGGGTTCGAAGCCCGGTAGGGGTTGCTGATATCATTTCCATCATTATTTTTAGCTTACAAAAACCTATGATTTGGTATACCCAACCCAGTTGGTATACAACCATAGAGTTGGGTACACAACTCTTTCCTACTGCGGTAAGAAAGTATTGTACCAACCCACATGGTATCATGCTAGCTTCATCCAGTGGGGTCACTATTCCAGTTTACATTCTCTTAATTAAATTATCCACATCTTTGGTTTTCTTAGAGATCGTACTGCTTACGTTATCTACGTCCATCTTTCAGTGCTTGCAACAGTCTCAGATTTTGCGTAAATTGAAATCAATAATTTTAACAAGATGTTTTGATCATTTCCAGAGCCAAGAGAGTATACGTAGGTGGTCTCTCAACATACAGCTGTGGCATGTTCCTTCTATGCGCTATACGAGCGCGAGCAGCTGTGTTGCTGTTTAGTTGGACAGCCGGCATCATGTACTCCACGCTGTTCACCATGCCGTATTTGCTGGTGGCGCATTATCACGCTACTGGAACGGTAGAGCACTTATATTTTGTTGGCTAATTAACTATTACCAGGTACAGTTGAGGTCTCAACTCCTTATTTCTTTCGTTATAAGATTTCTTATTGAATACTATCAAGAAATAACTCCACAGTGAGAATATAGTATAGATAGAAATAAGTATTGTCACACACTACGCAGCTATGGTGTAAGGTGGTAGTATAGACAGAAATAAATATTGTCACACACTACGCAATATAAATATTGTAAAATTATAATAAAAATATCTTTTTTTTTAAATTATTTCGAACATTTATTTCGAACAATGCAGGTTAATGATGTTAAACCATTACTGTAGCCATGCCCTTGTCGTCACAAAGGCTAGATATCTCGTAAAATGGAAGGAAAAGAGCAGGTATTATATCGATAGCAAAAGAAAACACATGCTGAAAAATTCATCCTTCTTGAAACACTTATTCCTTCTAGAGGCCTGTAAAAGTATCAGGACCTACAGCTACGCATTCTGCAATATCATTATAATCTGATTGCGATAGAAAAAAGATTAAAGCAACTTTCAATATAATCGGTTCCGGATGGGAAAATTTATTTTTTTATCTTTCCTCCTTGAAGACTTAGCAACGCTGTGGAGAGTAACCACCAACACGCATTGTACCAACGTGATAGTGTTACAGCCCAAACTGGTCATGGTGTTTTTCCGATATCGGAATAGACCTTGCTATATTGGTTGCCATTAATAATAAAGAACACAAAATTTAACAAGGAAAGGCTTAAATGACATGTGCGAGAGAAAATAATCTTTTCTTGAATATTGTATCTGTAGTAGTTTGTAAGCATCAATATATTAAATTGAGTGACAAATAATGCTAATAATATTTAACTACACTATACCGCAATTTATTTATTTTACCAACCATGTCATCGGTTAACTGTTTCCTATATATTCAGCAGCCAGATATAAGGTTATAAAATTTTTGATTATACTAGATACTAACTAAAAAAAATTAGTGGTCGTTAAATTTATTGATAAGTCACTTCTTATTTCTTTTTACCTACTACTCATATATATGGAATACATTAGCAGTAAAATACCCGATTTTAACTCACACTAAGTACAGTACACAATTAGTATAATTAGTGGTATTTGAAATAAATTAACAGTGCTAGATTTCCAGCGATGATGTATACTATTTTGTCAATCACTGTTGATAGTAATAAATAACAATATGTTGACTTGACGGTCACACTTACAAAACAAATCTAATATTCACAAGCTTCGCCCCTGTGATCACGATACCGACTATGCATAATACATCAAAGAACCGCTGTGAAGTTTGCCTGCCTTGTTATTACACATTAAAATTTAACTGAAATGCGAAATATTTCACTATAACTGATTGGTATGAAAGTGACAAATGAACTCATTTTATTATTTAAATTAAAGTTTGTTTACCTTACAGTACCTTATAATAGATACATTTTGATATAAACTAATTCTTTTAATGATGGTGGCGTGTGGGTTTTGGGGTTTGACCGTTGCTTCATTAATGGAGAACTTAAAGCGTATTTTAAACATGAAGAATCTTTGTGACCTCAAAAGTCTTAATCAACCATGGAGTAAGTTGCATTGTTTTCGTAATCGAAACTAAAACTGAACCTCAACGCTAACGTGTAGGTACAGACGGCGACAGTGCCTACACAAAAGCGCATTAACATTTTAGTTCGATATCACGCTACTAGACTATTTACAAAACAGTAATTAATAAATAGTACTAAATAATAAGAATGTTTCCAATATACACAACTATTATTTAGCCCAAATTATGCATCATTAAGAGCTTCTGTTATGGTACTAGATAGCAAAATGTATATAAATATCTGATTTATACCAAATAAACATCCATGACTTGCGACCAAATATTCTATTAATCAAACAACTCTGCCATTACTGGATTCGAACCCGGGACCTCTGGCAAAGTAGACAGAGGTCCTGACTTCTTGACCTGACTAGACGGTCGCCTACTGAAGTAGTAGCAACCGTACTATGAACGCAGTAGTTGGTGTGACGTGGCACTTATATATATATTATTTTCTTTTTTTATGTGATCAGATTGTGTGTCTAAATTATCGTATAATACTTTAAAATCATATACTTAATGTAATGTTACAATTGTTTACTAACTTGTTATTCTAGTGGGACAGCGCAGGCGGTGGTAGTGGCCAGGAGCGTGGCATCGGCACAGATGTGGCAGTGGTGAGCAGCTGCGTTTTCGTGGCCCAGCTGTTCGTGTCGGTGATTATGGGGCTCGCAGTAAAAGCCATGGGCACCACCGCCGCGGTCGTCGCCGTCGCCGCAGCCCTCGCCGCTGCTGCTGCTGTCACAGCTACGAAGATTACTTATCTTGACTTATAAAATGATTCTTCATTAAAAAAAAATGGAATTGCTTTCTTCTGTGGCGTGGTGTTGTGTCTTCATTATCAGAAGAGGTAACAAACTTTGACAATCAACGTCAAATTGTTCCTGATAAGACACAAATTGGGGTTACTAAGTGTTTAATAAACTTACTTACTCCATGTTACCTCATAATGTAAATTTAAGGGCAATTAAAAGTATAATATGTTATATTAGTAATGTCAGTTCAGTCTGCACTATACTAAACCTTGCAGCTATATCAAAACATAATCACTAAAATCATAACCTATATCTACTAAAATAAATAATACACTTTATAAAATATGTACGTCTATAAAATTATTTATTAATAGGCCATATAAAAGAGATGTTGATTGCCAGTATTACACTTGCAATCTGTGTTTTTGATTATTTAATAAATATTGACGGATTGGTAAACTTACTTATTTTAACTGTTTCTACAAAATACCTTACTTTTAATTAGCTGTCTATCCAATAAAAATTAAGGTATTTTGTTTATTAAAATATAATTTTATTTTATATACACGTAGTCGATAGCACTCCCCGATCACTGTATTGTCGTACGATTACGACAAAAAAAATCTTAGAATTTGATTGTTATGTATTAAGTATTATGAAACTTTATTATTTTTGAAACAAATCGATTGCAATTGGTTTTTCCCAAGAATTAGTCTAATGTTATTATTGTACTGAAAAACCTTGTTTGTTAGTTAGTTTAATGAATTATTTTTTCTTCATAATGCGATTCGAAACGCGTGATATCGTATTGATAATGATATCGACCACCCATCACAGTAACGATTTATTTTAAGTTAGTTTAATATAATATTTTACTTAATTATGTTTTACGTTTGGAAAAGATATGAAATTTGAATTATTTCAATGTCTTTTAATGGAAGCATTAATGTTTAACCGTTACCGACAATATCGTTTTGATATTGTTTATTATAAACTACAAAATTCATCTCATTATCATATAAATTTATCTCAACGTTCACTAACGAATTATGTTTTATTTAATTAAATAAATTATTTGCAGTGCGACAAGGTAAGTCGTTTTCATTTTAAAAAGATAACGATTGAATTGAGTTGTAAATAGTATAAGATAAACTTGATATATTTGCGATAAAAGCTTCTAGGTATAATAATCTTATTTAATGTTTACTTTGTAAGAAAATCTCGTACTAAGATATCAAAACATTGTATTGTCTGTAAATTTCTCTAAAAAATAGGTCATATGTTATATAATTTAGAGGTATAAGTACCGTTTCAGATCTCAACATATGTGATATTTAAATGATTTTATTATTTTAATAAGTAAATGAATATATTGTAAGGTTTATTGAAATTGTATTTATCGTAGATAATTTGTCCATTATTAAATTGCTTGTGAATTATTTAATGAATATTAAATTATACACCGTAATGGAAAATTAATTAACGGTTTTATTATCGGTTTCTGATAGATCCTAGCCACTCATGTCAATCTGTTTTCATTGTATTGAATATTATTTTAAACCAACGATATTATTTTAAATTTGAGTTTCGATATATATATTTATAATATCAAAATTAAACTAATTGCCATAATATTTTAATTTCTCCCTTTATTTAAAATAATATTGAAACAAAATTCCTTCTATTTTCATTAATAAGTTCATAAACATTCAACTATAAACACGACAATTTTCATTTTTTAATTGTGAAAGAAGGCCTTTTCTTATAAGCCGATTTACCTTAAACCATATTTAAAAATGAATTTCAACGTTGTTATAAAAACTTATTATTGAATATATATTTGAATATATATTTTCATTTTGTAAAATCATTTTGCCTTTCGTTGCTTGAAATATCTGTGGGCTTTGTGATTTACGAATACGATAATATAATGGTATAACAAGCACCAGTGTAACCATTTCTGTCACTGATTTGGTCTTAAATATGGGTCAACAACATCAGATAGGTGGACTGGAACAGTTTTGACCATATTTTATGTAAGATAATATCAAAATTACATAGGAAAACATACTGTTTCTCCATAAATAGGCCTATGTTGTCTATGTAAACCTTTATATTTGTAAAATTTATATATTTGTTGGTTATGTTGGAACGACATAAAATACAATGGAAACAATGATTCCATAAGATATAAAACTTAATTATACACTATAAATAATGATGTTCCAAAACTAAGCACATTCATTTACTGGCAGCAAGTGAAAGATAACAATGGGTGTTCTAGAAAGAGTTTGGAAAAAATTGACTAATAACAAAGCTTTAGAAAGAGCTAGTGGTCAATTAGAAATCATTTTCTTTGAAACCGTTTATCGAGTCACGTATTTAGTAGGTTCGAGAAAACATTTATTTATTTCTATCGACAACAATATTTTAAGTTAGAAACTTATATTATTTGTTTAAATGAGAAATCAAAATTATCTTAGTTATCTAAAATTATATCTCATAATGACTGATATTCATGATATTCAGAACTTACAAAAGAGATAACTATTAAGCATTTGCACTTGTACGCAAATTTAGCAAGTGTTTTCATTAAATAGTACATTACCGCAGAGGCCAGAAAAAAGGCATTAATGGACAAACGTGTAAATTACTTCCACTTTTCTTAAAATATGCGTAAATATTTTTATTAAGTAGTATAGAGGCACAACTTTTTATTTGAGAGTACAATTACTATTGAAAATATTGATTGACGAGCAATAAACAACAATAATTTATCACGTACCAGAATGGCCCCTTTGTTTTTTTCCAATAAATAGCTTTCAATTTGCAACCCACTTCTAAATTTAAATAAAACTGAATATTTATCTTCTTGTTAGCCATGTAGAGAGTAATAGATATTTACATTTTAAAATTACACGGCAGCCATGAGTTAACATAGTGATTTCATGATCAAAACACGACAGATATTTGGATTTTCGTGCAACTCTTGCTAGCCGCTGCTTGCATTTACCCAATACAACATTTTTGAATTATTTCGAATAAAACGGTCAAAATAATTCAATATAAATTTCAAAATAACTCAAATTTTCAAGCATGTTTGAAAATAATTAATTAAGACAACCTTATCGACTCGTTTTATGATATCTTGTGTTTCTTGTATTGAAAATGGCTATAATTGGAATGCAAAAAAGGGATATCAGTCTTCCAATAAGTACCCACAAAATAATGTTGCTAAAATCTTAAATTGAACTAGTTATATTTACGCTCTATTGACTTTGTAATTGTTTAAGATATTTATATACAACTCCATTTCATTCGTTACTTGAAAAAATGGAAAAAAACTTTTATAATTGTTACTCTTCATTGAACTTAGGTACCAAATGAAATTAAGTAAAATATTTGTTTTGATATTCAATAATACTCTACTATTCTTTCCTCGGTTTAAGAGGCGATAACATTTTCAAAGGCTGAAATGTAAATTTAAGTTCAGGGCAAATCAAAATATGTATCTGGAACTTCTCCGGTAATTCTCATGCGTCTAAGAGCATTTATTATGATAAAATGTAAATTTTGACAGGCATATCATCAGCTGACGACGACCTTCCATACTTGGTCTATAGCAGCACCGTCAAGCTGTTAGTAGCATTGTTGTTAGTCGGCGAAATATGGTACGCCTTCACCGAAAACTCGAACCTTGACGAGATTGCTACCAGCATCAATACGACCCTCATACAATTCATCACTATGTATCGATACAGGAATATGGTAAGTAAAGTTCTCTTTATGTTAACAACTTCTCTATTCTAGTGTAAAGAGAACGAATAATGAAAAACATGTTTCTAGTCAATGAATAACTTATTGAGTCTAGGTGGTCTTGAACCGATCTTTGTATATTTTTTTTCGTTTACGGATACCAGGGGTCTTAACTCGTTTATACATATATAAAACATATTATATAAAATAAATAATTACTACCAATACCAATGAATTTACTTTATGATATAAATTTTAAAAAATTTCAAAGAGTATGAAGTTCTATGTGAGAGAATAGTCTCGCAGAAGGAGGCGACAGCCTCCCATACCCTGGTAGTGAACACCAAATGCCGCACATAGCTCGCGGCGCTCGCTTCGCCAGGCCGGGTATTCAATAAGCGTATGCTTAGCCGTATCATGAAGTGTTCTTTAAAGTTCCACCGAGTTACCAGGCTGAGGTACTCCAGATGTACCTTGACGGAGATCCAGGATCTCTCTACTTGGACCTGGAGCCCTAGTGGTAAAGTACTATAGAGATTTTAGAGTCTTGGAGTATAAATATCTAAAGTATAATAAAACAATTAAGTTTCAAATGAGATCATAAGATATTGTGTAGAGGCAAAAAATTTTGTGGAGTTAACATAGATGTGACAGTTGTTGTGGTCTTGGACAAACTGGAGCCACCTTCCTGGGGGACACTTTTGACCATACGGCTGAAGTACGAACAGCTAAAGTATGACAGTTGAAGTTTCATCTCCTCGAAAAGCTGCACTTAAATATAGAAAAACATTTATGGATGGTCTCTCATACTCATACGTGCCCACAAACACTTGATGGGCACTAGCAACCAGTGTTTTATACACTTCTATTTGCATCTAGTTACTTTAATTTTAATACAGAAAAATATAGTAACCTTGCTTATAGGATTTATTTTATTATTAAATTAAAAGTACGCTCTGAAAGGAGGGATATAAGATTCTTTGGGACACAAACATATAGGGGAGGAAATAGTAATAATTGACAGCGACCTTCTGTAAGGTGTAAGGACTATTCTCCAGGCGGGTGCTCTAATTCGAGTGTAAATTACCACCAAGCCTCTCTCTCTCTAATTAAAAATGCATATTGTAGCACAGTAAGTACTAAGATTAAATACCACCGAAACCCTTTTCAAAGTGAAGTAGTACATTACTTAATATTAAATTATTTAAGTTTCTACATAGGTATTTCAGTAAGACCTTATTAGGGCAATTGTTAGAATAAATTTAAAAAGATTGTATTATTTTAAACGTATTCAAAAAAGTATCGTATCTATTTTATCTATTGAGTCGCATTCGTATGCGACATAATTAGTATACAATTTACTCATGGAGACTAACTACTACATACCAATAGATCTGTATTTTGCGACTTAAAAAATCACTTGACAGTAGATATTTAGTAATCAAATGTATCTTTTCCACCATCACCATCATCATCATTATCGTTTTAGGTTTTCATCTTTGTGTGTTGGGATTTTTCTATTAATATTACTTTGTTAGGACACCATGTATATTATACAGATAATCTAAGTCTGAGTAACAAGCAAACAAGGATATGAACGACGAAAGATACTCAGATTCAGAATATACAAATAAACATAGCAAAAAGGAAGTCATATATGGTAATAATGTCACATGTTTACTGTTGCTACTTACAATTGGCTTATTACAATGGATGACGTAATCTTTAAAGAATAACTAAGTTTGCATAAAAATCATGTAGGTGTTTTCTTTTGTTAATCTTTTTATGTTGAAATGTTGGTGATCTGCATTTGGTTAGGTCGGGTAAAATTTTAGTACTTTCTAATAAGGATTTTTATACTTTGTCAAATGATTGTGTAGTAGACGGTACACTTTTAGTTTTAATGACCGTTATTTTAACGTTTTCCAGTTAAAACATAAAGAAATATATAGAAAACTAGCAATGTCCATGGAATCACCATACTTCGACATCTCTACCAAAGTGAGAAAGCGATTAGTAAATTACTGGTCACAGCAAAACGAAAGATATTTGAAGTTGTTACTGCTTCTGGGCAATTGCGCATTGGCTCCTTGGTGAGTAGGTTTATGACAAATAATGTAATTTATAAATTATGATCGGTTACTGGGTATATAAGCGACTCCGCCTGCAACCATATTACAAGCAAATAATAGGACGCTTAAGTATGTTATGTTCAATTGCTTTTCGTAAGTAGCACTGTACCCATAGTATTATGTAGCTTAAACAGTTCAATAAACCATTTATTACCATTACCATTTATTTATTTATTGAAATACGACATTTCACAATAAATTATTTATAATATGAACCATACATATGCCATACATTACTATAACATTATTGGGGTGAATACAAGACAAGAATCTGCGTTTATTTTACACAACATTTAGCAACATAAATTAAACAATATAGGTAGCAAATATTACAACATGTAATAAACGTAGTAACTAGCAGTAAGGAGTATTCGTCAAATTGTGTAAAGTGTGTGTATATGTGTTCAAGATTATCATTGTGTGTAACTTCGTGTATGCGTTTATCAGTGTTCTTGCGAGAGTGAATAGTAGAAATGACAAAAGAAGGATTTCGTTTTCTTCTGCTGTCACGTATGAAAATAACAGCAGCGCATCTGTTCTGAAGAAGAAACTACTTTTGTATATAGACTTGCCAGCTGAATGTATGCATCTACGAACAAAACTTCTCGATTTGGTTAAACTTACACAAAGGGTACAAAACCACACAAGCTGCGTAGAGAGAAAGTCAAATATGCTTGCGTACAACTTTTCCGAATCGTATCTCGAAAGCTAGGGTATGTTTTTAGTAGATCTTACTAACGCGTTTCGAGCGACAATATTTGTAATCTTGTGTTGGATATAGACAACAATTTGTTTCAGCTCAATGTGCTCAGCTCGATGAAAACGTTTAAACATTTATAACAATTACACGCCATAGTTTTGGTAACCTAAAGTAGTGTAGGCCTATATTCTTTTTTCTGTGAGTAACACCAGATATTTGTTTCATTTAAAATTATTGTAGTTTACAATCTTTTGGTTTACTGACTGTGTTGTTTATAAATAACTATTCTTCTTTTGTTAAAAGAATGAGTCAGCGCTAAATTTATAATAAGTAACAAATGTGTTCAATGGAGTTTTCGCGAAAAACAATAAAATACGAATAAGTCAAGTAACAAAGATTAAAAGTCGCTTGGACATTTTTATTTGCAAACTCAAATACAAAAACAATAACAAGTGTTCATCAAATTATATAATTTCAACTAAGAAAACTTTCACTTGCTATCCCTGAGATGATATTGAGAGAGAGAGAGAGAGAGAGAGAGAGATTTATTTACTAAGTATCTACAGTATTTAAAATTTTAGCATTAAAATATTTATTATTTATGATACTATGGTTATACATTACTGGTTTTACTTAAAATAAAGGAATAATGAATGTTCTAATTCTATAATCGATCTTTCAATGAGTGGTAGTATGTTTAAGTATGGAATTTCACTAAGAACACTAACACATCTAAATTTTGTATCTAAAGACTGTGGCTAAAGAGTGTGGCTCATAAAAATAATGATTCCAACTCATTGGCCAATTAGTTTAGTAAATAATAACAGACTTTATGATGGCACCAACATTGTTATCAGCAACAGCGGCATGACCATAATCAAATGATAAACGTATGGGACGAATGTATGGGAAGATTAATATTTATACCATCCAGGAACATGTCAGCATTTATGTCATACCTGCTTATTACAGGTTCCTGTATCCTTTAGTGGATGATCTAGAATACAATATGTGCATCGGGATTCGGTTACCTTGGTCCTACCGCAGCCCTACGAGCTACGCCCTCGCTTATCTACTGGTTGTACTGGCTTTCGCGTATATATCCCATTTTGTCATGGTGAATGACCTCATCATGCAAGCACATTTACTGCACATAATCTGCCAATTTAACGTGCTAAATGATTGCTTCGAGAACATTTTGGAGGACTGTCAAGCTAAGTTTAAAGGTTAAACTTTATTCTGACGTAGACTTGTATGTAGACAGTAATTAATAGGCGTAGTTACCAAAGAGATTATGTCTTTAAATGTGATTAATCGGATTATGTTTTGTATGTATTAATGCTTTCTTAGGCACTCTTTAGAGCTAAAAAATAAATGAAAAAAAAGAATGTAAAGTTGACCTTGATTAAGATCAGCATAGATTGCTAAAAGTTTTCTTCTTTGATTATTATTATTATTTTATTCTTAAATTTGATAAGAATATGTAAAGTATCTACCTACCTAGACTAAATAATTTTCATTTTGAGCATTCAGTACATTGACAGCATCTGTGATTAAGTAGTAACAGCACACCAAAACTTTTTGTGTATGCATTCGATCTAATCACGTAACACCTTCGTATCGCTGCTATAGTGAAGAGTTTAAACTTGTGTATTGAATTCTCAGAATTAATTTTTATACGCGTCAATGCCAGCTACAAACTTAACTATTTACTGTCTTTGAAACAGTATTATTTATGTTAAAAATTTCCAACAGGTATTAAGCTGGAGAATTTATTAAAAAACCAACATTTTATAAACTCTTGCACAAAGAGACTGGGTGATTTAGTTAGTCAGCATCGCATCATTATAAGGTACTGCTAGTTAGTATAATTATATTAAAATCATAACGTCAATAAATTAAAAATTTTAATTTAAATATTTTTTGCATAGCAACGTCATGGACTTACGCTACACACTGAGTGGTCCAATGCTGGGTCAGTTAGCAGGCAGTGGCGTTCTTATATGCTTCATTGGTTATCAAGTCGCCACGGTAATAATATTAACTTTATATTTTAGCTAGATAAAATTTTTATTTTATAAACAAAAGTACTGCCTAATTATTCATGAGTATCTTTTTTAAGAGGCAATAGCACTGCGCGTGATTTATCTTTAAATAATTGGTTTATTTAACGGGTGATTACAAGTAGACATATGAAACAAATGCTGTTCAGTTTAATTGTACTCAAAACATCAGCCTGTACCTAAGGATTTTTTTATGTTAATTTATTCATACAGGTCTTTATCAATAACTGAATGATATTTCTCCGTATTTACAGACTGGTGCAGAGAACATTATGAAGTGTCTCATGAGCATATTTTTTTTAAGTTATAATTTGTTTGAGTTTTACATTATTTGTCGTTGGTGTGAAGAGATCACTATACAGGTAAGTGTACGGATAAAATTATTTAAATTTTTTACTGTATGAAAGTTTTTAGATGATTGTTTTGAAAGTGTCTAAGCTCACGTCTGCTAATGTGACAGGTGTTTTTTCATATCTACTACTTCTACTATTTACATCAGAAAAGTCGTAGCCACAGAATATGATCACATTTCATATAATTATACAAAATATTACAATACAAAGTATTTAGTTTTTATTAACATAGCTCGTGACACTATGCGGTGATGTCTTGTGCAGCTTATTCTTCAGTTCTTCATACTAAAAATCTATAATGAAACAAGAAAAACAGATCTCTTTACATTACTAAGCGACAATTTTTCGATGAACTCAATGTTGTGGAAACAATAGTTTTAGAATAAAAATTTCACGTTAAATGTAGGAAAATTCTGGCAATATCTGTTTTAGCTGTTTATACTTATTATAATTTGATGTACGAGCTTACGATATTAAATTCTAGTTTCTGACAATCATAGAGATATTAGACCTTAAGAAATTACTTGGCAACTTCAAAGAGAATATTATTATATTATGTTATAATGCCTTTCTAGACTAAAATTAGTGCGCGACTCTATTTCAACAAATAGTTAGGAGCCTTTGAAGGTGAGTGACATCACTTTGTAAGGCACGAACGCCATCAGACTATCAAGTTGTTCCGATACTTGGAAATAATTGAACAATAATTGGTGGCGGCCCTTAGGCGGAGACGATGCCCTGGAAACAATATACAATGTAAAATTTTAAAATGATTACACCAAATATAGCATGTTGCATATATAGTAGCTACGAGTTGAATTTTGCCATGAAGTCATGCGTAAATACAGACACGCTCAAGACAATAATGTAAATATCTTCCCCAGTTACAAATTTATTGTTTAAACATTATAATTTTATTGTTATTATCTTTGCATCAATAGTCGCGAAGTGTCAAAAGTGTACTTAAAAATTATTATTCGATCAACTTTTGAAAATAATTATGGTTACAGTAAACATTTTACTGTCAGTTGAAATGACTAAAGGAGTCCGTTTTTTCTTAACCTTGTTTTTTTGTTTTAAAAATTTTAGTAATCCGGATATGTTATCAAAACAATGATTAAATAATTCAATGTAAAATGAATTTTTAAAATATCAATTAATAAGTAGTTAAAAATATTAATGATTATTGCCATTAGAAGCACAGAAGTATACTTACATATATTATAAAGACATAAAAACAATTTTGGAAGATTCTGTTGTGGGTTTAATCCAATTGAAAATAAAAAGATCAAAACCGTCGAGAAAACATTATCAATTTACAAGTTTTTTATATTACCTTATATGTGTTATTCAAAAGCCACACAATGCTGAATTTATTTTACTTCATAAATCTTTCTCTGTTTATTCAAAAGAAAAGTTAAATGTAAGATTGTTGTATTCGTTAGGGAAATATCAAAGAAAATATTTCTCATGGGACAAAGTCGTCAAAATCCATAAATGTAATAGATTGGATGAACGCAATTTTTTATGTAAATTTTATTTCTCTGATTAATACACTATCTCAAGGGGAGGTGGCACAAACCCAAATATTTTTATTCCGTTCAAAATTGGTACAATGTAAAAAAACTGTTTCAAATGGACAAAATTGTTTATTTTTGCTATTGATTTTTAATATTTCAGAGCCAAAGAGTAGGCGAGGCGGCATATTGTTGTAATTGGCAATACGGGATCACGGTGTACCCTCGAATAAGGTCTACTCTGCTTCTGGTCATCGCTCGTGCGAACAAACCTTTAGTGTTCACTGCGGGGGGCATGTACAATCTTTCCCTTCTCTCTTATAGCACAGTAAGGATATATTAGTTTATTTTTTATACTGTATGTTTATCTTTAAAATATACTTTAAAATGCTACCGACATAAAAAGTAGGAAAACAGTAAAAAACAGAATAAGTAGAAAACCATAAATAATAAGTAGAAAAAAAAAATGTTTTGAACCAAGCTTTCATAGAAATATAAATATAACCCAAAAAACATGAAGAATAACCCGAACTAAAAAAACGTACATAATAAAAAAAATTTAAATGTAAAAAAATTTAAAAGATTGAGGCATTAATCGGGCTATCTGTTAAATAGCCGTCATTTTGGGACGGCGGTCATATTGAATATGTGTATAAAGTCTTATGTGACTAATTTTATCTTTTTCTACTCTTCAAACCCTTTCATTTGATACCTATATTATCCTTAGGTATCAAACATATAGGTACATATATTTTCTCCACTTCCTAGTTGATAATATATATGTAATCTGTCATCTTGGAGTGTCTATATAAATTCAATTTAAATTCTCACAATATTAAGTATTGCTCATTTTATTTTCACTAAAGAAGAAGACGCTAAATTTCAGCTCAATCGGATACCATAAATTTGTTAAAAAATTGGTAGACGAAAAACGTAAACTTAAACTGTCCTTCCGCCTCCATAACCAAAGAAACCAAACCTTTAGGTCAATTTTTGTTTGCCCTTGTGCACAAAAGCGAATATGCGAACAGTCAAAAGCAAGACAGTAGTTCTAAATTTCATAAAACAATAGTTATATGATTAATCTTTTTAAAATTTAAAGAATAAAATAAATTTTTAAATATATGTGCCATTTAACAAAAAGGAAAGGCAACATTTTCTAGTTTTGTAATTTTTCTCATTTATTAAAATTGTTACGATACATTGAAAAGCAAACTTGCAGTACTCTATTTGATGATATCAAAAACAATGATTTGAACAAATTTTTAAATACTCTCATGTATAATTTTATATGAAACAAATTGAAAAAGCAGTTTTAAAAGGTATTATAGACTGAATCGTTCAAAAATAAAACTGTCTAAGCGTACTTATTTAAACTTATCCAATTTTTATCATAATTAGATAAGTATTTCAGATTAAGTATGTAGGTTAACTGACCGGGGAAGAAAAAAAAAATTTTACTCTTACAAAACGTAAAAAAATGTAAAAGTAATGAGATGTTTTTGTGCTTGCAGTTGGTGAAAACTTCATACAGTGCACTCACAGTTTTATTAAGATTCCAGAAAAACTAACTTTTAGAAAAAAATGCTACATTCCCCGACACTAAGAATAAGATATAGATACTTAGTTTTCTTCTCAACATAGGTAGTAAACACACGAAAATGATTCCGTAATTTTTTTTGTGATGCAAATTAATGTGAACCGATTGTCCGAAGACAACGATCGGAAGCCACAAAACACAGAAGCCGTACTCAATGTGGAATTAGTCAACGTTGTCAAGCACGAATACTAATTATAAATACGGAGTATAAGTCCACTCCGCCAAAATAGTCGGGTCACATATCAAGTGGACGCACTTAGATTGTGCTGATTTTAAGAAACATGAATCTGTTAGGATATTTGATAACACTTAGCAACATACGGGTATGTAATAATTTTCTTTTGATAGATGCATTTTGATAGACGTATTTACATAAAATGTGATCTAGCACTATCGCAGTATTAAATTAGCAATGATATTAAATTTTATCAAAGTAATAACGCAGCTTAAAAAATGTTTTGTGAATAAATATTAGTTTGATTATTTAAATTTGTACGTGTGAATTTTGACGTCTAGTTTCTGGTTATAGCTAATAAACTTGATTTCCGTATCAAATTTTATTACTATATCGTTCTATGGGTTACTAAGTAATTGGTATTTCTATAAATACTAATTTATATTGTAAATATAATATGGTAGACAATCTGAAATAAATTTAATATTATTATGGATTTGGCCGAGTGGTTGGAACCTCTGTCTAAATAGCCAAAGGTTGGAAGGATACTTGTATGTTTGTTTTAAAGTAAGGTCAAACAAATTACTCTTTTCCACCTGATGGTAATCAGAAGTGGTGTACAAATAAAAAGGCAAGTGCAAGTGAAACTGTGCATTGCACTAGCCATCTAGCTCTTATACTTATCTAGCAGCCATCTATTTTGTATATTTCTGATATTTATATACATATTATCATTTACATTTACATTATATATGTATTATCCATAAAACAAACCCTTAATGATTCTTAATTTGGTCTAGATAATACCATCTGTAAATGTGAGAAATTTTATAATATTAAAATACAATCAATTACTTCGTGTTACAGTTATTCATAAATTATTTTTCAGACTTACGAATCTTCTGGTGGTCCTATAAAAGACCTTTCCATAAATATCGGAGACATACAAAGCCTTACGAGCGAATTGACAACACTGTCTGGATTTCATTTGGAGGATTTTAAAGAAACAGGTTTTTTTCGAATTGGATATGTCGGCAAATATCTGTCTAAAAATCTGCGAGAGTACATATATCAAGGCAAAGGAGAGCCCACAGATGAAGCTGTGATCCTCACGGTTCATTATAAAGAACGCAAGTTTGAAGCTAGAGACGATGACAGCTTCCTTTCATTTTTAGTGCATAAAGGACAAATTAGTGATGAAGAGAGAAAAGAAGTGCAAACGTACTTAGATATAAAAAATGACACCCAAGATGCGACGTCGTAGATAATTCAAACTATCAGACTCTGATGTGTCGGCTGCGCTATGTAGCGTATCACAATGTAGGTAATCATGGTAAGGCATGCCTAAGCAATTCATATTTTATTAATAATTGAAATGTTGCTCTTATTGTGAAATAAATTATCACTGAATTAGTTCGTTTTATTAAAATGTTACCATTTTACTTGTAGAGTCATTAATTTTTCGCCTTTTAATATTCTGTGATTTTAGGATTCAGGTTAAAACTAAATTCCTGACTTATAACTTTTCCCGACGATATCAGATATCGTCGGGAAAAGTTCGGTAATCCTTTTGTAAGTTTAAATCGAATCGAACTGTCTTGTTCCTATTTGCGATCAGCTGTCAAATCCTATGAAAACGACAACGAAATAAAGACTCTATTGTGAGGTATTAGTAACTACTTTTATTAAAAAAATTTGACAGTTGAACGCGAATATGATCGAGATGGCACGATTCAATTAAAACTTACAGTAGGTATACAGATCCGATTACCTACTATAGCTAAAAAACTTTTAGCTATAGTAGATAATCGGATTATACGAAAAGTACAACAAATGACTTCACACAGCCTAATGGTAAGCGTCTACAGGCGTCGAGTGTTATCAGACTATAAGACATTGCAATAGCTACCTTCACCATTCCCACTCAATAGGAGCCCTTTCTTTGTGGGAGCTTTATTTGTCACATTCGATTAATTATTCAATTTTATGCGGATTTGATATATCCCAGACGATATATACTAGTAAAATATGCTATTTAACATAGAAACAACTGTCAGTTTATTATATTAATAAACCAAGGTTTTCAAAGAGTGTCATTCAATTATTGAAAATTCATATTAATTTTTATGGCATTGAACCGATTCAAAGAATCATTAAATTCCTTCGGTATAATTAATACCATTCAACTTAAATTTAAATTAATTACACTAATACAGCTTCGTCATTGAGGCTTTTGTTCTAATCACAATGGCAAGTATCTAACGGTTTTCTTACGCCCATACAATGTGAAAATAGATTTAGAATGATTTGACAGGTTCTATTAATGGGCAATTTATTTTGCTTCCAGTGCCAATAAACTATTCATGGTCCATCGGCCTTGTAGTCGAGTACCTGAGAACGAAAAATAATTTTAAATGGTCTAATTGATAGAAACATTACAGTGGTGAAGTAAGGATCGTACTTGATAAAATATATTTTTTTTCAATAAAGTTAAAAAAACACTTTTATTAATAAAGATTTTAATTAAGTATTAAAACAGTTAAAGATAAAGAGGCTGCATAATTGTTGCATGATTGTTACTTTAATTTTACCATTGTAGTCCATGGTGCAACCCCATATAAACCCTCTGTCAAAATGAAATGATACTTCAGACTCTCTTTGGAAACATACTTTGAAAATCCTATCTTTAGTTTTTTTCTTATTGATACAAAATGCTCACCAATTAAAAACCCAATCATTTAATATCCACGAAACCAATTTTGTCCATAAGGGGTAGGTTGCAAATTTTATGCTTGTTTGCCCAACTGTTATGTGAGTAATGAAAATTGTAATATTGATTATTTTTGACAAAACTATTTTTCAGATAGCCTTACTTTCTTCTTTTTATCATATAATTTTTAAACATGCGCTTGGCCTCGAGAGTTCTCTGCTTTAAATAATCTTGATTTCGATTATTTTTAGAAAAATGAATATAAGCATGAAGTATTTAGTATAGGAGATTTACTTAATATTTTCTTAGTAAATTAGGATGCATGTACTTTTGGAATTGATACTCAATACACTTGCAATAGGATGCAAATTCGTAGCGCAGATTATATATTTTGTTAAACGGAGTTAAGCATAAAAAACATCTGTCATTGATGTTTATTGCTCTCTTTAACGATTACTCAGTAGGATGGTATCATTTTTTAGTATTAAAGTTTCTGTCAAACGAGTGTCGAGTAAAGTAAAAGCCAAGGGTCACATGTGAGCGATATGAACTTAAATAAAAGTATGCAATAACAACAAAACCAATATCTTTGGGGTATGGAAGATTGGAACGATACAGACTCTTATAATCATTATTAAGGGCAAATTCTCATTTTGGTGCAGCCAAAGGGGCTTTTCTGCCATAATGTGTTTTATATCTAGGGAGTATAAAAGTTTCAATGAGTGGTGTACGGGGAGGATGCTATGGGACATTGACGGAGACATTATTCATGAGCTCATTACAATTCGAAAACCTATTAAGAAGTTTATGAAGAAAAGCAAGGTCCAGAACACACCGCCGTTGTTTTCACGTGTTAATGTCAAAAATATAATACAACAATCTTTGGTGGTTCTGTGTGAGGTGCCCGAAGACACACACGCGAGATGTACTCGTATTGTGAATGAGCGCTGAATTCTTTCGATTCGCTAAGAATGTACTGCATAAATAAGGTTCCGTACAACACTGTAATGTTCTAATATACACCTTACTAGTGCATTTTATAATATTCGTGCCTTTATAGTTCGGAACTCTTTATTTTGATCTCTTGATGAATTCCAACAAGGTACTGGCCGCTCTTTGAACAATGAGATTTATATGCGGTATACATGTTAGTTTGCAGAATAAGTGTGAGAAATGTGTTGAAATGATCAAAAAGCTATTATTACATAAAATTTCTATAAAACAATACAGATGATTTTTAATTACGTTATTTCTATATTTAAATATCGTAATGACGTGTCCATAATGTATCTATATAGTACAGTTGTATGTAATACTCCAGTTGAAAAAAAGCTCTTTTTACAACAGATAAAGGTTCAAATGTTAGTGTTTTGCTTAGACTGTAGGTGTGTGGACATCAGATTAATAGATAACAAGCAAACCAAATCAATCAACCACAAAAAAGCTCTTATCAATATAATTTGTTAGCATTTCTCTAAATAAAAGTAATAAAACAAACAGCTGTATCAAAATTCATATTATAATATTGACTCTGGAGAGTGAATAAGAAGATAGTAAGCAAACATATTTTTTTAAAGTAATAATTTGTTAACTAGTAATAAATCTACGAAAGTGACCTCAGTGCCTGTTTTAGTTAAATCTAGTTTAGAGTTTTCGATGGAGAAAAATCATTTTCAGACCTGTTTCGCACAACAGAAAAAGCTTAAATCGAATTCATGTAAGTAGGTACAATTTATTTTGCGTTGTTGTGATACAAAATTTATGCTTGATGATAAACATGGATCGTAAAAATTCAATTGCTATAATAAGGAAAAATATTATCTTTCATGTCCTTTTTTTCAACGTAGACTTATAAAAGCATGCGGTAAGTAATAAATTATTGCTTTTATTGTATTTATGGTTGAGAAGAAGGTAAAGTGATTGATTGACTCATACACGCAAAGAGCTGAAGGATACTTGATTAATTTATCTACGTGCGTTGAAATGATCATTGTTTCATTCACTGATAAGCATCAACTTTATACTTAAATCAACCAAATTAAAAATTCTTTGTTTATGAAAGGTAATATAATTTTTTAAATTTTTACATAATACATTACATTAAATTACATTACATTTTACATTACTTTTACATTATTTTTATTGAGTTTGAATTATCAAAAGAGTAATTCTTTGGTCTATTAGCTCTTTCACATCACACCAGTGTAAAGGGATTTTCTGGAACTACAATCATTGGTCGCCTCAACTTGTTGACAAGGCCTATTAGACCTTGACAATAGTATTAGTTATGATTGTAAGAAGAGTTACGGTTAATTGTTGTTAATAAGCAATTTCATGCCCATTCTGACGCTTTGAAAATATTTACTTCGTAAAACAACAAAGTACTTGCTGTATTTTATTACACTGTATTGTGTAGTAAGTACCATTGTGTCAATCGTCTATACAATTAAAACAAATGAAACAAACATATCTACGTAAAAATCTTCTTGAACGTTGATCAGGAATAATGTTCTCAAGCTCATCGAAAATTTATAGGATTCCAGTCATTAATCAAATTAATGTAATAGACGCAGCAAAACATGTGTACAGTATTACAAAAGAAACACACGTCGCATAAGTCACTCATATGCCGATGTGTAACGCGCTAGTCGATTATAAAACAAAAACAGGAGTTCGCCCTTTGTTTACTAATGACGCATGCGTGCGGCGTACGGAGCGCATGCAATCTAGAGGCGCGGAGTCGTTTACCTTCCGAGCGTCGGGACGGCCATGTGCGTAGATGCGTGAGCGCAGCGAGACGAGCCGCGCCGGGCAGAGAGCCCGAGCACGCGGCGGCGCGCGGACGATGCCGCATTGCCTTCCCGCGGCTATCCTTTTCGCCGCAGCCGCTGCCGTCGCCACAGCATGGACCCCACCTCACCATCCCATAAACATCAACCCACGCTCACACACCACCAACAGCACACGCCATCTTCAACTCCTCGGTTGGCACCTCGAACTCCAAGAAAACAGAGCCATACGCTCTCCATACTACAAAGAGTGCCAATTCTACAGAGGTCGGGTAGTCCACGAAGAGAAATCCTCAGTAACAGTCACGGAATGTAGTGGACAACTCTACGGTTTATTGCAAGTTGGAAGCGAACAGTTTGTCCTCCAGCCAGAACAACCAGGCTCCAATCATGTGTTGCGCCGCAGAGATGTAACCTGGTCTGATCGACCAGCTGAGTATAATCTCACTGGTGACACAGTCACCGACCTTGAACTTAACTACGAGGATGAGGATATCTCGATGCCGCAAGTTCGCCTGCGACATAGCGATAACTCGGACATTGAATACTTTCATGAAATTCACCCTGTAACCAGGCCGGTGTCAGGTGTGTGTGTGTTCGTGTTTACCCACTAGCTGCTGCCAGTTGTATTAAAACTATCAGTAGGACTAAATTAGTTCATGTTTCAGGTGTGAATGGATTGTGGCTCGAAATGGCTATCGTGGCTGATCATACAATGGTGAAGTTCCATGGCCGCGAAAGAGTTAAGCATTACATATTAGCTTTAATGAACATAGTAAGTATTTCCCTTGTCGTGTCTACTCTATGTTTATATCTGTTCGTAAGTTTTTAAGTGTCTCGTTTGTATCATTACAATTTTATTCAATGCTTTGTAGGTGAGTGCTATCTTTAACGATCCGTCGCTTGATGCAAACATGACGCTCGTTATCAATAAGTTGTTCCTGTATGAAGAAAAGGATCCTATAATAAAGTTTGGGAACGTTAAAAAATCTCTGGAAGCCGTCAACAAATGGAATTATAGACATTTAATGAAATTACCGTTAGGTAAGTATCCTAAAATGTATATTTTGCTTAACTTTGCCATTTCACATGTCATTTGCATAGTGTTATCAATATTTATCAGTGTTATCGCGGATGCAGTGTCGGACGCTAGTCATGCTGTGATGTAGCAATATGTTCTCTTTTAGTGTCCCAATACTGTATGATTGTCGCAGATGATTTTATTCAGTTTTACTGTAATTATTGTACGTTTGCGAAAAATTTAACGATGGGTTAATATCTATTTTTGTTAATTTTCGAACATGACAGGACAGTGACAGTGTAGACAAGGGACGGTCCTCGGGCCGTAGACGGTCCTTTTAAGTCCGTTAATATACACCGAAATACTAAATACCCAAATCAGAATCTGTGACATATACGGCGTAAAAACATACAAATAATTTTAATAATTACTTATTCACGGCGGAATTCTGTCCTCAACCAGCTTAAACAACTCGTCTGCACTGGTCTTAATGATTATAATTTTATTTATAAATTAATCTAACACTCAGATGCAGAATATTTTGTTTAATGTGTAACACTACATTAGTATATCTGAGATAGAACGAATAAAAGGTAACTTATGGTATATTATTAAGAGCAAAAATGACTTTGTAAATACATATGTTGTAAGGGCTGATAAGTATCTATTGAATTTTTTCAATCCAGCATTACTACGTAACGTATCGTTTACGGTGACGGTTTAGAATTAAGGCACAGAGTTTTTTCATTAGGTAAACATAAAACGACCACTGGAAACCAAATATATAAGGATTCTGAATAAGGCACTTATAATATGTGCCCAGATCACGATAATAATTTAAAGATTGATTGAAGTACTTTAATATTAGCCTTGATTTTTTAGGTTTATGTGCACAACAATAAATACCTATATAATTGAATCGGTAAAAGGCGTCGGGACACTGGTAATAAGGAGAAAGTTACAAGTATATTTGACGGTTGTCTGGTTGAGTGGTCGGTACCCCTGTCTTCTTAGCCAGAGATACCGGGTTCGAATCCCGGTTATGGCAGATATTTGTTTGATGAAGACAAATATTTGCTCACGAGTCATCCAGCTTGTACGTTTATTTAGTTTATATCTGATATTTATGTATATATTACTAATTATATGTCTCCGTTATCTAGTATCCGTAACACAAGCACTTAATGATGCTTTATTTGGGCGAGATAATAGGTGTGAGTGTAAGAAATATTGTTTATTTATTTATTATGCAATAGACTATATCTCAATCTTCTAATTATGCTCTGTATAATAGAGGAAATATTCTTATTAAAATGTAAATGTTGTAAGAATTAAATATTTTCAAATATTAATATTTTATAAATTTTAAATTAACTTAAACAAATTTATTTATTTAGTACTATTGCATATTTAGAAAATAAAGCCTTGGAGAAGGTTTAAATAAGTTTTAACAAATAATTGTCAGCCGATTCCTCTGTCAAACCCTCGGCCGTCTGACCTCCTCTGCCGAGAGGTATTCTTCCGTCCCTGAGTCATCGAGGGACTGGTAGCATAAAAATTAATTTGTTGTAATAATATTTCTCACACTTATACCTATTATCTAGCCCAAATTAACTACACGAAGAAATTTGCCAGCCATTTTATACTAAGCCAGGCAGTCTGGCTTAGTATACAGGGGCCCTGACCTATCGGCCGACGGCCGACAGATGTCAACAAAATGTTAGTTCTATTTTCCTTAAATAACAAGAAATAAGAATTTAGAATGGAATTCATAATCATTATATAAAAATGATTAGTCATTTACGTTTGATTTCATTATTTTGATATATGAGTTATTATAGTAAGTCCTACTCTTTCAAAACTTAGCAGACAGGCTTTAAGCTCGTGAAAATACCTAAATAAAGAATTTTTGATATTCACATCTTGGGATCGAATATCTCTTTAAAATAGTAACAGTTCTAGGTTTAAGTTCAAAATTTCATTTTCTAGTAAATAAATTTTTAGTTTCAATTGCATTTAATAAAAAATAGTATATAGTATAACAGGATATATGAATAAAAAATATAAAAAAAATCTGTTTAAGTGTAAAAAAAATACTTTTAACACCAGTTCTATAAAAACGGTTTGTTTTATAGGAACAAGAACATGACACTATATTTTTCCATTAAATAAGTTTTTATATTTATTGTTTCAGAGAACACAGGATGGGACGCCACTGTGTGGCTAACGCGTGCGCAGCTAGGCGGGCCGTCCGGCTTCGCTCCTGTCGGTGGTGTCTGTTCAAAGACCCGCTCTGCTGCTATAGACCGAGACGAGGGATTGACTAGCGCATTCGTCATTGCGCACGAGTTGGCGCATCTGTAAGTATCTAATATTTATTGATTACTCACTGAGATTAATAGAGGTGGCAAATTTTTTTCTGAAATTCAAGTTTCAATGTAGCTTCTTGTTTACGATGGCAGCGATCATAAAATACATAGATATTTCAAAATAAAAATATTTATTAAAAATCGGTAGTCTTTAAAAAGCACAGTAGTTACAAAAAAAGGGCCAGAGGTCTTGGGTTAGAATTTCGGTAGGAGACATTAATATAACGAGTACGAGTTAGTTGATTAAGTAAATTTAATATATTTATATTCATTTATATTCATTTAATATATGCATATTTGTATCTATATTTTTTGTAATCTAGTATCTAAAACGCAAGCTGTTAATGTTGCTTAATTTGGCTTAGATAATATGTTTAAGTGTAAGAAACTTAAAAAATATATAAAATATACTATAGATATATTCCTGTCAAAAAGGATTATTGAAACCCATAATAATACGTCGAGCATATTACACACACAGACAGCCAATTTGTTTTCTAATAAAATAAATAGGCGAGACATATTTATTGCATATATTACAAGTGTATCCCAGTTGTTTTGGATTATAAACACATGTGCTTATGATATGAAAATCTGCGAATCTCGTAGCAACAAAACTTATCAATAGATCGTAAATAAAACGTTATTTGTTCCAGACAAATGTAATTAGAAATAAACATAAAATCTATCACGTGACAAAGTACACATAGGAAACAAACTTTATACTCATTAGCGTTTCATCCTCACAGACTAGTCTGATTTTAGAAAAAAAATTGTAGTATTTCAGCGCCATTGTTTAATGTACTCTCTTTTTTGTTGTAATAAAGCACTCTAAAGTTAATTCCGAAAGCGATAGATTGGATTATTATTGTAGAATTAAAAATTTCAATAAATAATTATTAAATAATAAATACAACAATTATTTGCTTAGTAATTAAAATGTGAGTCGAACCATTGACTAAAACGAATCGCGCCGCCGCGTGCTTGGATGGCTTCTACGCATTGCACCAACTGCCACGTTTAGGATTGCCCAAGTAACTCTGGGCAATTTCGTGAAACCCGGCCGTAAGACCGAGCTGCCTGGGGGTGAACTGGCGGAACCCAGGTCACTGATGGTGATGGCGTCATCGGCGAGATTTAGTGAGATTCGCGGTGTAAGCCCTCCACGCGCTCACATCTTAGCCAGCACCGGGTAGGTCTGTAAACAGATTCTGGTACTCGAAGACTAAACTATGTAATACAAACGAACGAAAACACTACCATAAAACGAACCATAATAATCATATAAACGAACTACCAGCGGTCATATATTATATATAATCTTATGAATTATTCTAGGGAGCAAATCGTTTCGTACAGATAATCCATATGGGTTTGTGAGTCGCCATAAAGAATCCCGTTTAAAGCTATAAGCTTACGATTATAGCTTACGCAAAGCTATTTTTAAAAACAATATATAATTTCCCCGACCGTGACATAATTAGATATAAAAGCGATGAGATGAGCCTATAGTAAAGAGTGAGATAACGCTAGTTCATAATAGTACTTACCTAGCCGTTTCAACCATGCGCGCAAATTATGAACCTTTTCACACCTTTCAGATCCTTTGTTTTAAAAATGGAGCAATACATATTTTCGATATACATTTCTGTGCGTGATGTTGAAGTGAAGACAGGTGATTAATGAGTTTGAAAAACGGCACGTGTGCTCTAGCGTAGTAAGCTCGGATAAGTATTGTAAACATCTTGCTATAATAATAACAAAAACGTCCTCGTGGTAAGATGCATCGTTTCTGGCTAAATTGTACGGAAGTCTAATTTAAACAAGCATCCTTTTACGTCCCATCGTATTATTGTATTTTCATTGCGACGTGCGTTGTTGGCAGTTCCTGTTGTGTATTAAACCTTCATCAAAACTGAAAGTCTGGAAGTGTTTTCGGAAGTGAGTCATAAGTACTCATTTGATTTTCCTTTAAATAAATCTTAAATCATGTCACAGTTACTGTTGTATAATTAAGAGAAAACAATAAATCAAATATATCGCAAATGTTATTATTATCTATTATGTCATATTGACATAAATCATAGGTTACCATTAAAGTAAAATTAATTTTGATAAACTCGACACCGCGTGATGTTAAGCAGCAAGGAGGGGTCCTTACGTGAAGATAACTTGTGTATCATACGATGTACTGCCCTAGCCACCTCCACCTTCACACTAAAAGAGCCTTTCTTTACTATTTGATTGTGTTACTTTACTAATATCATTTTTACTTTTGTCCTCACGTATTATGTTATCATATATTCCATGCGTGAGCAAAATATATGTACTTATGTATGATTATATTCAAGTAATTTATTCCAAAGCGTTCTAGTTCTTTCCAACCAATTAAGTTATAAGGCGTATGTAATCTTTAATGTTACTCATTTGCTATCTGCAAATAGAAATTGTAACATGTGGCTAAGTCGCGGCCGGTCCGCCGAGCCCCTCTATGTTCTGTACAAAGGCCTCTTCTCTTTTGTAATTAGCACTCGATTCGCCCTCAAAAGGTTCTCTTCAAACAAACTCCGAGCCATGTTTTTATTCCGTTTCGATGGTTAATGGTTGCTAAATCTTAAACAATTACGTTTTCATAACTGCTTACATTTTAGTTACCATTTTCTTTGTTCGACATTAAATTGATCATTGGTCTAAAAAATATGATTAATACTTTTAGATCAAACTGAGACTCTTTTGTTTTACATTTCCATTGTTAAAAATAACTTTACAGTCAAAATTTATTAAGAACGTAAGTATGCCGTGTTGTGTTAAAGCGGTGAGTAAGGTCATCAAAGCTATATACTTTATTTGTATTGGAAGCATGGGAATGAAAAAAGTTTGAAATAGGTAACGGTAATTAATTACCATCACGAAGGCCTTATATCTTTTCTTTTTCACTCTCGTTGTACAATCAAAAAGGGTAATAACTATGGAAATGTATTATTTATTATGTGAAGTACTTACCCACAGTATCTGCAGAAAAATATAATCACAATAAATTAATCAGACATAATAAAAAGTGCGTGAGCGCCGGCGGATTGGTAAGGAATGTAAGGTTCTCATTCCGGAGCTGGTTCTGAGCTATGCCCATGCTTGTGTATTATATTATGTCGTATAACAGACCTAGTACCTATGTAGGTACTATGTATGTAGGTACTATGTAGATACGTATGTAGGTATATAACCATAAATTTATGTTTTCAAAAGCAAGGAAAACCACAATAAGAATAAATATGTAAATAGTTTTATTGTTTTTAAAATAAAAGTTGTTAAGTATCATACCTACAAGGAATTCCCCAAACAAGTTGAAACCGTTTAATATTCAGGAATCAAACATGTTTTGTATTACGTTATTTAGTAAAATATCCTGTCTAGAAAAAAGGTAGTCGCTTTGAGGCTGGATGTGATCTCGTGACGTGAGTTATATAAAGTCACTGCGAAATGTCAATAGTGACATTTTGCAGTCCTCGTGAACGCTTTTATATAAAAGTGATAGGTGGAGACTAGGACTCTTATCAGGATAACATCTCAAAAAGCTCTTCTCGTGTTCCATCTTGCAATATAATATTAAATATTGGGTAAATCCAATGATACACAATGTTATTCCTATTATTAGGATAGAATTAAAGAAATAATTATTTTGTATCATATCATCATTTTTTTCGGGTAAATGGAATTCAATTAGTGTAATTCACTGGGAAAAAACCTTTTGCTTTATAAGGCACAGATTATATAAGCCCTTTTGTAAAAGGAAATAACCTCAGCGATTTTTAGTCGTCGTATATCAATTTGTGAAATTGTTTTTGTAATCGATATGAAATGATTACTCGGCTATGACAATCGCAATCGATCCATTCCAATATAACGCATCCGATGACCTGGATCAACGACTGCTACAGCTTTCATCTATTTCTGTCGGGATTGATTCGCAACGGTTCATTTCGACGTGCAAGGTTCTATTACATAACGTTTACTAATATACTGATATAATAAAATTATTTATGTTTAAAATTTCAATGTAAAAGTAAGTAAACTTCGTTTTTATGATGCTATAGCATAGTATTACTGATATATAAATCATGACCCCAGCTCAAATATACATGTTCATAACACAAATATGGCCGTGCCTCTACCTAGGACCCTTGGCCCAGTACCTTGTTGTAAATAACTTTAATAATTTCACTAAAGTGGTTGTTACGTATAAAACAATTTTTATAACCCGAACGACTCAACCCGAACGTGACCTGAACAATATATGCAATGTATGTAATGTTTTGATGACCCTAAATAGTCTTAATCTAAATCCAGTGTTCTCCTAGCCTAAGTTTATGAAAAATTAAAATGTAATAAATTTATAAAGCTTAAAAAGATTGAAAATAACAGAATATCAAAATCTCATAGTGTGTATGGGGTTTTTTTAATACTAAAATATTAAAAAAACACCCATACACATAATACACACCACACACCTCGTGCTATTGGCTCACCTCCGCCATAGCCTCCAATTTTGTCCCTCAAGCCCTCATTCTACCTAAGTGTTACGTTATTCGAACAAGATATTTTTTTATGCTATGAGATGCCAGTTTATAAATAATGAATACATTTTATGTATGTATTTTAACAAGTTTCCCTTAAGAAAGCTTTTCAAACAAACGTAAATTAAAATAAATATTGTGTAAACCTATTTAAGTATCAATTTATTTCACTTTATGACTAATTTTCCCAGTCTATTATGTATTAAACGGCAATTAGCAGCTTTTATTAATATTCAGCGTGTGTGTGTTTAATTTAACAGAGTCATTAGTAAATACTTCGACACTTGGGAACTGATTTAATTTACATTAACATGCTACCAGAGACGTATTTCATACTAAATACTTATGATTGTACGCATTAGAAATAAAATTAAATAGGTGCACCTATTTAATTTTAAAGCAATTTTAATTATATATTATATAGTAATAGTTTTAATAATATTATTAATGCTAATACTTATGATGAACGAATTCTCATATTCATACCGCGTATGAAAATTATTGATATATATCTGAAAAATATATTTAGTTTTAATAATCAGTATCCTTATTTTGAACACAAGCCATCCAAAAACATATAAGTATGTTGGTACATAAATTGTATACATATTTTATAACCGTATATATATTATATAATGAAAGTTATTATTTACCAAATTTCTATTTACAAAGCGGAAAGCGTAACATAAAACCAGCGAGGGAGAAATTGGAATTGAAACGTGATAAACGTCAGTGTTCGAGTTTTAATTAAGCTCATTGGTAACATTCAGCAAATATTATTGCGATTTTGTCAAATCTCGCTTATTGTTGAAACATAAAATATTGAATTTTGAATGTATTTACATGATTAATGTACTACACTATATAAGGAACTAGATAATAATTGTCTCTTCTGATAGGTAACATTGTTGCCAAGGAGAGCTTGCTGCTTAGCATTAGTTCCGCCTATTTTATTGATTTTATTTTGTACTTTTTAAGTAATAAAGTGTATTTGATTTGATATTAATAATAAATATTTTATTATAAGTACAATGATAAATAGACCAAAAAAACGACAAAGGCTACTTTTTGAGGCTACTTCTACTAAATGATAATAGGTGATACTGTATGTATATATATATATGTGTGTGTGTGTGTATACATCAATCACAATTTCTGATTTCGAAAGGAAAAATAAAATGAGTGTTGGCGTAGTTCCTTATGTTGAACTATGGGGGAACTAACTGCCATGAAATAAAACTGTTAGTGGACTGTAATAAGCTGGTATAATATATGACAAAAGGATAGCCCGACAATAAATACGTATGTGCAGCGCGTCTGCGATGGAGAAGTACCCGCGCGCGGGGTCTGCGCTCACGCATATATCGGACCTCTCAGGCCCCTCGTCCCGCGCTTACCCCTACACCGGCCCGTATAGTGTTATACGCATCACTAATGAGAAAATGGAAAAATCTTTATTTATTAGATTTCTAATAAAAGATGTATATGATTTGTTAACTTTTTTTATATTTATATACCTTGATATACGAACAGCAGAGATTTTAGCTTCTACATATAGCTCATCAAGGTTTAACTGGGACTAAGATTAAACACACATTTGCTTTGTGTTTCAATTGAGTCACTACGGGTACAATTAATATCAAGTAGTTACATATAGTACACTGTTTACTTTGTGTCGTCAAGACCAGGGACATTTACCTATACACGCTGGCTGACTAAGATGATAGAAAAATGTAAACATACAAAAACTTGTTTCCACATATAATATAAAAAAACCTAGTATATAAAGTAGTTTTGGCGACCGCCTGACTGAGTGGTCAGCACCCCTAAGAACAAGCTACTCGGGCAGGAGTCCCGGGTTCGATTCAGACACAACCAGGAGACGTCAATATGATGAGCTTAAACATATTGATAATATATATCCTTTATCGTACAAAAAATGGAACATGACAATTGGAAAAAATATGTAGAAGATTGAGCTTATCTCTAAAAGAGATTTCTTCCTGCTAGTCCTAGCCTTAGTTATACAATACATAAACCAGGGAGATATATAAACAAGGATATAATACATAAAGTGTACTATCGGTACATATAAATAAGTATATCCTAAATCATACTATGTATGTATAATATTACATTTTTTTTAATATCAAGCTCAGGAAATGACTCGACATCACCTGATGATAAGCAGTAGAGGAGTCCATATGTGAAGATAGCTAGTAAAGCGTGCGACATACTGCTCTAGCCAGCCTCACCTTGTTGGCCCAAAAAGTGCTTCTTCACACCTCTTTTAAAGGAACCCATGTTGTATGAAGGAGGGATACGAGCGCCGGCAAGGAATTCCACGCTCTATCTGTGCGACAATCATGAAATACACAAATTATATATAAAGTACATACAAATATAATGGTTAGGTGGGTGACAAATATACTGTACCTATATAAGCTGTGAGGTCATCGTTTCGACTTTGTAATAGAATCCGGTAAGATTCCGATCGTATTCTATGTCGACACTGCTGCCCTAGGAAAAAATAAATATTTTTTAGAAGCGAAATCCAATATATATTAAATAAAATGGAGCGCTCACTATCAAACTACGCTGTTTGTGTAACTTTATTCGTACCGTAGACGTACTCTTACATATATACGAAACACGCAATGGTACGACCATTAAAAAAATGTATTTTTGACCTGATAGAAATACAAAAAGTACTTTTTTTATACTTAAATGTTTTTCAGGGGACTTTATTTTTCATATCAGTCTCATCGTAACGTAATAAATAATACTCTCCACTGACAATAAATTACCCTTAATAAGGAAATATTACATTTTAACATATTATCATAAGCATCTCAGCCAGTCTCTGTTCAGATGAGAACAGGCGCTAGTTAAGATGCTTTAAAATATACCTTTATCTTTTCATTGACTACATATAAACAAGTACTTATGTAAAATATTCACTGTGATTTTTGTTAAATATATTTTTAATAGTGTTCTGAAATGTGAAGTTTATAATTATTAAAACAAAATTAATTAAATATCAGAATATTGTAATCAAGGTTTAAAGATGCCTGTTTATCTTTAAAGTGTACTTTAACTTAGACATTCATGATGTTTGGTTTATAAATATATTAAGGGACATGCCTCCGTTTATTTTGTTATTCAAACCGTAGATTGCTTTTATTTCATTATTCATTTCTAGACGTTAAATTCAATTTAATGGCATTAAAGTTCTTAACGAGCTATTTTCCTTGACATCAATCAAATTGATGATACTTTAAAATTAGTTAAAATACCGACCATTCAAATATAATTGGGCAGTTTAACTAGGTTAATCGTTTTGTGTTAAAATATTATAATTAATTAATTACAATAATGCATTAATATAACGGAGAAAATGAAATGAATAACAATATTATTATGTCGATGAATATAGTTTTTTTAACTATTTTGATTTAGGTCTATGTTTGTTAATGTCCAAAATGGTCAGTTTTCTAAATATTTCATATTAGATCAAATGCTTTAATTTTTCAAATAAATAAGATCAATGAAGGTAAATAATAAAAAATGTGACGGAACACTGCTAAAATAATCTATAATTTCGTAGCGCTGCTAACAAGCACCTCAAAGTGTATCATTAAGTCGGTCTTACCAATTGAATGATACATATTGAGATACTCCAATATAATATAATAAATTTTAAAGTGCGTATTTCCAAAGGCTTAGAAGTTAAAGTTCGTAAACCACGATATCTCTTACATATGTATAATCACTATGATTTATATATAGCTAAATTCTTATTGATGCTTCAAAGGCTTAAGTATTCCTTCCCCTTTAACATGTTAGCATGCGGAGATCAATACATCCTGCCAGGACTTCTGTAGTTGCTAAACTAACTGTACCATAAACATTATATTTTTAGCTTCTAAGAGCGCGGCAGAACTAAAAATAAATGAGTTGTGTTTCCATATGGTGTGACCTTAACAGGGTGTTACTCACTAGTGGGTACTTTTAAGGAACATCTGAAATACGTTGTAAGAAATTTTGCGTATTTATTGATTTCGCTGGGATACGTAACATTATTATAAAATTTGTAATTCGTATTCAGTTCTGTAGCAGGTAATAAATTGTGTAGAATTTAAATTTGCTTCATCGATTCATATAATGGATAATTGATTCAGTAGATTCCATTTCTAGATTCACCTTGCAAGCAGCAATCTAATTTAGTATTTACAAAATATACTCCTTAATATGTTACTTGAAGCTGTGTACTTTATCATATAGCAGTGTTTGTTTTGTTGTTTATCCTGTATAAAACGATGTTAAAATGAAAATGATGTTAACTCCCGTGTAACTTCAGATACGAAAGAATTCGTGTTAAGTTCTTATTTTTTCTTAAAATTATTTACTTAAAACCACTAGTAATTAAGAAATAAAACCCTTATATTGCCTTTTTACTAAAATATTAATTTAAGTGAGTATCCTATTATTAAAAATCCTAGAAACATCAATTACTGATTAATTTGGATTTGTACAGTTAGCTACTAAAGGGAATGAAAGCTTTAATCAAACCTATATCAAATCTCTTAAAGTTGAATCGTTAAACAATCATCCGTTACGTCACCACCATACGACTCGATGTTCTCACAGACTATTAACTTGGTGTACTAAGGCTAATTAATTGCCCCAAGGGAATAACCCACTAGGAAATTGGATACTGTTATGTTTTCTACACTGTTCGCAGAGTTACTTTTATGCATATAAAGCTATGAAAAATTATTACAAATTCTGGAAACACGTATTTTTTATAGTAGAATTTTAATTTGACAGAGCTCTTTACCAAAAATACTGAGGTAAAGTCGATATATTGCTATTGACGAACGCTATCTGTCTCTGTCATCCACTTAATAATTGTTTAATTATATTCCTATAATGTGGATGTCGATAAAGTAACAATACCGTAAAAAATATAATAATCAATCAGATTGAATTATTGTGGAATGCATAAAAACTCATTTTGCTTCCCTCCTCAACAAAGAAGTTTTTGAAAATAAAATTATTAACAGGGTTTTAAGTATTTAGAGAGCCATAGAATAAGAACCTTAAATTGCATTTTTAGAGATTAGGAACTTTGATAGATACTAAAGGTCCATTATTCTAAACAAAATTGAACTCATTTCCAACCACATATTTTAAGTAAAAGGTCCGTCCATAAACTTTAAAATATAATATAAAATGTACGATGTTTAAAGTCTTATGTTAGGTAAGAAGTCGTTTTGATCAATCTTACCGTTTTAAGATCTATGCTTTTATGTTTATACGTCTATGCTTAATGATAAGCGGTCAATAACAAAGATAACGTTTGTCTACTGGAGATACGTTAAGTATATAGTGACAATAAAAGACTGAAGTGTTATTTAAAGATTACTAGATGGGTGTACCGTTGGCAGAGTGATGGGAGCCTATTAAAGGCGTCAAATAGTTGACTGTGTTAACGTGTGAAGGGAAAAGTAGTCGTTAATAGATTTTTTGGCTGACATGACATCTTAAAATTTTCATTAAAAAATATTTTTAACATGGTAGCTTTTGGTTTTCATCTCACCTGATAAGTAAAGATAAGGCCGAAGATATAGCGAACTACACTCGGATTCCTCAAGCACAGAGGAACTAGCTATCTTACTTCAAACTGCCGGAACACAACAATGCGGTTCACGCTAGTGTTATGGTGGCTGATTTAGGTAAGATTTCAAGCAGGCTTGGATAAAGCCCTACCACCACCAAACCAAGCAGAAAATTTCTATTCCACTGGCAATTGAACTCCGCACCGGAGGCTGTTAAAAGAATTATAAATCCGGTTATGGGTACACTTCCACCGACGCCGATGGCTCATTCGTTGAATCGCCAACAATAAGCCTCGAAGCTTTTTTGAAATTTAAATCGATTCAAATGCTATTGATTTTAAATACACGTGCCATGATATTTTCAAAAAAAATATTTACAATCATACCTACCTGTACACCGTAAATAGCACCACCAATGTTTCCATTTCGTTGAAATAAATAATGATTCCCAAATTCTTAGGTTATGAGACGGCAACAAAGCAACCAAAACATACATTTTTGTTATTTTCAGCTTTTAATGAGGTCAAGGCCTTTCTTCTTCATTTGTGTTGTTTATTACTTTGGTGGCATTTATTTCAATTTACTCTTGACGATTTTTATTTGTTGAAATAAACGTCGGTCTTGTTAATCTAACATATACCAAGTGTGAACAAAAAGTTTTTCGAAAATGTATTTTACGATGGAGTTTACACGCGTGAATTCGTTTAGAAGATTATGGTAGATTGCTAAAATTTCGAAAACCAAAACATATATTTTTTAAATAAAAATAAAACTACTTGACGCTATCATACTAAATAAACGTTTATAGCTGAGAATTGAAAGGGTAATTGTCTCAAGTTAATAAAAAACCTTAAACTTCGAAATAAAAGTGATTAACACAACACAGTGGCTTTGCGAAGTAGCTTATTGAATGGCACCATTACTCACCGCTGTCACTTACGACTAATCGTCGACGCTCGGTTCGTTACTCACTCGCGTGAGACTTTCGGAGGTTGGCGACTTAAATTAATAGCCTTTATGTAGGCAATGCATAAAGACTTTCAAAGATGCCGCCCGTTGAGTGGACTACTGCTATCGAGAACGCAAAAACTAAGACAAGGTAGATTGAGCTGATACTAGGTAGGTTACATGATTTTATTCCAGTATTCATTTGGTTAAGGAATAATATCATGTTGACTAAAATTCCTTCGCCGATTTCAGTATTTTAGAACTTTATATGAATTTGATTATAAAAAAAGTTTATAGTTAATTAAATCTAAAAAAAGACTTATGCTGTACTTTTTTCAAGATTTTTCAAAGGAGAACAATTCCTGCGTACACGATTTTTGCGTAACTTTTAACGAAAGGTGTAAAAAATTTTTTTCCCTTTTTTACAACAATTATCATTGACGCTCGGGTCCTTAGTCTTAGCGTGATATATTATTAACCAAACAAACAAAAAAAAATTCAGCTTTCTAATACTATATATATAGAAGTGTACTTATAATGGAAAATATTTGAGTTCGTATATTTTTAGTGAGTAGAGGTCGAAGTGGAGGTTATGATTTATAAAGCTAAATTCATTGGTTACTAAGAGACAACCGTTGCGTCATAGAAACTTGTACTTACGAAACACCAAAATATAGATTACGATTTATTGGTTTAATTTTGAAGTTTTGCATCAGTTGCTTTCCTGAAAGAGATATACTGGAATAAAATATTATTTATTTCAACTATAAATAATAACGAATAAACCTATAAATAAAAACGAATTTATTTATTTTTGCTCCAACCATTCACCGCATTATTTACTACAAGTAACTATGCTCTTATCATCAAGAATGACTCAGGGTACTAATTTCAGCTCTCAAGATTACCAAGAAGCCACTTGAACTTCTAATAAATCTATTTTAAACATTTGTATGTTTATATGACGAATTCTAGTTACTTCGTTCGTAAACGTATCTTGTTCTTAAGGTTAAGCGAATGTTTTTATGATATAATGATATCAAATCAAAATATATTCCCATGCATTTGAATTTATGGTTTATATATAACATAACAAGTTTTAAGAGGAATAAAATTGCAACGAATGCTCTAAGTTATTGTTAATGCAGATAATGCTTATATACACACTTAATATTTTGGTACTCTGATTTGAATTTTTTTCTTTTGATTATCGGCGGTCTCGTAGATTTCGGCAGAATACGGTTTTTTTGCTCACCTCTTATTTTTGTGTTTATTACACTATTCGAGAGAGTTGGGATACAAACATCGAAGTTGTTGATTGCTAAATACTGAATTCTGTCGATAAATCAGGCAACGGAGTTCACTTTAAATTTTAAAACTGGGAAAATTTTTAAATACCCGTTTAGTAAACCACTATTGCTAGTGCTTAGTTATATTTAATTATTTTTTTCATTCATATTTCCTGTAATGACGATTTAAAAGAACTTTAACTCACAGAAAACTTACGAAAACAATCTATCGATTGTTGTACGTTTTGACATAAAACTTAAAAAGCCAAGCAAAGTTAACAATAATATGATGAAAAAAACGCATTACGCTCCACCAGTTTCGAAAATTATTTATTTATAAAAGAATACTTACACGTAATAAGTAGAGAAATTTTCAAAACTGTATCTATTCTATATAAATTTTCATTCTTTCTTCTTCATAAGTAATTGCCGGTTTTCCTTATTCATTATAAGATGAATATACTTCTAAAGAAGTAGGCATTTACTCAAATATAATATAGCATCCTTTGCGTTCGTATTTTTTTTTAATAAAGAGAATTCTATTAAAATTAGTTCAGCTGGTTTGTCGAGTAAAATGCGATTTAGGAAACAGATAAAACTTAAGAGAAAAAGTGGTTTGCGCTCTATTCATCGAATTCTTATGAAAAAAATTGTTCTTGTACTATTTTCCCGCTTTAAAGGAATAATTTATTTGGGTATATTAAAAATAGGTAGCTAGACAATTGTAATACTAATGTCGTTTACTTCTACAGACTTGGGCTGACACACGATGGTGAGGATCAGTGTGAGAAAGATTCTCTCAAAGGGTCTGTCATGTCACCCACGGTACTCGCCACACTCCAGAAGTACTCATGGTCTTCCTGCTCTAAGGAACAGTTTCATGAGAAATCAAAGTAAGTATTTTAGGCAAATTGCCAAACAACAATAAGATAACAAAAATAAAATCCCTGAAATATGAGAATCTAAATGCTTAAATATATTAAAGTCGGGTTAGTTCCATTTACAATCCAAGAATGGTTGTACCGATTTTAATCTCTTATTGACTAGGTTTTTATGTGCCTTTTGTAACAGAATAGTGAAAAAATACACAAAAGCGGTTTTTTAATAAAAAAAATCCTTCAAAATGGAGAGCTGACTTCAGGTACGTTTATAGCTTATTTCTAGTTATTTGTTAGTCGGTACGAAGTTTGTACGGTCTCGCTTGCTATGAGTAGTTAAAAAAATTAATCAGAACACTTATTTCGATTACATTTCCACACGGCTTTAAAATTAAAAAAAGAGTTTTATGAAAATATCGCCATTACTATCCAAAGTCCTTGCGATACTGTTAAATCTGTCAATTTGAATGTTAAGGGGCAATCGCACTGAATGATTCAGTAATATCATTTCTTCACTTCTCTCACAACTGAATAAATTGGACATAAGAAAATAAAACAAGGAATCAATTACAGGCAGCTTACCTTGTATCAATTTATTTAGAGTGGATGAATCGTTGTCCCTACAGAATTATACAATCAAATACCTAAATACTTTGAGTATATTCTGTACTTTTATTTTGTACATAAACAATTACCTATATGACACGCTTAATCTAGTTTAGGAACCGAAAAATGTTGTCTTCCTATATGGAAGAAAAGCATGAGGAGTTTGGAACATAAAACCACCACGCTAGCCCAATGAGTTCACCGGCTTAACGTGCCTTCCAAAGCACGGAAACGAAAGCTTTGTTTTCATAATCGAAACTAGAACGCTTTTGTTTAGTTTCTGTCTATTGATTTTTATTTCTTTTTAATCTGTGCCCTCAATGTTTACGCACTATTAAGTGTAATAAAATTTCTTAATTATTAGTAATAAGTCACTTCTTTTAAAAAAAGAATTTTGTTCAAGAAAATGGTGGTGTCTTCACGAGAGAAGTCAAGATGAAGGTGTTGAATTGGGAGGAGCAAAAGAAATCTCCAATTACGTGTTCACGATGGATGAACAGTGCAGGACAGAATTTGGAGAAGGGTAAATGTTAAGAAATTTTAGCATATTTTACTTAAATTATAAAAATGAAATTATGTTGTATGTTTTTTTGTTTCATAACATTTTAAATATTATCTAAAGTTTTATTGAGTTAATTTTGCTTTTGTGAACTTTCCAAACCAACTCTGAAAACATAAATATTCGTAATTACGATTGTTCTGACGAAGGGTTTTTCCCTTTGTTGAAACAAAAGTTTTAATTCTTATTGACTTGACTGAATGTGAATTATTCGATTTGGTTTTCTGTCGTTCATCCTCCTTCCTATTCAAGTACCACAGGGATATGTAATCAATAAGTTGTGAGGGTAAAAAAAATACTAAAACTAAATATACTTAATGTTATTATTTGGTGCACGATAACTTCCTTTAATATATATTGAGCAAGTGAGATAGGTACTTTCCTTAATTTTTTATATTTTATTTACCCTATCGTTATAAATGAAGTATTTATTGACCAAAACGAATGTCACATAAAATGTAGAGGTAAATTATCTAAAATGTCAGATTCAGCCTTAGCCTCGAGGGATTTAGCTAATGAAAATTGAGCTACTACTAACTACTATTTCAGTAGTATGACAAATATATAATGAACAAAATTTATTGAATTTTTAACTTGACAAGAGTCTAAGTAAAGTTGGTTTAGTTAAGTTTGATAAATATATATACAAATTTTTCATGTCACGCTTACCAAAATTTTTGATATTGATATGAAAAAAACAAAAGACCTTGAAGGAAAACCACTTTAAATCCGAAAAATATAGGAATCTTAAATTTCGAATTAGAATCATATCTTTACAATATATGAGGTATATTACTATAGTGCATCAAGCATCATGTATCCCTTCGTATCGGAATTATTGAAAAATAAAATATTTATTGCATAGATTTTGTCTATAAAATTAATCTTATTAATTAGCAGAATAAAATAGAAAGTGGTTTTTAACGATTTAGCTGGTTTGCTTGAATTTTTTTTCCTCTAAGTAAAGTAATTTATCTTTTGGATTAAATGTAGTTTTCGTTCAGGGCTCATTATTTTTTCCCTCTATATATGTCATTGATCATACAATTTTTGTCGAAAAGATGCAACCAAGCGCTAACCATGCAAGCTAAAAGAGATGTTCCAGTAGGTAATATATTTACTTATTCAATCCCTACCGCATTCCTAAGTACAAACTGATATTGGAGTGATGCATTCGACGTCATATATACTTGTACTTTGTATTAAATTCCGAAGCAAATATCGGTTCTGCCGATACACACGAGGAGCTTATTGGGTCATGGACGGATTTACTGGTGTATTTGCTGTTCGTCTATTATGAGTTCGACTTTAATTTAGAAACAAAATGAAACGTTTTCATCGTAAAATTGTTTATATCACTTTCATTACTTTATATTTAATAACAAATGTAATTATATAATTTTAATATATAATATTTATTGCCATAAGTCAAACCCAATAACTACTACTGGTGGAGGTATATTAAGTGTTATATTTCCAACAATACGATAATCAAAGCTACCTTTTATCGAAATTGCCCCGACATGAAAAATATTTTCCTTTGTTATCCGATTCTCTCACCTTTTTCTATGAACCATAAAGTAATATCTTTTAATGCTTACAACAATGCTTAACTTTACATAGCAACCTAATCATTTACGAATATCCAAGCATCCTTACATTAAAACTGTAGATCTATAGAAGTAGCTACAGAATGTGATAATATTTTTTCTGTATCTTCAATCCTAACTAATGAAATTGCTCGTCTTATAATTTAGTAGCTCTTGTTACAGATGAATTAACACTATATCTACGACTCGTCTGATTGATATTTGATTTAAAAGCTAATGTGTTCGACATGTCACACTAATGATACCGTACTCAAGTTCACATATCACCGCGGTCGATCGCCTTACCCCTTCTGAATCACGTAAATTTGACTCGAGTTCGTTTAGGTTCATGACGTGGCCCTAATAATTGAGAACAAAGGAAGACGGTTATTGTAGTGAGCCACTCAATCTTTGCAGAAGAAACAATTGGTAATTAAAGGAGATATTGTTACTGGTTAATTAAATGGGTCGAATACAAGCACATTCGTAAGAAGACAAAACTTTCCACAAAATGACAAAATGTTTGATTTCAATTATTTACTGTCAGTATATTCCTGCTTAAATTCATAATTTTATTGTTGACTGTATATTTAAAATCCAATTTTCCAAACTTTTCTCATTTTCTTATAAAGGGAAGGACAAATTTTGCTAAGTTTCTTACCTGTTCTTATCAGGACAAAACCCCCGTAAATTTAGGAACAGATGGATTAGTCTGACGTTTAATAAGTTTATAGATGTGCACCACAGTTTAATGAATTATTTTGACTTTGATATGCTCTATAGGAAAATGACGAGGCACATCTATTTTTTTTTAATATATCCATAAGCATAAGATATAAAGTGGCTGTTTATCATAAATATAGTTTATTTAATTATCATACATTTAGTTGGAACTGGTGGCTCAGTAAATGTTTTATCATGTTCAATCTGTCTTGAATGCCACCCATTAAAATTGACCTGAAATGACTATAGCGATGGAATAGATAACTAAAATTACATTCGAAAGCTCATCAGTTAGATGCTTTTACATTCTTTAACTTTAAAATATTTAAAAATATATCTTTAATGTTTTTTTTTAGAATTTTCCATAATATATTTGATTTTAAACCACCCTTAAAATCAAAAGAATAATATCTGAAAAGGATCAGTCTTTGAGTTCTCATATATTACCTACGAGGTTACTGAAGCGCGCATTAGAGTTGTATGTTGTAATGTCGGTTATGTAGCATTAAATAAATCAAATTTTTTTTCATTTAAGTCGAACTTTCTACGGCGGCTTTAAAATTCCTGCCGATGAGACTTGAAAAAATATTTAAGTGTTTATTTTGCTGCCTCGTCTGCATTTTTCTTATTTACTTAAAATATGGGAACGGCGAAGACTTTCCAGTATGAACTCAGTTACTATTAGGTTTAGACTATATCAGGCATTAAAAACATAGAAATATTAAAATTGAATAGGATAATAAATCAATGTATATATTTTCAAAAAACTTTTAAACATTTTTCTTGTACTTTTTTCTACATCTATATGAAAAAAAAATTGAATATTCGTTATAGTAATGTACATATATACAATCGGCCTCATAAGTAGCTTAAAACTTTAGTACCGCAGTCACAGTTTGTTACACTTTAGTAAAATCAATCATACTATTTATTGACTACCTATCAGTAATAGTCGCTACCCTACAATAAACGCATTTCTTGCACACACATGGTGATAAATTATTAACTACTTCTGATCCGACCGTACGTTAGTATAATAAAGCTTTGATAAATGTCTATACACTTAATTTTATTATAAAATATTGCCATTATACAGCTGTACATACTGTTTTTTGTTTATTTCATATTTATACAGAATTATCTCTTTGTATACAAACTCTTAAAAAGCAGTAACACTAAAAGGGGTGAAGTAAATAATCAAACTGAAACATCAGCCTCTGTGATCTAGTAGAGACCACATACTTCGGGTTTGGACACCCGGGGTTCAATTCCCAGTGAAGGAGGAATTTTCGGCTCGTTTTGTTTAGTGGTGCTTGTTCTATTCTGGCCGTTGAAGGTATGATGCCCAGTTCCTCTCTTTAAAACCAGCATCGTGATTACGAAAATAATTAGCTATTCTATACAAAACATCAATCGTCCCAAATAAGTTGGTCCCACAGAGAAAGGTGTTCAGTTTAATGGTATCATTTACTCCTTTAAGTATTACCGTTAATTATTAAACTATGTATTAAAACTTACTATAAGGTACCTATACTAAAACATAAACTCTTTGGGGTTTATTAATTGATTTTAGACATATTTAACAAAACGATCTGAAAAGCGAATAAAAAATTGTATCTTTTGTAAAGAATTAGTAGAATATTTCTGCAATGAATGAGTTTTCTTTAATGAGAAATTGAGTCTTGAGGCACTTTACTAAAGACTAAAGTTTCCCCCGCTTCTACATATTAAACAGAACTTTATTAATAAAACTTGACGCAGCCTGAATTAAAGACAGTCTGTCTTTGCACAGCATCTTTAATAATATCGCCACAAATTTATTATAAGTTACTATAAATGATAGCTTATTGTTATCTAATGAAAGATTCAAGTGCATATTAGTATTTGATTTTATTGGTAGTTAGTAGAGAAATAACAATCTTGTATCTAACAAGCTGATTGTTATCATGTCATAACAATAAAAAACGATACAATTCAATACAAATATTCTTTAATACACACAAATTCTAAAAGTACATCAACACTACAAGAAAACGAATAGATATAATAGGCGAGCTTATTGCTAATTTGAAATCTCTTCCAGGCAGTCTTGGGTGAGAGTAAGTAAATAAATAAGTAAAAACCGATTGGGTACAAGAATACGGAGTGATAGGTACATATAATATGGCCCAATAATTTGATAAATGATTTTCAAATTTAATACTGGATTTTAAAAATACCTAAAATAAATAATTATAATTATATCTTAATTGTGTCTCTGAAAAATGTACTATTTTTATGTTGTCTAGTTTATTCATTTTTTGGTAATGTTGTGTATACCTGCAAAGATATATCTTTTATCCTTATATACTTGCATATATTTATCTTGCATGTACATTGATATTTTCGATAGACTCAATAATAACTTTAAAGTTCAAAAAGTAAGAGTCACAGTCTTGAGTCACTTCAGTGAAACAGGTCGAAGTGACTATCATCTATAATATTATGATTACAATATTCACACGCTCTAAGCATAAATAAATTTTGTCTTATTGTAAATTAGTCTTATTGTAAATCTTTTTATATGTCGAGCCCGTAGCTTAACTACACTGAAAAATCTTATTACTCTCTTCGGGTGCCAAAAAATAATACTTTTAAGATGTTGGTAGATCGTCCTCGATTTTGTAGTGCGTCAACGATATTGGCGGAGGAGAAAAAGCAGTTAGTTTTACCTTTACTGCTTTTTGTTTCAATGCGTGCCCATCGATGGTACTTAGAGTGCGGGTCAGTGCCAACAACATCCTATCTATGATAGGTAGTAGAATAAATTGCCCATATTTAGAGCTTTGCTGCGCCATTTCGCATGGTATTAAATAAATAGAATGAAAATAATACATAATCCTAGACATTTAAATTAATGAATAATTTGTACTAACAAAAACTGAGACAATGATTATGTGAATAAATAAATATTATTTTTATAAAACTGTAATTTCTAAAATTTCTATCACGACATTCTAAAAGACAAAAATAAATTTAGTATTAAATTGTTCAGCTCAAATAATTACTAACCAATGCTAACTTTTGCCTTTTAAGTCTTTGAAATCATTTTAATGAATTTACGATGAAATATTTAACTTCCTTTAATTAGTGGTAATATTTCAGGTTCTCCGTATGTAAGACAATGAAGTTGAAGTCGGCATGTTCGCGGTTGTGGTGCGCGCACAAAGCTATGCCTCACGTGTGCCGTTCCAAACGAGCGCCGCCGATGGAAGGCACGCCTTGTGGACCAAATAAGGTACGCTAGTAATTATCAAACATTCCGATATGAGACACAAAGTTAAATGGAGCAAAACTAATTATTCTAGTGGCAAACAGATATACCGATTATATTGAGCGACCAATAAAAAAAAATATGAATACCATCGGGAATTTTAAAACTTCGTACTTTGTGTACTGTTTATGCTATGTTTAAGCCTAAGTATATCTTGCGTTACCTTCTTATAAAAATTTCTAATATATGCTACGCCAACCAACGATATCTAGTCAATGCAAAAAAACTTTTTGAACCATTCATATAAAGGTTTTTTGGTTTTGCTTAAAAAAAATAAGAAGAAACATCAAACAAAAAATAACTAGCTGCAAATATAAATTTCAATTGAGAGATGTCAGGCGGCATAGCGTATTATTCATATCATAAAAAGTACTGAACAGATTTTGAAGAAATCTTTACTTGAGATAGAGTATGATCATGAACGTATATTTCTATAAGATTGTTTATTACATAATATAAAGAAACCACAAGAAATAAAGGTTCTTTAGAAGCTTTGCTCAACATAATAGATAATTATATGACAGTTTAAATTAATTAAATTAATATCTATTAATTGAAGAAAAACGTAATTTTTTGATAATACTATAAATACAAATAAAGAATTGGCCTCTTTTATGATGTTTTCAACGTGGTTTTGCATTGACACGTAAACATTTTAACCCTTTGTCTGATGTTATTAATGTAAGCGTATACTAATCTGTTAATCCACGCTTATGATATATATTAAATATGACGCAGATAACTGCGTCATATTTACCTCGCAAAATCTGCGAATTTATAATTTTACGTAAAAGTAAAAAAGTAACAGGCGAATAAAATTTTAATTTTGGGCAACTAATATTATTGTTATAATATAAATCAATATTAGAAATATTAAATGGGTGGATGACTTTTTAAGCTCACGTTTTTTATTTTCCGCGAAGTTTTAGTATAGATTTCTGTCTACACAATTTTCTAATATTAGTCTTGCTTTTAAAATGATTTCTTGTAATACATATGAAAGTCCATTCTCCTTCTTGATATTAATAATACTCAGTTACTTTAATATTTTTCCGATCACATAAAAGGAAAAGCTGGCTTAGATTCAAAGAAGAACTTACACAGCTTTTTTGTCAAGTCCAGATATCTATATTTTTACTCAAACTTATCTCCAAGAGTAAATAAGAATCGACTGAGATGATAAAAGAGGTCTCGTATAATTTTGTGTCGTAATTTATGTCCTCAGAGAGTTTTTCTTGATAAGTTTTATGGATTATATTATGTATTAGAAAATATTTTGTTGAAAGTATATAACAAATTTATATACATCAAATATATATCATGACCAAAAAATAAATACCAAAAGGTTTAAAAAATATTTCAAGAATATCTCTAGAAGCTATGCTACCAGTAGTAATGGCTTTATATTTACCATTTCAGTGGTGCGTGGATCGAGTATGTGAACCTATGCCAGGCCACGTGGAGACCAATGTTGAGGTGCCAGCTAACCCCCAGTGGGAAGATTGGGGCCCTTGGAGCGAATGCAGTGCTGACTGTGGCTATGGGCTTCGAAGGCGTCTAAGAAGATGTCGGTATATGGGGTAAGAAAACTAATATTACGTGTTATGTATATCTAAAAACAGTTTTATCTTAAGTTATTTTGAACGAAGAAAATAATATACTGAATATGCTTGTAAAATAAAATATCAGGAGCACGTTAGTCAATCATAGAAACGTATAGCGTAAACGCCATGCAAATTCATGAAAACCTATCCGCATCGAACTACCCACCACTTGCTAAGGTATAAGGCTCACTCCACTGCCCTATCCAGGGTCGAGCTGAATTCTGCCGAAGCAATCACTAGACCACTCCCAGCCGAGTTTGTAACTACGCTAGTCTACCGTTTTACCCACCGCTATACAAAAAATATAATAATTATAATAAACTTTATTTTCTAAATAGAATATAAAATTAATTGCGCCTGGAGCTTCCTTATAAACATGATATTCATTATATGCAAGCAGCACTATTCATACATATATATGAGTCTTAACCTAAATGGTGCTCATAACACTAAAACGATCCCAATCAACCAAATAGTCTTTATTGCACACTAAAACATATAAAAAGAAACTAAAATCAAATCATCAAAAAATCAATCATCTATTTATGTGAATCCACGAAACGAAATTGAAATGAAAAATTGCATAATCAAATCATTGTCACTGCTAAGGTCAATATCAGAGGGCGCTTGCGAAGGAGCTGGCTCACAAGTTGCCACGTGCTGGTCAGGATCCACGTGTGCTGACACACGCGACGTACGCGCCGACCTATGTTCCAGACAAGATAGACTGTTCATACCGTACATGCATCCTAATGGTATGTACTTATCCCTCTTAACTGTCTGAATCATTTAAGAACCTATGGCCTTGTGGAGAACTAATATTTGAAAATCTCACCTGCGTTAATTATATGAAATTTTAGGCTCCCTTTCGGCCTAATCCCGTTGATTTACATAATGCTTAACTATTTTTTGCAGAATCGCGACACTGTGAAATATGGTGCGTACCATTATCAGGAGGGGATGCCTCTACATTTGGAGCCCTTCCAGATGGCTCATCATGCAGCTACGAGAGTCCACATGATATTTGTTTCCAGGTAAATTTTTGAGGAAGATTGTAATGAAAAGCACTGGTAAATTGATTAAAATAAAAAAAAAAAAAAAAAAAAAATTGGTAAATTGATATTTTGAAATAATAACAGTTATGAAACCAGCATTATTAACGATGAAATAATTTATGTATCTCACATTCAAATAAAACTTATATTCGTAATATAAAACGACAAGTATATAATACAAATAAAACGTATGATGGGAATACAAATCTAAAAATAATATTTAAAATACTGTCAATATTCGGTATCCATGCTCAACATCACGGAAAAACTATCCGACTGAAATGAATATTTTTGAAGTTGAATATTAGTTATGATAGTCAAAATTCCGATAATTATCAACAAATATTAACATGGATTGTGTTGTTAACTATTCAACGAAAGGAATTCTTTCCTTGTTGTTTTAAACAATCAAAAACGGAAATCACTAAAACGTGTTTTGGTTTCATTCTTACTTCACTTTTATTTACGGAAGTCAATGTTGTTGTTTCATCCAACAATTTTGTTCGTTGGCACGTGATTCGAAAGAAAAATCGAAAAAGTTTTCATTTATCTCGTTTATAGTATAAGTATACAAAACAAACAGTCTCCGTACACAAATAAAACTGTTTACGGAGGTTTTTCGTGCTCTGATTAACATAGCCTTGGGTACTAGCTTCTGTGATATATCTCAAGTATTTTTATTGAGTTCATAAGCAAACTGTAAATAACTTCCAGTTTTCAGCCCTCCCTTTATTCAAAAAATTAATTTCAAAAATAACAGAAAATGTTATTAAATTTTTATATATTCCTCTTTTTCAAAATAAAAAACTTATGAAGTATTTGTAGCCATAAGTATTGTCACTATTTTGTGTGACCCTATTTTTTTTTATACGTTGGAAAAGCTTTTATGGCTATAGCTATCCATGTGGTGAATGGGGTATGTGACACTGGGTTATGTGAGACTCTCCGGGGAGTAAGGGCCTCGGCATACTCACTAAAAACCAACGTGTTCCGCTTTAATCGAAGCTTCAACGCACGACAGGGTACTTTTCGCAATCACTATCATGCGCCGAAGACTGGACGATTCTGCCCGCTACCGAGTCCTCTGGAGAAAGGGAGCACCTCGGAACAGAGGTGTTCTAAAGTATTTATTAAAAAGTATATGAAAAAAATGTATTCTTTACATTATTATATTAATAAAGTTTATATTTTATTGTTAATTAGGGTGCATGTGTCAAGGGGCAGTGCAACAATACAGATCCAATTTGCAACTGGTGTCCGGACGGCTACTGCAACAATAACACGCATCTCTACACTAGAATGCTTGGGAAAGGTAATTAATTACATGACGTTACTATACGTCACTTCTTAAAATTTTGTAATTCTAAAAAACATAATTTTCAAAAAGAGAAATATATGTCATGCAATAGTAGGTAAATTATATAACAAAATAGTTTTGAGTGTAAAAACTCAAACATGATCTGTTTCGGACACTGTCATTTACTGCACAGTGCTGCGTGCATGTAAGCTCTATTGCTAAGATGTAGCAGCATCATAGTAGTGGATAAGCCGGCAAATGTCGCTTACCAATGTCAATTTACAGAAGATAGTAGGCCAACATTTATAAAACGCCGATAGAATAAACTGTGGTAAGACTCAATGCAAAAACACAAACTCCAATTTGGTCCAAACTTAGTAGATTTGTTTTTGGGAAATGTAAAAACATGAAAATGAAACTTTTTTTATAGAGTATAATAAAATATATTTCAGTACTATTATACACTTTAATATTCTTTTTTGGATTTATTTATTCTCAGTGACATTAATTAATAAGCAAATTATTGAGTTACGAAATTGTAACAAAAAAAAAAAAATTCCAGAACTTAAATTAAGGAAACATCAATTATATTTATGTAATTATTCATCATTATCTTTTTGACATAATAACCTGTTCCTAGCACATCTTGTAAAATATAATACATATCACTATTCCAAAGGTTGGACACGCATGGCTGTAATTCCACACGACGCACACCAAGTTAGCGTCCATATTTCCACTCCAGTCGCCCTTAAAATTGCTACCAGAGAGCGAAAACGGGACAGGCATATACTCGAGCTGGGTAAACATAACTTCAAACGATTTGAAATAGATACCTACCAAGACCATTATTTGAAATACAACTCGAATGTTCCGCAAAACCTGCAAATAGTGGAAGTTGATAACAATGTGATAGATATAAAAGAAGGAGAGAATTATGGATGGGAAGGGTTTGCGGTAGCGGCCGGTACGCTGCTGAGGTGGAAACAAACTGACACAGACATCTCTATCACTGCTAATTCAAGGTTACAGACGGATCTCATGATTATGGTAAGTCCTTACTAGTATATTATTAGCATTAAACAAAAAACTAGTAGTTTTAAATTTAGCTTTATGGCAATAGATTATAATTCTTGTTCAAACCATTTTATTTTATTAAAGAAAGCGAATATTAAATTCAAGCGTACTTAAATAATACGCCTCATATGTATTATAATACGACTAATATAATATTATTTTGATTGAACTAAGTGTTTCACCCAATGTTAAGTAATTTAACCAATTTTAGGTTGATTATAGAAGGTACAAAAGGCTCTAAACTATGAAAAATGTAATGTAGCGAAACATTTGATGATAAGGGTCAGCCAGCCTAATTATTCACAGAAGCTTTCAACTCCGCCGCCGGAGTTAATTGGGAACTCGCACCGACTTTTACATCTCATTTCCTTTTATAGTATTTTATTCCATAATGTCTTTTGGGTTACGGTTTTTAGACTGTTTTTTCTGTCGTTTTTTTTAAATATAAAAATAGCGTCAGACCAAACTATGCAATTAAATTTTAAAGATTTGTATTATACCTATTTAAATAACACATACAACTTAGTCACACTCTTATGCATATACCTTTATATTATTTATTAATATTAAAAATTAACTTAAACACAAATGGAATTAATAAATTTGATCATGGTATTATTAAGTAACTACTACTACTTACTATTGAAATTGTAATGCGATTTAAAGTAGATATATCAATAGATTTCGGAACATATGAAAGTTATGTAAGATAGTAGGGCATAGTGAAATAATCCACTTGAATTTATTTCTAGAAAAAACACCTTTGCGTTACAGCAGATCAAAGCAAAACATATTTATTTTGTAATTTTTTGTTTCTGCTAAGACTCCTATGAAGCTTTATTTTCAGTGTAGACGGACCTTGTTTGACTTTCTGTATGGCGCTTGAAAAAGTCAGTCAATATATTTTATGCAACATGGGTACGCATATTTACACTTAATGATAGTTATTTTATGCATCTGTTCGTAAGTCTGCCAGGGGTACTAAGTCATCTGAGAAATCAGGCAAGAAATTCTGTTTCTTCCCCTATTTTTATAAGTTTTAAATTTTAATATGGTAAGCTCTAAGAGCAATTGAGAATATCACTTCAGCAGGACTATATGCCTTATATATATTCTCAGGCTGTTCCCGATAAACCTATACCAAGCGGCCAGTTGGTCAGCGTTGTAGTGTCTGTGAACCACAGCACACCTGCCGCCCGCTCGAGGCCTTTGGAATATAGGTAAGAGCTTTAGTCTTTATCTGTGCCTTTCTTTATTTTGTTCAATTGCTTATATTACTTTTGAAGTATGTACATACTAGATAAAATATATATTTTTTTTTTCATTCGATTGAGTGGTAGCTGGCTTGTAAGGGACGAAATATTAAACTGTATTTCCGTAGGATGCTCCTTCATTTACGTTCTATTGTCTGATTTTATTCAGAATGAGTAAAAAGCAATCGCATGTAATCATTGGCTCGGTTTAAGGCTCAGATATTGAACATTAGTCAATTCTGCATTGCCTTTATTAAACCGAAAATGATATTCAAAACAAACTATTTTGAAACAATGTTAATTGAAACACCCAGAGTTAATGAATAGCAAAGTTTTGCTAAGGTGGGTTATTGGGTCGGACCTTCAATGCTAAGGATAGGGCCCAGCTTAATACTAAAATTGGAAGCTCCTTAATGGAGTTGGGTATTTGGCACCGTCTGTGTAAGATTAAAAGGTATATATTAATTGGAGTTAAGATTACTTCCACTCAAAGTACAATATTACTTACATAATAGTTATTCGATTAAATAGAATACCTATATTTCAAAACATTAGTGAATATACTACATGTCTCGTATATTTCTTATAAAACACTTCTTTGTGACTACATTTCATATTCACTCATCTTTTTTGAATCCAGGCTCATGATGGCTAAATAGAATTAAATTATGTAAAGTCACGCGCCTTTATAATTTAGCGCTCGAAGCACTTTATTTCATTGAATACATGTAAATAATGTGTTTTTTACTCTTTAGAGTACCTATTATTAAAATTTTAGAGCCTGCCAGATGGAGTGAAGGATACTTCAATTAATATATCTTCCTCTTTCAGATTCAAAGCCATGTTTCATATTTAAAACATAATATAAAAATATTTAAAACTAAACGGAGTGTTGATATAGTTACATAAGTAAAGTTATATTTGTATCACTGAGCATAAACAAAAGAACTCGTAAACAATCAACACAGAAAGCAAATGTACTCGTATATCTAATAAATAAAAAGGCAAATCTCAAGTCGCAAAGTGTCTCAAACATTTTTACGAGCTTCGCTACTTTGTAAAGTTTGGCAGACATTTATTTGTTTCCTTGACATTCTTCCATACTTTCGTTGTATTATCGAAAAGACTCCAACAGATATAAAATGAACACACATTTTCCATGAAAATGCGTATTCAGCTTTGTAAATTTTATTCAAAGCAAATTGTCAAAGCTATTCTAACTTTTTGAATTTGTTGTTCAGCTGAACACGATTTATTTTGTAGGTATAAGCATCTTCTTAGCATACATTAACCTAGTAACTTACGAATACAAATAATCTTTTGTTTAGTAACTAAAGTATTTTTTTCTGTTAATAATATAACAATCATTATTATTTATTTATTATTTTAAACAAAACACCATCTGGTATGTTTGGAATAAAATAATAAATAAACTTACACCTTAAAAGTAATTCGAAGTAGTTATTGATAATATGACAGTTTCATACAGCTCGTTACTGTCAAATAATCATTTTAAACCAAGCTAGGTTTTATATTTTTAGCTCTTCTTGGAGATTACCCTATTATTTTTAAATCACTCCTGTAATAAAACGAAAAAAACAAATTCGGTCAGTTTCGATTCGAGAGTTACTGCCAGACTATCGAAAAGATTTTCATTTATAAAATATATACTTAGATATAAATCTAAATTGAATGTTATAGAAAGTATACATCAAAAAAAGGTTATTGATTTCTATTAAATCAACTTAGAGATGCCAATTCTAGACTAATTAAAACTGGCTTATACGTATTACAGTATATTAGTAACTATTTAAACTTATTTTAATGAGTAATAACGAATTGACGGAACTTTTATGCATGCTGAAATTCTTAACGAAGATTTAGTGTCAATGTCGATTGCCGTCTGGTCGAGAAGTTCGTACCCCTGACTACCTAACCGGAAGAGCCGGGATCAAATCCCGGTATGAGCAGATATTTGCATGATGAGTGAATATTTATCCACATGTCATGGATGTTTGTATATTTATTTAGTATATTTCTGATATTTATATATTATTGATATTATTCCCTTATCTAAAACCATAACACAAGATCTTGATGATGCTTAATTTGGACTAGATAATAGGTGTGAGTGAGAAATATTATTATTAATGTATAAAAAACAATAAAAACCTAGCAAAGAGATTATTTGTATTTGCATGGAATCAATTTTTTAATTTAAATTTTTTAAAAAAACTAACCTTCTTGGATCAATCAGGTTGTGAAGTATAAAGTAATATATAAAGTAATATAAAGAAATATAGATCAATGAACCCAAAGTTCTCCCGCACAAGTTTCAATATAAATTTGCAGGTAAATAAAATTAGCTTTACAATTTTGTAATATAAATGGGGAAAATACGCTCCAATTTTTTTACACACTGAAAATATAATAACACCGACTACCTATCTTAACAAGTAACATGGAAAGTTCCGTGAAACGATATCTGATCTTTCAAGAAATTTACCTGGGATCAAACGTGTTGGGAAGTTTTAACACAGTTAAGTATGATATAATATTATTACTTGCGATATTTCCCTGTATATAGGTGTAACAATCGAAAAAATAAAAGTTATGAAGGTGTTTAAAACTGTCACAGAAAATTACAACCAATTATCTATATCTTTACATTAGATATGTGCAAACCCAACGTCTGCACATTGAATATAATCACAAAATATATAATCAGGGTGATAAAATAACAGAAGGAGAACAAAAAAATCCGAATAATTTTACAAATCGGATTTTGGATCGGATCAGACAAATATGTCTGCATGAACGCAATAATCTCTGAAACTACTGCATAGATTTTGTTGCACTGATAGGCTTTGTTTTATCGCATGTCGCAAAAATAAGTTATCGTTATTAATTATTATAGTTACGCTATATAGAGTTTTGTTAGAAACAAAACTTTTTATAGTGAATCCTTTAAATTATGGCAGTAATGTTACAGAGCTCATGCAAGAAACGTGTTTGGAAAAAATGGACTACTTTTCTATTTTGTCTACATAATGTTTTCTCTTATTGTTGCGTACATCTGTAATATATAATAAGCTTCTGTTGATGTTCGCTCACCATCGAGAAGTGAAAACGATTCCTATATCCAGTACTAAATTTATTTTACGTAAAATATTTTTTCAGAATTCCAATTTCTTACAGTTAAGTTAGTTTGACCGTCAGCTCTTTGAGCAGATTTCGTGTATGAAAATTCATGAATGACACTATAAAGAACCCGAAAGCTCATAGCTTTAACAAAAACTTAGTCGTGGTTTAGCACAGCTGCGTACATATACGATACATAATTTAATTAAACGATGTGAACCAGGTGTTCATTTTACACGATAATATCCCACTACTCGTTTAAAGACTTTAATGTTTATGCGTGTTAGCAAGTGTGCACTACCATTTTGAAAGAATTTATGTATTTAAATATCGATGACCCTAAATAAAGTTTAAAAATTTCCACAGCTTAAATTGGTTCGGACAGGAAAATTTTATACTGCTTAAGTTTTTAACAGCATACATTCAGAAAGTTGTGTGTCTAAATAGTAAATATTATGTTGAAACAAAAACACTATGTTATCAATATTTGTGTTTGCAAATATGTTTCTTATACATGCTATACGCACTCCTTGCGATCGTTGTTTTATTATGCACTTTTTCTGAAAACTAAAATGTATTGTCTGTGCCAACATAACTCTTTAGTGTTGTTACTAATACTACTTACATATTGCGATATATCGAGTTGACATAGGTAAAAAAATTGAAAGTGACACGTGTTTCATTGTTACGTACTTGTTAAATTCAAGACTAAACTTTTCGAATACACTCATCAAAGATTCGTAGTCTACTTAAAAATACTACATGGTGTATAACACGGCAGCATTAAGCGTAAAGTTCCTATATTCTTGTGAGGGAGTGAGATATTAAATCAATATTAGTATTTTGACATTCCAATTATATACCGATAAAACGATTAACGATTCCATCCGGTTTAGATTTTCTGTTTTTAGACAACCGGAAGTAGTAAATCCTTAGGCAACAGAGTGCTCATAATACTTATTCAAAATTTCAGATTTTGGTGCACTGAATAAGGTGTAACCTAGAAATAGACTTCTTACTCGTATCGCTTGTTAGAGCGGTCATGGTCACGACGATGCGCCTTGGCCGCGAGACTGATATAGGTTTTTAACGATTTCTCACCTTTCATGCGCTGGTATCAAGGGCATCCAACTAAAGATTCAATAAGGGCCGATGCATCGCATTAATGATCTTAAGCGTAGTACAGTTCGTCAGTAAGTGCCTTATATGACCAAAAACTCTAAAGGGTCGTTGTTCCACCTCATAGAAAAACAGGTTTTAATGCCTAGTTATTTTGTGGTTTGCTGTAATATTAACTCTATGACTCCATTTATAGGGTTCAGTCAAAATTAGAATATTAACTTGAACTAAATAGAATTATAAGCAAAACCACGAGATATTTGATATTTCAATTTCGAAATAATTGTGCAAACTCTTTATTTAGTGTTCAAAAAATATTTGTTACTCCAGCTACAATATGTAAATTTTTATTAGTGAATGTAAATATTTTTTTTTAAACTGGAAGCGTAATGTAATATCCATATACTAACACAAGAAGTTTATAATTAAATCAAAAAATAAGTGGTTATAATGTTAGTTTTAGGGTAGACACAATAACAATTTATATTATAGTTCTTTGCCCCGTGTTCATTTCAAGCAAATCTCACTTGACATTTGCCCAACACTAATAAGAGAAACATTTCTGGACTTATTCCATATTTATCATTAAAAATGACCTGGGAAACACAAATCTTACCTAAGTGTACTTATGTGCTAGAGATTTATCGGCAATAAATTAGATGAAAATTAGTGGAAGATTAGACCAAAAATGATAAAGAAAAACATCACGAGAGGAGTTGATTTTTTCAATAACCCAATATCATTAAGCGCAAATTCTATTGCTTTGATCTTTGAGATAGAAAATTATTTCTCTATGTTCATAATAATATATGTATTCAGGTTTCTAAACTCACTATTTTCGTAAAAAATAATGTTATTATAATTGATAGTATTTGATTTACCCCAAAACAAAAAAATTAAATATGTTATTGTTGACGACGAAGACTGAAAAGTACGAAAGGTCAAAGTCAATTCATGCCTTCTATTTAGGTGGTCAATGGAAAGAGGTCCATGTTCTGTATCCTGTGGCGGAGGCGTGCGCTTGGTCCGCCCGAAGTGTCCGCACGGACAACAGCGCTGTGCGCAAAACCGTTATGAGCAGTGTAACATGCATAGGTGAGTAACAAAATTTTATGAGGAATCATTTTCTACACAGTATATAGAATATGGCAACGACGCTGATGACGTTGCTATTGTATATTATGTTAACAATGATTAGAAAACTATTCGAGAAACTCAGAAAAGTGATATTTAAAAATAATTTAATTAAATTCTCCCTTGCCAGCCAATTAAATAAAAAAACATGTGTGCCTTAAAATACCTTATCTTCAACGCACATGATATTCAAGTACCTTCCTAAAATTTCAAATGCCTAAACTGCAAACTATTCGTAAGAATTTTTTTGATACTTCAAAAAAATTACCAATATACTTATTTGTAAATTGCAAAATGCATATGATAGTATATAATATTATACTAATGTTACGATATTTTTATTTTATATATGCTATTCGACTGTTCAGCACAGTTATTATTCAACCCACCATTTTATTATTTGTGTAACGTTATTTAGTATTTCTTTCCTTTACCTGGCGAGCAATTTTAATAATTTAGTCTTAGCAGCAGTATAAAATGGTTCACACCCCATACTTGTCGTATCGATCCCGACGTTTTAATACTTTATCATTAACGCCACCCGACTGAATTTGAAATCCTTGGTTGGAATGGTTTACCTACATCGGTTTTCGCTAATGAAATATGTCTCTTAAAGAATTCAAAATACTAGTAGATAAATTGGTTTATTATATTGATACAATATCTATATTATACAGTTGTGACTTCAAATGGAATTCGGGAGAATGGGAAGAATGCAGCGCCACTTGTGGGTCTGAGGGCACTCAAGAAAGGCAACTATTTTGCGTACCTGCCAACCTCAGGTGAGGAACCCAAAAATACACATATATGATGTACTGATAATAGGAGATTCAAAACAGTTTTTTGGTTAATAAATAAAGAAAGCCTTATGAAATTCAATTCCTCTAGCCTGTAGTCGGAAAAGCAACTTTTATCCCGTATAAACTAAACATGTTTTTAATTTTTCGTCTGTCACCCAGGATTATAAATAAGATAATCCATTTATATTAGCCAAGCAGGTGTCGTTATTTTTATTATAATGAAATTTATATATCCTGTATTAAAGATATAAAATATTATATTTATTTAATTGCTAATAGAACTAACACCACCCAAATCTTGTGAACCAATAAGATCGGATTAACTTAGTTGATCGCGCTAACTTTAACTTAGCTGAATAACGCGAATAACTTAGCGAATGGTTGATTCGCTATGAATAATATCTGTTAATGCTACTGAAAGTTTTACACGACCGTACTATAATGTTCCTAAATCAGCGTGTTCCTGGACTTCAGGGGCCCAATTTCTTACATCAAACGACTCAATTATGTAGTCCCCAGACAAGCTAGCATATTTACGTCAGTTGAGGTTAAGAATATGCAGCAGCCTACCTTGCAGTTTTATTAAGGTGCTGTAAATAAATTATAGATTTAGGATTACTTCCCAAATTTAACCACAATCCAACTTTTTGAATACAGCACCACAACAAGAACCGAGCTGATAAGGCATAGCGTGTCCCCGACTCTGTGCTCTTCGGAAACTCCAGACAAACAGCAGCCCTGCAACCGAGTCCCCTGTCCTGTCTACTGGCAAGAGATGCCCTGGACTGCGGTAATTTACATTTAATTCATTGTTCATAATACTAAAAAACAAAGCGTTGCTTGCCAAATCACTAAGCCATCTGACTAAGTAAATTCTACAATTGCATTAAGTAAATTGCTTAACAAAATACTTTGATTCAATATTTCTTTTACTTTTCTTCTTTCTACTTTTTCGGTATTTGATTTCTTGATATGTTTTATTTAGAAATTTCTATAGTAAATTATTATATCAATAACAAAATACACACCCATACTTATTAGATACATATAGAAACCATTTATTAAACTAACAAACGCGCAACATAATTATAAACACCTATTTTACCTACATAATATTTGCCAAATCAGAAACAAATTAATGAATATTTGATTAACGAATCAAGCCGCAAACGGCCACGATGAATACTACCCAATCAAACTCGACAGTAGATGTGTTTCACTCCTGGCCTTTGCAAATACAATTTTGCGTTTGTGAGTGTTGGTTAACGGTTCGTTAAATAATGTTCCCGACTCATCTTCCGCTAAATTTATTGACATACTACTTATTGAATATACGTTATGGAAGGTCCCCCCTTATTTGAAAACACAAAAATCATATTGCTTCAATCAATTGGTATGTCAACCGCATCTTCACATTGTCGCGAATAAATTGTTTCGAATTGCTAATCGAAAAATTACGAATAGAGGTTAATTTTTAAAATATGTTTTGAATATAAAATGTATTCAAAATGTTGTAACAATCACTTTATTTGGTAAATTAAAGTTTATAGTCAATATCTGCAATCAAAACATATTACTTAATAATAACTAACTTTAAGTTAAAGTTCGAAAACTGCTTAAGTACTAACTACTGAAAATATTTGTAGTTTTTGGTGTTGGTGTAAAAAAGGTCAATCTAGTTAAAACTAGTTACATAAATTTTTTCCTTGTTTATAATTCATGAATTATGCTTTGAAAGTATTTTTTGAAATCTACATCTGCTTTTTTGGTCGAAAATGAAAAGGCAGCATTTACTAAAATTGAGTTCACGTTAAATTCAAGACAATCATGGCCAATGTCTGTAACCATCACTTAGTATATTATCTTTCTCAATGTAATATAACGTGAAACAATTGTTTCACTGTAAACAGTGCTCAACAACCTGCGGGCGGGGTATATCTCACCGTCCTCTGGTATGCCCTGCACCAGACGACCTTTTTTGTGGTCCGAAGCCCCGTGAGCGGCGGCGCCGTTGCCGGCTGCGGCGGTGCCCCAACCCGCGCCGCACGCTTCCCTGCCCCGCCCAGGACCCCACGCAGTACTGCGAGGGCTTCAGCGGGGAAGAACTTGAAAGATATTGTGAAGTACCCCCTTTTAGAAAATACTGCTGCAACACCTGCAGGGATGTGGATAATTCTCTCAGACGGCGTCACCTTGGATAACGACGTACAAATACACGATGACTGTAATAAAATACAACATTATCATTGAAAATAACGATGTTTTCGCACACTTCTTAATACGTCAGCCAGCCCAAAGAAAAATGAAAATAATGTCGAGTATTTGACATAAATTTTACGTAGATTAAATACACTCGGATTGCTATCCGCTATCATATAATTCTTCAAAGATATCAAGTTGATTAAGAAATATAAGATATCCCTACTTAAGACTAGTGTAATAGACATAACCCAGTTGAAGAAGGATTAACAACAGGGTTTTACTAAGATAGATAGCCCTTTAATTCTGATGAGTATTAGAACTTGTGAGGTACATTGAGTTATATAACGTAACCTACATAAATCTGCAGTTTAAGCGAAACACTTTAATATTTATGAGTACCGTGATCGGTTGTAATATGGCCATTTTTCAGCTAATGTCCTTGTCATACGAAGATTGTAATAAGCTGAATAGTCTTCAAACAAGTGAAACACGATCCAGACTGCAATTTACGTGCCAATAAATCTCCTCTCAGCACATTCTCTATGGTATATAAAAAATATAATTCGCTAAAATAATGAACCAAACCAATTAGTTATTCAATTCATAACTATTAGATTTAAAATTCGGGCCTAATTTATTGGTACTGTAGGTGAATACCTACCTATATCTACCTCTCGTAATATTACTGCTGCTTAAATTAGCATAACAAAATATTTGCATGAAATATATTTCAGAAAAATAACATCTCTTAGATGTGAATACCTTCCCAATACAGATATAACTGTTTTATTGGTAATGATATTTAAATAGTATTTTATTGAATTATAACCGGTATTTTATATATTATTTTTTATAACTCGCTATTTACATAAGTTAAGATAAATTGATAATAAAAATCGATATTTATGCGGAACTTAGTGCCATAGTATGAATCTACAGAGTTATTAAATAAATGATTTTTATTGCATTTGTTTTATTCCCTTTCAACTTTAATATTTAAATTTTTCTTTGTTCTTTGTTCTTGATTCGGTTTCACAAAAAATAGGCATTATTTTTAATAAAGTATGTATTTACAAGTTTATTTCAAATGTAATTTTTTTTTTGCAATGATATTCATTTAGTTCTTGGTTTTCTTTAAATTTAACAATAGATTATTATTTTTAAACAGTATATCACTTTTGAAACGACATTATTTACATGCCCCTTTTTATGGTTCTGACAATTTAAAAAAATTATGACTTGTCATCTGCAAACAATATCTTCTCATAAATATTGTTTGGAAATGGTAAGGGAAGTCTTTTATAGAAATTAAAAACAATGACCCTAATATCGATCCCTGGGGCACGCCTATATACATTACCGCATCCGGAGACTGCCTTATTAATAATAACTTTTTGAATCCTATTACTTAAATATTATCCAATAAACTTTAAAGAATTTATTGATTCATCATAATATTTTAATTTATAATAACGTTTGATAATCAACTCAATCAAACACATTAGACAAGTCACAGAGGATACCTAGAGCATCCCGTCGGTGCTTCCACTGTGCTTCGGAAAGCATGATAACCTATTAGTCTACACTCATAAAGCCGCATTGGTATAGCGTTATATTATTATTATAATTCATTTTTAAAAGGCTATTATTAAAAAATTCTTAACCTTTAACAGTTCACGCCCATATTTTTTTATATAAGTAATTATATTAATTTGTTGTAGACATCTGGATTCGACTGTGCATTTTAATTCTTATCTTAATATTCGTTTTGTTTATTTTTCTTATTTGAATATAATTGTCAATTGTCATCCTAAATTCAGGACCGTCAAATACTCATTTGTCCATATTTCAAAACGATAGGAAAATAATAATAAAGATTAAAGATTTAAGATTAAAGGTTTACATTATTAATGAAGATTTCGATAATGTAGATGTATCCTTGTATTAAATTTTCACAAACACTTTAAAAAATGAGTGAAAAACGTAAAACTGGTCTTTGCTTTACAAAATTAACAAAAAAACAATGTGAATGTGACTTCACCTAAGATATGATATTAACTTATTGTGATTATGACATATAAATTGGTTATCTCTTTATCTTATACGTCATTATTAGACATCCCATATCTAGTATGAACCCTGTTGAAATGTTCAATCACTTAAAATCTAATTCAAAACTGGTAAAAAAAATTTTTCACCCACGGTACCAAGTGAAATAATATTTCATAGTTAACTCTTGATGGTGAAGGTGGAATTATTATATAAACCTTTTCCTTTGCTTTTAGGATAGGGTAAGAGGTCAAAACGAAATATAATTACACGTGCCTTAGCAACACCACGTAACACGATCAAATTATTTTGGACGGGCGACACTTTCGTAATAGCAAAAAGGATAAAAAAATAAACTTCTCCTTATGTATAAGAGGTTTTTAGTTATCTACTTTTAGTCCTTTAACAATTGATATGATTAATGTGTATGAAAGTAGTCTCAATGTGAACGGACTATCTTGGTGATTCAGTTCGTTCACTATATGACGATATAAGGAATCCGGAAAATCAGGAGCAGTGACGTGCATTAGGGGAGACCTGACTAGCATAATAGGTTGATGATGATGAGGATAATGATGATAAGATAAATTATTATACATGAACGAATTCATATTCGTTCGATTTAAAAATAAAAATATCTGAGAAATCCTTACATTTTTCCTTTTCACCTGTTGGAGTCGGGTCTATCAGCCGATGAAATGATACAAATCAAATGAAATAAGTTGACTAAATCGATTATTTTAATTAATTTGAAACTTACGATAAATTTATGACATTCGGCCACCGGACATCGTACAGACTCTGTCACGTGTATGCAACTACAATGCTTATAGCATATGCAATTTGCACTTGATTCTAAAATGTAATGAAGTTTCATTCATGATACATTTCATGACACAAACATCCCGCGGACCATTCAAAGTCATCCTACAAATATCTGTCTGGGACTCGAAACCAGAACCTCTAGCAAAGTAGACACGGATACTGACTGCCCTTACCAGACGACCATAATTTTAAATTAAGGTTAATTAACCGTAACGATTATTGAGCCACATTATATTCCCGGACTGAACTATATGAGAGGTTATATTTTTAGTTATCATCTTATACAGAGTGGAGATGACATTAAATTAGAAAATTAGCTTTATTAGTTAATAGAAATGTTGTGAAAATATCAAAAATATCTGCAATTTTTTTTAATGCCCCCAATGAACCTTGCATTGCGAACATACGGATAATTTAACAATTTACGATTATTTTTTTTTATTTTTTTATTTTATTTTACAATTTTTTTTATTTGTTTTTTTATTTATTTTTTATTTTTATTTATTTTTTATTGTTTTTTATTTTACGGATTTTTTTATAATTTTAAGTGATTAAATGCCAATATTTTAGTACATTATAACAAATAATTGCGAATATGGAATAATTTAAAAGTAATAAAAATTTCTTTTTCTATATTAAGGACGTCGACATTTATTTATTCCAAAAATGTAATACGAATACTCACCGGGATAAAACCACTTTTTAGTTACCTACTAAAAATAACTGTATTTTCCGAATTGGGAATGCTCTGTTTACTAACATATAACTTACAGTATGGTACTTGTTTAATTTTGTTTTGATATTCTATTACGCACAAGTCTGTAATGTTATTATATTAAGCAAGTGTGTGAAATAGGTCGCTTTATGGCCCTAATAGTGATATAATAAGACCCTGATATGCCCTTTCCAAGTAAGGCGTTCCGGGACATAATCTGCAGTAAAAAGAATAACTGCTTTCACCACCTGATACATTATATCATATTTTCATCATTCATTTTTGGTAAAATTTAAGTTATTAACTATATAAATCACTTCAACTTTGTTCATCTACATACAAGTGTATAGTATTTATACACAACATACCGAACCGCCCTTATAGAATAGAAATAATACGGATGGCTCGTCATTCAATAGTCCAATCGGCAGCCTTTGTTTGCGTCCTACTCCGCTGTTTATCTCAATGGAACACTCGGAACGACTGCAATAATTGAAAGCCTGCGACAGTCGCAAGAATGATTGGTAAAGCTATGAAAGTTAGCCAGACAAAAGGTGTTATCTTTATTATATTGTATGTATTATGCATGTTTATAGAAATATTAGTTAATAAAACATGTAGTTTTTTTCTAGAATACAGCAATTTTGATTAAGTAACGTGCTAGAAACTTTCACCAAAACATGCTGTATGCTTATTTGTACGTTACATTAAGTACCAATAATATTGTACCCTTTAAGTTGTAACAATTCCACTATATTTAATTTTAGTGATAGTCAAATGTGAATTTTTTATTAATATTAACTTTTAAATCTATTCTGATTTGTACATTTTCATGTTGTACTCGCTGATTTTTTGTCCACTGAAATATGAGTTCTCTCTGTACCCCAATATAAGTTTATAGCGTTTAGCTCACAAATACAGAATTAGGCTAGGGCTACTGATCACGCGATCCACGCGATTAGATTCTACTAAAATATTGATATTTTTGATGTGAAATTGATATCGATATCAAAGTGTATCCATAAGATAAATCAGTTTCCATCTTAAAATAGATCACGTGATCAAAGTGGACAACCCATTAGATTGAGAGTAAAGAGTATTAATTTAAGTTACTTGCAATATTAGAAAGATATTCTATCTTTTACAAAGGCTCTAGAATGCTTATTCGTTGATTCTTAATTTAAAAATAATATTTTGACTTAGATTTGACTAATTGTGATTAAATTTTTTTCCGATATAATATAAAAATAATTGCTGAAAAACGGCTTAGTCGATATGAATTATTTTTATAAAAAGGAAAAATTGTTAAGGGACCCTTTTTTGTGTGGTAATCGAGTAACTGACAGGCAACTATTCAAAGTGTGGACCGCTACTTCAATTACTTTTAATACATACCGTTAGTATACTTATGTATTAGGAGTAGGTACAGTATAGGATACAAAGTTCAGGGTCTTATATAGTATTAAGCCAGATAATTAGTATAGTTATACTTTTCTAAATAATAAAAAACAATTTAAAAAAACAATTTAACAAAACTAGTTTTGTCTATAAAATTCTTAATATTTACAATAGTACGTCTCTCTTCGGGTATAGACTTGTTGTCAGATATTGACCACCATCTCTTCAGAGGATGCGCTCTGCCGGGGTTCTCTCTAGCAATATGCTCTGACTTAATGCACTCTGTTTCCATGAGAACATCGGTAGCTTTTGTTTCTTGCCGGATCCACTCATTTCACAACATAGACACAATACCAGACCCATTATTCAGAACTTACAATACCTTACTCTTAAAGGAAATAATATGTTTCAGGAGTAAATTACTCACCGCCGTAGTCTAAAGCTTTATTCTGAAATTTAAAGTATTAAGTTTCTAAGGTATTATATAAAGTGCATTTTGATACCAGTGTGGAATGTATGTCATTTCTTCACAAGTCGCAGTTTGCTGACTCAAGCTGAAGGCGCGGGGCGGCGCAAACAGCATTTATAATACCATCGCTTTAAAAAAATAACGAAACGAAATCAATCGAAAACAGTTTAACCCTTCGATAGGTAATAATGGATATCACAGTTTCAACAACTGTTGACAGAAAAAATTTATAGTAATTCTATTAATACATGACGAATAAAATTTAAAATAGTCATTTTATACAAACGTTTCTTAGAAAACATTTTTGTTTAAAAACCTCTTTTAAAGACTAATAACGGAAAAATAATAATTGTCACACGCTAAACACACGTGGAAAAGTCTACTTCTTGAGTAAATGTATTAAAAATAAAAAAATAAAAAAATGTCTTTGCTTTATATCTACTTACTGTAGGCATGAAGAATTAAATTGTGCAATGGTGTTGAATTCTTGTAAGCTGTCGCCGCAATATCATTATTTATGACGCCATCTAGATAACAACGCCTGGAGAAGTGATTGTGAAAGAATCTGATGAAAGAATACTGTCCGGGGACGCAAATTATATTCAATTCGATTCAAGATCTATCTAAATAACGAATTACTTTATTTCAAATATTTTATTTAATAATACGAAAATAAACATATTCCAATAAGAAATATACATCTCATTGGATAGAAAAGAACCTGCCCCTACACAACGCTTTTGTAATTATAATAGGCTTTTAAACAGATGTCGCCTCAAACTGCTGTCTTAGTGACATTACCAAACAACTCTAGGGTAAGTATTTTAATCAACACCCGCTCTATTGTTACCTGCTCACATTACCCGAAGTTTCCACACTGAAATTTGTGTATAGGAGGCACCTACTTAATTAGAGGTCGCATAACAAACAAAAACAATAAATTCTCTTGTATTTTCTCCGTGCTTATAATACATTGTTTACTCAATGTAGGTAGCATTTTCTCTTCCGTTTCTATTTAGTGTAAGGCTTGTAGTGGACTAGATATCTGTTTGATATTTTTAGTAAAAACAATTTTCGTCGAAGGAGCTGGAAATTCTTAGCCATATTAGTCTTTAAATAAGCTTGATAATGTTAATATATGTATTGCAATAGTATTACAATACAAAACTTACTTTATTTTTATATTGCTATGAAAGAAACAATAAAAAGGTGATTTAAATTTAAATGCAAAGTACATAGTATGTATCACGTGCGTTAGTTTACCAGTAGATTTTCAAATTTTAATAACCACCGTAAGACACGGAAGTTGATATAATTTATGTTTAATTAAACATTTACCGAATCAATCTAATTTAAATTATATTCTCTACTATTTCCATTCCTAACAAAGATGAGGCATGCAACGAAAATGGAACAATATTCATGCGTACATTCCAACAGCCAATTTGAGCAATTTGCAACACATTCATTGCGTAGTTGCAAATTGTTCGCTAAGATTGAATAGCATTTCAAATAGTTAAAGGACTTACAGGCGTTAATTACCGAGAAACAGTAATCAGGAGATATTTACAAATCGGTACCTTACTGTACCTAATTCTGTTTATATTCTAATTACTAAAGCTTGTATTTTTGAACGTTTGTGAAGCAATTGTACATAAACGCCAAACAGATTTGAATGTCAAACGATATTCATACAATTGAAAGAATTGAACACGAGGATACAAAGTACTTAATCAATTTTTCAGCACTGGAGTCCAAACTATGAATGCTTTCTCTGTATAGAAAAAGAATTTTAAAGAAAAATTCTTTTTCTATACAGTTTGTGAGGTTGGGAGTAATCTCTGTAAGATCACTTTTTTTTTTCAACTTTACCTCTTTATAATAATTGTATAGATAAATTTAGAATCCATTCGCAAAAAACCTAGTCATAGTATTATTTCTGATTACTCAAGAGCTAAATTGCTTTGAAATGATTGATTATTGAGTACTTACCGTTTATATGTTTACTGCATTCCAGGGACCAGTCAAAAGTGACCTAAATAAGTCACTGGGCGGGCGCTGGCGCTAACGATCAATAAATAATACTTTGGCTTTACAATTTAACCATCATCTTTACTGTGAATTTGAGACAGTCTGATAAGAATTTGAAATTCCCCGAAGTAAGCCTTTCTGGGAATTTGTAATTATAATAGCCTTATCTAACAGATAAGTACTTTAAGCTCGAAAGCGATCGAAATAAGACAGGGTAGGAAGTATAAAGGGTAATCAGGAAATTGTAACGTCATACATAAAACCAGGTTTTCTTTTAGTGTAAATTTTTTTTTTTTTGTTTTATTGATAAGGAATAAAGAATGGCCTATTTTAAAATTATGTGTGACAATAACTAAGATATCGCCTTAAGATTCTTCGGCCATTATTTACAATGTTGCAAAATAATTAAATTGACATATAATTCTTTTTGGCTTATTACAGAGTATCTACTAATTAAATGGATCAAATGCAATCAAATGCAATCTTTAAATAATATTTTCTAATGCTATGATAGAAGCGTTTGTCAAAAAAAAAAAGTATGCTATAATAGTTTGTGAGGGTTGTGTGTGTGGCGGTGGAATGTCCAGGAAAAGACAGGATAAAACAATAATAGAATTTAATATAAAAACACAAGCATCTTAACAAAAACGAATATTCTGACAAGAGTGTTATTTTCATTGTTGCCATGGTTACCAAAAAACAGACTTCAATACGCTCCCTTTTTAGGTAACCATTAAACCTCATACAATTCAATAAGAGTCATCTACACAATAAATCTAACCCTGCTACACACATACTGTGTTTAGCTTTCGGCAAACTTATGTAATGATAACGTATATCTACATGCTTACTACGAGAGTGAAAGATACGCATGTTTTCTTCGGCTAGAAATATCGCCCCCCCTGTTATCAGCATACAATTCAACTGACAACAACTTTTCGAAGCCCATTTCACAAAGCACACTATGCAAACAAACTGCTCCTTTCACACTCTCTTATATTAAAGCCACTCCTCAACCTTCACATCAACTGCTTGTCTTTTGTTTTTCACCATCAACGCTCCCTCATCACCATATTTATGAACCGTACTCATATACATATGTCTCCTGGAGCTCTGTTCTTCCATAATCTTAATTTTAAGAATTTCGACGCTCGGCAACTCATCTCGCGTTTCAATCGCGCACCTAAAATTCTCGAATCTTGCCGGCAAACTATAAAGCAATATAATCGACAAAAGATCGCCGTTAATATCGACTCCCATATCCCCTAGTTTGTCCACCGCATCGAAGAACTCTGCCATGTGCACACGAATATCGCTACCTTCGTCCATTCGCTTCAATGTCAGTTGCTTCAATAGGGTCGCCTTTTTCGCAGGTCCTTTAGAAGCATATATCGACTCAAGTTTGAGCCAGAGATCTCGTGCCGTAGCGCACCCCCTCGTATGCCTCAACTCACCAGGACTAATCGCGGGTATCAACTCTGCCTTCGCCTTCTCATCGCTCTTATCCCAATCCTTACTTTCATTGGGGTCCGAAGGCCTAGGTCGACTGCCATTAACAAAACACCATACATCGTTCTTTACTAGCAATGCCTGTACTTGGATTCTCCAACTATCATAGTTATCCCGACTCAGCAACTCAATCCGTACGCTACTCAGACTAGACATCTTTATTCACATACCTTTATTGCCGGCCCTCGATACTATTCAGTTCTTCCAAACAAAATTTTCAAATTAATGTTTTACCTATACATTTCTGGACTGCGCACATCTGGGCCCATAACCTCTGTGAGGGTTGTGTGTGTGGCGGTGGAATGTCCAGGAAAAGACAGGATAAAACAATAATAGAATTTAATATAAAAACACAAGCATCTTAACAAAAACGAATATTCTGACAAGAGTGTTATTTTCATTGTTGCCATGGTTACCAAAAAACAGACTTCAATAAAAACTGAAAAAATATTAAATATATTAAGTAACTAAAACAAATATATAATATGTTTATTATTACGAAAAAAGGTTTAATAATATTATATATATATAATGTTATTAAAACTTTTTTCGTTTATTTTTTAGGTTCTTATTTTTAAGTTTTTTATTTTTTTAGGTTCTACCAAATATGGCAACAACCATTAAATTTGGTGTTACCTTCTTTCTCGATTCTTAGATTAAAATTAACTAATTAAGTCGGCTTAGACCAGTAACCAACACTAAAATACAGTGTAGACCAATCACGTACGATTGATATTTTGGACAATTTAAAGTGCCTTATTATAATCACATCAAATCATTTTCAATTCCTCACACTACAGAAGTTCTAATAGTTGGGTAGTTGTTGCCTGTTTATAACGTAATTTATTAAAACGTTTTGTTCAGTCTCTTCACCCCTTCACGCTTAGTTTCGTTATAAATAAATCGCTTTGAATACCCCAAGGAAATTATTCTAATATCGGAAGAGCTAACTACCGCAATTCCAACGTTGATTTATACTTGAAACTATAAGTCAACGTTGGAACTGCGGTAATATATAACTTGAAACTAACTGTGTTTTTATGTAATGTTGACGTTTTTCTTCAATTCCAGTCAACATTAACTTTTAAAATTTATTTAATTTTATAAGTTGATGTGATATGCGATTGATAATAAAAAAAATCTATACACGACCGCGGAAACCCAATCGATACCTAATTGATATTCTAAATGATTCAGATAAATGCAGTGATCAGCAATTATCGGCGACACAATGTAATACCTATAATTAAGGTTTATAAAGCAATGTTTAAATTAAGTTCTATAGCTGTGGCTTTTTAAATAAGTAACTAGTACCTCTGTCTTATTATTAATAATCGTCAGTTGTTTTACTATTTTAGTTTTAATAAAGTTGTGAGCACTTTCCTGTATAAAACAATCTAATACACTCTCTCTGAGCACATCGCATTAAAGTTGCTAAGAGTTTCATTTTGCATTTCCATTTCAAACTTTGAACACCAATGGTTTTTAAACGAAAAAGTCTGCAATGTTAGAGACGTCTTTGGTTGTATTTAAAAGATTGTAGAAGAGTTGCGCAGTTTAAGCTTTGGATAAAGTACACCATTGAATCTTATTAGTCATTTTATTGATAATCTTGTACAATACATAGAATACATACATCAATAATACATCATCATACATACATAATACATCTTGTACATAGAATATTGCTTATGCTTAAGCTTATTGATTTTGTGTAATCTTTTTTATTTTATTTAAACAAAATTTGTATTGTCAAATTTTTACTGATTTTAATTGTTTAGCCACGTTAAGACCTTGGTTCTGGTTGTTAGTAGAACTGCCATGACCCTCAATATGTTTTAAAAAGAGAGTATATAGCAAGCCCTGCAACGTATGTATAAGTTACGAAATCCTAAATATTCTTAGAGTAGTTTTATAGTTTCATTTTATTTCAATAATTTTGACAGCAAACGATTAGCAGTATTTATATGTACAGTACACTTTCTTCATGATTATCTTTACTGAAGATTGTATAATAATTCCACAGCAATGTAAGCAAGTATAACCGCTGGTACGCCAGAATCTGACGAGGGTTAAGCCGCCTGACTAGTAGCAATGCTTTTCAATATACCCTTCTGCCTTGGTGGGACAAATGGAATGTTTAATTTATTTATGGGATGTATTGTACAGATATGGAAAACAAAAGATTCTGTATTTGATTGATTGCCGTTAGATATTGTCTACTATGAATCAAATCCGATTTTTTTAAAGCTGTGGTGTTTCTTACAGTAGTTTTAAGATAAGTGTAAATGATTAATGTAAGTAAATATTTCGGTTTTTATGAACCAGTAATTAATTAAATCTTAACTTAATAACGGTAAATAAAATTCTTTATCAAAGCACATAATGTCCCGCTGGTTTTAAATGGAAGTGACATTTCAGGAAGCCAGGGAAGCTCTCTGAACTGTCATTTTCACGAATTCTTAAGTAAGACTATAGTTATCTAACCGAAGTTTAAAGAATAAATTTATGGCATTTGGTGAGAATTGACTTCCACATAAGAGAATTATACATAAAAGAATTAGAAATATTTAGATCCTTTTTTAAATTTAAACAACAAGTTTAAACATATATTATAAGTATATGATAGCGCCTAAATAATACATTCAAGTCATAACATAAATTTCGGTGGTAATTATATAATACAATTCATGGCATACATCATGATTGCTCAATTATATCAAATTCGTAAATGGACACACTACACTATTAAAAATAAATAATGGGAGATTCTGAAACTGTATAAACCAACAATTAGTTAATTAACTTGATTTATCATACGTATATGATTACAATTTATTATGGTTTAATTTTACATTACAGTCTAGTAATCGACATGTTTGTCAATCACTTGTTGTTAAGTCTAAGCATATGCTTTTATTAAAAAAAAAGCATATGCGAGAAAATTAATATTACTTTCACGTAGCGATGTAAATTAATAATATCAATCCCGACATGGACACAAACACATGGGCTGAAAGTACCTACAATCAGCATTAATATTATCAGATCAATAAAAACCTCACAAGAATAGATCACTATCACTCTCTTATTCTAATAGATACATCGAAGATAAGTAACAAAATACTAAACAAGAATAAACATCACAATTTACTGAAACTCAATAAAAATAAATAAAATAATTTAAATAAAAATGATTCTTATTGTTTCATATCAATCGACACCAATGTACTTAGAGTTGACATTAAAAATATAGGATATTTTACAAGATAGCTTAGTAGCTTTGAAAATCGGTTCAATAGGCAGTTTTTTTGCTCTCATATCAATATAAAAATATTCAAACAGGTGAATTTTAATATTCATGAATATATATATTTATACTAGGAAATAAATAAAAATTCTCAGAGCTATCACAACAAGTGAATAGACCTACGGTTCAATTTCAACTCTTGTTGACAATATATTTAGTTAATAAACTACTTATTCACCAACACAAATCCCTGGAACACAGGACAGGTTACCGACATAATTAAAGCTGAATTTGGGTTCAGCTTTCCAGACCATTTGATAAATGGATTCGTACTCGTCACGTGTCGGAATCTATTTTGCTCACAACGAACGGTGTTAAACTGTTTATCTCGCGGCAGCTTTTGGTGTTGCAAACGAAATAACGAAATTTAACGCTTTATTTTATTTATAATAATTACATTCTTTAACCTCTTTTTCCTTTCAGATTATTATACAAATGAGCTAATGAGCAAATATTTAATATCATGAAAATGAAAATACTTTTCATAAAAAATCAGTTATCTTTAACAACCTTCATAACTTTCATTGCAGGACACAAGCTTTCCTACATGGTAGAAACACGTGATTACTAGTACGTTGGTCTAATACGGGTTCGTGGATGTGTACGGTTACCGTAACAATTCAGTAGTACGAAGGAGTCTTAAGTGATAAATCTTGATTGATCTTCTTCAGCGCTTCAACACAACGCCAGGCAAAGCAACGCAACGCTTGAATTGTGCGTAAAATGGTATCTGTGACTACGTCCTATAAGTTTCTCTCAAAATGTCATAACATATTGCTCAAATATATATGTTTACTCCCTATTTAATAAGAAGATTCAATCAACAAAATATCACAGTTGCTTTGTTATTGTGCTATAACAATTCTTATAATGTCACAAAGTCCTGACATTAAACTTTTAATTGTTCGGCTGGCGGCAGAACTATTTGATCACCTTCGTCACGATGCGACCGGCCAACAACGATACCTCTGGCACGTTTTGTCGTTTCCAATTCCAGGGCTCTGTTTAATATCCTATCAACTATATTTCTACTAATTATTCCCATTAGATGTTATAAGGTTTCAATGAAATGTCCTTAGCTTTCTAAAATTGTCTTTTGAAGTGAATATTTTAAAATTAGGAAGAAAAGAAAAATCAATAATATTTAAAATTTTAATTTTTATTAATTTTATACATGTAGTATAGTTTCACTAGAAGTATTCCTCCACCATTTATAGACTGACTTATGACAAGTCATTGATCCTGTAATTTTTTCTATTCAGTGAACCAAGTGACAAAATAATAAAAAAATCACTGGTAACGTAATATATATACATATTTAGTATATAGATATTTTGTAATTAAGCTTAACTTCTGTTTTTTTTTAAAAAATAATGTATTATAAGACCCTATCAATAAAGTACATTTTCTGCTAGGGCATTATGAAATACCTGGCAAAATATAAGCATTAAGTTTCAAGCATGTTAAGATAAGGTAATAGGGATTTGATTTTCCGTGTTGTTTGGGTTTATTATTTGAATTTTGTTTAAAATTGTTATCACCTATAATTTGCTTGTAAAGTTTCAAGGGCGGGTGTGTAAGGCTAACAAAATGTCGGCTGTAGCTCGGCCCGCCCCGGGTGGTGTCGTTATTACTTCCCAACTCCGCAACGGTTTCATGTCAAATTTAATTGCTTTCACTACGATGTTAAGATATTGGTGAATGTGACTTCTAGAAATATGAAAAATTAATGAAAATTTGTTATTAAAAGTTCCATTTAGACTATTCTTATTTAAGTATTTCTCATTTTTAACACATATTTTTTGTTATTTAAAAAAAGTCTTAATGATGCTTAAGTTTGGCAAAATAATAGATACCTATGACTAATATTTTTAACTGTGGTTTTTTTTGCATAAGAAGTTAATTAAAAAGAGTTTTATAATGTAGTTATCAAATCGGTGCAACATGGATATAATTCAGAGGAAAAATTTAGTGCTTAAGGGTGTGTTATTCCTCAAGTACTCACTATATAGTTAAATGGTTGGTTGGTTATCTTACATACCTAATGTTTAAAAAATCAACATTATGATAGGGGAAAGACCGACATAATTGCAATAATTATTTTTGCTTACTATTAGCAATTTATTTATTTTTTTAGCTTTGCTTACTTGTTTGCTTGCTACACAAACCGTGCGCTCCGTAATACTGTAAAAGTAATTAACAGTAAGACCAGTTTAAGAGGAAACAACAAGGCCGAGAGAATTGAATATGTAAATAGGTTTAAAATAGGTTTTATCAATTGCTGTCGCGCTGTGCCCGAACAATCGAATTATCGAGTGCGATAGGAACCACTGCAACTCGGACCGAAAGTAACAAGGAAAGGCCCAAAACTGGACCCATTGAATTACTTTTTCAATAAAATTTGTTAACGGCAGAAAATATTATTTTTTGGGTTTTGATAACTGTGGCCATAACACTTTTGGAACAAAAATATTGTTTTTGTGTCATTATCCAGGGACGAAACACTATAATACGCTTATATGGAAAATTTGCCCTAGTGAAAATATATAATATCCATACTTACATATAATATTGGAATACTTAACACCCTTCTTGTCTTCAACAGTCTGCAATACAATAATAATATTTCGTTAAACTCGGGCTACGGATTGCTACGGAACTCAAGAAGATACACGCAATATTGTTACTTACTAGCTCAACCTAGCGTTTTTATTTCTTCGCACAGCGTGCATAGCTACGTGTCGCTACGACAAGCAAAGTTGGCATTGGGTGTAACGTGATCGACAATGTAAACAAATGTAACGTCAACAAGGTTCGTTAAAGCACAGTGAAAAGGTTTACTATTACCTATTACGATGCTTCCTCAATAGCTTTCGCAGTTATCTATCAGAAAATAAAATGCAATATGAATAATAGGATTCTAAAAGATTTTTGATTTTACTTTATTATTGCCATCGTTCCAAGTTCTCAGTATTCCATTGGAATAAAGTCTGTAACCGGTATATCCATACCACCACTAAGTCACACACCAATTTGCATTTCACACAGAGTTTCATTTTTGATTCTAGTAGTATTTTTAAATTATTTTATAAATAAAAGCTTGTAAAAATCAAAAAGTGATAAGGCTTCATTATGCTATTAAAACATATTACAAAGAAGAGTAATATACACAACAGAAGCCAACAACTAAATCACGTGAAGGAAATAGTTTGTCCGAATTGCTAACTGTGTTTTAGATGGTATCCAGTACTTGCTGATGGAGTATCCGGCATTGGGAAGAAAGGTACAGGTAAATTTCAAACTTTGACTCAACCAGTGTAAGGAGTCAAAATGTTGTATCAGTTTATATATTTTCTACAACTCTTTTCCGATCAATTAATTTCGAATATATTATTTGTGTCTTAAGAGTAGTACAACTAGTAATAGGACTGGTTGTATGTTCTTTAGGATAAAAGTTTTTTTCTCCATCAGCACTTTTAACGAGTTCTATATATCCTATCGTATGTAATTTGTTTTCAATGTGACGTTTATTACAATCGAGTAAGATTATATTCGACATATAAATCTGAAAGTCTAAACCAATCACAACAGTAAAGGAGTTCTCAGTATTAATAATTATCCAATTTACTATACGGAGATGCACTATAGAAAGTAGGTTTTGATCCATTTACAAATTTTATTTGTCATGGAATTTAAATTCAAAGTAAGAAATAATAACTCAAAAGATTCAAATAATGAAAAACGATATCTGCGTGCACTAAGTATACGTCATTGCCTTGGCGAAGACTAGATAAAGCTATTTCTGACCAAATCAATATTCAAGCGCTCATTTATAAGTTTATTTCGATTGTTCAGAGCCTTAACAGGATGGCAAAGTTGAAAGTTATTGGAATTTCTAAATTACTAAGTAAATACTAAATTATTGAATTGAATAATGTAAAATAGTAATTGAACTTAGTTGAGATTTCATTTCCAAGTAGAATTTGTTGTCAAGTGGGCTATATGATTATTTTCTTACCTTATTTTACGTAAAAAATATTATGTGGAGATTATGAAAATAAACTTTGAAATACTAAAATAGATTATAAATCTTTACAATACTTTTCTATAAATTTCAATAATTACACGTTTGAATTTTCTCTCTGTACTCGTTCATTGTCAATACTTGTACTAGTTCAGTTCAATTATAAATAAACATCATAAAATTTTGATGGATTGAGTGATCTTAATAAAAATAAAGGATTATGTGAATAAAAGAATAAAAATTATCATTTGATCAGTTACTTGGGCAGTATACTGTGCAATAGGATAATATATCTATCGTTAATTAAGTAAAATAATTAAGTAAGTATTTAATGTGGGTTCCCTATAACAGGTTTAATAAAAGGCTTTCATGGAAGGTAAGATGGCCGCTACTTGACAAAGGCCGAGAATAGAATGGAGGTCAGGGACTAAAGGCCGAGCATTAGATATTGACGAATGGGAAGTATCATGTTTATTCCATTTATCTAAGATTATTGAATATAAAATCAATCTTCTAACGTCATGTAGCTAAACAGATTACTTTCTGGAAACATAACTTGAACGTCGTTAAGTTCATTTTTGTATGAAAGATAAGAATCTTCTGAGTAACTTTAAAGACAAATTTCAATGTCTAATGAATGCTAGTGGAACTTAAACTACGCGCTTAATAATAATCGAATACTCCATTTATCACTAAAAGGCACGCAAGCTTATTCCAAAGCTATATCAAATGAAGAATTCCTAATAGCTGCTCGTATCAATAGACATATCATTACTAATGCTCGTATCATTACCAAGTACTTATATACTTATTCATATTAATATCAATAGATATTAACCAAAACAAAAATTAGTATCATGCGGAGATATTTTCATAAATTGGAAATCTTTGAAAATGTGAGTTCATTCAATAAATGGATTGAAAAAATTAAGAGCTTAAGAATTATTGATGCCTGTAGGATCAACGTTGTTCAAACAATTTCATTTGCCATATCCATTGATTTTTGATGCAAAGCAATATTGGTGTGTATCAAAATTGCTAAACTGGTTTAACTTTCAGTTTAAAACGCATACAAGACTATTAATACAAAACTTGCGCTTATAATAAAGGAGCAGGTTTCTGTCTTTTTGCAAATATAATCAATCAATTACTTCGTAATGTTTAACAATTTTAAGTGATTTGAATGCTCTGGTCTCGATAACTAATACAAAGCAACTTTTGACATGGGCTCCATGAGCTCCTCCGTGCCATGACGTGAAGCCACTGGTCCTGGTTTTTATGACAGCCTCTTTCATCCATCAAGCCTCATTGGGCCAACGTGGTGATAGTACAGCTCTAACTCCTCAAGTGTTCTTCCCATGAATAACCATAGCCCAGCAAATATGACCAATCAAAATTCAGCACAAAAAATACTAAAGGGAATATAATGTTACATTGGACATGAGCGCCCCGTATCGAAGGCCTATCACAATTCGGTTTTTCCAGACGATTAGCCGACTCGACTTTTATTTACTTTCAATTAGGCGCAGATAAATCTTTATTAGTGAGCTCGCAATATTCTGACTATCTCTGTTTTTCTTGTGATTGTTATGATAGAAAACGAGGACGGCGATCAATAGAAGTCGCAAAAGCAAAAACAAAATTAACGAAGATCGTAATAAAATGTAGTAGTGATTGTTTCATCAAGCTTTATTAAGGAACTTCAAATTGAAGTGTTACACAGTTCCATGCTGAATATTTTCTTTCTATCCAAAAAAACAATTCTAAGTTCCTTCAAAAATTATTATAATATTTTGTTCTGAAACCAAACCAATATTGGCGCTGTGAGAAGTCGGCATGCTCGACAAACAAATCTGACGTGGGGGCACGCCTCACAAAAATGTGACTTGCGGCATAGATAGAGACCCCAGTTATTTTAGTTTAAATCGGAAGAAAGTTTTAACTAATAGTATATTATAAAAGATAGATAGTGTCATCATAAAGCAAAAGAGAGATGTAAATCTCTATAAATGATTTGGTGTCAATAAATGATGTATAAAAATGCACATTAAATTCTTCGGTTGAGGAATGAAAAAAGGAGAAATTTTTACCAAGAATAAATGATCCACATGGACATGAGAATTTTGGAACATTCTTTCGACAACAAGAGTAAGATTATAACGGCAATCTGGAAGTAGACAGAGATATTGCAGGTCGTTATTGGCTGCCTTGTAATAATTTCATATGAATATGCAATGATATGATATAAAAATGGCTAAACACTACATGGATTACAGACTATAGACAACGGCTACCATTTCTAGTTGACCTAGCGTGATTCGAAATTGTTCAGTCCCTTCAGTTCAGATATACGATCAGTAGAGTTTGTGCCCGTTGACTTATGTGCTGAACTGATATCAGAAGTGTTCAAATTTCACGCTGAAATAATTTGAGAAATAAGAGCAGTTAATTTAATATTTATAATGCAAAATAGAGACTAAAAATTGGTGACGGTCAAAATGGATGACGGTGGTGGTCTATTAGTTATATGTAGGCACAGTAGGAATTATTATATTATATATTCTGTTTGTTAATTTTAATATATGAAATTTAAGAGTAATATATATTAAATTGGTAAAGCTATTTTCGTTGCACATATTTTAAAAACTCTACTCTATAACGGATTCCAAAATATACACGATAGTCCTTCTACACTGCGAACGGATATTATTGTGGTTTGGTTGTACAACACCGAAGTGTCGTTATTTGTTAGTTCCTTTTGTAAATGCTATAAATAACGCTTTTGTAGCATTTCCCATAAAAAAGGTCTCAAGAATTCACTCAGTGGAACTTAACATATCCCTAAAGACTTCTCCTTCACTTCGCTTCTTTAAAACTCCCAAACAACCATTTTATCTGTCAAGTGGAACCATAAACCTTTGAAACCGATAAATAAGTGAAATAAATAAATAATTCTATAATTTTATTTGCAGTTATATTCTGTCTTAATCAAATGTTATTGTTTTGACATTATGCTCAAGTAATATATGAGTAATATATATTTCATATGAAATCCCAATGAATGATTGCGTTCTTGTTGTTAGGAAATTTTGATGAGATTTAAAAATTATTCAGTTTGTATTTTAAGGAATTCATTGTAAAATAAAAGCCCTTTTTATAATAACTTACATCCGAAATCATGCAAATATTCTGATGTAGAAAGTACAAAGTCATGGAATATAAACTTATTACATCGTTCTTGAAAACCTAGCCCAGTGCGAATCTTTCCACTTATTTATACAAATTCACGTATTTATTTTTCCCACAAAAACCACACAGAGTGGTAAGCCTACGCAAAACGATGTTTCGTTAGCCTCGGGCATGGGCTGCGCGCAACAGGTCGGTCGATGTTAGAAAAGCCAACGGAGCTACACTTACATATATAAAGCTATATTTGCCCGTACTTTCTACACACTACTCTATACTTTTATCTTTATCACATTGTACTCTGACAAGTTCTCTATTACAAACCTAAATGCTGTGATCGTAGATTGTATTGGATAGAATTATGATGACATATAACCTCTTGTATGTTGGAATAACTCAAAAATCCTTTATCTATTATAACGAGTCCATCAATTTGTTTGAATTATTATGTTTCGCATTTGAATTTTAACTTTCGTCCCTTACCAGCGTTTCAATTAGCCTTTTGTATGGCAGAAGTATAAAACCAATTTTTTGTAGAATAATTACATCTGTTTTTCTGAGTATGGGTCTGCTAATTCTTCCATCGTAGTTTGCAGTTGCTGACAATAGATATCTGCCGTAATCGTTTGGCTAGATTTTAGAAAGCTAAAGTGAACGACACACTCTAAACTTATTTCTAAAGAAATCTCTTCCAGTAGACCCGTGAAAGGAGAGCAAGAATATAAAAAAATATAGTGATATTACATGTTTTCCATTGGGCGGCATGAATGACGCCAAAGAAAAGTAAAATTGGGAAAACACATATGAATTTCGGAAGTCAAATGTACCAAACGGATTTATAAATAGAATTGGAAATTCTTAGTTGTATTAGTAGTAGAAAATTCATCTAATATGGACAGGCAAGAGAGTTGCATTGGAAATCCCTCATCAAAGAGGAGATATTATAATGTATGAATAATGTAATATAATAATTATATTTATAATGTATTAATTATGAAAATATTCGGATTTCTTAAAACAGTATAATTTTGAACATTGTTTTTCATTTACTACACCAAGTGTACATTATTATTAAGTTACATTTTTTGTGTTATGTGAGTAAATACTTCTTTTTTGTGCATTTATATAAAAAATGTAGTAGAAACGTACACTAAAGTTTTAATTACTTTATTACGTATAAATAAAATTTACTTTGAAGATACCATACTTGTTACATACTATGCTTACTGTAACGACTATATATTAATTTAGTGTGTATTCAGAACGACGCATCAATAAACCTTATAACCGGAAATATTATTAAAGATATTGCGGGAAAGCTGACACCATTCGTATGCCAGAGATGTTCATATATCTACAATGAGAATAATAATTTTGTTTGGATATTACGACAGTCGTTGAGTGCTTATATTTTCTTTGTTTTAATATTATTATGCATTCTTATTGCTGTCATATTTGATTAAAACGTCGCAAAGGTAAAACCAAAAATAAAATTGTCATTCATTTTCAAAATCGGTATTGTTAATATTGTCTAGGTAATCTATAGAATACCTGTCAACTTTGCTCGTTAATTAAATTTGTTAGTTAACTACATATGACTTTGATAATTCAAAACAAACTGCTTTTAACAACTACTCGCGCTGATTGAACCGCTTGTACAGAATTTATTTCAGTGAAATAGGAATCTATTTTAGTGATGGTGATACAAGGTGCACTAACAACGACATCCTTCAATAATAAACTCCTGCGTGTATGCACTATATTTTCTAATGAGTCCAACTTTGCCTTATGGATATAGTAACCGCTTAGCATTCATCATAGATTTCCGCCACATTCACGTTGCCTTATCGTGCTTATTATTTTATCCGTATTATTATTCATCCCTAGAGAACAAAATTATTCAAATAATTGAAAATTGCGTTTATTTAAAATAAGGAATCAAGAAATAACCATTGAGAAAGGATCTATTTCTACCTGAAGTTAGACTTAGTTTAATGATTATGTAAATAGTTATCATTATTCGCAGTAATTGTAATTTTCGCGCTTTGTAATTTTTATAATTTTTAGCGAAGGTACAAAGCATTAAAAATGGAACTGACAATTATTCTTTAAACCCTTTTTAATAAAAGCTTATATATTGCAATAATACCATGAGTTTTGCAAAATGGTTGCGCCAGGACAGATAGTATAGTCGAGCGGTGCATCAGAAAGTTTCGCTCAGATTGGGCTGGTCGGGAAGGGTGCGCCGCCCGCCCTGAGCCCAGCCCAGTGGTTGTTCGACCGCCGAGCTGAGCGCACGCCGCGCCGCGCACGCACTCACGCACCCGCCGGTACGCGCTCACTAACACACGCAACCTTGCACCCCCCTGTCTCACAAACGCCACCCCTCCCTCCCCTCCCCGCGCACTTGATACTTATTGCGCGGTGCATAATAATCTCGATACTTTCAAATTCAATTGAATCCACACCACGTAATATGTATCAAGAATAGTTTGCATGGTTTACTTTTTTTTTAAATTTAGAATATACTATTTGTATATGTTGTGCCGCCAAGTGAATATTTAAGTGAGGAAACATGTTAATGTTTACCTTACGCCTAAGGAGATGAGCTAATGTTTGTTTACGTTAATGGCCAATTTGAGCGACGCGACTGTATACTAAAGTGCAATGAATACATTCAAAAACAAACGTGTTATATTTTTAAATTTACACACGATGAAAAGTTATGGCAAAGATATAATTTTCTTTTTATCTGCTATATTTAGTATTTTTATAAAATTATACTTTTTATTATGAAGCTTAAGGCTAGAGAGAATCATTGTCTTTGTTTCCATACACTTCAAATCTATTTTTAACATACGTCATAATTAGTATAAATAATCATCAATCATACCAAAGCTTTCTTAAACGGCGCAATACACCACCTAGTGATTAAAAAAACACTTCACGCAATATTAACCATACTTGACACAAGTATATTTCGCATGAAGCTTATACTGAGTTTATGAAGGCAGGCGCTACGTTTGAAATTGAAGAACGTTCGAGTAGACTCATTGCGTGTAGGTACGCAAATTAAATTACCGCAGATTATAACCTAATAATCTAACTGGATATTAATATCAAAGTCAAAATTAACTTGTTGCCAAGGTGACTTTTAAGAATAAAATTTTTGTTGATTAAATCTTGTAAAACCATCAGATATAGCTTATAATACTCACGTAGCTTTTGAATTTTGAGGGAATTACATACATATATATATAAAATGAGGTTGGTAAATTAGGTTATATTAAAATAAGCTAATCAAAAGACAAAGAGAAATGAATCAGTCAGTTTCAATATTATCATTAAAGTTGCCGATCATAATCCTATAAGTCACAAAGAAGCCATTTTTAAATTTATATTCCAAATGAATTTTATCCACAAAAAAAATTTGGCCAGTTAACAGTTTCTCTTTAGTAATAAATCTTTACAAGACCGAATTAATACCGAATTAATATCTGAGGATTTATAAAATTGTATAATTGTCTCCAATAGAAAAATTGAAATTCGAAATTACTTTCTCTCTATATCTAATTATCTATTTCATAAACTCTAAACTAAATGTCTGGTTGCGTAGTCAAACCCCCATTTTTTTAACCACAGGTCCCGCGTTCGAATGCGGCGCAGATATTTGTATGATTTGTTTGATTTTTATTTGATTTACGACTATTTGTTCACGAATCATGCATATTTATATGTTTATTTAGTACATTTCTGGTATTTAAATTCATGTTACTATCTGTATTTCTCCGTTATCAAGTATCCAGAAAACAAGCCCTTAATAATGCTTACTTTCGGCTAGACAATAAGTGTGAGTGTGAGACATATTATTATATCATTATTATTCGATGACGGCTAAGCATATTTTTGATTGGAAAAGTAACTTTACTATTTTGTTCATAATTTATAAATAATTAGGTTGCAATAATAAATTGCATTAACACCTCTCAGCCAAACTCTTAAACTTAATTTTTGCTGAGTGACTAAAGATGTATGTGGTCTAGCGTTATCGCTATGAAAGACCACACCCTTTCTATTCAGCAATTCCGGCAGCTTTCTCTCTACTTCTTACTTTAATCTCAACAGTTGTTAGCAGTAGAGATCCGAATCGATGGTTCTGCCTGGCAGTGATAACTCATAATGAACCTTCAAATCCCACCATAGACACAGCATCACCTTATTGCAAATTAACCCAGGTTTTGCCATAGTCTGCGAAGCCTGATTGACCTTTGCCCATGACTTGTCACACGCATGACCCTTGTCATGCGTGATCCACTTTTCATCACCAGTCATCAATCTCTTCAAAAACGGTTCGGTTTCATTACGTGCCAATAAAGAATCGAAAATGAGTACACGTTTCATTAGGTTTCTTTCAATGAGCTGGCACGCAAATATAGAGCTTTTTTGTGTACCCAGCTTTTTTCAAATGGGTCAAAACTGTTTTTTGTTTAATTTCCAATTCTTTAGCTATGTCGTAATTGTTGATATGCCGAACTTACTTCACTTTTTCAAAAATAGCGTTAGCGAGCTGCACCTTTGACATCAAAATTCACGGATTGAAAACGCTTAAACCAACTTTGTGTTACTCTTACTGACATTGCATTAGGTCCATAATCGTCACATTTTTTCGCGGATTGCGTTGCATTTTTTCCCTTTTTGTAATAAAATTTTAAAATGTATCTAATTTCTTCATTCAATTCGCTCATTTTGACAGAAAGAACAACAAATGAAAAATTAGGTAGTAGGATCACAATTTTCCTAATTTAATTCTTTTTTGAAATATCACCTTTTTAATGTCATGAAAACCAGCCAGGTACAAATAATACAGCCTAAGATATTTTATTACAAGTTTATACATACTATATGCGAAAAGACTTTTTCCCCGATATAATAATAAGCAACTCTTATTAAATTAACAATAACAGCTTATTAAACGACGTAGTTTCTACTTTACGTAGTTTACACCTTTAACTCAATAAAAACTTAAATGTTACTAACATTTTCATTAATTATTATCAAATTTTCGTAATAAGCCAAGTAATCAAATCTTACTCACAAAATTCTAAATAGCCTTAAGACAAAATTAATAATTAATTAACTAAAGTCTCTCCGACTTAAAAGTATATTTCTAATATAAGTGTAATTTTATCGTCTTTCTTTGTTATTTATTAGTCACTCTGTTTTACATTTCATTTAATTCTCTTTGTTAAAAAACTACAACATTTCTACCGTAATAAGGTTCGCATTTTATTCTTTTGCAAAATGCGCTGCGCATGTGGAGGCTAAGCGTATATTTTTCGGTGCGATGAGTTGCTTATTGAATGAGAATTTTTTCATGTAAATTGTATTACCGTATGTTCACTGATTTCGTTAAATCGTTTATTTAATAGGTATAGATGTACGTGATCAGTTTAATGATTAACAAAACATAATTACTAAAGTTCTATTCAAGATTTTTGTTTATAAGTCGTCAGAATTCTTGCTTCATTCGTCTTCAAAATAAATAATTAATAATAATATGCCTAACCTGAATAAGGATTAAATCCTTATAATCTTTATTCAGGTTAATACGTTAAACTGAAATTCAATATGTCGAAAGCAATAAAATTATATATTTGCCTTGAATATTACCGATAAGTGGAAAGATAATAAAATTATCAGCCAATGCCATAATTTCAATATTTATTATGAAATGTTATACTATGGTAATAAGCCACCTGGTCTACCGTTATTAAAGATTTTTATGTACAGAATAGCTATTAACGAAATGTGAACACTAAACAAGAATGGTCCATTAACCGCAGCGATACTGTGATATAAAGTACAATGATAAATGTATCGTTAACAGGGCAAAGACTTGAAAGTTTATGTAGACAAAATTTAAGAAATTTAAAAACGCGTATTTTAACGCGCGTGCGCGTAAAGATGAAGATGATGTTTAAAATGTTTAAATTTCTTAATGTTATGATCTCGTTTAGTATACGTTACTAGGGCTTTGCACTCCTAGTGTAAGATAGATACAATCGTCATTTCTTGTATTTGCTGACAAATTTACTATGTAACTAATACAATAATAAATATATAGCTAGAAATAACTTTATCTACTCCCTTGCAGTATTTTTTGACTTTGACAAGATTTACAAACATCACTTATGTAGCGTTATCTGATAAATTCATACATTCATGTATTATATTGTAAGATTAAGCTTATTTTGCCATGACTTGTAATGAAATATTCGCATATAATGTTAAAAAAGGCTTACCAACAAAAGAAAGCTTTTTCTAGGAAAATCCACTTTATTTTGTTTACAACCACATACTTAAGTATTTGGCTTTCGTTATACTTCCTTCTTACTCTATGACTCTCAACCCGGCTTTATGTCAGATTTTATATTTCGTCAAATTGTGAACCAATAAATGTACCGTAATATCTAATCGTAAACATCGTCGGTTTAGTTATAAAGGTATATATTAACATATTAACTATATAAGCTTACAATGAATATTTTTTTATTGAAAAATTGAATGTTATTAGAACACAAATTTAATAAATACTTTCGAAGACATCAAAGTAAAGATCGCTTCAACAGGAAATTAATACTACTTATTCTGTTGCGCAAAGAGTAAATTAAAATCAAAGTCAAAAGAGAAGACAGATACAGAAGATATCTTATTATCGTCATTTGAAATTCTTTGAACTAAAATACTAAAAAGTATAATGAATTTAAAAATAGAACCTAGAACCTTCCAAATAGAACTTAATGTAAGAGAATTTCTTATACTGTGATGAAATGGACGGAAAAGCTTATTAAGTTATATTACTAAATATAATTAATTTTCAAATACTAGTACAATAAGTTGAGAATTATTGTTTGGCGTAGCTTAATATTAATGTTTAATTCCACCAACTATTCCTTAGCGTTTAATATAAGGTACCTAAAGGTTCCTAGGATAGGGATAAAATAAATGAACGTCAATAATAGTCTCTTAAGTCTAAGGGACGTTTGGTGAAAACAGGCACGTAATTATTTTAACATAAACCAAAATGTAATAATGAATAAAATGTGATAAAAGTATCGACTTAATGTTCTTATGGTCCTTATTTTGATTGTCATGTGAATTTGACATACCAATTTCTCTTTCTCTGTTCTAACAATATATACTATTATATTTTGTTTATCCGTAATACGTTTCAGCTACTTTTTTTTCTTAATGGTTTTGTGCCGCTGTTGGACTCCTTGTTACCCAGATATTTATTTTATCTCAGAGTGAATAAGTTTTTCCATTTTACCTCTCATCTCTCTTATATTTATTTTGTCAAATTATTTCTACCAATTTGTATGAACTTAGAAAATTAGTTTACTGAAAAAAGAATTTCAAATGAAATTGTTGAAAATAAGTAAGTATAAAAAAGTTTAGATTACCTTACACAAAGTCCGTAAAATAAACCGGTGTAGCTCGTCAGCGTGGTGGTTCGAGGTCCTTGTTATGCGATGGCTGGTCCGTGGATGGGTCAAACAAAATTTGTAATTTCGGACTCTTCCGTTCTTCGGAAGGCACGCTAAGCCTTTGGTCCTGGACGTTAAGGCAATCGTTTTCATAGACCAACCCTCATTGAGCCAGCGAGGTGATGTTAGGGCCACAACTTTCTTCATATGCTTCTCCCATATAAAAAGCCCGGTACCCAGCTGTGCGACTTATGTAGGCTGTTGTTGGTGATTGATCTAAGATTGTTCCTTTAGAACGAGTTATTCTGGCTAAACTAAACGACTTGTTTTCTCCAAGAACCGGGACTCAAAAGCGTGATTGAGTATAATAGTCTATTCATTTAGAGACTACGGGCTCGAACTACGGGTATTGACGATTCGTTTTGATTACTATTTCAATTTATAGAATCATGGAAGGACAGATCGAAACGAATCTAATTACAAAAAAAATCCATTGCTGAAACTCAACAGCTTGTATCAAATACGCAATTTTATATGCTTTCTGCAGACGATGTGTATTCCACGTGATTTATTATTAACAATCTTGATAGTCGATCCATCAGCAACCGCAACACAAGAATTTTGTAACTCGTTTCGGGCGGCTTTACTTCGAAATTCATTCTCTTTGATGTTTAAGGAGTATCTACAAAGTGTTAATACGTTGTAAAGCACAGTTACGACTAGGCCGTGTGTTAGACACTTGAAACATTAATTTAGAAGTTTTTCACAATTTAACGGTTTCACTTAGATATAATTTACCAAAAAATAATTAAAACTCAAAAACAAACATTGTACTTAGGTATGTACGATTTAATTAATCTTCTCAATGTTATGTTGTAGCTTCTCACAAACTTTAAAACAATAAAACTCGAACAGTAAAGTTTGATATAATTGCCGGAGACTGGAAATCATCAAATTGTATCATAATAAAACTTGATTGTAAACAAATTTAGTAAATAGGTTTCTATTCCCAACGCAAATTTAACTTTTTGGATAAACAAGCACAGTCGCTGAAAACTATGATACTACTTAGCAATATAAGCCTGTAAATGATAAGATAAATTTGTATTTACATTGAAAGCACTTTGAATGTTGCTCTAAAACTTGATTACAGATAATGTTTATCCAGTATGGTTATCCCACTACATATGGCGTTGACGGTATTTGAAAGGCTAATGTAGGTACGAAGGTTACAGATACGACACCACAGAAACAGCAGATCGGCTAGCCGCATCCAACCAAATTATTTTAGCTATGGATAGGTATTAACAATGTTACTCGTACGTAATATCCATTTAATGTTTGTATATACCTGAGCCTAATTTAAATTTCAATCGAATTGATATATCTCGATCGTGTTTATCGTATGCTGTCAAATTTTATACAGTTGACACAGGCGAAGGTGAAGTATAGGTTACTACTTTTTATACTATATTATCCTATAGGGGTAAAACATGTTGTTATTGTTAGTGTAATATATATAATATTGTTGATCTTAGTGTTAATTACCTTGATATAACAATAATTAGCTTCTATTGGCCTCCTAGAAGGTAAATTTTGACATCGGTCTGTATAGATAAGCTAATAAACAGCTCGTAATAGATAAGTAACAAGATAGTAGTATTGGTAAAAAAATAACAATTTTAAATTTTGCATGCCCGATTTGGGAAAACTATTATTACCTACTTTCTAAAATATATTTCATCAATTTAATACTATTTTGGCAATAAAATATATTCTTTTCTATTCGATATATTATATATTATATATATTCTATTCTCGAATAATCCTTTAAAGGCTGACATGAAAACGTAATGTTTTCATATTACCAAGCTTTATATAATTTTTGAGTTTTAAATGTGGCATTTACAGGCTTATTAATTAATTCGCCTTGAAAGAGTAATCAGCGCACTAGGCTTATTTGGCGACCGCTAAAATCTTAACCTTTGCGTAATTTTCGAAGTTCCTAGGCTAATAAATATATACCATTAAATCAGTCTGTCCGTAAAAAGTAGCCTCAAAACACCCTTAACACCTAACCTCTTTCCACAAAACTGATATTCCTATGATTATCAACTTATTCTTGGGAATGCCTACATTAGTCTGTATATCTAATATGAAAATCTTTATGTAGTTCACTTTTATATCAAAATAAAAGATGTGCTGCGAAACTTAAAGTACTCAATCAAAAACTACGGTATACCAAACTAAAACACTAAAAATATAGTTAGTCAATACCGAATAATGTGAATATAAATAGTATGTTGTATAAATGAGGTTTTTTTTTGGATAAAATAAAATTGAACAAAGCAAAACTAAAAAGACAATCTAGTTTAATTTAAGTAGGTTTAATTAAAGTCTCAAACATAGTGTTTCTGTACTCGGTTTCCTTTTTTGCATCATAAACAACTTTCGGGCTTGCTAAAAAACGAAGCTTCGACTAGAAACTTATTTTAAAATTAATAAGTAGGTGTTTTAATATATACGCAGCGTATGACAGCGAAGCCAAAATTTTATCTTCAAACAAAATTCCTCAAATACCTATTACAAGCCTAACATAAATATTGATACATATCTAATGGTTCGAGAATCGTGTTTTGCTACGTAAATTGCTGGTGTTGTGTCATTTTAACGTATCATTAAACATTATGTGAATTCCCACGCTCATGTTGGAAACCACATGAAAATACACGTTCTTGGGGTAGATCGAGTATGGTGTTTTTCACCTGAACAGTTTTATAGTACCTATTACTTATTTCATGATGTAAATAAACTCTCCGTAAATAATCAAATAGTTTTTCTTTAAAACATTTTCTCACACTTATTTACGTCTCTTACAAAAATAATTAGCTTATTAGATTAATCTATATTATTTATTTTTCAAGTTTAAGTTTCCAAATAACTAATAAAGAATTTATTTTTCAATTTTGCGCATTCTGTTTCAATCTTCTTTCTAAGCCGAAACGAAAGTAAATATAAGAAAATACTCTTCGAAGCGGTAAATAGATTTTTCCTCATGTTGGAGACTTTCTTAACGTTCGCTACGCCTCGACCCTGGATCCAATTCTTTCGCTTCACATGCATGTCACCAAGAGTCCTCATTCGCTTTGATTTAAGCGCACATTTATACCATCGAGGTCGCGTTGCTTCTTCGGGAAGCAATTTAGGTTACAAATCTAACGTTTTGAATTGTCGTCTTTGTCATTTTGTCTTATTTTTCTAATTAATAAAATATAGATAAGTTCGTGGAACACATTTATGTTATATCGACGTAACATAAATAACCTTAATTTAACCTTTTACAAAACAAACTGGTGATTTAATCAGCTTTGAACTAGTCACATCATCATATCTTAACGGATCATAACGGATTTTTGATTATAGACTACAGGATAGTCCTAAGTGATTAGGACTATCCTGTAGTCTATAATCAAAAAATATTTAACTATACTAAACGAATATTATAATGAAAGTTATTTCTAAAACTACTCGAATCACTACACTCGAATCACGACTTTGCTTAAACTAAGTATTACAGGCATTTTCTTTGCTAAATTAACTTTCTTGCTTTAAATTACTCTAAACTATATCCGAAGTCTTCATCTAAACATCATATTTTTAACTATGTTTTAACGTAATCTAAACTTTAATATGGACTAAAATATATAATGTAAATGTTCCCATTTCATCGGGCACTGTTTGCGTGTAGTCTTCACAGGTTACTCTGAAAACAAATTTACGTGGGAAACCACTAACGCCTTGGATAAGCTGACTAAATTATTTTAGGGCTGGCCGCTTAAGGAAAAAGAACTTTTGTTCGAGACTAGCATATCTTTAAACCGACAGCTGAAGAAAGTGAATCGTTATTAAGAATAATAACCTTTGAAATGTGAAAAGATAGATAAAGAATGTAAATTTATTCAGAATATATCAAATTTAGGTGGTGAATCCTCAGCTAGCATAATATTTACATAAAATTTTCACACCTTTTAAATGTATGAAAAACTTATTTCGTCTTTTTTCTAGTCAAGACGAATTTCTTAGCAAGATATTATTATTATTTCTAAAATATACATAACATTTTAAGATACGCAATTAATGTTGAAATGACTTATAAAATAAAATAAAAGGTCACGTAGTTAAAAATGTAGACCGTCGCTAATGGTTTAAATATTAGATTTTGAATTGGTATAAAATATTTATATCAACACAATGATGACACCACACAATGAATTAGAAAAGTCTTTGAGCAATGCTTAAAATCACTTACTTTATGAAAACTTCTGAAACAGCCATTTTCTTCGTGGTTAATTTATCTCATAAAATAATAACACGACTCGAATAAGTGCCTAATCTGAGTAATATACCAAAGTAAATGCATACTAAGTAATTTTTAAATAACTGATTTTTATAAAACAAAATCTTTTTTATTTAATTGAGTTTTACTCAATTACATTAAGACTCACTTTTTCCCGCAAGCAGTATCTATATAGATATTTCCCTGTGGGCAATGGAGCCTATATAGTAAGTTGGATCTTTTGCTCTTATATTATTATAATCACTTTTCAAACTATATTACTATTATTATAAACTATATATGAATGTATATCTAAATCCCTAATTGGACATGTAAAACTTTTTAAAAGTATATATCGCTATAAAACCGTTAAGAAATTTCTTACTACTGTGGACTGTAGTCCACAGTAGTAAGAAATTTCTTAACGGTTTTACATAAATAAATAACAATTCATCGGTAAAAAGTGTAGGTATTCAATTCTATGTAGAGTTTTTGCGTGATGCCTGTACCTATATGAATAGAAATATCAGTCAAACAATAGGTTTCTGTTTCTGATAGATCAGATCCGTATTATTATTTTATTTTGTATATACCTTTAATGTTTAAATAACGTCCTGTTACATTTACTCCCTTATTTTGCTTAATTCATTAAATTTAACAAACCATACAAAACAGTGTTATCAACCCTATCGAGTGATGGTTATTGAACGGTAACTGAGTGGAGCCAGCCAGCGTTCGACCTACTTGACGATTAGGGCTAACAAAATTGTAAGTATCGGTTATTTTAATTATTTTAAATTCGATAAATAAATGTAACTCTCAGCTTATTTCTAGAGATTTTTAATAAGTGAGCTATATTATTCCACACAATATACCTTTCATATAATAACTCACTTATTTCATGACTTTCAAGGGAAAGAAGAAATTGTATAAAACAAGAGAAGGAAGATTCAAGATTACTCAAGCTATTATTTTTCAAATAACCAAATGTGAATATTATTCATTTTAGTTTTAAAATATTACTTATTTAATTTCATACAGACTTCAATGTTCCTTATTTATGTATTATTTGACTTTCGAATTGACTCATAATTATGTCCCCAATCACAAGTATACATATTAAATAATTGCACTTATTAAAAATTAAGATGATGAAGGTTAATTAATGAATATTTTAATTTAGATATTTTAATTATAGCATACTTACCTCTACCTTATAAGTAACATTAAAATCTAGAGGATAACAAGTATTTCTGGAAGTTTATGTAATATACATAACATATATATCATTAATTACCATTACAAGGAAAAAAATATGTTGACAATCCTGCCACCAACGTGGAGTGTACGCACCGACACGTGACGGTGTTCTTTGTGATTTTTATGCTGACGGATGTTAAAGTACGGATATTATTAGAAGAGTATCAGTATTATAGTATACATTCTGAGTTTTGTGAATAGTTCACTTTTTACCGCCATTAAATGTGTGGATAATAGATAACGTATATGTCAGCTTAAAAGACCGTTTTGAATATCTTGTGTATTCAACAATTATTAGGTTAGTATTTATCATTATTGAGAATGTGAAAAAACCTTGATCCCCATTGATTATAGATACTGGGATCCAATAGCCAATCTAAGTATTTAGTTATTTAGTTGTTTAATTATTTACGTCAATATTATATTGTATAAACCACCTGTAGATAGATTATTATAACCCACCATGAGGATTATTTTACTCTATCCGATATACATTTTATGCATTTTCGAAAATGTAAATCTATATTCAGATAAAGATACGCCTGCCAAAGCCTACTAACCTATGTACATTATCAAAATGATATCTTGACAGTAGTATTTGATCTTGAAAGCGGGTAAAGACGGAAATAGAAGAAAAGGACTATTTTTGCTTAAAGGTTGAATTGTTGAATTTTGTTTGCTTTTGTAGGCCTTCTACTAAGCATGATATGTGGAATGTGGGTTATAATTTACTTAACAAAAAACAGAACTTTGATAATTATTATTCTACATGATTAGGGTAGTTGAGTACTTTAGGTTCTCACAAAATATATTAATTAATTACAGGTGATATAATCCTTCTACAATACAAGACTTACATATGCATGAAAAATGACGAAATAGATCAAAAATATATAACATTTAATTAAAATAATATTAAACTAATTAATTGATAATTGCGCCCTGATAAAGGCATTATTATTTTATGTCTAATAAGTTTGTTCCACAATCACTGTTAAAGTTTAAGGCATTGATAGATCGAAATCATTTATTTCAATTAGATTTTTAAAAAAGAACAGTGGGCGATAAAAGTTTACTGACAATAGTCAGATAAATTGGTCGTTAAAGAACCACACACGTGCAAGAGTAAGTGTTTTCATTTAAATAATTGTATGTTTAACGGCCAAACCCATTGTTAAAAGAAAAAGAAAAGCGTGTTTAAAAAATCAAATATACTTTTTCATCATCATCGTTATTTCAGTCAAAAGACGCCGACATACTTTTAACATGGCATAATATCGTCTGGGATGTAAGTACCAAGAATTACCATATACCAAACCAATAGAGGAAGCTTTTTGGTTTATGTTCAAAATTACTACTGAGTAAATATGCGATTTGTACGACTACAACGGTATTGACTACAAGTTTGACATCTACTTTGATATGGAACTTTTATTTCAAGCTTATTAATTATATATTTTTATTCTGATTAAATCTCAATAGTAAAGCTTTAACAATAAAAGATTAACAATATCCTCGTAAATAATCCAAAGTAGACGTAGGAATGACACAAATCCCATATAAATTGAGGCATGAGACAAAGTCATGGTTTATCGCTGTAGTTCGTTAGCTTTTGAAAATGAAAATAACGAAATCATCAGAAAAGGTTAGGTTAAATGCCGTTACTTTAAAATACATACATACATTCATTAAAATATTATTCGTCCATTATTTAAACTATCGCGTCCCATAATACAAAATTATAAAGACGGGTCAGGAAAACTGACCACTGCCAGAGCAACCGGTCGAAGCGTTAGACAATTGAACGGTATTTAATTACCTACTGTGCATGTTAAGTTTCGCCTATGTTATATTTTATTAATCATCCATACTAATAATATAGATATTATAACACTTAGAATGGTAGTTCTATATCAACCGAACTTTCAAATGTACAGTCAAATCGAAATGTCACGCACATTAGGATAATATTCGTTTTATTGTTAAATTTTGAAAATAAATAATCAAAATATCTACTTACTATCACTAGATCTTGTTAGTTAAGATGGAAACAGAAGCTTAAAAGGTGTTTTTGCTTGAAATTCATATACTAAGCACGAGATATTGCAAAAAGAATTGAACAAACTATTTTTTGTAATTGCAAATCTTGAATTAAAAAAAATGTATTATAGCCACAGTAGTAATCAAGAACCCTTATGTCTGAAACGATGATGATGACGATGAGTAAATAATGATTATATGTATGTATATATATTTAGTTTAAAGAAATACATTGTACTGTAATAATTTAAATTTAACAATAATCAGATTGGTTTGCAATTTTTATAATGTCCTGATTAATTATAAATTTTTCATCAAGCATTGTAAACTTATTTTTTTCCTTTAGATTACTTTTTTTGTGAAAATTGGAATCAACTCTTTTAATGGTCCAGTTTTCACTTCCAAATATAAAAATAAACGAACCGGCCTTTAAATTATCGCAATTTATTGGCGCAATTATCATTTTCAAGAAAATATCTCACAAATATTTTGTTTGTTAGATTTTTAAAGCGTTATTATAGGCATTTTGCAGTTTGATAGAAAACTGATCGATCAAATAAAATATATTTGCCATTAACATGGTAATAGTTGGTGCAGATGGTATTATATAGCTTAGCCTATTTAGCCATATGTCTACAGCATACGTATTTATAATGATTTCAGTAATATTTTGGTACGGAAAGAATAAAAAATTAAAGAATATTTAAAAAGAGAAATAAAATTATTACATTGGAACATTAAAAACATTTAAAAAAAAAATTTATGAATAAAATTAAAATTAAGAATGTCAAATCAAATCAATGTATTGTTAAATAAAAAATAATCTGTTTTTCAAAATTTTTGTATTGAGTAAAATTGGTTTGTCGCAAAGTACTTCTAAATTATTTAAGGAGTTTTTTTTTCTGTAACTCAGAACATGATCCATTATATGATCTATAGACTATAAAGAAACTACTAAAACAAGCAAACTTACTTAACTATCTTAATTTCGCTATTGAGCCGAGTTGCGCAGGTAACTCACTTAACAAACTAATAAGGCTTTGTAGATGTTTGTAAATTGTATTGAAACATTTCTAAGTGACCGAGAATATTTTGCCTTCAAACACTTGACTGAAGTTACTAATATCATTACGCCAACACAAAAGCTAGAAATGTTAGACCTTAAAATTTTAAAAATTATAGTGTTACGAACTCGAGTTTGCTGGTAGTTACTAAAACAGTCAAAAGAAAACCTTTTATTCAGTAAAATCACACCTTAAATAATAAGTTTTAAGTACAGGCATACTATTGATCAAGGATAGATATTAATAACACTTAGAAATTTAGTTCCATATCAACCGATCAGTTAAATATGAAGCCAAAACCCATTCATGTCGACGTACAGAACATGTATTTACGCAGCATGTCGCGCACTCAAAGATTAAATTAATTGTGAGATTAGAATGACATTTTGAACTAAATGATCAGAGTTACTTCCATACAATAGCATTCAAATGCTGAGTTTTGGCGAAGTCAGAAATCAAAAAGCTGACCTTTATATATATTTATACAGTTTTATGTCATATGGCTTGTTATTGTGGGGCACATCTGACATTCAAGATATCTGTTTTTCAAAAAAGAACTTTGCGCGTCATTTACAAACTCAAGCCACATGATCCTTAATGATTTTTAAACCAAAGTGATTCTTATAGCTTTACCATGAAGTATAAAACATACTTGCTGTTGCAAACTATAGACTTCATTCAACAAGTCACTCTTTCATCGGGAAAAATATACACATTTATAAGCAAGTCCCTCCAAATATAAATGATCTGCATATACACCATATGAGCCTTTGCATATATGATGTATAGGCAGAACATTTGATTTAAAATAATCAATATATGTTAAAGAAAATTTACTTAAAAAAGGCTACTGTAAGGTTCAGGAATAATTAGGTGACAAGAATGTGTGGACAAATTGAAATTGGTTTTATTTGACAATTTTAATTTCTTATTGTATGTCATAAGAACTATAGTTTTATTATACACTATTATTTGACATATATATGATTAAAAAATTTAAAAAACTATAATCATTTTATCTGTTTTTACATTCATAGTTTTATGATTTTAGATGGCTTAGATTGACGTTTATAAGTGCATATATATGTACCAAGCTTGAATAAAATATTTTGACTTTAACTGAAAAAAGGTATATTCAATATATGTTATCAGTCTGTATGTAGGATATCGTTATGTGTTTATAGAAGTGTTCGAAATGAAATATAATTAATTTGAAAGCAATTAGATAAAACTCTAGTTGCTTGTTTTTACACCTGATGTCTCTTATAGATTTTTGCAAACCCTACATTCCTAAGCCTGTCTTAGTTTTCTTTTGAGAAATTCTACCAGCAGCTATTAGTTTAATTTCTATTTCATGATTTTTATATAAGCCCATTTCTATGATTTCTACGTGCAATTGACCAACAAGCAGCATTACTTGTTTCGTTGCGCAATATTACTAAGAAAATTAACTTCGTAGTTTTCATTTCACTTGTTAAATTGATTAAACAATTAGACCGGTACCACTGCTTAATACTTACTTACACATACATATACATGTCCTATTATATATATACATATATAAATTTATAGTACCTTAGTTTTATATTTATAATTTTATACAGAATTCATTCTGATTCATCATGATGAATAAATTTCCAATTTTAATATCCGTCATTTCCCGCATACAACATTTAAAAGAGATGACCCAGACATCCATCGCAATATTATGAATTGATTCAGTTTTCTTTTAAACCATAACAATTTATTGGACTTTAGAATCCAGAATCGTAAGGTATCTATATCTATGTAAAAAAAATAACCATGATATTATGTTAAATTGCAATATTAGCAATATTCAACTATTATTTACAATCATGAGGAGAAACATACTTTTTTATTTTTATTACTAAATCAAGCATATTTTCACACTAGCTCGGCAAACGTTCTTTTTGTTTAATCTGAACCTAGCCACCAGGCCAGGCCACTCATATCACCAAAGGGTATAAAAATTGCCTACGACTCATTCTCAGACCTATTAAATATACAAAAAACATCGGTCAAGTCTTTTCGGAGTAGGGCGATAACATACACTGTGACACGTTTCTCTTTCTTTCATAAAAACTCGGAATTTAATTATATTATTATGGAAATTAATAACTCAAGAATAAAAAAATAAATGAAAGCCACAGCCTTAAATATTATTGTGAATAAAAGCATCAACCTTTCATAACAATCCATTTACCTCTGAACCACTGTGGATGGATGCGGGAATGCAAATTTCAGGATTACGTACCGTTCTTAATGCCCAGCCGTGAATACATTATAGCATCGTAGGGAGTTTGTACGGAGAATAGCACGCAAAAGCTATAATAAAATACCACGGGAGAATTTATTGTACAAAGTCGATGGTACTTTTGTTAGAATTTCTAGACAAATTTATCTAAAAGATTTAAATATAATAAAACTGATCAATACTCCTAAAGTGAAGTTTCCATCACATTGAAACGTTTCACTTGCCGAATTGTATGTAACAACAGCAGCGCCTCTATTGTAAATTATTAGAAATTCCTTTTTATATTATATTATGCAGTACACAACTACGATCGAAACGACACGATACCATTGAAACTTATACTAGGGGAACTGTACTATACCTAGATGTGTTCACTACAATCGTATCTTTATTAATCGCGATCCTAGCGCTCTGTCACATTTTACTAAAAAGTATTTAGTTAAAGTACTTTTACATCATGCTACCTGTATAACGTTCTATTGTGAAAAGGGGCAGCAGACTGGTAAGGACAAAATTTTAAATTATGTGATACCATTCATAATACCAAAATTGTTAAATACCTATCTCATTCATAAAAATAAGCATCTGTGTTTGCAGAACCAAATATGAACTGTAATGAACCAAGTTTGTTAAAAATAACTTTATAAAACTCTGGCTAATACGAGTAATATGTTGTACACCTGCGCCCGGGACGGTAGTGTATATCGTCCTGGAGAGTATTAAAAAGATGAAGAATAGTCGGGCTGGCTTTACGTTTTAGCTTGAACTATTAAATTTATAGGGACAAGGTTTAAGAATTATTTATTTTTCATTGGAAGTTAGACTTCAGCTGCACTTAAAAGTTAACTCTGGCTTTTATTTATTTCTCGCAGCTGATGATAGCTGCATACAACACATGGCCCATCTTATGAATTGCAATTCTAAATAATAAAACAAAGCAGTGTTGTATTCAGGGTCAACTGAAGCATCTGTTGGTGTCCGGTAGCCATTCCCGAAAACTTCAACTTTCCAAGCCGCTATACAGTAACATTGAAATTTTAATTTTCTCGGGCTTCTCAGTATCATATATCTCAGTTATAAAAACGCTGGTGATATTTCTAATTATTATTCCAATTTTTAATAAAGTGCAAATTGTTGATAAGCAATATAAATATAAAAATCGATTGTGTATAAAATGCGTATTGTTTTAAAGAGACGAATGGTGAATGGGCGAATAAATGTTGACCGTTATCTTGAGGCATTTTTATATATCGTTATAGTTTAAATACTTTTATGTAAAGTAGGTATGTAAAGTAGGATTTTTTTCAAACTTCGTTAGTATATCATAGTGAGCAGGACAATGTAAAAAAAAATTTACAATTATACTAGAAAAAATATTTTGCAAAACTATTATACATATTATTTTTGTAAAATGTCGTTGACAACTCTTTCAAGCACTGGTGCTTAGTAAAGCAATATAGAAATAATGTGTCATAAAAATATCCGAATGACAAAATAATAACCTGTCAATATACTGCTCTGTGGTTGTGGAATCCGGATGTAGTTTACTTCCACCTTTGACCTTATAATATATCTCACAATCATGTGAGATCCAACCAATGGGACTCATCAAGTGAAGGCCTAGAACTACCCTGATAAAAAAAATCAATAAAAAAACAAAACATTTCATGTTAGGATATTAAGTAGATAAATGAAATAATAATTAAAGGAATTGAATTATTTGTATTATTTACTTCTAACCATGTACAAATTAAAATTTCTTTTAATTATTTTGTAGTTATTTTGTATAGGCAACTCTAATAGTTGGTACATAATATAAAAGCAAAAACACGAGGATAATAAATAAACCGTAAAAATCATTAATACTTATTATTTATACAAAAAAAATGCTGCTTATATTATTCAGGTTTTGTTCATAATTGACATTGTAATAACAGAGTAAAAGCATATAAGGACGGATAATACATAACACACTCATCTTTTATTCAAAGGCTTTTGCTATCGAAGCCTTGTCAGGATTATCACCATCTCAAAGGCCTTATGTATATTACAGCTATGATATTTACGTATAATTAAACGCTGTTCAACGTTTCTATTATAAACAAAAAATTAACTAAAGTAAAAAATATTACAATGTAATTGAAACTTTATATAATATTTGATTTCAGAAACATCATGATAATCGATCATGAAAATCAAAATAATGGTAGATAGATAGAATATTCTTTATTGGTCACAGTAGTTAATCAAAATATAGAAAGAATGTAGTAACAAAGAAGATATTAAGAAGTAAAATGTATGATCTTATCACTATATCACGATTTTGAATTTTGAATGTATATTTCTTTTTAACAAAATAAAATTGTTAATCATTTTTATTTATTAGTAATCTAAATTTGAAGAATCCAAAAACTTACGATATTTATAATTAGAATAAATAAAGATATCACTACGTTTATATGTGGAAATTCTCTTTTGCATCTGTTTTTTTATTGGAAATTAGAAATATTCGGTAGGTATGGTTTGCTTGAGTTTTTAATTAATTTTAACATCACGATCTAGATTTCCAATCTCGCATCGCTTATCTCCCCTCTTATCTATTATCGCAAAGATTGAAGCTTTTAAACTTTAGCCATGTAAAGCATTTTGGAATTATAGGTCTGTTATTTAACTTATTTAATAAATTCTTGATGTTTTTACAAGATTAAAATGGTCTGAAAATCATTGAATAATTCAATACGATATGAATATCTGTAAAATGTTTTTTTACTAATACAAAATCATGTAAGAAGAGTGACTTTCTAAATTTCAGTTTAATTTTGATTACGTAATTGGGATAATAAACTTTCGCTACATTGAACCATCAAAAGAACACTCAAAGTCGTTTATTATAAGCATAAGCCGGAGGTGGGAATTTCTTCGAATTTTAACGAAAACGTTGCGCACACACAGCGTCCACGTTGCGTGTCTGCTTCACGTTTCACAGTCGAGTCGTGCTGTCGAAAAATTCACGACGCGACGGAATAGTTGCATTTCACTGTAGCGCGACGTGAACGCAGTGTCAACGTTGTGCCAATTTCGATATGTTTAAACCTTATATATTAATCAAACATATTATATTAAAGCTGTCCTTAATAATTATTAGCTACTAATACGCATAATATTCAGATAAATCACTTATGGTAACATATATATGGATTCCATTAGAAGGTAATAAAATATTTAAACACGTAAACAAAGGTTGTGGTAATAGAACCTCTTTAGCTCAACGTAAAATTACCACCCTGCGGCTAAACCGGGCTACCTTTACATTTGGCCACGATAAAGCTAATAATGTGTTCTAATGTTATTTCGGTTACCTGGTTTTAACATACATTAAAATGTAATGTTATTTTCTTGTATGATAACTTAAAAATAAAGAGGTTTGTTATAGGATCTTGTGATTAAAAATTATAAAACGAATATAATTTCGACGATAACTTCTAAAGAAAAAAAGCATAAAAAGAATAAACTAAACATAAGACACTCTTCTAAAGATCTAATCAACTGCTATGTCAGGGCTACGAAAAATTGAAATTTTGTTTTGAAAGGTCATGAAATCCCGTTGGTTATTGCAAAAGATTTATTAACAAATTAATACATATATAGCTACAGAGAACTGCATTAATAATTGAGTAAATGTAATACTTGTTAATGAAATTGTCATTTGTGGGTGAAGTCCGACGTTTGTACAAAGTGAGGGGCTCGAGTCTTGCAAGTCCTAATCGTTTTGACACTGTTTGCGAGACTCACTAAAGAGTCATGTTTTTTAGGTTTGTAGGCTTTTCAAAGAGCTGTCGAGTATGAAAACTCAAGAGCTGAAAGAATACTTATCATTAAATTGAGTCACTTTCCAAAATAAACAAAACCAAATAACGATACTTTATTTCTTATTTTATTATGTATAACTTTAATATTCAAGCAATGATCATAAGGCGGACTTAACTATTAATATCGTACCGTAATATGATGTTTTAGTTCCATTTGCGGCATTACTTATAAATGATAATTAAATACATTTTATTCGGTGATTAGAATATGTGATAATCTTATCGTATCTTTAATTAATAAAGGAACACACTTCAGAATATTCATTGTATTTGCCTCGAGCTCTAAAGTTATAAAATGAGAACTAACAAGATTTATCAATCACAAAGCCTCTCAATTCCGAGTCTAGTCCTGAGTTTAGATCCTTTTAAGAATCGACTCGGCTCTTCAACACCATTTAGATTCTCCAGTTACTATTTACATTTACCAGTTAGCTTAAATTATTTTTGTGTTTTATCCAGTCAATACGAAAATTCACCGTACTTCAAGGCTTTCACAATAACGTATTATGTTCATTAACATAAGCGACGGATTTATCGCAAACATTATTGAAAAGTAATTTGGAGATGATGATGATGATGAAAGATGGTTTTCTAGAAGGCATTTTCTGAAAGATATAAAGAGAAACCAAATGTATAAGCCATTGGACGACACATTTAATGACGTAATTAAAGAGAAGACGAGCTTTTTCTTTCTCGAGGTGATATTTAACGCCGACACATTTTCTCGCTCATTATTTCGAAACGGCTTTTTCTTGACGATGCGCAATGTTCTTTGTTAGACATGAGGCATTAAAATAAATGTTGTCCTCCACAACCGATTGTTAAAAAGGTAACCAGATTAAAAACTCACGGCCACCGGTAATCAATTAAACCACTACGCAAATCTTAAATGCTAAACTAAGTATCTATCTGCTCATAAATTTAATTTTGCTATGACCAAGGTAGTAGAATTGAAATGAGCCATTTAAATATTTAGTCATTTGTTACTCTGCAGCCAAACTTTTTTGATTATATTTTGTAAGGTGCTAACTGGTAATAAAATGCGTGTGATGCATTTCACGCGCGAAAATTCATAATAAATGTTATTTTAACAGCATTCTTCACACATAAAAAGTTCACCCGGTGAGAATGATTTTATTTTAGATAACACAACACGGTTTAATGTAATATAAAAACGCCTTAAATCAAGCGAAAGTATAATTCAATATGCCTTTAAATTACAATCATATTTTTCTTTTTTTTTATAATATTATGTAGGTACAAAAACTTGCTCATATTCAGTTCCTAAGAGGATTTCAGTCAAAAAGGATAAACTTTACCACAAACGCTACGATAAACTTTATGATAAAATAACATTACAGTTATCGTTACCAGAGCACGTTGCCCGCCTTCATTGGAATTTTACGATTACACCTAGCAGTTCTTTGAGTAAACTTTCATGTTCAAGACAGTAATCCAGTACTAATGGGCTCCTCGATCCATAACATTACGGATGAAAGGATACAATATTTCCGACTTAATAGTCAACAGGCTGACTGAAACGAATGCGTAGGTAAGGATCCTGTTATTTTTAGCAAACTAAGCTTAAAGCTTGTCCCCGAATTCACGTAAATTTTGCGAGATATTTATATTATCTATGAATAAAAATGAGGAGCTCGTTGGCAAACTGGTTCTCGTGCTCTAGTTTCAATTACAAAAACAAAGCAACTTCCACAATGATTGGTCCCTTGATATGTTAATCAAATATTGTTATCTCCAGCTACTCCATGCTTTGAAAGGCACGTTAACCCGTTGGGCCACCGTAGGATTGTTATGACCCAAACTTTCGTGTGTTTCTTCCTTGTAGAAAAGACTGCGTAAAACGATTTGGTAGATCTCGATAGAGATTACGATAAACCCTTGATTCCTTACAATGCGGAGTGATTTTGAAATGTCTCTCTGTCCAGACATTATTATTATCATTTCAGTATAGTGTCATTGATTAATAAAATTAATTACCAAGGCAGTTACACAACGATATAGTGAGTACAATTTAAGATTATTGTAATATAAGATATTTATCTAACACAGCAAAACAAACAGAAATCGGAAAATTATGCAAAAAGTTTTCGCCATATATTATGATAATACATATTATCACAGATTGTCTCAATCTAATTCAAGCACCAGTCTTCGTGTAAAGTGATCTGAAACCATGCATGCATCTTTTATTTTATTGTTAATTGGGTTGTTTTGTAAAGAGAAAAATATATAAATAATGAAATATTGAATAGAAGATTAAATCAATATATTTATTTATTTCTCTTTATGTTCTTATATTATAATTATATTACGAACGTTAAATGTTTATTTTTTTAAAAAACTAGCAAACATTTGAATGCTAGAAATGGATTAATTTCTGTCTCAATTCTACAGCATGACAAAACATAAACAGTGCTTGTTTATGGAAATGGAAATTATACATTTTAATTATAATCCGAGTTCGAATGCGGCGAACAAGGAGACAATCGTTTCCTACAAAGCGCAGTTGCAAGCCCGGGAGGCCGGAAGAAGGAAATAGGGGTGAAGCATGAGTTCGAGGTCACTGATCTAGGTCAGTGCTAAGTCAAACCCTTGGCTCACCTAAATCTTGATGGCGCTTGGTTTTATAAATATATAAATTCAATAGATAAGTAGTCTTTAGACTTTTTAGCTAAAGATCTGGGTCGGGAGTGCCAGTTTATTATTTATGAAAAATTTAAAAGGGAATGAAATCAAATGACTATTAACTCACACATCATACCTGTGAAGAATATACTTAATATTTTTAAAATCATGCTTGACTCCTTGAAATTGGTGTTTCGTGGCATTTTCAAAGATATTTTCTTAGTATAAGATGGAAATACATTGTCAATTTTTATAACAATAATATCATACATTCTTTAAGAGGTTTTAATAGATCTTAACGCTTCTAAACGTTTTGTATTCTCATATGTCACACAACACAACAGATAGTTGAATCATGGGAATGAAACGTAATTATATATGATACTATTATTAAAAAATAGGATTAGAAATATTACTATATATATCCAAAATTCGATGCTAAATTACCAATCCGTGAAAAACCCGATATTTGCTTTGCCAAGTGGAAGTCGTCGACTTGACAGCTCGTTAAGCTGCGTATGCTGAGATATTTGCATATCTTCCTAAAATCGGTTTGAGATGCCATTACGTTTAGTAGCGCCTGAATGGAGAAATTGGTTCTATAGATATCAGAGATAGCCCCTGATAGCTATAAAAATATAGCCTTTTAATTTGCAGTCGGTTTTAAAATATTTAAAAATTTTATCATTTTATACAATGAATTTATTTTAACAATTATATTTAAAACAACGAATAAAAAATAACAAAACTAAGGAAAAATTGCTTAACGTTTGAGATTTTGAAAAATTGCTTAAAATTGAGATAAGTCTATTAAAATCTGTGATTAATTAGAATAAGTCATAATCGGATGATTACCAGATTTTTCGCTCGCCGCAAGAAACATATTGTTAGTGATAGCCTTAGTAATTTTGTTCCATTAAAAAATTCACAACTATTTACGTAATCACCAATTATTTGGTTACATAAAATTTCATCCGTGAAAATCAAGAAAATCAATTTGAATCGTTAATAAATTTCGATGAGCGTGGTGTATTTTAAAAAGAAAATTAATGATATTTCTTTCGTTTCACGACCTGCTCGTTATTACGAAAAGTTAAAAAAATTTAGCCATGCCTGTTGGAAGGTGATTACAACTTATATAATAATGAAATTAAAGAGAATGAAGCAACAAAATAACTAGTTTCAAAATTTTGTAACCACAAGAGTGACAAACCGTCAGCATTTATAACACCTACTTATGGTAAGGGCTCCCATGAGAAATATATCAACACGGAAAGGGATGGAATTAAGAATGTTGTCCAAAAAGCACCTAATGAAGTAATGAAAAATAAAATATTGTTGATACATCATGGTTAACATGTTAATAATCGACTGTCAGAAAATTAAACGTATTATATTATGTTCGTTGATTTTTAAATTTAACTTACATATTTTCTCCATTTTGAAAAAGTTTATATTTGGTGCTTCGGCTACACCTAAGTCTCCTTTTCATTTGTCCTGTAAGAACCTCTTTACCTTTTTACATACAGTCAAAAAATAATTAATAAACTTATATTTTTTTCTTACAGCAATGATGCGGCGTGGTTCGATGGCGATGACTGGTGGCGGGGAGCCTCTGATCGTCGTCGAAGAGAGTGGCTCTGAGGACGCGGAGTCCTCACCGCGGTCTAACGCACCCGCCCGCGGACTATCCATTGACCAGGAGTCCCCACCAGATCCGTATCATTTGTCTCCGTGGCGCGATACACGCAAGCATTCGCTGCCGACACCATCCTGTACTACCGGCCCAACGGCAAGTCAGGTTAGCAAGAAAATTGAACACAATATACTATTTTATTTTTGAATACAAAATATTATTTAATCCTTGACAAATAATAGGGAAAAAGTGTTTCTTTTTAATTCGTATAGTTTCAAAAGTAATGTATGTCTTGCAAAGAACAGTTCTTCTAATTTTGTGTTTATATCAGATTTGATTTATTATTACATAATTTTAATTAATAGGTCCGCCGTCTATCAGAACGAGGTGAAGGTGCTGCGCGAGAGGCACGAGAAGCCGCCTTTTTAGCAACTTTGAGTCAAGCTCCACCTCAGCCTGGTGGTAGGAGGTAAGAGACGAACTTGTTTTATTACATATTATATGAAACCATTTTTAACACTTTGGTAAAACAGGCTGTTTCTTACAGGCATTCAGTAGTAACAATATCGAGGGTACCACAAGCACTGTTCGGACGCGGCCGGCGTGAATCCATCGCGGCCTTCCCGGCTCTATCTCGTCGCAGAGATTCCGGGTCCAAAAAATGTAAGTTAAATATTTTCACATACTTCTAATAATATACTTTATATGCTATAGAATCCATAAGAATAAGCTTTACCATAGTACTTATAGTAACTATCAGAAAAGCCACAGTAGTTTATTAAATTTTTAAAAATAAGATTACTGTGCCTTTTTGTATTACCTTTTTATAACATTTTTACTTACTATCACAATTATTGAAAGCTGAAAAGAATCTTATTACCATTGACATTTAACATATTCTCACTGTTTGTATTTTATTGTCCTCTTTTCTTATATTTAAAAAGAAAAGAATTGCTGATCAGTAGTCTGGTTAAAATTTACCAGGGCCTGAACGTATTCAAAAATGTATACTATGTTTTGTACTAAAATCAGGGACGGTTATACTATTCAGGCTTAAAAATAAAAATAATAAGTAATATCCTACAGAAAAGCTAAAAAAGAGTAATAATTTAAAGCTGGTTATTTTACATTCTATCACTTATTACATCTTCACTTCGGATTACTTTTGATAGATGGCATTCTTGATATGGGTGATAGATAGGAAGCTCCGGGTCAACTAGTAATTTAATAAATACTCATGTACTCAATATATACAAACATTTACACTTTTAAACTAGAGTCCATTTCACAGGTCCACCTGCTACGGATACTCTTGGAAGTACGCACAATCTGCAACTTGACATAATGGACGACATCGTTCAAGCTCGCAAAGTTCGTATGCGCCTCTGGAACACATCAAACGAACGTGTCTGCGAAGTACAACCATTGGACGAGCGCTCACCGATTAGTGGTTCCGTCAGATATACAAACCGGGGTCGTCGGCATTCTGACTTTGTAGGCGCACCGTTGCCACCGATACCCGCTCGCCGTCGAGCTTCTGAAATGCCTCCACCACCACCAATCCCACCTCGTTCTGGCGTCGGAGTCATCTGTACAGACACTGACCTTCATCACATGCTCAATGCACTCACATCGTCAGCCACAGAAATAGACCGTTGTGGCCAGAAACCAGAGCGCACGAGGTTCTTAGCAGATATGCGTTCGAGTAGTTTCGACGCATCTACACTCCACGACAGACCCGTGGATTCCGGTACAATCTGGTTCACGCGAAGACACCAGACATTAGCTACAAAGAAAAAGGAAACTGAAATAAAAAAAGGAAAAGTTTCATTTGCCCCCGACTCAAAACAGGCCCCAGGGGATGCGGCGGCCGTCGTTTGGGACCGACCGTCAGGTTCTGTAGTTGACGCCAGTGCGTTGGGAAGTGCCATAGAAGTTTTCTTAAGGAAAAGCGGTGTGGGCGACCCGGGTCCTTCGTCTACCGGATCGGTGCCGCCAAATGTAGGCAAGCCGAATGAGATACGTACAAAGCAACGTGACATTCCAGGGTCAAAGCGACCAATAACCGGTCGCACCGAGGGTGAACGCTGGTACACGAGCAGACCCGAGGAGGAAGAACCAGCGGAAGGCTGTGATGCTTCGCTGTGTTCCTCAATAAAAGACCTTTTCGTGTAGGCGCTTTGGCGCATTTTAACTCTTGTAAATTATTATCTATAGTTGTCGAATAATTAATTCGTATCTCAGAAACAGGTACGAAGTAGGTGCGAGCGCGCAACGTACCTATTGTACTTCATGAATCTTTCAATGTGATAGCCTACGCGCTGGCGCCGGTCGTCAAGTCGACTCGCGACCGACGCCGGCCCTGCGTGAAATTATTTTTAGAGTAAACTCTATTTTCAATGTAAATTTTTTGATATTAGCAATCAGAATATTGACTTATTGTTAGATAGAGAATTATATTCGTGATTACGGGCGCGCGTTTTCTACGCGAACGCGATCTCCCAGCGCGCGTCTGTCCCTGCCCCGTCTCGTTCGACAATCTGTGTCTTGTAATCCAGTGTTACCATTAAACAATTAAATTTTATCATATAGCAGACATTATGGTGGAGACGTCGGGAGAAACGTACGCTTAATAGACGAAGACGATTTCCAGTCGCCTTTTATCAATAAAAGTTTTTATCGATGTTTCTTGGTATTTTCATTACATTTCCAAAACGTAGTTCATTACCGGCTGTGGTCGCGCTTTGGATATTTGGATTTATACTATAAATCCAAATTTCGTTTACTAAACGAAACATTTTACCAATATATATCTGTAATAGATTTAATTTTCACCTGGTGTACACTCACAAATAAAATTAGAATAATATTGATTATAGATGCAATTATCTTCATCGAACGTGAAAAATGGACTTTGATTTATAGAACTTTTTGAATTATAGACTTGATTTTTTCACGTAATCTTGAGTGATACTGATCATAAGATAATACTGTTATTAGACCCTACCTACCATAATATTTATACTGCGAGTTTATAAAAATCGAATACAGTTATTTTAGAATTTACTAAAATATTGAGATTGAGATTTTTGAGCGTTGTAAAAGCAAGGAAATTGAGCATTCTTTAAGAAACATTGGACAACAATTTAGTTACTTGATTTAAGAAATCGACGTTTCAAATGTTTTCTTTACATGATGTATATTATTAAACCGTTTAATTTAAGTATAAATAAATGGGTTGGTAAACATAACACTTATTATTACCCTCAATAAAAATGTGTACTACTGTGAAAGGTTTTATGTAGGTATTAAACGTTTTATATGAAAAGATCTCATCAAGCAGATGGTAAATAGATGGTAAGATACCTGCAATAGTATCTTCTTGCAGATACTGACATTTGGAGCCGAGAGATGTTAATATCTCTCGTCTCTTTCTACTACTCCTCCTAACATGCCGAAATTAAACGAAATGATTATCGGCTGAAATAAAATAGGCAGTGGTACCTATCTAAGACACATCTAGTCTACTACTTTCTAGGGCCTTATAAATTAAATAACCATGGTATAATCCATGTATTGCTTTACCTTGCGCTATTGTACACAATATTTTGACACAATGTAATAAAAAATATTTTAAATTCAAAAGAAAGATCCTGTGTAAGTAAACAAGGCTCATACAATGGATATGGAATATTGATGAGACTACTAACTTTCATGAATTTTATTCCAAACAATGCAATTTAAAAGGCAATTCACCTAAAACACGACTCACATCATCTGAACAAAAACAATTTATGCCGAAAAAGAATCTTCAAAAGTTTTTTGGGACTAAAAGGTAGGGGGTAAAAGCACTACAAACTTTCTCGAGCACCCTCGTGAAAGTTTGTAGTGGGTATCTACCGATTTAGATAACTTTAACGTCCCGACTTCACGAGTGTCACAATTCTACGTGCATGTTACCTCTGCAATTATTTCAAACTGCTGTACCTCAATTACGTTTAAACTTAATAGGTTGTTCTGAAAACACTGCTGCATTATTTAATACTAGACGAAATGAAGAAATAAAGATTCTAGTAAAGTTTTCAATATACCATTCACTTAACATTTTACAAAACAGGGAAAATGGATTACAAGCTTACGTTCCGTCGAGAAATAAGAGATTTAAACAACCGTGTTTTATCCAGAATTGTAGCAGTTTTCTACCCAAAAAGAATACGGGGTGGACTACACCTCATGAAGAAGTCATTAGCCGCCAGGCCACTAACGCGGAATGAAATCGAATATATTTACCACCCATCGTTACCGTCTACAGGTACAACTACAACAACGAAACTAGGAAATTTGGTCATTATACAAGACAATGGTAACCTAACGGTGTATAATCTATAACATTATCAGTGTTATGGAAATAACCCAACTGACACTATTTATATGAAAACTATTAATTTTTTCATTGATATGACAATTATAACCAAAAACCACACAATAAGTTGAACAATAAAATATCCTTTATGAATACATTTCTTTAATTTAAGTGAATTATTTCTTTCGTAAAGTACTCACAAACCACAAATAGTGAAAGCAGCTGTTGAAGAAACCACCGCTGCAATTCAGAAAAATAATCATCATTGTATTAAGCGTTTTCCAGTGAATTATTTCCATTATGCATGGGTAACCCGATAATCGCGGTCAAGGTGAAAGGATCGATACTCCCGAACTCATTCATTAAAAGTGATGTATAATAAATAACTCTTGAATACTTACAAATATTCTGATATTTTATTGTTTGCCGTTATAATGGCCGCCATAATAACGGTAACCAATTATCGGGCACAACTTCGACACAACTTAACTTTAAAATAGAGATAACAGTTATTATATATTTTATTACCCTTTTGACTCACCTTTGTGGACGGCCTATATCACTTTGGTACAAAATCTCTGTATCTTCGTTCCCTAGAACATTTTTCAGTAACATGACCGAAGGTAGCTATTTGGTAGAATATAAATACGGATATATCATCAATCAATAGAATATAGATGGTGCCGCCATTGTAACGTATATTATATTTTTCAATGTATCTTTGGGAACCAGTAGGTATATTTTTTTTAATAAAAGTAATGAATCTGGCTAACTGGATGTTAGCAGAGCTGATCAATTGATTGAAACATTTGAAAAAAATATTTTACATATAAAGACTTGGTCCTGCCTTTATAACGTTGACGATAAATAACTAATACGGACGAGGCATCGCTGATTACACAGTTAAGTAACACTTTTGAGCCATGTCGCAGACTATATAGAAGTATTTAGATATGCAAAGGAGAACCCGTGAAATGAGCCAATTGCCTTTTAGCTGAAACGTTTTCGTTAGCGGGATAAGTCTTTATATATAAAGATATAAAGTGACCTAAATAAAACTAATATTAAGGGGTGCTTTTTTTTCTATTTCTGTAAAAATAAGATAATTTAATAATGATTTCAGTTGCTTTGAGATTGCCAAGTTTTAATGTAATAATTTTATTATTTGGTTACTTAGCAGAATCACGGCATTTTTATACTAATGACAAAACAAAATAATCACTTTCATTAAAATTTCAAGTGAACTCAATTTTTCTGATCTCATAGTAGATAATATATTCAGTGAAAACAACATCCAATTCTACATGATATATATAAATTGAAAATTTGAGATCTGATAGATTTTGAACACCTTAAGTTATTGGAATTATTGCTAGGCTCGGTACTTTGTATTTTTAAGTGAATTAAAAAAAGAAGCAGTTCTCAATGTCATATTTTATGTTTGATCATAACTGAAAAAAAGTTTTAAAAGACATTTCTGTAAATCGGTTTTGAAGAATCATTAAAACAGTATAAATACACTAATATAACTTTAACTTAACATTAGTACTAGATGCGTTGCAGTTTACAACGAGGACTCAAAACCTGAAGCTTCAATAAATAAATGATTTAAAATACTAGTTCAGCTATCAGGCTTTTAACAAATTTGATTTTATATTACTTCCTTATTTGTTATTTGCTATGAACAAAACACTTCTTCTTGAAACACTAGTTTGAAGCATTTGTGAGTTGCATTTTTGAAAAAAAAAATAACCTGCTTTTAATATACATGGCAACTAACTTTATTATATCCTTCTCGTAGTTTTGCCACAATATCTTTAATCAGTAATTAGGTACTGTTTTTTTTATTTTCTTAAAATTTGGTACATTTCTTTCTATCCAAACAAAATTCATAAAGCATATTTTTATTCAAGAGTAGTAATTATTAAATGAAGCAAGCTATTAAAATGGGCTCTACAAGAATTGTATACATTGGTTCCCGAAATGGATTTAAGATGTCATATCAATTTCCCCATGTATTGAACCCGATGCAAGATAACTTTCATCTCAATTTATAACGTTGGCATAGATGGCAAAGCTTTAGTGCGAACCAGTCCGCGACATGATCCTGATCACTAACAGCGTAAAGTTAAAGTTTTATTTTTGAACTGAGAAGCTCAACTTTACGAACTCAATAATAAAGTTTATATCACCTGCTAAAATTCTAAATGATATACCATGATTTAGCCATATTGATAGATTTACAGGTATATCTACCACACCTTTAACGCCGCTTCTGGAATGCTGGAAATTAAACGTACATTCAGATGAATTATATTAATTATATATATAAAATCAAACGTGAAACTTGTATTAATGGCACCTAATGAGCATATGTAATAATCAAGCCACGAGCTTATGAGCTTAACTTATACAGACAAAACTGGTTTATTTTGAGACCCCTTGCTGCTTAAAGAATCATCATCATTATATCATCTGACAGACGCCCACTACTTCCCCCAACGATATCTCGTGGACCTTTCCGCCTCAACAGCAGTCCTCCTGACAACTTACCTCAAATCTATTATATTATCTATGGATAAATATTATTAATTAATCAACTCTGTGTAACAATAATGTTATTTAAGTAACGAGTGACGTTTACGTATTGCAACGATTACAATACAGATCTACTTCAGCATCAACCCTAAATCTCAGTAGATATCACTCACGAATTGACTAGCTAGTTATAGCTATGACAAATATTAACTTACCCTTTGTTTAAGGTGAGGTAAGAAAAGAAAATATTTGCCACTATTGTTTGCTTTGAGAACAATCCTAAGTAAAATATTACCTATGTAGGAATAGACATTACGGAAGCAGAAATTGCTTAAATGATTCTGTTTTTTCCCCTCTTAATAGAAATGTCAAATAAAAAAGATAAATTACGTAGAGAAGTATCATACTGTCAGTTTCCTAGACGCAGATTTATTTCTAGTTCAGTAAGTTAGATGGCTAATAGAAATGCCCTATTTCTTGTCAAAAAAAAACTATGTGTGTACAAACTGTAAATTATCTTATCAATAGTCTTTATTCAAGGAATGTATATTAATCAGATTGAATTTAAATTTTCAAAAAAAACATAATTTATCTATGTTGACAAAAATGGTTCCATTTTCGTCTTCCTCAATTCACTTGTCACTGATGATACGTATCTACGTTCGTAGAATATCTATTCTGGAAATAAAATAATTTTTAATGCTCTTACAATATTATTTTAGAACCCATTATAATTAATACATATTATTTTATGAGAACTTGAACTTGTAAGTATTTAATTACATATTTCAAGAATAATTAAGTTTCAATTCAAAAATGGACTGGTATTAACATTTATTATCAGCTAACTGTTTCATTTCAAACTATGGTCGAGAATAATAAGATTTCCTCCAACTCGCGTCAAAATACAAAATTAATTCTGGATTTCCGACTTCAATTACTTCTCTAATCGCCTTTAACTCCAGCTGACGGAAACTTCATCCTGCAAAATACACAGGAAAGTTATTTCAGGGAAGCCTTGTCGTGTCGACCCACCTATTGCGAGAAAGACGGGCTATAAAAATAAGTGCTTTATGACGACCTATATTTATGGTCTAGGGAAGACAATCAGTTGTTTAACTTTGTGTGTATTCTTGATCTGTGAACCACTGTATACCACTATATGATTGACAGATCACGATGGTATTCGTTAATTTTAAGTTACTGGAACGAGCAGTCTTTTAGTGTTATTATAGTGCAACACTACATGAAGATCCAATTTTAATCAAAATCTTTACAAGTAGACTTATAACTAGATTTAACTCTTTAGCACTCTCTGATTGAAAAAATTGTGTCATTTCGGTACGAAAACGACTGGATTGGCTTATGGACAGCCCACTTTTCCCGCAAATTTAATGTTGTCAATTGCCGATTAATTGCTCTATTATTGCAATAAACTATATATTGAGCCTATGGCCATAGCATCGTAATCTTATTTATACAAATTGTTCATAGTAAATACTAGTGTTCATTAAAAGGTACTACCACGGTTCCACAAACTTAATAAGCCTTAAGGCCGGAATCTCATCAATGTATTCACATACATGCGAGATGAATTGAAGCAAGCGATAGATAAAGAAGTCCCCGACACAATCGACATAAAGGCAATACATGAAGCTATTAGTGCCAGATAAAAGACAAGTAATGAGTCATGTATGGATTATATGCTCACAATAAAAGAGCTCGTCAAGCGTATGTATATTATATAGTATATAATTGACGGTATCCAGGACATAGAAATGAATAAAGTGTATTTCTTGAGTAATTCACTAGTTTGATTTACTAAGGAGCGTGTGGCGCGGATACTTACTACCAGCAGGCGTGTCTGCTCCGAGAAGTACTACCTATTTCTACTTCCCTGAGTACGAGTGAGATACGCCAACGGTTTATTAATAGAGACGTCCTGTTTACTAAATTAAGGATTAAATCTGAGGGTACTCCTTAATTCCATAAACAAAGGTACGTGTTCGTCGTTTTACGACTTATTTTAGTACATTTCTTACTTTTTTGCTATGTAGTATAGCAAAAAAGGAAGCAATGTACTGAAATCACTATGGAGACATGTGCACGTAGTAGGTACTTCAGGGCAGAACGTTTACAGGCATAGATAAAGAAAGTACACATACACTCTGTGAATGTTAATGTGTATTATATACACATAAAGCGTTGAAAATCAAAATGACTTATTTGGTTGTTATTAGTTTATCTTACTATTTTGTAAAAAGTTATCTTTTTCTAGATCATTTTCGAAAACTTAATTCACACCTACCTATGAAATCGGTGGTATATTATTTAAAATTAGAATGAAAAAATCGTGCGTACTTATCATACAAAAATTATACTCTTAATTTCTAATACATGTCTATATTTAATCATCTGAGTCAACTTATTAAAATAATAAATTAAATTACATTTAAATTTTTATTTATATAAAAGGGAAACTCGACAAATTTAGATCCAACCCATAGTAATATTACTTCATACATTGTATTAATTAAACTGAATATCTGGAAGATAGTTCAAAAAAAGCAGTGATTTTAAGAAAACATTATATAAACTACTTTTACAATACAACACATCTTTAATTATCATGTGCATCTTCATAATAACTCTTTTCTCCTTACCTTCGAACGCATTAATTCATATGAAAGTCTTCATTATAATACAAAGATTACAGGAGCTTCTAATAAAATAAAAACTTTTTTCATTAAATTGTTTAAATGGAAACCCAATGAAAGATAAAGGATCGGCGCGCATTATGATATCAGATGATAGATTCTACGTTAACTCAAGATATTGAAATTCATGTAACGTTTCTAAAAGTTTTCGGTGATAAACTGTATCCTATGCTTGTATTTTTCCATTTTTCATGAGTCAAATGTGTAAGAAAGCTATGTACGTTTTTGAGTACAAAATAATCTTTTATTTTTAATAGTGAAGTAATTTGAACGACAATATAGAAGATTATGCTACCAAATTTACTTTCCCAATGTTTAAAAGTGTAATTAATAACTGATAAAAAGTAACCCTTATCTTAGGTTTCATAGTAGTGAACATTTGATTTAAAAGAGTCATTCAAATTTGAATGCGACTCATTAAAGCAATCATCAAACAAACAGCGCAATCGAAGTAACAATACCTATAAGATTTCTCAATAATTATTGTAACAAGTTATTGTTCCCACTATAATTTGAATTCCTGAATCTACCTCTATTCGTTGGATTCAAGAAATTAGTTTTGATTTAGTTGAGTTCTATATACTTCGGGAAGTTGAAATAGGTAATTAATTGTTAATGACGATTAATTAATCTCTCAACAATTGAACTTGTTTACAAATGAAATTATTTACTATATATAATTGTAATTGTGTAAATTATATCACATAAACTAAAATAATATTGAACTAATTTAATATGATGATAGATCTTAACACGTCACAACTATTCGGTACATCCGCATTCAATCATTATGTATAAGTTTTTCATACGTATTACAACTTGAGGGTTTTGCAGTTTTTTGAAAAATACGTACTCTCTACGTTGGTTTAAGGAATACTTTATAGCTTGGCATGAATGCGCAAACGAAGTTTAAAATATTTACTCTAAAATATTTCACATTTTTACCTGAAGGACATGACTTTGAAATCGAACTTCTAAAGTCTGGATTAAGGAAACCAAATGTTTATATAACAAATTATGGAACATTCTTATTTAACACTAGATTTACCAGACCAGTCATTTAGACTGGTCGTGCAATTTCAATTGAATATTCCTACTATATCACACATTTTTTTTTTCAGAAATGATGTTATGACTTTTGAAGCTATAATTAGAGAGTACGTGTTATAAACTTAATGTTATTTTATATACATTAGTAACAAACATAATTTTTATTGTTGACATATATTCAAACCGCTGGTATATCTAGTGTTAAAGGAGTAGTGGTGCATTCGCCATATCTTAAACTCGCTTGTTCAGCTTATTGAGTACCGGTTTTCTCCAATAATATTCGCCAGCAATGAAGATTTGCCAGCACTTTGAAAAAGTAATTTTAAGTTAATTAAAGTAATTTATGTCTTATATTAAAATTCTCAGAGAAAAGAAAAAAAAAGTAACACCGATGTATTTCTTCACTACTGCCTTTATTAAATAAATACTCTTTATACTACTTTCATAAAACCTATATAGTTTATCAACATTTGCTATATAAGGCTTGTTACTAGTTTTTTTTTATCGACTAATTATCGAATTTAAGACCTCAGTAAAAATGTTACGAGTTTTATTGAAATATTTGTATTTTTTAATATTCACGTCGTAAAATCGATTTGCCTTCAAGCTATTTCTAATAATTTAAAGTTTTTCTAAATCCATTTTTTTTATCAAAAATATATATCTAAAGTCTACTATAGGTCCAAAAGATTTCTGTTAACTAATTTGTAACCTGAATTGGTGATGATTATTACCACAGAGGTAACAATCATATCCAATTCATACTTCTTTAAGAAATATAAAATTTTAAACTTTTATATTTTTTTTATTATTGTTATTTGAATAGCAAGGGGTATATTTGACTATCTGAAGTAGAACCAGAAAAATATAAATTTCAATAAATGTCACCAAAGCCCTAGGGAAGTTTAATTAAAACGAGTCATGTTCAATAAATAAATTCAGAATTAGAATTACAAGCGGAATATTAACCATGTAATTTGTTTTTAACGAGTTACAGGGAATTTTGGGGCAGTTGAATGCGCCATGATAAGGAGTGGACAAAAAAAATCTAAATTATTTGCAAATGCAGGTGTACAGGGATGTTAAACATGGAATGTTAATAGAATGTACATTTTTTTTACTTTAGAACTTTTGTATTTAACCAAAAAGCTTTTGGTTTTTAAAATTAAATAGGAAAAAAGTAGTCGTTATTGTTACGCCTTTCATTATTATTAGCAATTTATTTATATTAATTATTAAGAACAACGTACACATTGTCATATTTATATACTATAACATACTAAGTTTATTTCAAAAAATAACATTTTTTAATTATTTGTCCTATGTATATTTCCTTTTCGCAAATGTAGCTAATTTATATACGGAGATACACGTCAATATCAAAGGTTTTAAGCAAATGGATTTTTGACTAAGGTTTACAGATGTCAGTTGGCTTTAATATACAAACACCCCACACGGACATTTTCTGGAATTTAAATACTTATTTTTATTTTTTTACTGTCTTCCTCCAAAATATAAATTCAAATCTGAGCAAATATAATATGTATGCATGATACGTGATCATCACTGTAAAATTATTTACAACCTTAGCAAGCAGGTATGTTCTATACATATAATCTATAGTAATATTTATAAATCATATTCTATAAAAAAAATACTTAAAAAGAAAAATACAAAAGAAAATACACTACTACTATATACTTTGTGAAAAACACTCTCAACATGTGCTGTTCAATAAAGATTACAGTCAACATATAAGCCTTAAAACTTTGTCACTTTAATTTATTTCAAATATTATATAAGAATGATCTACAAACATTAAAACTATAAAGTTCCAAATCAATAAATATTATCAATAATTATCAAATTTCGAGATGCATTTAGCTTAGTACGAGCTTAGTTAGATACGATAAAAAAAGGCATTAACTAAAATTCTGATGTAGAAACAAAGCCAACAAAAATTGAAAATTGAATAAAGAATTGGATCCGTTCGCGTGGAATATTTCCCAATAGAAATTCGCTGTATTATATAAAAAAAAGAACCAATGTTCAGTTGACATACTAACACCGTAATTGACCATACCATGATGCGAGTTGACTGACCATCATGCAATAATCTCAGGGATTATAAATAATTTGTATTTAATGTCTATTGTTGCGTGAATTGTGGAGTAGGTGGCGGTGCTATATAAGGCACCAACGGCTTTCTCAAACTCCTCCTCCACAGTGGTCATCTTCTATTTAACCAACAAGACACAGAATTAACACAGAAACATCTATTAAGATTATAATCCATCTAACGCAGCAAAGTTAACATATTACCTTTCTTCATTTAGTTAACAATTTAGTCCGTTAAACCATACAATACAAATGAAACACTAACTGGGGTAATTTACAAGATATGCCGCGAACTTAAGATTAGAAATCTTAACTAATGGTGAGCAGCACAATATATATCTGTTAGTTAGGCTCCATAATACAATATCAATACTGAGAGGAGATAAGGAGGTAGCGTAGTTTATAGAGGTAGTAATAATAATACTTATATAATTTGTAATAGAAAAAAACAGATAATTGGAAGGTACAAAAAATTCAAACACACTTACTTATTAGTAAAGTTTTTTATAATTGTAAAAGTATACACGTAATTATAAGGTATTAAATTGATGGGAACGTTTACGACAGTTGAGGCGATGAAAGCCGCGCCTAACTCTGAATGAAAGCTATCAAACCATGCTAAGTAGCTTATTTCAGAAGTAAAGATTTTTTTAGTGCTGGTAATTAATATATATTATATTCATTAGTATTTAAAGACTAGCAACACATGTCTTAATAAGAATTTTTTTTTCTTTTTCACACATTATGTACATAACTAACTCGTGAATAAAGTAATCTTTCAGAATCATAATCAAAATATGTTTTGACCCAACTGGGATTATCTGCCCAGCTTTTAATGTCGGTTATAAACAATTTGTTTGAGATTTAAAACAGCCCAGTTACAATTTAGCTTCTATAACCGGATTTAGGATGCTGGAGGAATCCCCAGGCAATTACGGTTGTAAAGTCGCCTCATAAAAACTTAATGGAAATGAAAATTAATAACTATCAAAGAGTATCATAGAATTATTTTGGGAAAACATATCTATTGATATGTTTCGTTTGAACTACATGCGTAATTACCCCTTGAATTGCCAGTTCATCGTTTTGACATTTGAATAAAATAAAACCCTATTAAAACCCCATGAGGACTATTACTACTATATGGATATTCAAAACTATTAAAGCAGTTATGAAATAAATAAATAAATTTTATTAACAAAATATGTCCATTTACCTTAATTAATTACATTTAAGTAAACAAAATCCTCACCTTAATTTTAGGTTTTAAATCGTAGCCTCTCGCAGATGATTAGAAATGACAAAACGTAGCAGACACGGAGCGCCGTAGTCCACATGTAATCTTGTAACTGGATTACGTAGCAAGTCGATCGCATCGGGTAATTAATGCCCTTCCGTCATCTTCCTTTATAGCCCATGGCAAAACCGGCGAAACCTAATCTCGTTATAGATAAACCTTATCAAAGACCATCCTACTTAAGCTTTATACGTATTGTACTCTCATAGTGCTTTTTGTTGACTACAACGTTAATTGTCCCTTCTCGTCTTTATATAAAATCTTTAAATAAAATTTCTCTACCTTCCACTCGGTCTGTGTTCGTAGGCTTAAACTTGAGATCTATGAAATATAAGGTATGGTTTTTTTCAAGCATGTATTAACTCATATGTCATTTCGCTGTACCTGTGAAATACTAATCTGAAGCACTAATTAAAATTTTGAGTGAAGCCATAATTCTATTTTTGAGCTTGTGAGCTAACAAAACAAATAACGAAAACCATGTATTAGATCATTGTATTTCTTTCAAAGCCATACAGAAATCCTGCGTTAACTTTTATCTATGTGCTTAAGTTAACTGGTAGTTTCTAATCTTAGCCATACAAATTTTATAAAAATAGATAATTCCGCGAGCTGAACACTTTATAGGTGAATGTTTCTGAATTATTTTGTGATTCAAACAAATCTTTCAAATAAAGTGTGTCAAAGTGTCAAGGTGGGCTGATGACAGAGCGAATATCTATCAAATATTTGTAGTTCATGAATAATGTTACCAATTATATCAATATCATCTCAAAAAGACATTCTTGGAAAGGTGAATCCATGATGAATTTCGATTTAATATAGCTAAATACTACTATTCAATATTTGCTGTAATGAATTATTGTTACTAATTTGTTTAAATTCGTTTTAGCGACTTTATATAAACAATTAATCTTAGTAAGTATCTTATTTTATTTTAATAAAGGGTCACGGTTCACTCCCGGAGCACTTCAACCCAATGGGGTATTTTGTGCTTCCCTTATCCTAGTGTCTACTGTCCTGGAATACCTGTAAGATGTCCTTACTACGTACGCAACTCGTAACTCCAAAGTTAGCAGCCTTATGTCTTCAGGACTGGGGTAGCCTAGACCTAAGAGATCCATTCTTTTCCTAGCAAGAGCATCACAGTTACACAAGATGTGTCCCATTTGTTTAGTGTGCTCTCCACAGGCAATCCAACAAACTTCTGATGCTAAGTAATAGCACTACTTAAGCGACGTAACCTGCTATGTAGTATATTTCAAAAAGCCTTTTCAGGGCCTCCAAATGGATACATCAATCTTTTGGAATACGCGGGAGAAAATATCTTAAATATAATAAAGTGAAATTTTACTCACATAGGTTCTTTTAAAAGTGTAATTAGTGGCATTGTCTTATCTCTAGTCTGTATAAGTCCCACTGCTGGGCACCTACATGAGTTTAGGCCATAACACTACCAAGCTGGCCCAATCCGGCTTGCGGTTGCCGTTATAGCCGTGAGTAACATCTTGACGTGCCTTTCAAAGCACAAAGGTGCTCGAAAAAACAAATTTGATCGCCGCATCCAAAAATCTTTCATGGAAAAAATTGCTTTGTTTTTGTTATCGAAAACAGAGCATTCGAACCACTACGCAAATGAAGTCTAATAAGTGCTTTGCAAGTTTTAGACAATTTCTCTAAAACTTTTGCTAATTTAAAGTAAATCTAAAATATGTCATAATAAATAAATGATTGAATAAATCAGCTTAACAAGCGGTCCTACATTGTTTTCGTATCCAAGAAAATTTCAAAATGGCGGGCCCTTTAACTAAAACTTTTTGACAAACCGAAGCTCTTATCGACTTCACAACAATTTTCCTTGCTCAAGCGAGTGGAACAAGAATTTTGAATCAAAAATTGTTACTAAGTCGGTAAGTCAGAGATTCTGCTCGATTTTATTGGACTCGCGTTACCTTCCTGCTATAGAAACTGAATTTGTAAAAGAATAAACCATCTCAAATAAATAGACACCTCCTAGCAAATAAAATTATGCTTTATGCTGTTATTTTTTAGTCTGTGACACCATTATTAATACTAACTATATATGTGTGTGATGCCTTTAATACTAATTGTATATGAGTAGTCGTTAAATACATTCATTAAAAGACAAAAAGTGATTATTTACCTAATTGAAGCAAGTAAAGCAGAAGACTGCCTTAAAAGATTTATTGGTTTGTAGTACACTAACTAAAGAACGAATACAAAGAATAGGAGAAAAATTTACTGTAAGAAAGTAACTTTAAGGCGTTATGTAATCTACTTTAATTAAAAGTTCTATACCTCACCCCACCAAGAGCTTCCTTAACAAGCTTTGAATCATACATTCAGGCAAGGCTTTGGAGCAAGCTTTGTTAGGTTCTCCACGATATAAAATTACATAATTGAGATGACGTCACTGACATAGCCCATGCCTACTATTATATAGGACACAAGGTGGTTGGAACTCCAAGGCATTATCTAATTACTTTGAACCAACATTTAGAATAACAAAAGTTTTTATTAATGCTGATACTGTCAGATTTTTAATGAGTAATAGGTTTTTAACAAGCTGATGTTTGTCCGGGATCAAGGTTGCTAAGAATAAATAGACCAAAGCTGTATAAAAACAATACATTTTTCGAGCGTAGAGGCCAATAATAGTGCAACGGTTCAACAAATATTTCTACTCAGATAAATTTATCTCAATCAGTGTTTTGTCACTTTCGTGTCAATGACATTCAAAAAACAACAAAAAGCATTTCAAATGGGTTATTTTATTAGACTTATACAAAGTGATTAATGTGGCAAGTATACTGATCCCATGTGGCCACATGGGATCTGTATACTTAGCAACTGTGGAACCTTAACCGGATGAACCTTACTGACCAACTATCAAAGAACATGACCGCCATCTTTAAAAATATTCCCTTATTCAGAATAATGAATAGAGCATTTATATAAAATAAAATTAATTCACAACGTAATAAAAGGCCGATGCAATAAGAATCTGACTCACAGATTAAAGGTATTATTACATGTATCTACAATAACGTAATTCAATATTAATACTTAAATTAATGAAATAAACGATAAGTAAAAAATTAACAATCGCGAAGAAACATATTTTATTAATATATTTATTATACTATTAATATAATATTTAGTCAACTACGTATTTAGTACTGAGTCAAGAAATATTCACTGAATATTAATTGGTCTATCTACTTTGGCGAATCTGAAATAAATAGTTAATGGTCCCGATGCTGTTGTTCACGATTTTCGAACTTCTTTTTTTATTCGATAGTGGCCCCCATTCCGTTGTACATGGACGAAATTAAATTTACAGGATGACGACAATAGAAAGTGAAAATTACACGGTTTTTACTTTAAGTTATCCAACTACTAAAATGACTCATTTTTCAAAGTTGATGCATCCTTCATAGAATTAGATCAATGCATTTATAAAACATAACAAACAAAATAGAAAACATTTTTACTTAAAATTAATACATATAATCACGCCTATTCTTGTCTCTTTTGTAATTACAATTCTATTGTTACATTCCTGGAAAGGTATCTAATTGCGATGTTTACTTTGATCGTTCATGACAACAGATATTTTATCACGCTTGCAACCTTCAGTTTATCCAAGTATTTTAGGTCAGATTAATCAGACCCAATTCACTGGGCTTTATGCAAAATCTGTTTTAATAACATTTTGCATGGAATTAATTATGGTTGTATAATTAGTAAGGTGGATTTCTAATTCAAAATTAAAATTATTTAAATTTTTTTGATTGATATAATTAACTGTGAATTTCAAAGATTTTTTTAAATAATTGCAAGTTATTAAGTTGTTGTTTGTAGTTATTGCTAGTGTTATTAATTTCCTATCTTCTCATATGGACTCCTCTAATGCTTATCATCAGATGGCATCGAGTCATCTGCTAAAAAGCTCATTTATTTCAGCAGTTCATAAACAATGTTTCGATAGGCTTGTGGCATGCGTAAATTTTAAGCGACTACATAATGTAAAATACATTATGAGTAACGTATACATTTATCTTTTAAATTTAATCTAACTTACATACTAACGTTTAATAACTTTAAAACAACGAAACTGTTAACTCTTTGGACATTCTCTACACAAAAATGTTTAACATTGATCTTATGTCTTGTCTTTTAACTTTAATAAAATCTCCCTCTCACGCGATATCGGAACTTTCTGATATTCTTCAAGACGAAAAGAACCACAAATCATTATAAGTGGATCTTTAGAACGACGGCGGTTCAGCTGCTTTTTCCTCCTCCGTTCGAGTTCCTGTAATTAATTATATTTGGGCCGAGATTCTGCTTATTGGCCATTAGCAGTCCCAGGTACGGCCAAGTCCTCAGCACAATCGGATCAAATTCCAATTAGAAGGAAGAAAGGTCGCATTAAACAGGTTTCGTCATCCTGTCAAGAATGAAGGGTTGCGTAGGTATCCAGTGCAAAAATAAACAGTATGTTATTTATACCTTAAAGAAACACACGGAATAAAATTAAACATAATTATTTACCTCTACTATTTGGATATAAAAAAAATAACATATAAAAAAATATTAAGCTATTTCAACATAAACATTTGAGTTTGTTTTGTTTTTTCTTTAAAATGTGTAGTCTGCACACTTAATTGCGAGGAATCCCATTTTCATACACGTTACTCTCCAACTAATATTCGTAGGTCCAAATTCAATCACATTCAACGATTAATACAATTGTAATTACACAGCTAATGTTACAAAACCGAAGACAATAATAAATTAAATGACATTTTTAAATAACTCATACATCAAATATCACAAAAAGATTCCCTTTCCGAATAATCCTCGAGGCTTAACTGGATAAGGTTTCAATTAAAAAGAACAAAGTCCGTATTAGCACAACCATCACATTGTTCTAAGAAAAAGAAAACTTTTCTGTAAAGAAGGGAGATACAATAACTATTGTCTACGAAGTCTGAAGTACGGCAATAAGAGATTCCTTAACAAAGCGGAAAGAATTATTAGGGTAACGAAAAAAGTTGACAAATTTCATCATCCATCGTTAAACTCCCGACATCTTTAGATAATTAAAAACCAGTTATGTCTTACTCGACAGGTTTGTTTTATATATTGGTAGGAGCTCCTCTTTTACCAAATATCTGTACAAATCTTGTTGTTACTATCTGACTAAATATTAGCCAAATTATCAGATCAATGCGTTTAAATAATTATGATATTGGTATTGGTAGGTTAATATCAAGAGAGAACTACCACAACTAAGTAAACAGAACCAGAACTAATTAAGACAGAAGTCTCAAAATTTCTACAGAAACGGGTGTCTCCACCTACAAGATGGCAGAAACTCTACGAACAAAATGGCACATATATACTGTAATTAAATGTAAATTAGCTAGGAAAAAAAATTCTTGAATTTTCATATAAAACGCGAAGAAACTTTTTCCCCGACCTATTATTATTTCTTATATATAGGTAGGTAAATGTATAATAAGGGCCCACGGCATACTTTTGAAGTTGCCATTATTAATTCGCCGCTTAAAATACACTCGCTGCTCGTACACAACTCGCACTGAATGGTACCTATAGATTGTGAAATGTTGCTGCCTAGACATAATTGAAATCTGAAAATCGATAACTTTGGTCTATATTGAACGTTCATACTGGCCCTTGGTTACAGATTGTACATACATTACAGGTAAAAACCTGTAATATATGTACAATCAGTCACACAACAAATGCTACTTCATATTGAATCTGATCTGTATATTGAATAGAATTTACTAAAATTAAATAGGGGTGTGATAAACATAGATATAGCTAATACCTAAAGCTTATTATTATACTTATTATTATTATTTTGTTTATCGGTTACTATTTTTTGTCAATTTGTTCAGTAGAGAACAAGTCTGAGATTATTTCTGAATAAATTCAAATTTGTACCATAATTAACTTAGTAATTTTTATATGCAACTTCGCAATAATGACAAATAGGGACAGACGTTTAAGGCCGTTGGTGGAAATCCAGGCACAATTAATTATATTATATAGTGACTCAGTAGTGCCCATGTTTTGTGCCTTAGAAGGTAAAATTAATTAATTGAGCTCCGATATAGTCAAAGTAAAAATTTTTTATTCAACTTTGTTACATATACACTTATAGATCGTCAAACTAAGCTCATAAATCTACCGTGAGTTTTGGTCATAAGAAGAATATAATTAATTGTGTCTTGTATCTTTTGATAGATCTGTTAATAGAATCGATATTGGTTTTTATAGCAGAACAGATTAATTTCAAAATATTGATATATTTCATACTTAATTTATAATGTTAAAATTCAAAGAAAAGTAGATGAAATAAGGTAGAAAAACCTAATCCCATGGGGATTAAGCCGCAGGCAATAATTAGTGAATAATATCAATAGAAATTGCTAATTTAAAACTCCTTACTAACTAACCTAAGTTTAAGACAATTTTCTACATCAAAGCAATTGAAAATGACTTCAAGTAATACTAGATTCCCTTATTACCTTGTAAAACGTATTAATACAAATAAATTATTTGTATTGAATTTAATTATTTGGCAAATGAATAAAGCATTTGAAAAATAACAAGGGTTTTTCCTTCAAAAGCTTCTCTGTATCATCTATTTAAGATCATCTACAGTGGTGAAATGAAGAAGTCCACAGCAGGGCATGGATTCCTAAGATTAACAGTCTTGGGTTATTGAATCTTAGATCACTGACAACGGGGCGGCAAAATACTTCTAGACTACTTCATATACCGTTACCTTTTCCATAAACCAAATTGTAAAGTAAAAATAGTTTTGTGACATTTACACATGTGTTATGTTGTGATAAAGTTCCCTTTAGGCTAGTGTAGTAGTGTTATAGCCTAAACTCCTCACGTGAGACTTACATGTAGGAAAAACTATGTGACCCAGCAGTGGGCCCTACCTATATAGGTGGTTGATGATGATGTTTTCTAAGCTGCCATACATATTAACCGACAAATACCATGTTCTAAGACTCAGTTATTCATTGTTTTCCTGTTGTCGAAAGAAAGAAAGAACCAATAATCTATTTATTCAACATCAATACATGAACATATTTTAATGCCTAATAATAATTAAATAATATAATAGTAACAAAAGTATCATCTTACAAGATACGTCAGGTATTTCAAAAATCTGGCTGTCGAACTTTTCCAATAAAGTCATAGATAAAATAAACTGCGGGTTCTTGCGTCAAAGTAAATCAAAGAATAAAGAAACGAGGCAGACAATATAGCGAATTGGATTCCCTGGAGCGTGGGTAATGGCGCGATTCTGAGGGTCCAAATCTTGTTATCTAGTAGATAGTTGGTCCCCGACGCGTGCCCAACGAGCGTCTCACTAAATTTTCTTGAAAGAATAAAATTACTATTGCACAGGAGTATTGACAATATTTTATCTATTCGCAGCGTTGAGATACAAGTAACATTATCTCCAGCTATGTATATTTTGGCGCCAGCTCTCGCTAGCCCTACCATGCAAGAGAAAGAAGAAACAAATAATAATTATTATTAACGAAACAAAATAATGCACTAGCTCAGAAGGCTCCAGCAACCACGGGCACAAAGCTACCTGCACACACTCTCATCCAACTTCGCAGACCGGAGAAGTGCCTGGAAATCAAAATAGACTTTTGCTGAATGACCACGAAATCACTACCGATTCTATTCCGGTAGTTTAAATTAAATTCAGCCTTGTAAGGAAAGTAAAGCTTTTGTAAGGATGAGACATGTTCTAATGGTTTAACTTCGGACCCTAATGGTGAGTTCCTTGGATGGTTATTATTGTTGGTGCTTCGGTCTACCTGCTAACTTTAACAGAGACAGAAATAATTACCTAAAATTTATCTAAGATAATCTCAAATGACGGTACCTACAACATGTTAAAAACCGAGTATTATAAAATTTGTATCTCTTTATACATCTTCAAAATTTGTCATTGAATAAATAATATGAAAATTTTATTACAGGCACTAGTGTAATAAATTAACCTAATTCTGGGTATATCACGCCAATGGGTATACCGGAATCCAATATACGGTCGATGCCGGTCCAAATTTATCACAAATTATTCAACGTTCGTGGGCCATCGTAGTTAAAGGTTATTCTCTGATTACACGAGGCGTAATTATGTTACATGTTTTATTTGAAACCTAATAGGTATAACTCGCCGTAAAACTATACGGACATTATTTTAATTATTCATTCCTTCTTATTACTGACAACGACGAATTACTATAGTATTCATGAGAGTAATATTTACTCTATATGTAAAGTTACTATGGTTGGGTAAGGCCTAATCGCCTTAATTTATGGAAAATTTGAGCCCCTCGAATGATGATGTAAAGTTAGGACTCTTTATGAAGTCTTCAAGAAATTCTTAATATCGTTTATAGAATTAGTAATTTATTCTTATTAGTAAAAATACAAAATACTCAAACAATAATTTACTACTAAGAAATCTTATTTTTTGAAATATGTACTTTATTGTACTTACTTCAAAATCATTACTGTTTTTCATCTAAGAAGTAGTATTTAATATGATATAATGTCTTAGATGCAGTCCTTCGAGTCTTCTTCAGTCTTTCTATAGATCGAAAAAATATGAAAACGACATAGCTGTTTGTTTAATACAAAGATATTTGAATCGATCGATTTTGTTGACTTTCAAAGTTAAAATTGTTTAAATTTCGTTGAGCGAAAATCTACAAAATACATTTTAAGCCAAATATCATCATAAACTGTGATCGAGCCATAAATTATGAGATCCGCAAGAGAACTAGGGTCGCCGTCGTAGCCCAAAATAATTGAAAAATTGATACATTGACCTCATTCCTTTGTGCACGGACTAAATTAAGTTATCAGCATCTCTTCCATTTCAATTAAATATTAAGGGATAGAATGACTTTTAGGAACGTCAAGTCAGACGACTCTTAGACGATCCATATCCACTTTTGACGTATTTTATTCGGCATATTTTAAAATAAGGAAATATACTTATGAGTCTCCATTTTAGAAACTTTAAATGTCTTAACCGATAATCTGCCTTTTCTTGGTTGTGTTTTTCTGAACTAAAATTTAATTTAGTTCGCACTCAATGGAATCAGAACTTTATTTGTAGAAGGGTAAGTGAGCTCTTCTCCTCATTAAGAACCTTATTCGATTTGTGTATGATTTAAATATGAGCTATAAAACAAAAAAAAAACTAAATATTAACAAAGCATGAATTTAACAACGTACTACAAATAAACAGCAACAAAAAGGTGGCATTACACGCTCACCAAAAAAAACTAAAAAAATGACTGCCAACCTGCGGACTTTAATTACGGTCCTTCTTTCCGTTTAATTATTTTGTAGCCAGAATTATGAAGCTTCGTGACCTTCCAAATTAATTTCGTGGTAACAAGTTTTCAGTTTGTTTGCGACAAACACTGTTGGTTGTTAAAACGGGTTGGTAATCAAGTTATTATAAAATTGATGCTCGAACAATGGAGCGAGCGAGATTACGCTATAACTGTTTTTAATTCAGTTATTTGTTTAGTCATCATTACGTTATCATTCATTATTATTAATTGGTTGGTAACTCGAAACCTTACAAAGCCTAAAATATTTTCCGACCAATTATCTACCGATTTGAATTAAAACGTATTAATTGTTGATTTTATTTTTATAAAATTTTCAAAACTTAACTGCCAATAATATAGCATTGTTATTATATTTGGCACATAAAACTATTATGTAACTAATACTTTCGAAATCTTTGTGCTGTGGATATTAAATATGATTTTATAGTTATTTATACAATAGTGAGACTATTATTGATTATAAAGTAAACAAGACTTTAAGTTGAGGGCATAAAAGATAAATATTAAATGATAATAGTGCCTAGTTTTCGGTCTCCAGTAAAGCTTTCTGAAGATTGTTGTTGAATGTATAGTTTTTTTTAATACAGTTGACTAAAAAACAATCACAACCCATAATATTAACTGAAAACTGAAATATCAATAGGAAAACATAACTAACTAACTTCGCAATTCACGTTGTACTGTCCTTATTAGTATTACGCAAGCAAGTTGGAGGCGACTAAAAAAAGGTGGGGCCTCTTTGGTATCTTTTAATAAGGGATTCCCCACCGGGAGTGGAGTCTTGGTTGACATTATTATATATCTTATTTCTCGTCAAAGTGCGCGAAGCCCCGGTCTACACTAGTCGCGCTACTGGTACGCTACTGGTATGCCTGGGCGCTTCTCTATTCCACGACACTTCGCGCCTGAGCCGAGTTCCGAGCCTTTCGAGGCACCCTCAGGTTTGTCGCTCCCTGATGGCTCGAGCCTAGAGACTCTAAGAGACAGCAGTACACCATCCCTGGAGGTGATGCCTGTCAATTAGAAATCTTCCAGAAGCGAATCGCCCCTTAAGGCTTGAGGACTCTCCAAGGTTCTCACCTCCTTAAAACCCCGGTAACGCTTTAAAGGCCATCTGCGGCCAACAGCATTAGTCGGACAAAAAATCTTAACTTATTATTGTTTTTTTTAAGTATTATCTGAAATGATTATTACAGTCACGGGCACTTTATCACTTTTTTGTTTTCTTTTTTAATACTCACACTTAGAATTAGATTTAATAAAGCAAAAGTTTGCATATTTTACGCTTTTCAAACGTTGTTTAATTTACAAAAGAATTATTCCTATCATAGACAACAAGTGTTCCTGTTTAAACACTACGCATCCCTCTATAAAGTCATAATGGCATGAAATGATTAGAATGAAATTTTATTGTGTCTGGGTGGTTTTTTTATATATAGTGGTATTATATATATATGATGGTTTATTGTGTCTTGAGTCAATATTTCATTCTGCAACCTGCAACCTTCATTCTGGAACCTGGAAAGGTTTGTTATCAGTATATTATTATTTGATTACGCTATATGCAACCTATGATGCTCAAAATCTGAATCGGAAATTTTAATATCACGACAAAAACAAATGCTATTTTACTAAAATATAGTTCAAATGAACTATTTATTCGTCTTAATGAAACAATTTCGTTTAGCTACTCTAAAGATAGGTACTTGTTTACATCACAAAACAAATTTAAGAGGGCAAACAAAGGGCATATTATGTAAAACGAAACGAACCTTTTCACCAAAAACCTTTTATCTGGGCTTCAGGAGTTGTGAGTAAATATTTAACAAAATAGTAGGTAGGTAAGTAGTATCGCTTATGATCATATTATTGAATTTAGATTCAATAATATTATGATCATAAATTATCGTAATTAAATTGTACGTCTTCTAAGTAATTATGACATACCCAAGAAATATTTCTTAGAAATAGAAATATTAAGAAACCCGACATCCTCAAAGGTTCAAACACATAACCTCAAGGCTTCTAAATATTTGCGAATTAAATTTGAATGTGTATTATTCTGTGTAGGTAACTTACGAAGTACCACCGCTTCAGGCTATTGTCATGAACATAAAAGTAATGAGTAAGCACATTTGCTTAAAAAGTAAATTAAGAACATTTGAACAGAAAAATCTTCACTTGAATATAAAACACCTGAATAAATTCCGTAGAGCTAAAAAGCAAAAACTTACATTTTTTCACCATTGTATTGAAACATAAATCCAATTATTAAAGACTGTTAATTAAGTTGAGGTGTTTAGTCATTGGTTAAACCAAATAAAGATTACAATTACCGGATTTTCGCTTACGTTAACATAAATAATTATGACATGTTTAATTATCCTCATCGCCAATGCCTTCTCTGAACTTTAGTTGCAGTCAGCTGCAATGTCATCACATTTTTTTTGAAATAGGATTTTTAAAGCACGCCAAGTTTAAATTCAAAGACTAAATTGACTTAAAAAAGAAAGTAAACAATGATGACAATTAGAAATAAAATGCCTAAAGTTACCAAGACCGATGGCCCTCAACCTGAAATATCAAGTAAATCATTTGATAAAGCCTTAAAATTCTGGAAATAATTTCTCTCATGCTGTCTTACGGTTACGCATGCCAACGCTATAATACGGAGGGTAAGTCATCGCACGACGTGTGATTACCGCTTGCGAAAGCTCTAAATTAAATATTCACTTCTTTGGTGGCATAATACACATATACAATAAGTACCTCGTGTGATTATCAATTTTGATAAACTTTTCACGCATCGCTTCAATCACGCAGATAAAAAAACTATCAAATTCCAATTAGTAATTCTCGAGTAATGAGCGTACAAACAGGCGTAGATTAATTATATATTTCAACTTTATAACTATAAAGTAACTATTCATTTTACCTTTTTATCCTTGGTGATATCTTCTACATAAACAGGGCCTGCTAGAGGATCCACCCACACAACCGATACAACCCTTTATAATTTATATTTGTTAAATATTCGTAGTAAAACCTTGTTTTTGCCGAAAATATTCCTAGAAGACTTTTTGATTTTCTTGTAATATTGCCCTCAAAGTTTTTGGGACCAAACTTTACTGATTGCCACTTTACTTTACTTAACAATTTTTTCCTTGTCCCATTTCCGTCAATTTTTAAGGGATTTCGATGAAAACAAAAATGTAAACATTAAATAACAAGAAAATTAATTTAATATGATTTTAATATTGTAATATTGGTAGAGTTCTAGTGTCTTTTCTTGCGACAATATAAATGGAAGCACACACTAAAGGCCTTAGAGCGAGTTTCAAGTTAGATAAAAGTACAATATTGTGAAAAAGTCAACACAAGATTTCAAAATAGAATCTGTTCAGTAACGCAATCATTAAGTTTGACTTGGAACTGACACTAGTATAGATAATTTCAAGTTTCACGGAAGTGGCAAACCAGCTTTATTGACGCCTGAGTGTACACACCATCGCCTTTTCCTTTTTCAGCCCAGAAGGAAGTTTCCTGTGTGTGAAGGGAAAGATGGGTTTATTACAGGGCAGAATCGGACTATTTAATTTTGTGAATACTTTACATTAATAGAATATATACACACATTCTTAATTAAGGAATATTGTTAGAATATTTTTATGATTAAATAAATAATGAAAGCTGAGTGACTAGACTTATTTCAAATCCAATATATTCTTACAATTAGCGATTCGATTGCGATTATAGAAATGCATCTTATCTAGGCCTTCTGACTGCGATTTACACCAATTTAAACGGGTATTTAAAAGCAAGTTAAGTCCCCAGTGTCTTCGAAATCGAGAACGTGAAGACATCTTACCGTAAACTCTGGATAAAAAATGGTGTTCTTATTTCTTTCCGTTTCAGGTACTTAATTGAAATTAATTAGCAGAATCTATTATTTCGTATTAACAAATTCCTTATGTAAGAAATAATTTGATATAAATGATAGTAGATACTTGACTATCGTTACTCGTTAAATACTGATTCATCGGAATGATTTAATCCACTTACTCTAGACACCTCTTAACATTGTTTGAGTAAAGCGATCCTTTTCAAACTGTCTTAATAATTAAAGATTTTGAAATTACTTCATTGACTATTAATTTAGCTAAAATATGTAAACCAATATACCTAATATTCTTAACTTCGTTTTAATTTTTACCATAAGTAAAAAATAGTAAGTAAATTTTTTTTACCATAATTTTAAAAATTAATTTTTAAATCTTGTCTTAAACAAATCTCTCAGTGGCTATAGTTATTAATGACAGTTTTTCGTATCAATGAGTATTCTTATATTAAAAAATATTGTAAAATTTTTAAGCATTCATTCATTTACAAACAAAAACCTAGACTAAGAGAAATCAGAACTGAATTCAGAAAAGTAAAAATTTTCCAAACTTTTTCGTATAGTTTGAATAATGCTGTAAGTATTATTGATAGCTCTATCTGTGGATGTATATCGTGAAACTTTATTGCCGAGTGTTTCACTTGGGGATTTATTTTGTCCTTATTCCAGAATAACAGTTAAGAGACTACGATTGAAATAATGAAGGCCATGACTTTGTAGAAGTCGTGGAAGGATTGTTTGTCGAATCCAGGAGATGACATATATATTTATATAGATAATGCTATTTGTTGCGTGATGCTATGAACACATTGCTTATTTTTTTCGTGACATAAAATATAGAATAATCCAGTTCCATTTTTTATAGGTCCTTCGATGCGATGCCAAAGGTCTTGAATGAACTTTTTGCTGACACAGTATATTTGATTGCGAGGTTTACGGCTTGATTAAAAACACTGAGCCATAAAATAGCATAATATATATATAATAAATATATATACAAAATATTGTACATACAAAGGGAAAACACTAAGGTTCTACATTATAAGCTTGATAAATGTTACATAATATAATAACAAAGTTGTAATTTAATTATTTACCCGTTATACGGAATGGGATAATTAAAACTCAAATGTATCTAATATATGGGTAATTAGATATCTTCTGAAATCAATAAATAAAATAATCGCACAACTGCAGCTCGCTCCAAAAATACAAAAACAATATTTTGTAGGAGGAAATAGGAGACCCTGTTTCCTCGTCCGAATTTATTTTGTTACTTTTTGTCATCAAAAATTACTATCCTGTATTTCGCTTTTTGAAATTATTCTGTCTATTTGATTTGCTGGTTATCTGAACACTACAGAATTGTTCTGACTTATGACGACTATTTATATTAGTAGAAATAGATTTTTTTTAAATGGCTTACTGTGCGTTATCTAGAGACGAAACAAGTGACTACGTTTGTATAGAAACAATGCCCTCGTGTTTCCTCTTTATTTATTGACTTTAACAAAATAAGAAAATCTTAAACTGACCAGTACCTCCTTCTAAAATTCATTAGTCTATCAGGAGGCACTGTACCTTAAAAAAAGCTAATTTCAGCTTAATTAATTAAAACTAAAACGTGTTTAAATATGTCTAAATGGGTAAGTAATAATGTGTGTGTGTGTGTGTGTGTGTGTGTTTGTGTTTGTGTTTGTGTGTGCGCGTGGCTGCGTGTTTATGAGCGTATGCATCAAAAACTGCCTGCTTAAAAGTGCCTCAATTTCATCATACGTTTTAGGTTGTAATCATTCCATCAAAAGCTTCTTGCATACATAATTGTCAAACTATTCGTTCTGAATTATGGTGTCTGACTACTTTCATTTCAATACCCCAAGGGTGAGTTTCAATCGACTTTAACCATCTCTTGTCTGTTTGTTGTCAGCTGTTAAATTATTTGAAAGCAACAGCAGCGTCTCTGTTGTTAAGTATTGGAAAGATCTTTTTATATTTTATAGTATATGAGATTATCACAATCGAACTACAATCGAAACCTACACTTGGGATACTGTAGTGCAAAACACAGCTACCTTACTGACAATTAGGTGGATATATCATTGAAAAAAAAACAGAAAAAATAAGCTCAATTTGTTGAACCATCGCTACATTTTTACGTCGCTTCTTACTCTTTTCTTGTTGCTATATTCCATCAAGTTCTTTTTCCCAACCTTTTTTATCTCAACCTTTGTTGTATCCTTAATTAAGAGTTCCTATTGTATCAATATTTTATTATATTAGAAAATACGACGATAGCTAATTATTAGTTTCGATGAAAGGCGTATTTTAATTTGATAACAGTTATAGCAACCTATTTTCAATATTATTCATACTTTGTATGTAAGGGTTCTAAAGATATAAATATAAACATCTTCGCAAATTAGCGTTAAGTTAAAGAAGGTATTGAAATATACTACTTTATGTAACATGTATATTTTGTGTGCCTTTTTAAATAGGAAAGAATAGTATTTCTGTATTCACCATGAACTACCTGAAATCTTTCTGAATTTCTCAGCATAGGCCTTCACTCACAAGAACTTTGGATCATAAGATCACCACGCTATCTCAATGCGAGTTGATGGATGAAAGCAGATGCTGTAATAACCGGGGCCAATGGCTTAACATGCCTTCGAAACATGCAGGAGCTCTATATAAAAATTATGTCTGACCCATCTAAGGACCATACACGGCAGAAATTGCTTTTTTTCGTAATGGAAAGCAGAGCTCTCTAAACCATCCACATTATTGAAACAGTATAAAACAAAAAACGAATACTTCAGAAGCCTATAATGAGGCTTTTCTTATTTACTAACTCTGTTCACACAGAGTAAGTATATAAATTTATGGTAGATCCGAACTTAACAATTCTTTTGATCTAATCTATCTTAAGATTATCTTATTTATTATGCTCTTTGTGTTTCATTTATTCATATTTTTCACGAATAAAAAGTTTCAGAAAGTCTATATACATATGTTCTCTTGAAAGTAAGAGTAGTGAATAAGACTAGAAACGACATTATTTATGTACTTACTAACAACTCTATCATTTCAACAACTTATGTGCCTCGCAGCTAATAAACATACTTTATATTTGATATAACAAAAAAGAGCTTATAGAATAGAATACTACAGTCAACAAATTTTATACAAAGGGCAACCTTATCACGTAAAGCGATCTCTTCCAGGTAAGTGTTTATTTTACTAACTACTACATCTTTTACTAATACTTCTACATAAAGCCGATATAGAAAAATAGATAGTCTGAAGTATTTGGACATGTAAATAATCAATCCATATCATATCATCCTCATCATTAAGCATCCTTAAATGTTAACATCACCTCCTGCCGCTTCTTAAGAAGCCCCACTGCTGCTAGAAAGTTTGTAATTTCCCAAAGAAATCGGAAAGTTGAGATTGTTTTCCTCGATCAAAGTGTTCGGAGAATCTTTGGGGGGAAAGGGGGATAAGGGCTAAACTTGGGCGGGGCTAGCCCGCAACAGGTCTCCGTTCTACGCGATCGATACGGATGCTGGGACATGCGCCATTCACTTCGCCAAAGGCAAACATGCGTTATCTTGTAATATTCACCATCTCCCTGCTATCCACAGGTATGTGCTGAATATATATTTTAAAACATTTCTAGTTTTGTCAAAAATGTTGTCTCAATGTTCGTGAAAATCTTCTGTCCCGAAATTCTTAGCCGATATCATAGCGCAGTGCTCAAACGTCAAAGAGGTTTGTCTATGATTTGATATGTCTTTGTTATGATTCTCAACTCTTAAGGCAATAAGGTCTGTATCGGATTATATTAAATATATAAATAACTAATTTTATATATTATAGATGGAGAAACTGTTATTATTTACATAAGCGCTCATTGCGAATACTACAAAAACGGATGTCGGATTTTAATAAGTAACTTACTATAAGTTCTTTTAATATTTATTTAGCAATTTTTAAGATTATTAAACCTATATAGGTACATATTTATACCTGTGACTTAGATTAACTATTATTATCAATTATTGTTATTATCTTTATTGTTATCAATATTGCAAGCTTATAATTTAATCAGTAAGTAATAATTTGTTTTTGATCTGATTTATCCAATCTCCTTTTCTCTTTAGGGAAACATACTAGACCGTCTTATTAATAACAAAAACATTACGATTTTTTTATTTTATTTGCCATTGGAATTCTCAAAACGTATTTAGTACTTGTCGCTTCTTTGTGAACTGTTGTTCATGGCATTTACTGTATTTTTTATCATTATTTTCCAGAAAGTGAATGCGACCTCCTCCGCGACAGTGTCCACGTGACCTCAGCGGCAGCGAGGCCGAACAATGAACTGTGGTGCTACAGGTGCTTGGCGGAGGTGTCTGATGACAAGTGTGCAGACCTACGACAGAATAACTCCGCACTCATCCATAAATGCCATAACGATCGACGCACGTGTATGGTTAGTGACGAAAACTTTTCCTAAACAACATTAGGGTTAAAAACACATTTGGCTCAGTTCCATCATACTAGCCTTTATTCATCAATACTGTGGTGAAAAGAAGAAAATTTCACTATATAGAGGAATTCCTTCCGCACACTAAATACATTATTATCTATGTAGGACATTTAGTCAGGTTCGTTAGGATCCGATAAAAGCAGGGTGCGCAGAACTTCCGTTTTGAAACTAATAGTAGACTATATTAATACAATTTAGTAATATGATACAAAAGTTCTAAATTGAAATGGAATTGCACAACCAGAACCAGACAGTGGTGTGGTAATAGTAAACCATAGACAATCGGATTTGCAGTTTCTATAATCATCAATAAAACATTATGAAAGTGATGAGACGGTTATAATAGCGGTACAATAGACGGTTACTTAAAGAAATAAAAAGGTGGAATTGAGCTATCTCTTCTGGGCTCACATTTTCGGAAACTGATATTTTTTACAAAAATTTCTAAATAGTACAGTTTAGAAATTTTTGTACATAAACATCCGTCATTACATGGTCGTATGGTCTATTTGTGGAACAATGCTAAAAAATATTTAAAATGGTTCCATAACTGCTGCTGTTGTTAACAGGTAAAAAGGTTTTCCTACACAACCTCCACGGAGAATTCCACCACCGCACTCAAGATGTGGGCTCTTGAGCGTAACTGCACGAAGCATTGCGAACCGGGCTGCATCATTATTGGGGAGCGTACAAAGCTGCATGCCTGCACCTCCTGCTGCACCACCTCCCTCTGCAACTACGACTCTAGCGCCGCCAAGCTAGCTCTTAACTTCTTAGTACCGTTAGCGCTTGCCCTTATATTATGATCGCTTTAAAACGTAGTACCTACCTACATTTATCTAGGTTTTTCATTCTTTCCGTCATGTTTCAGTGCCATGGCCTGCATCAAAATAAGCGTAGAGGTAGTTAGAGCAGTATATCATGCTGTATTCGCTATCTTCACTGAAGGACTTCCTCTATTTCTTACTATCAAGCGGTATCCGGTCATATTATTATCTATTAATTGAAACTATCAAATAACTCATTATTAATTTGACTATCTATAAAAAAATCCTGTAAAACACAAAGACACTGAATTGATTTCAATCCTCCATTCGAACCCTACTACTTATCAGTTATATGTAAGTATGACATAATTGATAGATACTCTCAAGAGATGACATTGACTGATTGGAACGATAGGTCGATATTAACAAGGAACATAATAAGAATATAAATAACTAAGTACAGCTGATTAAGAAAGCATCTCCAATAGCTTTTTAAAATTTTAAAGTGCTTACAAATAGAGATAGTTAACAAAATTATCTTCAACTGTACAGAACTAATAAAGTAAGGTAATACATACGTTATATAATATTTAATAATCTAAGAAATTCCTGTTTTTACATTAAATAATTTCATTGCTACTTGAATAGTAAATGAACGGAAAATTTAAAAATACTCACCTCACTTTTGTATAAATCCATATTTTATTTTACATAATTAAAATATCTATGTACATTTAAAGTCATCGGCAAGTATTTTCACAATTTTGTGTAACTAATTATTACAAAAATATTTTGCTATCCATGCAATGCCTCATACATAAGTGTTCACCATTTTCAAGTGCACAAAATGCAGTGAAAGACGACGTATTGTCTGTTAAATAAAGGCTATATTTTATAAATGTACGTATAATTCAAATAGAATTGAGATAAGCTAGTTCTTTCTAACCTTATATAATAAGTAGCAGAAGGATTAAATCACTTTGATTTTCTCTTGGAGAAAACACATTTTCTCAGATACCTACATTTCCATGACACAGCAAAATTATATTATAAATACATGCAATTAGAAATTTAATATATTATAATCATATCAATCAATAAAATTACTATTTATTTATTTCTTTACTAAGAAACCAACAGCTACATTTAGGTACTTCCTTATTATATAAGACCAATTTCTCATACCTCAAACCCAAAGTTCTGGAAAACACCTACAAATAATAAAGTATCCAATTTTTAAGGTTATTATACTTGTCTTCCAGTAGTAGGTACTTAGTTATTAATGATAAATTTAGTTGAGTCTGTTAAGTACTTAACACCTAAATATAATTTAATTCCTCTCTTATTGATTTCATTTGTCGAATAACCGTCCTTGTAACTATATGAAATTTCTAAACATGGGCTCATGGTATGGTATAATATATTTAAATCACGTTTTGTGATGAGGCGTTGAGCTTTAGCTGGCTTTGTTAATTTTGCAAATACGATAATTTATTTCTATCTAATGATATTTTATTGCTATTAATATAATAATAAACTGTGAGTAGATAGATAAAACAAATTTTATTGTGTTATATAAAACATACACAAAATTTCCCAATCATTTGTTAAGAAAAGACCAAAAATATCATTATGTAATATAGTTATAGTCATTAAAGTCTATCAAATTTACTAAGCAGATCTATTTAGTACACTATGTCACAGTAGGTAATTAACTTATATGTTGCTCGTGATTGTAACTTAATTGTATATATATGAATTATTAGATAGGTGCTTCTAATTAATTAAATTAAATTAAATAATCGTTTTTTCATTATTATGTAGATAGAGTACATATTTTGATTTAATCTGAGTACTTATTTAGGTACGTATTTAATCCTGTGCATTAAATGTTTATAGCCAGTGATTCGGGAAAAAAACGATGGGTCATATTATGTTGGTAGGAGCACGGGTCATCTCAACCAGTCTCTCAACTATTCCCCAATTTTTGTTCCTTGAATCTCGAAAAAAGACTTTTAATTGGAAGTGAAAAACAGTATAAATACACTGGATTAATAAGATCATATAAATAAACTGGATTAAGAAGAAGATAAGGATTAATAAGTTATTTAATTATAGATTAATAACTATTTGCCAATTTAAATTACTTTTGCGGCTAAGTCACTTCTCTGGCTTTATGTTGAATAATATTTTTAATATAAAAAGATTGTAATAATTACATTTACCGTTTTTTATTGACCTCCTATAACCTACCTATACCTATTACCTACATACCGATTATCCGAATTTCAGTTTTAAAATTTATCCTTACTTAATTTACAAAATACTTGGGCTTTTCAGCTAAATAATATAAAATTAATGATGTCTACATAAAACAAGGTTACATCATGGAACTTTATTTATTCCTAACGAGATAGGACTTTGCCTTCATCTCACCTGATGGTAAGCTAAGATAGGCCGATGATGGAAGCGAACTACATCCTGATTCGTCGACCACAGAGGAACCGGCTGGCTTACCTCCAACGTCGGAACACAACAATGCTGTTAACATTATTGTTATGGCGACAGACAGACGTAAAATGTTGATAGCTAGCCAGGCAGACCCACTGGAAGTTAAACTCCGGACCTCAAGATTTGAAGGAATTTGAGTTATCTAATTTAAAATTATTTTTTGGAATTGGCGCTAAGTTGTTTTTCTTAACGTATGAACAGTTATTCACAATTGACAAAGAAATCGCGTAGCAAACATAGTCGAAAAGAGAACTTCCCCTTTTCGTTATTAAACATAACATTTTTAACGAGTTTAACTCGTTAAAAATGTAATTACAAAGGTTAAGGCCTAAAGAAAAGACTGCTAGCCAAGAAATATATAAGGAATTGTGTATGTAACATATTTCCCCGAAAAGGTCTGGGGCAGCCCGCGAACCTATACCTAGTTCAAAGTATAGGCACTAAGTCATGTCGTCTCTAGCCATAACCACAGAATCACAAAATAAATAAACCATGTCTCCCACCTCTCAATGAGGTGGGTTGAAACCCGTAGGCGCTCTCCTCCCCTACTCCTGATTAAAGGTTGGCTCCCAGTCCGCACTTCAACAATTAGCGCAGTGGTGCGGGTTTGGAGCCCACAAGGACGAAATGACATGGTCTCCAAGGGAGATGGCGACGGCAAGAATGGTGGAGTCCGAATGCGAATCAATCGTCTTACCTTAGGTAATGTCCAGAGTTAATTTTTAATTACAATGCAAAAAGATTTAGTAAACCGCTTATGTGTTCTTGTGGTTGGGTCCAACTAACTCATGTTCTAAGGTTCAAGTTTTGTAACTTACGACTTGGCATTTTGCAATTAAGACACCTAATCAGGATTCAAATCTATAATCCCTGACACTAATCTCATTGTAATTATTGAATAAAATAACTAAGTGTCTTATTTAGATTTATTTATTCGTACAAGTGTTATATGAGTGATATTACAAAATGGATTAGCTTTAGCAAACTCCTAATAGTTAGCCACAACATCAAGTGTAAAAATGTCAGATAACATTTAATTAATACAAGTTCTATATTAATTTATAATTTATTAAGAATAAACAATGCACAGAAATAAATGCAATTCCTAGTTAGCAACCTAAACTTTGCTTTATTTTATTTAACATAATTGGAATGACCCACAGTTAAACTTTATCTCTTCTTTTCCAGGAAGGTATTGCTTAGAAGGAAGTTGTATTAAACTTAAAAATTGTATTATGATTTATTACAGTATTAAATTAAGAAAGCTGTCCACAGTCAGCAATCACAATCTTCTTTGAGGGTTTACCCGATTGGGACCCAAAGGCTTCAACCTGTTTTACAACATCCATTCCTTCAACAACATTTCCGAAAACGACATGTCTGCCATCTAACCAAGAGGTCTTGACAGTAGTAACAAAGAACTGGGACCCATTGGTGTCGGGCCCAGCATTAGCCATCGAGAGCACGCCAGGGCCAGTGTGCTTCAGGACGAAGTTCTCATCAGCGAACTTCTCGCCGAAGATGGACTTGCCACCGGTGCCATTGTGGTTTGTGAAATCGCCGCCTTGCAGCATGAAGTTGGGGATCACGCGATGGAAGGTGGAGCCCTTGTAACCAAAACCTTTTTCACCAGTGCACAAAGCACGGAAGTTTTCACAGGTTTTAGGGGTCACATCTGTTCTTAACTGTAACAATAAAAAACAGTTGGTCAGTGACAATAACTAAAACCAGAGATAAAAAAGTATATATTACTTTAAATTTACTAAATCTTGGAAGTCACATGAAAAATCATCGCCTTTACAAATCTAGTTTCAGAGTATTGGACGCCACGCTAAAGAGTTTGACATATAAGGTGTGGTTGCATTCGTTAAAACATTAAGTGGACGTAAACAAGTTATGGCAATCAGTTAGTACATTATTATTATTATCTACTGGGAAATTCCATGACTTTACTATCCTTTACAGATGTATGACCTTCAAACAATGTAGGTAATCTCAGCCGACACATTAATGACTACATATCTACACATACCTATAAATAGATAAACGTAGCACATGCTTTTATAGACATCCTACCCACCGAAATTGATTTGTCATTATTAGTTATTCAATTTTACCAATTGGAATGCATACGATCAAAGTTCATCATTAGGGGGTCATGTCGTGTGGTAGGTAACGCTTGAAACATGAAAGCTTCGAGAAATAGCGTGGTCGAGTAACTACACGCCGGCCGGAACCGGCAACGACTTTAGGACAATTTAAGCGAACAGTACGTACCTCAATAACCATTCTCCCCAGAGATGATCCATCGGCGGTAACATCTAAGAAAACTCGCGGCAAGGACATCTTGCTTATTTTTGTAGACCCACTAATAAATTATCTTCGCTTTACCACAATGACGATGCGTCTCTCGTCAATGCCGGGCGGAAATAGGTCAATGTTGCCAACCAACACGTATTGTAATAATAAAGTATATATCAAATCAAATAAATTGTCAATGAAACTTATAAAATTAAGACGTTAAATAATATTTATAATAAAATAAAAGATGATAAAAGAATAAGTATTTTCTTTTAGTTTTATAAATATAAATTTGTCCTGTAAATCTGTCAATTCTCTTTTCACACCAGTTTACATTGAAAGGGAGGTATTAAATTAAGTTGTATGATCATCTTTTTTTTTATATACATAGCTTAATTTAAGTACAATATGGAATCTGCTTAACTTTAGGCAATAATTAAGATGATGTATTTTTGGCAAAGGATCATTCGTACTGATGGCACTGACATAACCGTTGATTAACAATATACGGAATATAAACAATATATGGAATACATAATTAAATGTACCCATTCATTGTATAAATGTAGAATCTACAAACGTCAGCACAACAACTGTCACATGTCTGTACCCAAAAATTTATTTTGATATGGCAACTTCCAGTTCATTCAAAGACTAAAGACTAAGAAGACATCACTTCCTCCATATAGTATATAGGTATGTACGGTTCCAGTTTTGAAATGCTTATTGACATTTAAAAAAATAGACAAGACGGTTAAATAGTCTTATAATAATATAATGTCACAATGACAATGGCCAAAAATAACGTAATACCTCTATCATTTTCATTTTTCATCATGGATTGCAACAAATTAAGTTGAAATATCTTATAATTTTCAATATTAAAAATATAACAGTGAGGTGTGTTATGACTGCTTTATAATTTAATTTTTTTTCATCAAATGTGATAGCAACGTGCATCTTATCTTTTTTGCTAATGTTTGTGAAGGGATTTAATTCCGCTTAATTTACAGCTTTACTTTATACTTCCAATACAAAATGAGTCTGGAATCTATAAGATATAAAAGAGGATATCTAGAAATTCTTGACCAGCTTCTACTACCATTACAAACTAGATATGTTAAAGTGCAAGGAGTTGAAGATGGATGGAAAGTAATTAATAAAATGCAGGTGAGTGTCAAAATAGAAGGAATCACAATTTTCTTTATTGGACACAACTTTATTTCAATCAGATAAATATAATTAATATTTACAACAGATAAGCTAAATTTTAATACTTTACAATACAAATTTATTTTACAAGGTACGGGGAGCCCCTGCAATAGCTATAGTAGGTTGCTTATCACTTGCGGTAGAATTGCTCAAGGATGACATAGAAGATAAGAAAGTCATGAGGCAAGAGGTCAGTTGGATATACTGTAAATACTGTGTGGCTTAAATTTTTTTCTGTCTTAAGTTTCTATCAATATTGAAGTTTTTTTTTATTTATTCTTGTGTAATTTTTTTATACTGATTATTAACTATAATTACTAGTAATTGTTATTTTATCTTTAAATATATTTTTTAATGTCACTTGAATAAAATATATTTCTCTTTTAATTAACTTCTAAATATCAAATTTTTACTATAATCTTAAAAATAAACAATAGTTTAAATAACCTCATCTTCCATCACAGCTATATGTACCCTCACTTGCACTCATGAAAATATATTATGATTTGTATGAAACAATGTTTAGTTTTGTACATTTCTATTTTTTTATTCATAGTTAAATAGTTGGTTTAAATGTATGTTTGACTCTTCTTATTACAGATAGAAGGCAAATTGAATTACTTGGTATCAGCAAGGCCAACAGCTGTGAACATAAAATTGGCAGCAGATGAACTGATAAATTTAGCAAATACTTTAAGTGCAGATGAAACTGTTTCACCTAATGAATTTAAAGACAGGTGTGTTGCTATATTTAAATTATTGAAATAAAACACAAAAGTCAAAAATGACATGAACTTCAAACATAAAAGGAAACTAGAATTTTTATTAATTTACTTTTAATTGTTATATAAACTATATAAAAAGGAAAGATCTGTTCTTGGTAAACGGTACAGTGATTTAATTGGGACATGTAACCTCTTCTTAATTATAATAGTGGTCCTGAGGGTAAAAACAGAGCACTGTTCGCTCAGGAGATCTCTCCTGATTGTTTAGTAGGTGGTCATGTGGCTGACTTTTGGCATGATGTATGTGTCTAATGAATGTTAGGTAGGCCTGTCATAGACACTTCATGTTCTGGTTTTAATAATCAAGATTTTTCAGGTTTGTTACTAGTATAGAACGGATGCTAACAAAAGATATAGAAGACAATAAAGCTCTAGGCAAATTTGGTTGTGCAGCAATATTGAATAGTTGTAAGGATAATGGTATGGTAAGGATACTGACTCATTGTAATACTGGATCATTAGCCACAGCTGGTTATGGAACTGCTTTAGGAGTCATCAGGTCTTTGCATGAGGCAAAAAAGTTGGGTAAGTATTTAACATAATAGAATAATTTAATATGCTTAAAATATACATAATATTACCTATGTATGTGGTTTCAGAACATGTATATTGTACAGAAACTCGGCCTTATAACCAAGGTGCTCGGCTGACTGCTTATGAGTTGGTTCATGAAAAAATTCCTTCTACATTGATTGTTGACAGCATGGTATCAGCACTCATGCATAGTAGGAACATAACTGCCGTAGTGGTTGGAGCTGATAGGGTATGTTTTGTTGATGAAAAAAAATTATGTAATGACAAATTAAAATTATTTTGTTTTTTATTTTCGTTCTATGATTTAAAACTAGCAAATAGCATACTTCAACAATTTCTAGCCAAAATTAAGCATCGTATTTTTATGTATGTATGTGAAAATATTATCAATGTACCTTCTCCAGGTTGCAGCAAATGGTGATACTGCAAACAAAATAGGAACATACCAAATAGCTATTGTAGCAAAATACCATAGTGTTCCTTTTTACGTGGCTGCACCCCTTAGCTCCATAGACATTTCTCTGATGTCTGGGGACAGAATAAAGATAGAGGAGAGGCCAGATAGAGAAATGACCCATATTGGAGAACACAGGATAGCTGCACCAGGTTTGATAAGTTTTTATATTTATGAAATTATATAAAATGTAGCTACTACACTCACATTTCAATTGTCTTATTATGGCCATAAGAATAGCATCCAGATTATATTTTAAAGAATCCTCTGGCTTTGGATGAAGAGTTCTCGCTAAAATATTAGTAAATTGCTTAGCAGTAGAGCATATTTTGTCTTTTTCTTCTCAGTTATAAATCAACTGAGAAATTCAGTTACTCAATTATAAATGTAATGATCAAAGGAAAATAGTTTAAATTTAGCTCTAAATTACCCATGAAAGCCCATCAAAAAACCAGTTGCTGAACAGAATATTAATTATCCTTAAGTAATTTAAAATTTTCCTTATATGTACATTTAATTAAGCCAAAGTACTAAAAGATAATAGATAATTAATCATTTATGCGTCATATTTTCCTAGAGGTGAGCCTTTACCTTTAATAGAGGGTACACTACATGGACTTTTCACGTCATAAAAATACTTATTTTATTTAAAATTTCCTATCCAATGAAAAAAACCATTCACGCGTTTAAGTCAACCAAACCAAAATGTAGGCACTTTATCAACAAGAAAACAACATTAAGATATGAAGTAAATTGTAATTAATTATCATTGCGCACGAATTTATTGTGGCGACACTACATAAAGTGCGGCGAAACAAAAAATAAAACAAACGAAAAAACTCAATCACGATGATGGATTCTACTGACGTTGTATTTATTGATTTATGTTAGTTACGTTATTTAAAATTTGTAGTAATGGAACTCGAAAAATATTAATATTAAAAATAATTACGATAAAGTCGTTACTATAAAATAATAATATGAAATAATTTAATAACCTGTGACCTCTTCAAAGTAACTCCATACAGTAGTATTCTTCACAATTTTTTATACCTTATCTTTTCTATTATAATAATATTCCAGCAGTGCGTTAAGCAGTTGTAACGTCATTTATCGTCAATGACTTGTCTTTACTTTTAACATATTTTATCGTCATAGTTCAATCATGCCCGATGCTTCAGATGACTAATGATATTTTTAACTACCAGGAATAAATTGCTGGAACCCATCATTCGACGTGACCCCGGCCAGCTTGATAACTGGAATAATCACGGAAAAGGGCGTGTTTTCCCCGCACCAACTAAAACACGACATTCCAAAACATCAAACTATACCACAGTCGTAGTTAACTTTAAATACTTTTTTGGTACGAAGTCCTTTTACACATTAAACGTCCAAATACTGAAAAGTTATTTATATAACGCATATATATTATGAGTATTTGTTTAAGTATAAATTTTGTATTCGCGAACTCTTTATTCCAATATGGTGTACTATTTAGTTCAATTATATAGAACCATATATGTGGGTCGAAATCTGAATACAAACTGACCAATTCTGAAGTGCATTCTTTAAAAAGTAAGAGAAGTGCAGTGTATCATCTCGTTCGCTCAATATGATTCCAAAAACTTATATAGACACTTGGAAGAAAGGAGTGTTCAGTTTTCGCCTGTAAAGCTAAATTCAGAGGGTTTATAGAAATCATTCATAATTTTTAAAGGCGTGTTAGCAAAGATAATGCTACCTATATCCTATCCTATGCTTACATGTAATCCTACATGTACTTGGATAGTTGTAACTGCCATTTCATTGCCTTTGTTAAGATTTTTTATAGTATTAGCAAATTGTATCAGAGTGGAATTAGTGTAGTTGTGCAAAACAAGTCTGCTGAATGTTGATAATATTACCGTGGTAATTTTCTCAAGCTCATAGAAGTAATATTAGAGAACTAATTGAAGTAACGTTTATTAGTATTTTATTTTTTGCATTCATATTGATAGAATGAGATGGTCTTCACTAAAATTTTAATTCTTGTTTACCTATTTTAGAATCAAGCCTCCTTTAATAATGGTACTCTAACTTTAAGTATGTTTCAGTACTCAGCCAACAAACTATTAAATTAGCACTGGGACACTTTGTCCACGTCCTTATTTAAAAACCGTTTTTGGAACCGTCTAATTCTATTTTTTTTTATAGAAACAAAAGAGTGATTAAGACTTTGGTATTAAAAAAATATGTTTATTATGGTACAGTCATGTTAAAGTCTATTATTGTTAAATATGCTGTTACAGTGTTAATTAATCATTTATTATAATGTTACACTGTACATATTATATAGTTTAATTGTAAATGCTTTTATTGTATAGAATAGCATTTCAGAAACCAACAAAATACAATCATTTCCATTAATAATATGTTACCTTTTATATTTGCCGGCCAAATTATGGATTGTGCACTATTCTAGCTAATATAATAAATAATTTATTCTAAGCAAGTGCATAAAAAAGGTTACGATTTTATAAAAATCCATTGAGGCCAAAACATCCGTTGAGTAACTTTATTCATTACTTTATACAATCATGTTCTATTCAAAAGTCACGTCCCCTCACGCCATAGCGTGCCTCAATAAATGTCTGTAGATTAAATAGATTCCATCATTGGAATGTATTCTCATATTGTTATGAAGGCTACTGCTCATTGTTATGTTATGTACAATCATAAAGAAACACTGAACATCTATTTGAACAACAATGATGTATTTGCTATCTTACTCTGTCATAAGATGACCAATTTAAAGAACTAATTGTTTATTATTTCTGGTCGAATGGTCAGTACGTCTGTCTACTTAGCCAGAGGTCACGGGTTTGAATCCCTGTAGAGGCAAATATATGTATGATCAGTACGGATATTTGTTTATGAGTTATTGGTGTTTGTATGTTTGTTTAGTATATTTCTGATATTTATATAAATATTACTATATATATTTTTTCGTAATCTAGTATCCATAACACAAGCTCATCTTTATCGTTATGCTTAATTTAGGCTAGATAATTGGTGTGAATGTGCGAAACATATTGTAAGTGTACTGTGACCTACTTATTACTGTTTTTAGAACGAGAGGTCCGACCAGAGTTACAGATTTCTGTTTCAGATGGGTGTTCAGTGTTGTCTCAACTTGTAAAGACAGGATGACTTTGGTGACTCACTATTACTAATACTTATCGGAAAATGTGAGAGGCAGTTTTAGAGCGCAATTAACCCATACATCTTCAAAATAGGGAGGCTGCATATATTGTTAGCGAATAACGCACATTTACAAAAACTCTGATTAAGAATCAGTTACTTGCTTTATTATCAAAACAAACCATTTTATTTAATTGTGAAGTATTTATACGATTTGTCTTTAAAATAAACCATATTGTGTGGCCTTTTAAATTAAAACTCTATTTTCAAAACATTATGCTTTAAGTGCGTGACGAGTCTAATAAATTATTGCTTAATATATACATACAAAGTTATCTTATTGTGTAGCTTTTACACTAATTTGAAAATACATTTCTTTATTTTACAATTATTTTCAAGCGCAACACTATTTACAAAAATGTTGCTGTATATCTTTTTTTATTTTTATTGTTGTTATAATTATGTTACTTTGAATAAACTGTATACTTGTACATTATTAATAGTTTCAATGCTACATCTTTAAAAATATGTAATTCTTTAGACATTCTCACCCAGTCAAAATGAACTATTAACTTATTTTATGGAAAATAATTTTAAAAATTACCAAAGCCACAAACATCATGTTTTACTGTAGGATAAGGTGACCTCAAAATTTTTTTCTTATGAAAAATGGTAGGGCCTACCAGTAGTCTAAAATTTCAATAAGATAAAGGGATGCTTTACACCGGCACCCCAAAGCCATAAATGAAGTAAAACAACTACTCAAAGTATGGCTGTATGGGAACCCATACATTCCGCTCGTGATCGCTGTAATAAAGAGAAATTAAGAAAAAAATTATAAAACAGTTTTTGCAATATATGGAGAACACAGTTCAGCACTAATTAGTGACTAACGAGAGAAATTTCAGTGTTTCATTTCCGTAAATTTATAATAATCTTTAAAAAAATTACTAAGCCATAGTAGGGTTAGTATTATCTTGCATTCCCTTTTCAAAATTTTACAACTAAGTAAGAATAGACTAACTAAGAAAGGGCGGGGCTAAACATTGGTCGTCAAAAACTCTATGTGGCAAAAGGATACGTTACACCCGGAGACATAAATATAGAAAAAACTACCTAATAAATGGCCGTATGGGCTTCAGTTTCCTACGCCTTCCCTTTAATAGGAAGAAATTTATCAAAAAAAAAAGAAAAAAACAACAGAAAATCTATGGTTTATCATCGTATCCAATATGTCAGACGGGAGAGACATTTGTGAATTTATTTGTAGATTTAATTAATTTTAAGCTAATATAGGACTATATAATAACACTTATTAAGTTGAAACAGTGTAGTTTATAGAATTGTTGATCTTTTGTTTGAATTTATATTGACATTGAATTATTGGGTTGATCCACTTAAGTTCACAACAAGGAAACTCATTTATTGGTTCCTTTTAGATTGTTTCAAATTAAGTTTCAGTGCAAATAATAAAGTAGGAAGTGTTCTTCTTGTCCGATGAAGTGTACTGTAATTTCAATTAATTGTATTGTAAATAAAAAATATTGTTTGGACGCGCATGCGTTTCTGTCGAAAACAGACAAAGGTTTTGTGTGATTTGAAAATCAGCTGTATTGTATGTGCAATGACTTAGTGATACGAAAAGTGTGTGTGTTTTGAAGCGACAATGTTTAGTGAAATTGGATACATAGTTTTCTTACTTCTTGCTTTACCGTATATAGAAAGTGGTGAGTAACTATTTCACAACATTTATCTTGCCTGCCTCCTTACCATTTAACAACAATAAATTGTCAATAGAAAAAGTCTATCTTGTCTCCTATGGATGTAAAGAATGATACTTTTTTTATAATTTTCAACATTATTTTTGTTTAAATATAGTTTATAATGTTCTCTATGCTTGTGTCGGTATGTATTATTGTATTCATACACATAAACTGGTAACAGACTAAAATCATTGATTGAATTATGTTTAAAAATCAACAATAAATAATATTTATTTAGGTATTATTACTATATGCTGCAACTAAAAGAATTCATTACAAAGTCATGAAAATAAGGTGACATTCAAATCAGGATGATTAAGTTCAAATTGAGTTATACTTCTGCATTATTGCAAACAACTTTATGGCACAAAAGATACAGAAAGATCAAATTGCACTGTAAAATTATCATGAACCTATGCCATAATTAAGAATTGATATGATTTGATGAACTGGTCAAATTTAATGGAAAATGGAGCTCTTCAGAAAAAAATACCCCCTTTATTAATTCATATTCCATGAGCCAAATAGAGTGCTATAAATATTTTTTACTTTTATCTGTCAAAATTTCATAAATTATATTTTTTATAATAACTTATCATATATGATACCTACAGTTTTAATGAATAGTACATATTCACTGTATTGAGAAATACAAATGAAGATTGAAAGCTATGTATGAAATAAATAATGAGATAAAACGAGGTATAATAAATAATACAAATATTAAAGTATAGGATATAAAGAAAAAAAGTTACATATTCAATTTAATTTATTCCTTTTATTTATTAACTTTATTTTTACCTTTCAGCTTATTAACTTTTTCTTGTCTTTAATGATGCACCTGCTATTTTCATTTTTCTTTGAACTGGAATAATTACCATGAACAATAATGTTTTTATCAATGTGGAAGGTGAAGTATTTGATATCACAAAAATATTGCTATTTTAGTTTTCACAGAATTGACATTTAGTTAAAGACTTCATAAGCTTTGCATTGAGAATATCATTGAGTGTTTCTGATGATGGAGTCCTGTCAGGATTTTTATTTAAACTTGACTCTATTTGGATTTAAAATTTTAAAATTACATAAATTATTCAGGTGAGTAATATGAAAAGGTGAATATTTCCATTTTGGGCGACTTACACAATAGACAGTGTTCAGTTGCAGAAATATGTCACTATACTATTTTAAAGTAAAAGCACTGTGTAAAAAAACAACTATTTAACTGAATGCTTAGAGTAACATTTCTAATGATAGCAAGTAATAAAAAGAATAGCATGAGAAGTGAAATCGAAATGAGGATTACAATATATCAAAATATGTGAATTCAAGTGATTTTTAAAGATCCTCTTTGTTATCACATTACAGATTTACTCTTCAAAAGTAGAAATGTGTTAGTACCATGTCCACCACCTATTGCTGAATAGTTAATAAAGTATGCAACCATATAACCTCTATGAACTCAATAGTTATTTTGATATATAGTAAAGGGATGTAACTACTGATTGTAAAGTAAATTCAGTATAATTACTAGTAAATTCACTAATATTTAAGCTTGTGTGGACGACCATACAGTAGGATTAACATTATGATGATGATTTAAGCTTATAAGATTACAGTTAAAAAATCATAAAATACAACAATAATACAAGTACCCACTTTGATGCTCTTCAAAAATTTTCGTCTGATTTAAAGTGTGTGATTGTCTAGGTTTCCCACAACTTTTTAAAATGAATATAAGTTTATTTTTTTTAAATGAAATTAAGAATTCACAAAACACCCCCTACAATTTATATTACTAAAGGCACTCATGAGGAACTTTAAATAGCAAAATGCAAATCTGCCTTGAAGTAGTATGATGTTATGGGGGACTTTTCTATGAGCCTACCTTTCTAATAGTGTATTTTGAACTATTTCGTAAAAGTATTTTGTTGTTAAAATATTTTGTTTCATCTGTCTAATTGATTCTAGTCACTGATTTGCAACAGTACATAGAGCATTATAGATGATGTCTAAAATGCTTAGCTTTTGTCTTATGTTTCAATGATATTAGATATATTCTCAATTTGAGACTTGTGTGGAGTTTTTATGTGAGAAATGACATTTCGATGCACCCCATCAAGTCCGTCGTGCAGTTTTACTGTTATTGCAGTACAAATACTGTAACCCTGTATGATAATAATTGCTTTCCTGGTCGGTTAATCTAAGTTTCACTGGAAAATTTTTCTTTACTTAATAAAACATAAATGCTTAAGTTTTTGCATGTACTCCAATTCGAATAAATCGTATTTGTTATCGAAACCATTTATGCCCGTTTTCTGTTCTACTTACACTGTCGCCCCCGCGCTGCTGTTCATGTCTGATGTTTGAGTTTGCAATGCTAAAAACCAGTTCCGAAATACTGAGTCACGATAAATAACGCCTTAGTCGCCCACCCTCCGCTACTTTTATTGTCAATCGAAAGCTGTCTTGTGCATGAGTGTTCGCCTAGACAAAATTTAGATATATTAAAGATCGAAGAGACAGAGAGAGAACTGATTTCAAAACATAAAATTTATTAATTTTATAAGGCAAAATGAACACTTTTACATTACAGTTTCAGCAGTGTAAAATCGCGTAGAAGCAACGTTGAGTTAATAATCCAGGAGGAAATATCCACTTTGACTATCTATCCGCATCCTTTGGGCTAGCAGTTTAGCACATCGTCCTTATCCGTAAAATGATTACGGATAAGGACGATGTGCTAAACTAATTAATTATTATCTTTTTATTTCTCACCAACACTTAAAAAATTGTACAGGGCTTATTATCATTTTATTTGAAATATAGTATAAGCATAGTTATAAGCACTTTAAAGAATTCGATTTTATTTTGACAAAAAATGCAAATCTATGTCAATAAACATGATTAGCCGAAATGATGAACGCTAAAAATTTTCGAACGTCTGCATTGCATCCAATTGGATAATCTTTTTTTTATGTTGTGTTGGTAATTTTCATGAAAAGGTTTAATGTAAGATTTATTTCACTAAGGTACACCACCCGTGCAAAGACGGGGCGGGTAGCTAGTGTTACATAATTCTTAATACAAAGACATAAACAACGTAAGTTATCAACTGCATAGATGATAACTACATAGACCTGAAGAGGTCCGTGCATTGACTGCGTTAAGGCGACCTCTTTTGCGAATCATCAAGACCCGTAACTATCGGAAGTATATTCTGAAGTATGTGACAGAGAAATATGTAGATCCTGTCTCCAGCCCGAAGAGTCAGCAGCGGTCTTGCTCGATAAAGCCAGAATTGTCCGTCGATTCCTCTCTCTGTCGTCCTGACCCTTAGCGGTCTGGCCTCCTCAACCGAGGGATATTCTATATGGGAAGAATTAATTATTGGTTTTCAAATAATAATAATGCCGAGCTCTTTCCATAGTAGTGTCAATTGAGGGCGCTAAGAGACGCTATTTTGCGACGCAATTTCAGTGCCTCAAGTGTTCGTAACCTCTGCATTGCCAATTATATGGGCAGCTCGAAAGGTCGCAACTCGAATGTTTGCAATCTGTCCATAGCATCATTAAAGAGACCAAGCGGAGCCATACCACAAGACCGAACATTATGCCACGTTTTAAGAAATAAAGAATGAAATTCCTGAAATCTGATTGATTAGAATGATATATTTTGACATAATAAATGGACGTGACAATAAAATAATCAAGTATGAATAGAAAAAAATTATTTTAAAAGATGCGACAGCGAAAGCTGTTATTAAAAAAGATGGTACGGCATTGTATTTCATCATCGCGACATGAAAAAGCGACTGCTTCAATTGAAAGAATAAGACGATAGTTGCCGAGCAGACGAAGCATGTGCTATAAGTGGACTCAGATCTTTTGTCTGATTTGTGATATCGTCTTTATAAATACCAAACTATTCTGTTCTTTTGAGCCTCGACAATGGTGGTTGTGGTGAATTGCAAATTCTTTACAACCCTTAGCATCATATTCCATATATCTATGAACAGACTTTATAAGATTTTAACGAATAATTTAGAACACATCGTAATCTGTTGGTTGACACATCAAAAGCGGGCGTGAGCTGTGACGGGCTGATGGGTGCGTTCGTTGAACTGGCGAGGTCACGACCACCGTGACGTGTGGGGCTTACAAACTGCTCCAGTCTCGGCCCCTGCCCAATGGCTGACACCGCGTCACCGAACTCACACTTCCGTGCAAACCATTCAAATATCTACAACGAAACGTCACTGAGGTTGACGCAACTGTCAAACAGGAATGTCTGATACTCTACATCGTATAACAAAACTTACCAAGTACGTACTTTTACAAGCATTGACAATTTAATATTAGCTCATTTTCAAGTTATTTCTCTTACGCCTGTTATTTTCTTTTTCTTTTATTTTCTTTAACGCCGGATTTCAATAATATATCCTATGGTTTTGCTTACCTTGTATTAAAGAGGTGATTTTAAATAAATCAATTGTTAGAATGAAATGGAAATTGAAAATAAAGAAATAAATTGATGCGTTTCACCTTTTCTTCTTATTTTTGAGTGTAATATAACGTTGCTTACGTTATACTATACCATTTATAATTGTTGGCTGCATAACTTTTGATTTAAGATCTTTATAATTACTAAGTAAAACTAATTTTTCAACGACTGTGACGTTTTACGCTCTTAGTTACCCAAGTAATCGCTGCTATCGACACCAATCAATAACATAACCGTAAAATTATAGCCAAGGAGACGCGGTATAAGATTTTTACTCCGAGAAAATATGCAGGCTTAAAAAACTTCTGATTATTATCGAACTAAATATAACTCTACAGACGACGAAGTTGTTGTTTTAACAACGTTTGATGTTCTACTAACAAAACATAACCCGGCGGAAAGTTGTTATTCCTTCTTATATTTTTTTTTCTTGTAGCTTTAGAATAAAAGTAGAACGAAGAAATTATTAATAGAAAAAAACATAAAAAATAAACTTTTTGTAGCTTAATTTCCCAGTTAAGTATATGTATAACATCAAAAGTTATTCTGTAAAAACTAGTGTTTTCAAAAATAGGGTTGAGAGATTGAGTGTTGTTAAAATAACTGAATCTTTTTTTAGAAAATAGTAAAACTGGTTAATTTTATTTCGTGACTTGAGCTCCCAAACTCTATGACACTAACTTAATCACGGATGTAATGAGAACGTTTTGCGTATCGTCAATTCAGTACAGTGTCATTGTCTCGCTCGTATTATGCAAGATTACCGTCAATAAACATAAGGTGCGTGAGAATTGCTATTGCATAGTAGCAATTCACAAATCATAATTATTACCCAGTCATTGCGGGTTATACTATGTTCCCTATCATTTCAATCAATGAATGTCAACATTATTTTTTTAAAAGCATACGGATTTTTTTAAAAAAAAAGTATACGGTATGTGTATAGTAGCTATTTTACGCTAGATTAAAGCCTTATAATACAATTAAAAATCTAAAATACTAGCTTAATGCGTAGAGATCTAAAATTTTATAAGATAATAAATAACAACCTCTATGTTCACCGTGCAGGTTCATGTAATTGTTTTTGACTGGGCATTGCTGATCGTGTGAGTATTCGACAGGACAGGTTAGAGTAGAGAATATTGTAGCCAATGAAACGAATACATTATGCAAATCAAAAGTTACCCACATTTGATTACTTCAGTACTAATACATTGTCCACCATGTAATCATTCAGAGGTAGCGTTAGTTAGCGCAAAGCGTAACGCTTTTACGTAAACAATATGAGAGACAATTACAAGACCCCTCAACATAACACTTCGATAATGAGGTTTGGCAACAGTACTCACCATATATATAAATTAATAGAAAAAGTGTTATATAGCTATAATTTTCTGTAAGGTTAGCCGCTCTAAGTCTCAGTGGAAAAGAAAATCCCAGTATATTACAATATGCTCTATCTCTTATTCTTCCAAGCCGTACAAATACTCCCGGCAGCCAAAAGACCAATTGTGACTAAAATGTGCGTCAAGGACTTTTGAAAATATAAAAGTCAATTCTGTGTATTCTCTGCATCGCCAATAATACGTATCTGTCTAGAGCATCGAGGAGGTACTGAGCGGAGCCATCCCAAAGGTGCGACCAATACTCCATACAAGACCGGACCTGGGTTTTGTACAGCAAGCATAACTGGTCAGGCGTGAAATACCTACGCACTTAATTATCATTAACAAAAAAACCAAAATAAACTCAATTACTTAGTTCTCTTAAATCGCCAAAATTTAAAACTTACACCGTTTCGATCAAGAAGTGATGTTAGGTTTGGAGAAGAAGTGGCGCAAGTACTTTTAAATGTTAGTAATGACGTATACAAATATGTTATCAATTTAATTATCAATATAGTAGTTAATATTATTACAATTATTATTTTGTTGAATTGACATTGAGCAACGTACTCCCACGCTTTAATATCAATAAGATAATTATTTATTTTTTAGTAAGCCTCCTTACACAGTTTATGATCTTAAATAATAGAGCAGCACCATGGTCACACACATTGCACATATAAGTTATCGCCAATCCAACAAAACTAGATTTTCTTCAAATCCTAATTAAAATATCTTGTTTAATTCTAATGGAACTTCTTTCTACATTTTAAAACTATTTTCATAGTATTATTTTGTCCTTATCCATATAATAAACAGATTATCGTATTGCATTGTGTGAGCGGTACTGAAACATTGTTTGCTTACGTAAACTTATACAAAGTAGGGTAATTTGCCAATTTATGAAAAAATGAGTACTTACGAAGAGAAACAACTAGGCCAATGCGCGTGGCCTTCGGTCGACAAGTCAAGACCACGCATGCTCAGAGGTCGTGTAAGAATGTTAGGTACCTGTGAAAAAAAAAACATTTTTTTGTTATAAAATAATGCACGTAATTGTTCTTCACGGTTTTGTTTTGTTATTATGGCTGTTGAGAGGTTTATCATTTTCTGTTTAAATAGTTTTGTTGATATTTTATTATAAAAATGAATTTTAATTTATACTAACTATGAAATATTATAGGTGAATTTAAATCTTATTTCCTTACAGTCATTAATTAATTATACGAATTGGAGTTCTGACATGAAATAAAACACAGCATGAATCATCTGAAGATGACGTAAATCGCTCTTGTATGTGGTTAGAAAAAAACTATTACGCAGGGTTGTTTAGCTTTAAAGAGACTATAAAACGTGTTACAGCCTTGGAAGTCAGGCACGCTCCGTCAAGCATGACGCGTTACACCCGTAGTCTGACGACGATATCTTAAATCTGTTGTAGTTGTAGTGTGCGATACGATCTTCACCATCCTATCCTCAATAAGTTTCTTTGTCTTGTTTTTATTTTTTACCCACAGAAATCATTTAGTTGGCAATAATCTTATGTAGTCTAATATATAGATATCGTATAATTTACTTCTTCGCAACGGTATAATGAAATAGTGTTAATAATCTTTTGCGGAATAATTATTTTCCACTTACCTAAAGCTGTTTTCATTTAATTTGTGTATAAAAAAGAGACTAAAGAATGTATTCGTTGTAACCAGTTGTTGGTATTTCCGAATTATGGGTTTAGAAATCACAGCGTTGCTGAGCCTGTAGGCTATGGTAGTGGCTCTACAATCTACGGCCATTACATCAGCGGTGAGGGGTAATTATGAAGTTACGGGGAGTCGGGCAGTTGTTAGCCGAGATATAATGGCCAGTGGCAATGAGCCACGACCCAAAGTGGCGACGGATATAGTCACTCAGATTAAATGCAGTGAATGGGTCGTCGAGACGAGAACTACGGGCCAGACGTCTCGGTCACCGGCTTATGTGTGATATTAAAGAAGTTGACTCATGCAAGCTTTTACCACTAACTAATTTTTCAAGTTCTTGGCAGCTATAGCAGCCGTCTTCTTCTTAACGCGCATTATGCAAGCGGTCATAATGATTTAGCAAGGAAAAATTTACCCACTTGGCGATGTCCTCCAATACAATGTTTTTATAGCTAACTATATTTTATCTATGAAGCTATTATCCCTTTTATCGACTATGTCTAATTTCATCAAAAATTCGTTCAGATGTTTTTGCATACAAAGTCTAGATATAATTCTTTTATTATTTTATAAAGCATTCCGCCCGCGGCTGCACCCGCGCGGAGTTAGGTCTTTTATTTTGAATTTTGGATTTTTATTGGGAAAGGTTCCCCGATTAATAATTCAGAAACAAAAAGAATTTGTAAATCGGTTTAGTAGATCCAGAAAATACCCCCGACACCTACAACCTAACTCTTTATAATATAAGTATACATTTTGTATTTATAGTATGTACTTGCGTTTTATTATCAATCGACACATTGTCCATTTAGTGCTTCTGTAAACGTAATAACTAAAAGCTGTAATATGTATTTGTGAATACTTCTTCTTTCCGTACGGGCGGTCTCCGCAAATCGACGTCTGTTGCGCCTGTTTTACGTTGTTGTAAATACTAACGTATAACCAATTTTGGATCTTCATTGCGTGTTGTACCATTACAACAGTAAATTACGAGTATATAATATTAAACCCGGTTGTCATTTATGTCACTTTTACGTTTTAAGATCTCTTTTTTGAAGATATTCAATGTAGTGTTGCGCTCCTGTGGTGAAAAGGTTTATTTAAGGGGCTTGGAAGAAGAAGAACTTGCCTCTTGTGCTATCCACATAATAATTCTTTTTACTTATACCATAGACAACACATAAGTGTTAAAAGTCATTATAACGGCTTCAATTATAAAAAGTTTAACTCCATGTAAATTCTAATATCACACGCTCTAAGGTTTATAGCAGTACACACTGAACTCTGTTGCATCAAAAATAAATAGTCATTAACCATCTGCGACTTGTTTAAACATTTGTTGAAATCCGCCTTAAACGCTCACATAAAATCCAATCCTAGTGTTTGTAAACATAACGAAAAACTTGTTTTACAGTATAAATTTAACGAGACATTGAATTTAATCACAAAATTAGCTCTATTTATACATAATACATATGTGATTCAAGTGTACATGGTTAGTGGTCGGTCATTGACCCGGGTGGGTGATGTGGGCGGGCGGGCGGCACGGTATGGCTCGACACTGCGCGGCAACTCGCGTTTAGGCGGCCCAGTAAACATAAACAAACGTTCGCACGGCTGATAGGGCACTGCCGGCAATGATTAAAAGCATTTTGTATTGTACACCATACTGACCATTCGTTTTTTATTCTTTGTCAGAATTAGAATATTATTTTGCTGAGATTTAACATAACGATAAGCGGCTTGTTTGCAATTTATTGCAACTGAAAATCCATCGGCACCTATGTGGGATGTAATATATTATATTGTATCCTGTAGAAATAATTACTGATTCTGTAAACGGTACATTTTGAATTAAATATTATTATTATATTGTCCGCGGTTGCGGTAACGGTAATAATCTGCTAAAATATTGCGAATATCATTACTTTAAAATTCCGGTATTGTTTTCAATTTGATAATGTTTAATTATCATAGATAATTTGTTTTTGCATTGTTTACTTCGGTCCATTCCTACCAACTCAATTAAAATATAAGATTCTATGGACCTTAAAGAAAACTATTTTTATTAAAGAAGTGTGTATTTTATAAACATTACTCTTTTTATTGATATAATATCGCAAAGTACAGTAATGTTGGTAATAAAATACCATAAGAATTTTATTACCAACATTACTGATTATTCATTTCATTATGATTATTCATTTAACAAATTTACAAAATCTATTTTTGCTTGCATAATCATGTAAAGCAAAAATAATATTCAACTTCGGTTACGTAACAAAGAACTCCACAGGTTATGAGAGATTTATTTTTATCTAAAGCGAGAGATGTAAGAATAATTGGGTCACTGGGGCTGAAGGGTGGGGCGTGCGAGATAATACTTGAGCCGTTCCCTGGTTCCGCTCGAACACTATCTACCACGAACAATGGACGCTTTACTAGACTAGACGTGTAATATCCGTAAATTCTTTTCAAAGACATTTTATGTTGGCTTATCACTTTGGATGATATCACATCTTGTGATAAGGTTTGTTCTTTGCTAAAGTTTATTTATTCTATAAAAATATTTATTCAATAATTAAGTTTGGTTTAGAACAACTAAGCTGAAAATACCAAAATGTTTTATATATTTGTCTATTGTTTTAAATTAAACTTAATAACGCGTCATAATTTTGTCGGATATAGGCTTCATCGACATTAAGTCGTAGTACAACTCTAACTACTGAACTTCAAGTTGCATAATAGTGATTACTTTCAAACATTTAATTCATAAGGATACCCATTTTATGCATGCGTTTATTTTTTTATTAAAATTCTATTACATGCCATTTCATTTCTTTAATCATACTCTAATTTAATTAAACATTCTCCTGGACACAATTTAGCTTGGTGGGTATATGTAATAAGTTAAAGTAAAGAGAGAGCGAAAGTGTTAATTATAATATAATACGCTAATATAGATGTGCAGTAATTTTTAGCGAAAGAATCGACATAGCCGTTTCAAAGAGTATTGTGTTTATTCTTGTGCCCATGCAATTCAATTTGTACCTTTCGCCAATAATTCCGTAGCTGTCTATTGAATTGTCTGATACGAACCTGATTGGAACCTGTGTTATATATATGTTACATATTACACAGTAGATTTTCTATTGTTTGTGAGGTGAACGCAACAGGCCGGCGGAACGGTAAAGTGATTGTAAGTTTGGTTTGACAATAAGAATGAATTTTATTTATGCTTAGTTTGTAGGAATTGGATACTCACATTATTCAACCGAGACTAATTAGAATACGGTTCTGTGTATGGCTTAAGTAGTAATTGAAATTAATTTTACTGACTATTATTATACTTTTTTTAAAGAATGGAAAATAACACTTTATGTTTCGTTAAATGCCATAGAATGCTTTTTGATATAAGTATACACTATTTATAGTAGGCACTATTTGGCACGAAACATGACAAAGAATAAAAAAGGATTTGGCCACACTATTATTAATACACTTACCTGCGTAAGGTGGTTGACCATTTCTTCGCGACGCGTAAGGTTAAGTATTTATCTATCAAAGCATAACGTTCGCATTGCCCAAGATACCTGAGAATGCCTCAGGCAATTACTGGCACATGCTACAGATTTTTGTCCCGTGCCATCCCAATTTTATAGCGTCTTTAATGTTCCGACATAGTAATACGGAAAATCAATATTTTATTTGCTAAAACATAGCTTACATAGGATACCTTTCTGCTTCTCTATTACCTCTGTTATATGTTTTTGGCTCGATGTTAGTGACTGCGTAAAGTATATTTATCCCAAACTGCTTCAAAATATTTATTACTTTAGCTGCATAATTTGTTTTGAGATTTAAGTAATTGTATGATATATCCTTGAAAACCTCATGTATCTACAAGTAATATTAGTACTAAAACTTTCCTTTATTTATTTCATAAGTCTTGATGGGCTCTAAGGTCATATGTGGCTGTTATTATGATGATAAAATTAAGAAGTATATTCAGTTACCTATTATATAATATGCACAAAGTTTATACCTCATTATAAAGTTTGTTACACTCATCAAAATTATATAGAAATGTATAAATAATATCTAGATTTTTTTTTAAATTTTTAATGGTAATGCTCCTAATAAAATTAAAGCTTCAATTATATTAATAATATCTTTATGAATCATATTCTTATTTGTTAAAAAGACAGCGCCATTTAAAGAGTAAATAACTCTGTCATCAGTCTTGCTTGTGTGGTTTATCTTTTTTGCGGTGCTTAAGCCATGTTCATTGAATATATGTGTACGTACCTATATACGGATTCGTAATTGTGTGCAAGTAAGGTAACGTAGGTATAATGTAGCCAAATACTCCTTTTTAAACTCGGTACTCGTGCATTGTTATATAAACAATAAGTAAATTGATTTTATGTGAAGTTTGAACCTTATGTCTGAAGCTGAAAGAAGAATATTCAGTAATAATTGTATGGTTGTGCGTTTTAATTATCATGTCATCATAAATCAATAAGGGTTTATGTACATCTTAAACAATCGTTTTGTTTTTTTGTATTACTGTTATTAATTAGAATAATAATTTAAAAAATAACACCATAAACTAAACGGTAATTATTGAATAAAATAATATACATATGCACCATTATTCTTCCCTTCCATTTATGTTGTCCACAATAGATGATCGTAACGAGAGGTTTATAAAGTAGGTATAGAAGTTACTCACTGAAGGGAAAGGTTGTATCGAAACTGGTCGCTAAGTAATTGCTCTAGTCCCTTGTGTCTTCGTTCTAGCTTGTTTAGTGTTGGCGAGAAAATTTCTGTTCACTGTTAGCTAATTACATTTCTTTATCCACTCACAGCAATCTTGGAAGTTCTCTAAAGGCCATAAAGCCTATAAACTGTTACATGAAATGCGACCCCTTTCAAATCTCTCTAAAGTTTAGTGTTAGTTATTGAGCCGATGAATGGGCATAGTGAGCTATTTGAGTGGCGTTTCATTACATAAGATTGTATAAAATGTGTTTTTATCTTAAGATTATAGATTTTCAATGCCAGGATTCGAATCGATTAAGGAATTAATGAATTATCTCAATTACAAATTTGTTCTAAACATTTCTACAGCTCTATCTAGTTGTGACATTTAACTTCGTCATCTTGTAATTATGACCAATTTCGAAACAACAAGAAAAGTTAAACCCGCTGCGGCGTAGAAAGTTTATAATCCCGAGAGACATCCTCGTAATTCCTAATCCCTTTGGGACTATGCCCGCTCCCACTTCCCAACATTATTGGCCAACACGTACCACTCAGGTACACGGAATCCACGATTAATCCTTGAAATTTTAACCTTAACATGTAATTATGGTAACATTATTTATTACACACTTAATGATAAATATTATTTCTACTGCGATGGTATTTTCTGACGGAAAAGGATTCGTATCTTCTTCATCATCTCTGAGAAATCGGACTTGAATAATTTATACTTATTGAAATTAACAACTAACCTATTTAATGCCAACTTATAAGTACTACACTGTACATGGTTACGCGGATACATGGATTTTATAAGGCTGCATAATCAAATAAATAATAAATAAAAATAATAAATAAATGTAATTATCAAAACTTTATCGGAATTTCATTATATGACATAATAGATACGGTAGATGGAGCAAAAATCATTTACTGTATATTTCGCTCTACCAAACGAAGAGTGAGCACTTGGGCAGGCCTTCAGCAAGATAAGATAGTCGGACGATCTTATTATACCGCAGTACCTACCTGACGACTGAAAAATTGCCGCAAACAGGAACAAATATAAATCAAATCAAACCTCGAAATATAGTGAAGCAGATATTGAAAGAGAAGGAAGAGGTATTGCAGTTTTAGTTCTGGTCCATTGATATTATTTTACCTTAAACATGTTGCGTATAAGTGGTAAAAGCAGCTATTTAGGTACTACATAACGGCCATATCCATACATCGACAAGTTGACTAACGCACGAGGACATCGCTAAAGTTCGACGTAACATGCAACTTCGCCCTCTCGTCACTTGGAAATAGACTTGACTAATAAAATTGCCATCGTGTTTCGTATCTTAAGTAACTACATAATACAGAAAGTTTGATATATATTCATATTATTATGTTACAGGATTATCCACAAACGGATATTAAATAGTCAACAGTAATGTATTACTTAATACTTAGGTGTATAACTGTACTTAATATTTTTTATAAGAAAAAACAAAAATAGCAGGCTAAATATTTATATATATATATCATATTATATTTATATATATATATATATAGAATAGAATAGAATAGAATATATCTTTATTGTACATCAGCCAATTCAGAAGGAGAAACACACAAAAAAAACTTTAATAATTTTGTACAAAGGGCGGCCTTATCGCTAAAAGCGATCTCTTCCAGGTAACCTTAGGATGGACAGGATTCAAGATAAAGTACTTGAGGGAAGTTGGCGACGTATAAAATGATAAAACTATATATATATATACGTTGTTTACGTACTATAATCATTATAACAAAAAAATCATTTTTCTTACTAAATGTTACTTATTGAAACATCTAAAAGTTATAAATGTTGGTCATGTGACTGTTGGTAGGTAGTTTAGTATGTTGAATATCACTGACTTATTAGGCTATTAATGTGGTACCACATAATAAAGTGACTAAAATCATCACAATTTTTGTAAATAGTTTAACGTTGAATGAAGCAAATACTTTTAAATTTTTAGATATTCCCATGTTTGATGTTTTGTAATACAAAGTCTTAAAAAAATAAAGAAATACTAGCTGGGTGTCCCTATCAGTGTGAAGGGAAATTAGTTCACCAATCAACTCTCCATGTTGTACCTATGTACCAAAGTATAATTTAACTGAATATTACCTGAACCTAACCTGAGCCAAGTACTCTATCGGGGACTAAAATACCAGAAAATTGCCGGCAAGCATTAAGTTTGGCATTGTAACTATATTCAGAAGAGCGGGGAGGGGTCCTGCCCTACTGACCCAGTGACATCACACAAAATCAAAAACCTTGCTCTGTATGACTGAACAAATAAACCTGAATGTGTAAATAATCCAGCCGGAGAGATGCAAATACTGTTTCGCAACTAGATATTATTGGTTTAATTGTTGAAATAATAATAATCAGCCACTTGTAAATAAATTATGATATTCCTTGTTTTTTAATTAGATCAACATTATGAAATTGAAATATTAAGCCCTAAACTGCTATTTTATTCCACGAAAAACCACAACCCAAGATACATAGGGGTCTTCTCTACTGCGCCAAACCTCACGGTCCTGTGCAAACCTCTGGTCTTATCTCTCCTCTTTTTCTAGTCACCAATCTCAAATATAAATCAAGAGTCTCCCGGTAGATAGTTATTTGTTCGTCTAATATATTTGTTAATCGAGTGATTTGCCAAAATATTGAAGACTATCTCCCACTTAGTTTTCATGGTAGAAATTGTGTCGTACGATTTTATTATACCTGTCGCAAACAAAGGAACAAATGATTATCTAATTTTGTGCAGTCGTTCAAAAGTTATGCAGTTCTTCACATTAATTATTTTTTATTTGGATAGATAACAATTTTAAGAAGGGTCCGAAAGCTTTGCTGTTATTTTTCTTCCAAGGTCTATTAAATATTCCTATTGTTATAAAATTCGTTTGCGAAATTTGCGTACATAAGAACAAGAAAATCAATTTAGGACAGCAAGTTAAATAGATCCTACATGTCTTACAGCGCATCCAGATTGCAATCAGCTGCAGCTGTGTCTTAACTATTGTCCCGCTGCACACTATGCCACCCAGATCACTGTTAGCGCATTTTAATTACACTGCGGTATAATTTCCTCGATGTATTTTCAGGAAACGAAACCCTAACGAGAATAAATGGGCTATTTATTCGGCCGAGCTTCGGTTACGTGCTCGCTTCCTTCGCCACATACCTAACTACTTTCATATCAGCTACTGGACACCTCGTACACAATAAATTTTTGGTTCTGTAGTATATGTCACAATGTAGTAGGTCCTTTCGTATCTACGTTAGCCTATACACAATATAAACATGATTACAACTTACTATCTCTAAGCGGTAGGTGATGCTTGTCTATCTTTTTATTGTTCTCCAGAGTCGAACCGAAATCATAAACTCAACATTTTCTGTCACGATTTAAAATATAAAACGGCAACTGTTACGAAATTCAGCGGTCGTGAATTCGGCATTTGCAAAGTTACGTCCATTGTCCCCAACTTTAATGTCATTGGGGCCCCTCAAAAAGTTTATAATTAAGGTTACGGAAAAATGTGACTGTGAAATTCGAATGATTTTCGAGTGTCGCTTAATCAAACTCGACCAAAAGGATCGGAGTAAACCAATGAAGTTGAAGAAGTACAGTGGGTTGAGTCGTCTTTGTGGTTACAATAAAATATTAATTAAACCGTTTTGTTTGCAATGTTGTCTGTCAAAATACCATAACATTTGCGACTTTGTTCCACAAAAATGACGGTTTCTTTACCCTTACCCTACACTTTAATAAAATCGACGGGCTCTGGAAGGTCTATTTATTATCCTAGTAAATTGAATCGCTTATCAGTCATAGCTGGAAATTAAACTTTATTAATTGCCTTTTATTTTCCAAACATTTCCTATCCGTTTGGATTATTTTGTTCTTTTACATCCGGTAGAAAATATCTTCCTCAAAACATTATTCCTCCTTATATTATAATAAAAGCTTTCCTTAGCACATCTACTTGAGTAGTAAATAAAATCTCAAGAAAAATTTGTTTACCCAACCACATAAATTTCGTAAATTACATAATAGTGCTGTAGTTATAATATTAAAACCACTTTTATTTTGTCAATAGCGCTTTAATATAATTTTAATTCATATTTAAGTTCAATCTTCTCCTTATATATAAAAATGATGAATTATATATAAAAATTACGTTCTTGGTTAAAGTCAAATTGCTTGAATGATTTGAATATATGTTATTGTATATTTGTATTCAGTAGTGATTTAAAAACAATAGTAATAAAGAAACTTCCAAGTAACGTTAATTTGGTACGGAAAATCGTGTAACTGACATGTTAAACATGAAAAATGTTATTTTAATCCATCGCTACTTCGGGTATCTGTTAAAAGGTAGCGTATGTGATAGTTGATAGGTGATACAAAGTTTACCTGGTCAAATAGTAGAACAATAATAATTAATTATTCTCTTTCAACAGCATCCCGTCGACGTCTCAACCAATACATCGAGCACTACGAGACGCTCGATTACGACTCGGGCGCAGTGCACCAGCAGCATATGCGTTCGCGCCGCTCCACCAACACAAAGTCAGATCTACGGCTGGACTTTCGAGCGCATGGCAGGAAGTTCCGCATGCGATTACGAAGGGACCTGTCTGCATTCAGTGAAGACTTTAAGGTACTTTTCTGTGAAAATAAGCCTAGTCGTTAGAACGCTTCCTCTTCCATACATCTTATAATTTTCTTTTCAATCTATATATACATTTCAACAAATAAATTAATTTTAGCTTATTATAGGCTAAAGACGGTTACAATTGAACAGACATATATACAAAGCCACATATATACATACGAATGAAAAATGTTACCCTCATTCTGGGTCGCTCGTATAAAAGGAATCCAATTGCGTTGCTATGGCAAAAAATTGTCAAAAAATCGTAATACGAAATTGTTATAATAATTTTCTAAAAAAGAGATGAATATAAAAATAAGATAAAGCTATTGAGACAGCTAGCTACGATTGAATCTATGTCAAACACTCACGCCTTAACTACCGTACTTATTGACATAAAACTATAATATTAGGCCAAAGGAGTCTGATTGCTACAATTTAGGCTTTTTGTATTTTTAGCATATTTGTCTTGTTTGGCGTTTATGAACAAATCCATTTATAAAAATATTCACATAAATTCCACCATATTTTTATATTGTGTTAATAGAAACATTTATTTAATAAATTATATTTGTAGGTCGAAGGTTCACAAGGACAGCTCCACGATGTGGATACGTCACACCTGTACCATGGCGAGTTGGCCGGTGAGTACCTAACTAATATTCAACTATTTTTTATTAAGGTGACCTACTACTTGGTACTTATATGCAAATATTATTTCTTTGAAATTTGCTTTAAAATGTAACTTAATGAGCAAAAATAAGTGATCACTGTCGACGAAGAGGATTAAGTCTTCATAGGTGTAATAGATTGTTTTGGTTATAATACCAATTCATCTTTGCGTTTTTTTAAGCAATGAATTTTTATTTTGTTATTTGTTTATTTGTAAACTTTAGCTTATTATATTATCAATCAGTCTAGTTAAGAACGAAGCTCTCGTCTAACAAGGCGACACAAAGTGTGGCACCTCACTAAAGAACGTGCCAACCTACAGTAAGTGGCTACTACAAAATCTCGTTTATATACATTTTAAAAAGGGTTCCTTTCCTTGGAGAAATTTAATAAGACATCCTAACTACTAATCCTTACGCGAAATATTTGGAACCCCGATTGTTTAGTTAACTAGCTAAACAGGCTTAGTTCCGTGTTAGGACTAGAAGGTACGCCTATAGACATTAATAATTCTTAATGAACACTATAACTATTTCTTTTTGTAATTACTGGCGAGGCGGAAGTCAAAGTCCAGGCTAATTGGGAGCTTTCGGCCGTCATTCGACTTTTAATATCGGACGGAGGACGTGCGCTCGCTTGCTCATCCTTGAAATGTAAATATATATTAGTATGTTGAGAATTTGAGAGGCATTCGCGTTTTTTAAAATATAATTGTATTATTCATTTATCTTGTGATTCATAGTTTAAGTTTTCTTACGTATGAAAATTACTAATACTATGCGAATGGGTTATATTTACATGTTTCTATAGTAGTAGCACAAACATTAAGGAGCTGATTTTATAAAAAGGTAATATTGCTGAACTGATAGATTCCTTAAAAATTAGCAAAATAAAGTATAAATCTGTCTTATACATAAAAATACATAGCTGTTCATTACTATTTCTAAACCGATTTAATAATTTCTTTTTTCTTTTGTTCACTTTCATTCGAGAAAGTTTAAAAATATAATTAATTGGAAAAATACAAATGCTAATAAAATATTTGTGTATTATTATTGAAACTTTTTATTCTCTGGGTCGAAATTGGGAATTGGTACATATCTTCAATTAAATTATGAGAAAAGTTTATCACAGTTTTTCCTAGATTATCCCCCAAAAGAGTTAATTCGAACTTCGAAAATCTAGCCCTAGGCGTGGGCAAAGCCGAGAGCAAAAACTATTTTATTATAAATAAAAGCTCCTGACGCGGTCGTTTTGTAAAGTTGACTTATAATGGCACCTCTCTGTGAGTTTTCTTCTCCTACAAGACAACTTTTCAGAAGAGCGTCGAACTTAAATTACACTTTCGATCGGTTGTATATCAGCAATGATGCGTATTGTTCGGATATGTCGGTAGTATTATGATCGCGAAAGTTTTGGTATTGTGTAAATGGACAAAGTTGTGCGGAGAGCGGTGCGGCATCGATCGCAGTTCGTCGCCCTACTTACCGAGGCAGTCGGCACGATTGATGCACTTGCTGAGTTGCAGCCAGCCACCGCTCATACACTACAGCCCTACGTGTGTATCTTTCATACAGATTCGGCTTAGGCGTATCGTGCATGTCCGAGCCCATATAGATTTTGCCAAATCATACCTACTTCACAATCGCAGCTTCCCATATCGACTGTTCTTCTATGTTTGGTAAAAATCTTTACATGGCCAGGATACACAAAAATACAATAGGTCAGTGGACTCGTCAGCGTTCCACTTAATTCTATTAGAACACTTGGTTGATGATTAAAAATAATTATTTTTATTCTTGTTGTTAATGGCAAATGTCTTTTTTTGGATAGCAAATAGGTTATGGTCCACCTTGCAATTGTAATAGTATGTAGTTGTAATAGTATTGAATTTGTAATAGTAATAAAATATAGGCTAAGGCCCATTTGAATGTCATTGAATGCTTATGATTGATTTATATGGAATGACTGAATGTAATCAATTTGTATTTAATAAAAAACATTAGCGTAACTAAGTATTTTAATACTAAGGTATAAAATGCTGTTGTTGAGTATAGCAAAGATATACTTGTGTTTATTACAGAATTATAGGAGTTATGTCATATTTAAAGATTGTAATTTTAAGAGATTTTAACCCTGTCTAAAAATAGAGTGCTTTTGACTTGCTCCTATTTTATTAATCCTGTGCTTGTTGAAACTTTTATATGAATGCTATATAAAATCCCAAAATAGATGTAGAACCGTAAAGTGTATCGCATAGTTATAAAAGTTTTACTGTTGCCTTATTTCTTAATAATTTTTTTATCTAGTTTCTTGTATAAAACGGTAGAAAATGTTCGTCAATTGTATGTTTACTGACGTCTATCATCACATCGGTACTCAGTCTCGTTAAATAATTAGTAAAACTGACTTCTCCACTAAACAATATCAAATACCTTAAAAAATAAATAAAATAGGTACATAACATGTAAGATCTCACTCTCCACTTCGAAACGTACACCGCGCCTTTTAAATTTTACAGAACTTTGTTGTTTACGGAACCATTTTATGTCTCTTGCCGATTAACTAACGCTTGTAATTTTACAACCGAAGCTGTCAAGGTCTTTCGTTATTAAATAAATGATTATATTTACAGTAAGCTTCACTGGTTAGTGAAATCTTCATTATAAATTTATACTTATTATTAGTATTGATAGGGACAATGAACAATAGCGTTGGTCAAATTATAAGTAGGTAATAAGAGTCATGCAGGTTCGAGTTTATAAAGCCTCGTTGGGTTGTCATTACGACATTCTTGGAAATGTGACCTTGATTCAGACCATTGTGTCTCAGACATATTTGTTAGCAAACGTGTGCAATTAAAATAAATTGGTTTTGATAAATTTGGAAGGAAAACAATTTCCGAGAGCATGATATTATATAAATAAGACAATTCTAATATTTTGCCTCAATTAAAGACTAGGCTTAAAATTAAAACTTGTTCTCATTATAAAACAAACTTAAACCTTAGTTTAACGAGGGTGCACTAGGGTTGTTCTGTTTCCCATGTATGACGAACATACAGGTACGACTACTGTACTCAAAAATTTGACGGTTATTATAACTATTGTAGTCCTAGAAAATAGTTCACTTGCACGGAGTGAGTAATGCATCGGTACAACTCGCGTGTAAAGCACACTCACACCTGCACTTCGCCATGTCTAATTATAATGGTTCGTGTATGCGGGCGCAGGGTTGCCTTATTGTTAGTAATTAATAGTTATGATCATTATTTTAGATATATCATATCATATCATATCATCCACCACCCTAGTTCTTATTGAAAACTATTTTTTTTAAGATATTGCTACACGCTGGGCAGCAATGTGAAATAAGAGTTTTTCAGAGGTCTTTTCAATAAAAAAATATAATAATACCATCACTATCAATATTATGTCATGATTTTTGTGATTCAAATACCTTTTAAGTGGAATTATATGTTCCGTGTTAGTGTGGTGAGTTTAGATCACTCATTTGTGAGTTATTTAGAGTATTATGTTAAAATTTGTTAAAAGAAATTGTTGAATGTGTCTAATAATCTAAGAGAAAATTATATCCGATATCTTAAAGGATAAAAGATACAGAATTAGTAGACTTTCCGAAGAAAGACTTCCGAGAAAAGTATTCTTAGTTATTCTCTTAATCAGAGGCATATCATGCAATATCTATCCATACTATTTCAGATATGGTATTCACGAACATCAATTAATTACAAATAATATTTGCATACAAGTATTAGAAGCAGAATGGAATCGCTATTTTCATGCACATCACGTAGTCACCATTTCAGTGACTGCCTGAGCGGCATCACGAATTATAAATATGAAATAGACATAATAGCTAAAAACTTATGGATACCATATATTATTAAGATGAAAAGTGATTAAAACATCGTTGATGAACTAATATGCGGTTATATCATAGCAGCAATATGTTTTCTTATTTGAATAATTAATCTTAATTATTTTAGGGGTTTTAATTTTGCTATCAACGTTTCGAGCCGGGTCATAGGTTTCATTTAATTAAGGCATATCATTAAGGTGTTAATAATATGGAATTGTCTAAAATAAAATGACCTGTCACTTAATTTCCTTATCTAGGCAGGTAGGACTGATGAGTTTTCCCATTAGAGAGCATATATATTATTAAATTCAAACTTCACTTTTATAATATTCAACTTAGTGGCAACCCTACTATGTTGTTATGGCCCCACGATCTCAGTTGCTACTGATGTCGTGTCTATTCCCCTATCACCTGTATATCAATCCATATGACTCATCCAACGACTATCATTAATAATTAACCCCTAAAGATTTCAACGTTATGGTAACGTAATGATAACTTTACTACAATTACGTACTCTTGACATTAATGGCAAATTTTAATATGTATAAAGTAAAGTTAACATTAATATATTTTAAATTACAATTATATACTTCATACATGTCATTGGTACTCATTAGTTAAATAATTATGTAGTCAGTTTGGAATCGGAATCAATTGCTAGTTTTAATGTGATTTTAAATCAAAAATTTTATTACGTTATGTGAATTTGGCTCAGTGAATAAATCAGCAAATGGAAATATTAACACCTTTTATTTTTTTCCGAAGAGTAATCTGTTTACGGAACTACCCGCCACTGGCTAAGCAGCGGGCCAATCTTTCAACTATTAATTAATTTTTTATTGGTAAATATTTACAAGACTTCTTTGTTCTACTCTAGCATCACATAGTAGATAATGTCTTTAAACAATGGTAGTATAATTCGTTAATTATATTTAACTGTAATATAAGGTATGGTAACAAAGTATGTTTGAATTGCCGATTATTAAAAATATTACATGTTTTTTTGCTGAATTTAACGTGACGATAAAACAACTGTGTGAACTGTGTAAGCTTTACTTTTATCTGAACTCTTAATCAACACAGAAAAGTTTAACGCATCAATAAAACATTTTAACGTGAATTTAATTTGCATAAAAAGTATATTAATATAATAAGTGCTTATGTTTTATCACTGTCTTTCGACTTATTGAGATCTACAAGAAAAACTGTTTATTTTTATAAATCCAGTTTTTCTTATAAACATAGCTTTTACGTAGTTCTGTTCAGTAATGGCTCCTAATTTCTAAACCAGCGGTAATAACTCATTAATATTAAATAAACCCATCAAATACTTTTTATGAGTCTACGATTTGATTAAATTATATTTTATTATAACAATTACATTTGATTTTTTTTTATTGGCACAGATGATTCGCGTTCTGCGGTGTTTGGTTCGGTGACAGACGGCGTGTTCGAAGGCAAGATTATAGCACATGATGGCTCTTTCTATGTGGAGCACGCTCGGCGATATTTCCCGCCCAACGGAACTCGCACGCGCATCCATTCCGTCATCTACCGGGAGGGCGATGTCAGCGACCCTTACGCGCACCGGAGGCATGGTGAGTTATATTATTGTTATCCATATTGTAACAAAAGGTCGTAAAGAAAATAATAAACACCATTATGGACCATGACGGGCACAGCAAAACATATAAGAGAGGAGTAGGTTACACATTATTTTCATTTAAAATAATTATTAAATTTTATTTATAGCAAATAAATAAATATCAATTTTATTTTGGTTAATGACAATAATATGTAATTTGTCAAAGTAAGAAATAAAAACAATTGTATCAATAGTAAATATAATAAAAATATCATTGTTTTAATAAATCAGGTAGAAAGAAAGAACACTCAATTAATATTAGTTAATTTTTCGAAGTTTAGCAGTCATTTCAAAAAACTTTCGTGCATATTTATTAATATTTAATCCGAATTAGTAAGGGTTAGTCAATATATAAAACCAAATTATAGGTTACCTTTATTGCAATGTTTTATATTTGCGTTTAGAGTGTGTCCAATACTACTACGGCCATTAATATGGCGTTCATTGAATGGATCCATATAAAAATGATATCTTTACATTGTAGCAAAGCAAACGCTGTGCAGAATTTTGCATTATTATTTTATCTTCAATCCGTATAGCAATCATGATTCATGAGGTTCGACAAAACACGATTATAAACAGATCTGTGCGAACTACTCAACATTATGTAATTAAGATACGTGATAAAGTTTCCTCGCTCGGTGACAAGCTCAACAAATTATGTGTGGTGCCTGCAGTTAGTAGATGGCACCCGTGTTCGGGTGGACTGGGACAACTCGCGTGGAAGTTTCGCCACAGCATGTCGCACAGCAAATGGATTGCAACGCAAGGTCGTTTAACAAAGTTTAATCCCATTTGCTTCGTGTACCGCTGTCACCGGGTGATTGCAACACGCTTGCATAGGAAAATTTGTACTAATTTTTCACGCCGCTTATTGGCCTCCAGCGACTGTAATAAATTCTTGAATTAACTATCAATAGTAATTCGGTGTTCTACAGCTTCGCGCTACGAATTCTTTCAGCCATATATAATTGGCAATGTAAGTTTCTAGCAAGAATTGGCGCTGGGTTCGCAATATCATCAAAACAATCCAAATTCCGTGTTACATATTCATTCGTCCGTAGGCTGGGCTGGAATGGTAATTTCGCGTCGACAACACGCCCCGCTGAGCGAGTTTGCATTTTTGTCGTATCACTCGCACTGTAGTAGATGCGATTATGCTATGCACGGCCATAGCAAAACGATCAATCTGAATTCGAGGCTACTGAATTGTATAAATACAATCTATGCTACTGTTACAGTAACAGTTAGATACTGAAATAGACTGACGATATAAGTTTATTATATGAATTTGAGTAATACCTATATATCAGAAAAAAAATTATCTTTGTAACCGCTTGGCTGATAAAGATATAATAGTTAAAATGAAAAACCAAATAAGTTAGCTTTGAGGTAAATAGGAAAGTTCATGACATGAGACGCGGTTCTAGCTGTAGTTGTTTTCATTACGAGTTACTGCATCGTGCTGGGGAGCGTCCCTTTTACGATCGGCAACTTTATTTGAATATTAAATATAATGTATAGCTTTTATGAAGAAGATGAAGAATATATGCGCCGTCGTTGTATATCAAGCTCCCGCCATTTTATGTCATGTACGAAAGGGAGAAAGCTATCTTATTGTCAGATTGTTTTGTTGTACTGAACCCCTGTGAACATAATTTTATTGAAAGTGAACTTATGTAGCTTGAATGGCGTTTACACAATAAAATGATATGAAACATACCGCTGGCTATTATACTTGCTTGCATTTTTTATTTTTTACCTAATATGTTTGCATAATAAATATCTTGATACCATACAATTATTAAATATTGGGCGGATTCTAAATAATGGGATATACAGATTATAGAATTAAGGTAAAAATGCCTTGAGGTGGTACAGACAGCGTTGCGGGTGCTAGAATTTTCGTAATGTTTGATTTAGGCGGCATAGAAACCGGCGGTGGTATTGCCCTTTTAAGTGCACTTCGTCAGAATCCGGCGCACTTGACTAAAATTTTTCTTTAACTTAACGTAAATCTTTCGTAATTTTATGTCAAAACTAAAAGCAACAGTCATATCATAACATTGGCATTGAACTAAACTAAATCGCTTTACCGCTGCATCTAAATTTCCCTTATAAATTGGGGGTATCATTTATAAGGGAAATTTAGATACTTTGCTGATTATAATTCGATAATTAGTCCCGTGTTGTATACATAAATTTCGTAAGCAGGTCGTTTAGATTTGATGTCTGTTTCCCCTGCATTACTTTAAAAGATAAACGAAAAGATTTATATTTACAATTTCTTTGGTTTTGGTTAGTGTTAAGCTATTAACACTGACCAAAACTTAATAAAAAATAAATTATTATATCACTAAATGTAAGAGTCAAGTAAATTGAGTCCACTTTTGCATGACGTTCTAAAATTTGGTTGACGAGAGGCGACATTTCCTTACACTTCATAGACTGCGTTCTGCGATCCTATCATTAAATTAATTTAGCAAAACCCCTTAACTTGCGTTTATAAACGTTGTTAACGTTAATATAAACGCTGTTAATTGAACATAATTTTGTTAAACGCTACAAGTGTATCAATATCGTTTCCCGTATCTATCACTGCTAGTAGCGACAACGATTCCTCTGAGTAGAAACACTTAATGATTCTTGAAAAATCTTTGAAAAGTTCTCCTAAAATGGAGGCATAAAATCCAAAATAAATTGACATCGTTAGGTTGTGTGCTTGCCAAGAACTCTGGATCAGAGTGCATCTATATAACTCGTATGCTCTATGCAAACAGGAGGCGGCTAAGTACTCCGTTGAGTTTGCTGTCGAGTCGACACGCTGACGACTAGAATATTGAATATTGTACGAATTGAATTACCGTTGTTTGCTCGGTTACTTGAACACTGGCTGTAGCTTTTGAGCAATATATCATATTAGTTTATATTATATTTCAAATACAAGCTTTCTAACTGTAATCATAACGAATTATCAATTGCTTAGACCTGTATTTATTCCTCTATTGAAATATATTAATCATCATAAGTGAGTTTGAGATTAGACTTAATCGTTAAATATGAGGTCTCTAACAATTGTTGTTAGGAGTGCACACACTTTAACTCTGTCTAAAGGTACACAAATAAGTCATTACAAGTACGATGAAATTGAAAAGAATTGTTTATTAACTTGACAATTAAAGGTTAATAGAGTGTTTCCAAGTGACAGCATGACAATAATGTATGCAAGTAACGTAGTTTACATTATGTTGTAATTTATTATAAATTATAAAACAATATGAATAGAATAATAAATTAAATGCTACCTGAGCAAACTTTAAAGAATCCTTTACTTTGTAATTTATGGTGTACAAAAAAGCATATTCTATCTTTCCTATCTAAAAGATATTTTAGTTATTACGATTAAGTACTATCTAAATTCTCAACAATCTACATGTATATTAAGCCGAATCCTACCTATGTTAACAAAGACATATAAATATTCGGATGTTATCAAAAATTTTAAATCGTATAATTAATTTTGTAATTTTCTATACATATTGTTTTACTGACCAAACAATTTTTAAGGAAAATTTTGTTTTATTTGCATATTTATTTGTTTGGTAAACCTTATAATAAACTAATGGTTTTTAGTGTAACTGTATTCTATTTATTTATTAAGTTATATTAGAGCTGATTTTTGAATGCTTACATCACTTTTACCCGAAGAGAAAGAAATAAAAATCTGTGTGATTGATAAATTGCCCCAGTTTATTAAAATTTAAAATAGATTTTCAACCCAATAACAATATAGGACAGAAATTAACGTTACTCTTCTAAACGTTTCATTTTACGTTGTTGAGTCAGGAGTTGGAACATATTTCTGCCACCATCAGTTTTGAAACATTATCCGCGTTGAAGAGATGAAGTGAAATGCCTCATTTTACTAGGTTAAACTTTACTAATGTTTCACTTTACTTTTATATTGAAGGTGTCTATATAGCCGACTGTAGTAATTTAATACTAGGTAAGCTTTTTCATCTTTCCTGTTTTGTAGCAATTAATAATTGTGTTTTGTAGCAATAAATTATTTTATTGTAATTAAATGAGAAATAAAGGAGAAAATAAATTTGAACGTTACAATTTCATATACAATATCGAACATAAAATATCTCAAGAAAGCTCATTCCACAGCCTAAGTTCTAGAGAGAGAAAATGTCTCTGGATCTCCGTGTATGGAAATGTGAAAATTTGTATTATATTGTGTACTTTGTCAGAACACAGTAAAATTATTTCATAACAGATCTCACACCAAGTTACTAATAATCATTTTTAATTGTAATTCGAAAAACAGCATCAGATATGAATAGCTGTAAAGTATTAACTCTGAGGCCTGTTTGCAGCTACACTACATTATACTGTTTCGGTGGTCTTATGTGGTTGGCAAAAGAGTTGATAATTGAGAGCTTTAGATACATAAGTGATATGGTAAATATCAGCCGGTAATTTCCGTTATCTGGCGGTCGCCGGTCGCACAGGAGTCGGGCTTCGTTAAAATGCAACGCAGCGGATGCGGAGCGCACCATGTTTTCTGCGCTACACACAGAAAAAAAACTACCCATAACTTTCTGCATTTTAATTTCAGAATCCCTCTATCGTCCGTTTTGTATATTAATGTGCCATAGTACGTTTATTGTCATTATAATTACTGACGGTTTTGTGAAATTTTCTTTACTCTTACCCTTGAATTGGAACATTGCATAAGAGTGTAATATTAGAAACTTAATGTTATTACACCATATAGAAAACAGCTAACAAAATATTGTTTATGGTTGGCTCATTGGTACGTATATATTATTTGTTTTTTGGAAATACTCCATTACTTACAATTTATAAATAATTCGAAACTTAGCGTTAAGTTGCTAAACTGTAATATTGATATTGGAACTTCATTTCAAGCAGTAGTTGCACTTGCAGGTAATAATACCTTCGGGGCTTTCCGCGAGTTTAACGTTACTAGTTATAAGTTGTTTGCTATTAAAGAATAAGTTTTCTCACAAAGTTCCTCCTTACCTATACGTCAGTAATTTCTGCAAGTGCAAAATGAATACAAAAAGTAATAATTATTAAACAAATAGTTTCAAATAATCATTCTGTAACCGGTAATCATTGGATTATATTTTATTCAACCAAGTAGAGAAGAAAGTTGTTTAAGTATATGAACTAATTTAATCACTTTCCTGCGCTAAACGTTTATATACATCATGAATCCATTGAAAACAAACGGTGAGGTTATTTTTCTTTTGGCACAACTTGCTAACTCTGACAGAAAACTTGGAATTTGTCGTGAATAATTTAAAACATTATCATGTTATTCGGAATATTAACCTTGCTTTGCTGCTAAAATATTATCATGGGTAGGTATGAGGTTTTGGATAATTATACCCAAAAATACTAAAGATAATTTGGTTGTGTTTTAAATTTATTTATAACAGAGGTTTTAACGTTTATTTCTATGAATACTCAATATAAAATGTATTATATTATTCTTTCATTAAGGTGTGGCAAAAACAGTAGATATGCAGAAATTAATACTTTGTTTTCAAAGCAGCTATGCGCTCCGGATTATAGCTCCCTAAAACGTCTCATTGTATTCAAATCACGTACGGGGTTATTAGGTATTGTGTGATTCATCTGTCATTGTAATCCTAGTAATGCATAGTATAGTAGATAATAAAACGTCACAGGATCAATTAATATGCTTACAAGTGTATCCCTATTTTTACAAAACGGTTATACTTATCTCTTCGACCACAATAAATACAGTATGACAGTAGCACACTAACTATATTTATAATTCATTCAAGAGATTTTACGATGTGTGTTTCTTCTGATTAATTCTGCTTAATGAGAAATATTGCTTGAAATGTTTTAGTTGAATCCTGCGCAATAATGAGCAAGTACTTTGTCAAAGTTTCAAAAGAGGAAGTTGCACACGTAACTTCCTCTTTTTCGTTTCCAACATTAAAGTATCCCTGAAAGATGTATTTTAAGTAACACTGTGAGCCAACCGCAGACTCTCCCAAGTCAACCGTTCTGACCTCGTTGTTTATTCTGCGGTTTTAGACAAGTCTTACATCGTAGACTTACCGCATGTGATGACATATACAAAGTATATTATTATTAAAAAAAATACCTTAATTCGTAATCTTAATCCCCCAGAATTATATAAAATAAAAAAGAAAACCCCACTCCGGCGGAATTCAGACGAATATCTTTTAATTTTAATATCTTTATTACATCGTATAAACCACACTTAAGCGGCCATACCATATGTTAAATACTTTTGGCTCTTAACAACAATAGTGATCTAAACGAGATTCGTCTAATATCGGAATAAAATTGTGTTGAATAAAGAGAATTATATTAATCCTAAAAGCGAATAAACCTACCTCATGGTTAAGAAATTAAACTTGTCTTCTTTATTTATAGCATATTCGGTCTACAAAAACAAAAACATTACGAATACAAACGTAACTAAATTAAAAGCTATATAATACAAAACATGATACCCCCACATTTCAATGAATATAATGTTATTTAATGTCATCATATTATGATTAAAGGTCAAAACCATGTAATAACGCTTTTTGGGTCAGTTTCAATATCCATGTTAGGGTCTTACACCTAAGCAAAGTCGACAGCATACTAGCGTAATATTGAACCGAATTCTTTTAGTACTAAAATTACCATATAGAATATTTAATTTGAGATCCTTACTTAGGTCACGTAGGTGGCTGCGGCATCACTGACGAAGTGGTGCAGTGGATGCAGAGAATACAAAACTCTGGCGTTGATGAGGAGTTACCCACATCTGCACCTACAACGCCCCCGCCCTCGGCTTCAACACACACACACCTTCCGCCCCCACCACATCCCAATAGCCTGAGAGATGATCCGCCTAGGTAAGTATTGCAACAGTCAAGATATTCAATATTCAACTGATGAAATTGGAATTTTGATTAGAAAAGCGATAAAATACGAGTTCGGTAAAACAAAAAACATTTATTGAAATTCTAGATGTTGAAATACCATTATGGTTTATTGCAGACATTGGGATTTTCACAACAAATACTCAAGAGCGGCGAATACGGGTGAACATTCGCGGATGCGGCGTGCAACTTTGGACAACCGTAACACCTGCTCTCTCTACATACAAACAGACCCGCTAATATGGCGCCATGTTAGAGAGGGTTTCCCTGATGTAAGAAACTTTAAATTATTTCTATATCGAGTAGATTACAAAAACTGTTTATAAATCACAGCAAACTAATAATATAATATGCTAACATTGAAACTGTAAAATTAAATAAGTATAGCTTTTAAATAACCATACAATATTTCAGGAATTATTGTTATTCAGAATCAGGCCCATTATCAGCAAAGAGAATTTGAATGCTGAGAATGCTTTGAAATAAGCCGGATAGAAATATCGGCACTCAAAATATTAATCTTACAATAAATAGAAACTTTACCTTAAGATGGTATTTTACGTTTGTAATGTCAATAATGTTAAAAAGAATGGTAGAGTCGATAAATTCTCCCTTTTGACCTTACTTTGTTAAAATAATACATTTTGAGATTCCTAACATTTATAAGATGAGTAAATATAAATTTTAGTTCTTAAATCTACAAAACATAAAACCTTTCCCTACGTAACTCGAAATCCATTACGTGTGCTATTATTAGAAAAAGTTAAGTGAATTTGACTTCACGAAGGCGAAGGAAGACCCTAACCTTACTCAGACTGATTTGACACCGTCCGTAAAACGCTATACGTAGATCTTTGGAAGGTTTTTCAACTAAAATCAGGGCTTGTCTAAGCTTAGATATTAGTTTTGACTTAGTTCGAATGTTTTATTGTCAGTACAATTATTAGGTATAATCCAATAATTGTTGTAGCATATTTTTTTTTAATCTGTACGTATTAACGTAAAAGAAATGTCGTCTACTATTTTCAATCCAATAAGTAACCGAATATTATTTAAATCGATGATCAATACAAAACATGATTTTAGTATGTAAGTCTATTCAAAAATTAGTTATCATCCATAATTTACGATTGTCTTATGACACACATTAGTATATTCTCATACACGTTCCTTGTACGTTAAGCAACGTTTTAAATCAGACTAATAAGAGTCATTTTTAAAGTAATTCTAATTGCTGTTACGCATTATGTAACGCGTAATGTAACTTTAATTATATCGAGTCAGACTCATCAAGCGATAGTATAGACTATCTCTATACGGCGGGATTTCCTACAGGGCTTTCCCAACTCGACTGCGTAGTATTGAACGGTTTAAGTTAAGTCGTTGGTTGCCCTTAATAGATTTGTGCATTCAAATGGAACAATAGAGAACGTTTTATTGCCGACCAACTCAGACGACAAATTCAGTTTATTCTAAGTGCAAAGAATTTCGTACTGTTTTTGTATGAAGAGGGTACTCGAAATTGGTTCTAGAGTTGAGTGGTAAATTAAATGTCAATAGAATTAGAAACGAACTTAATTGTATCAATCGTGATAGCTGGCTCCTTTGTCGACGGAAGCTTGTCAATGGATAGATTATTATTATTATTGTTCAGTGATTGCTTTATTGGGTTCGACGTATGTGATAGTTAGATGTGAATAGTTGATTTAATATTATTATCCTTGAAGTACAAGTATTTATTATACCTAACAAACTCTAGTTTAACGTTACACATGCCCCGCATACTTACGCATTAGCATTTAACTGTGCTTCCAATTAGTCCCTAAACACTAATATCGCAAAATCATTAATTTATACCAGTATTAGCAATCATTAATTAATAGCTAAAAAGTTTTTCATTATCTAAAATGAATCATTGATTTATTTAACAGATTTAAAAATGGTAAGTAATTTTTCACCATTTCATTATTAACGAATATCGATAATGAATAAAACTGAATCGCCGAAATGTACGTACGCACAAATATTCTGAATGACTGCAGGAAATTAGATAAGTATTTAAAATTGTTATTGTCATAAACAAGGTTTATATTTAGTAATTATTATACATGCCGGGTGGGCAGCTCGTTTAAAATTAATTAATTTGTCTGAAAGTCTTAGTACAAGAAACCTATTGTTCATTGTAGCATCGCGACCCAACAAAGGCGAGTGAAGTTGACATGAAAACCCGTGAGGAGATCCTATCGCTGATCTCTCACCACGTGACAGCCGTTAACTACATATACAGAGACACCAAGTTCGACGGCCACTTGGAACATAGAAACATTAAGTTTGAAGTGCAAAGGATTAAGGTGAGTTCATAAAATTTAGAAAAAACTTTATCAGTTAAGTTAGAACTTTGTATGCAGATGTACGTAGACTCTTTAGTCTACGTACGTCTCTACGGTCCTAAAGCACCTTTGTGCTTTAGGACTTTTTTTTCATCGTTGAGTTTCGATAAAACGGGACAGTAGATAGTATTATTACCAGGGTATGGGAGGCATTAACTTCTCTTATATCCAGAATCTAACACACCGCCAATATCAAGTGATTCTTGATAATGCAGAAGTCGTTTCATGCAACCAGGTGGTTTATCTATTTATATGACTTTTACATAAAATAACTTACCAAAAATGGACCCAATGAATAGATTAGAAGTATCACACTAAAACTTTAACTGGACGTTCCAACTGTCCAATCTGAAATCGAATACTGAATCCTGAAGACGTCTACACAGATCTGCTGATGGTGAAAAGATCCAAATATGGTGTCCTTAAGATTAAAAAGGTACAACTGAATATAGAAAAACAAGCCACAAAGTCGCACCAACCAATTCAAGCAATATATGTAAAATAATATAGTATAATTTGGTAATATGTAGTATAGTAAAATTCATATTTTTATTATTTGGTTTTTGTATATTTTTCTCAATTCTTGCACCGTCTTCAATGGTATGGTATGTAATAGTATTCTTCTATTCCTTTTCTTTTCCGGCAGGTGGCCTGGAAAGAATTGCTTTTAGCATTAAGGCCTTTTTTGCTCTGTAAAGTTTTCTTTCACTATTCTTAAGTATATTTGACTGTTCTAAAAAAAATAACTACTTATCACGAATTATTCGTAAATTATTTTGTCATCAGATCGACGACACTTCAAAGTGTAACACCCACCACTTCGCTACCGAGACGAATCAGTTCTGCTTGGAGAATATCGACGTATCTAACTTCCTGAACCTTCACTCACTGGGCAACCACGAAGACTTCTGCCTCGCTTATGTCTTCACGTACAGAGATTTCACTGGAGGAACACTGGGTAAGTATTGGTTTAAATATTATAATATCATACAAAATGAATCTGAATACCAAAGTTTAAAGATTTAAACATTTTGTTTTATACTTACCGTTTAAGAATTAGACCGAAAATTTAGGTAGGTAAATTAAAAACATTTTCCTGTATATACACAATCGAATTGAGAATTTACTCCTTTTTCATTTAAGTCTGGTAAAAATATGCATAACGTTGTGAAATTAATTTCGGTTAATATTAATTACGATTTTCGTATTCGAGCTTCATAACTAAAACTATGTTAGAAAACCCGCGTGATAGGTTTATTTTATGACTTTTTATTTCAGGTAAGATGAACTATGTAAGTTATAATATAATAGTAAATACTTATTCCTTTTCGCTGAAATGTTTATCTAAAGGGCTCAGTAAATCTTGATTTAGTAAAGAAACGTAGATACGTCGCCTATTACCAATCTTTCACAGGAAATTACGTTTCTTGCAATAATCCGTATCGAAATACACCTGAGACCAATTACATATCGTTGAAAAATATAGATCGACTTTCCTGCACAGTGTGTACTTATTCAAGTATACATTACAAGTTGTATGTATCTTTTACACACTATATCATAAAGGCGATGTTAGTTTTTGGGTTTCTGTGAACTAACTAGCAATGTCTGTCTGTCTTTATGTCACGATATATTTATTCAGCTATCTTCACACTTACCAAAAACCCAAAAAATGTTTGCAAATCGGAATATCGTGTAACGCAATAAATTTTATATCAAGCGTTTCCATGCTGCCTTAGGGATCTCTCGTTATCATTAGACGAGTAATACACATGTAATCTTACGAATTTGTTGTCGGATTGAATATGAATACTTACAGGACGGTCATCATTACATGAAGGGCCTTGCGTATTATCTCCTTGGTTTGAATTTAAAACGTAACTCAAAAGTACGTGACAAAGCAATATCAACTAAACATTCAATAACGCCTATAAGGAAAAAATAATTTCACGACTAATCGTATGATAAAAAACAATTTCCGTCGTGATTCAGAGTAATTCTTGAGTCATTGCTGCATTGCTTGTATAATAGACGTATTTGGTATATCAGTAACAATTTGATATAAAAATATCGGTTTAGTAAACAAAGTAAAATTAATTACTATTACACTTGCTCTTTGGTTTTTTTTACCCATTACGATTCTCACTCCTACCTCACTTTACTTATTTTCCTTTAATTATATTAAAATAACATAGATAATTACGCAGTTCATTTGTTCGTATTATTATATTCCTGAAAATATTACCTACCTAACAGTAATAGTTGCCTGAAATCATAAGGTATATATAATATCTGGTTTTTATGCTGGACTTAATAATGTAGCTACGGATTTCAAAATTCAATGCCTCGTAAGCAAAACAATGCATAGATAGTTTATTAAAATCCAGAATTAATCTGTAGTATAATACAAAAAGACAGGCAGTTTTTTAATACGGATATTTTCTTGGGTATGTTGGTAAAAGTAAGTTAACATTGTGTTGGACACGTATTCTGCGTATGGTTTTAGATTTATTATATTATATTATTAAGATTAAATAACATAATTAATTGTTTTAAAGGTCTGTAGTGTTCTATAAGTTTACATAATTATTTTCCTTCAGGTCTAGCATGGGTGGCGAGTGCTAGTGGTGCTTCGGGCGGTATATGCGAAAAGTACAAGACATACACAGAGACCATCGGTGGCATGTACCAGAGCACCAAGCGGTCTCTTAACACTGGCATCATTACATTCGTGAACTACAACAGCAGAGTGCCGCCCAAAGTCAGCCAGCTTACATTGGCACACGAGATTGGGCATAATTTTGGATCGCCGGTATGTAAATGTATTATAAAACATAGGTAAAAGAAATGGTAGTTGAAAGAGTGAAAGTGTATAAGTGGTTCTTATAACAGTACAAAAAATGAAAATGATATATTTTGGTTAGTTATAAATAAATTCATTTAATTTCACAAATCTGCTATATTTACATATCACCAAGAATATATTTTTTATTTGTAAAACCTATTCCTTAGTGATATACAGTATGTGCCTTTTGTAACAACTGACTAAAATATAATCTATATAAAAATTGACATTAATTACTTACGTACAGTGTGTAATTACTTACAAATTTCTTTACAACCACCAAGACCGTTTTATTATTTGAGAATGACAATACTAAAAGCATCGCTTTTATACAGCACGATTATCCATCGGAGTGTCGTCCAGGAGGAGCAGCCGGCAACTATATAATGTTCGCATCCGCCACTTCCGGCGACCGGCCAAACAACAGCCGGTTCAGTTCATGCTCGGTCGGCAACATCAGTGCCGTTTTGGACGCCGTCCGAGACGGACGTAAGAGGAACTGTCTTACCGCCAGCGCTGGCGCCTTCTGTGGGAACAAGATCGTTGAAGTTGGAGAAGAGTGTGATTGTGGTAAGAATCTACTCACAAATTTAGAGGAACTTAAGAATTCCCGACTAGAAATAAATGACATCTAGGACAAATAGAATCCATAGACGCTTTAAAAATAATATATCTGAAAGCTTATTCCATAACTGCATAAATAAGCCCAAGTCACTAAATATCAACTAGCTAAACCTGCTCTTTCTTTGTTTAATAAATCAAAGTATATCTGTCAAAGTTACCTGTAATTGTGGCCAATCAAAACCTGATTTTTACCCGCAAGCTAATTAGGCTAGAGCCTAGGGCTCAAGACGCGAGGGGGCGCTGACACTTCATTACAAGATAAAGCAAGTAAAATATTAACGTACTAAGTAATATTCATGGTCTGGGTAGACATAGGCACAGCTAACTGATGTTTACCCAGGGAGTTCCATAGTCATAGTTAGCCTAGCCAGAACTCTTAATCAGGCAGGCCAATCTGTCATCTATTACATATTACAACAGTGTTAAATACCAATACAACTGCCCTGCCTATTCTTTGATTGCTTACTTTTATTCCCGTTCCCTAATATTCATTTTCATTACAGGATATGATGAAATTGAATGCAAGGATCCCTGTTGCTACCCGCGTCAAGTTAGCGCTTATGATAAGGAAAAGAATAATACTGCCAAAGGATGCACGAGGAAAGCCAATACTCAGTGCAGGTAAACAAATTGTTGTTGAATTAAAAACTTACAAAAACGTGCATAGTTATGAGAATTAATCGGTGTCTATTATGTTGTTTCTATCTAAAAGTTGTAAAGCTTTAGAATCGTTATGTAACAATGAGCCATCCTAAATTTCCCTATATTTAAATTACTAAAATTTTTTAAATATAAATAAGTTGAAATTCCATTTTATGAACATAAAATGATTCGCTATGATGCCATCTGCCCTTTTCTTCTCAGATTGTAGAAGAGCTATTATATCATTTATTCTTACTAACTTTCGCTCACGACAACGTTTGTTTGGCTTTGAGAATCGAAGTACAATTTTACAAACTGTCCCTTTAAAAGAGCCATCAGACAGAATTCCTATGCAATGATGGAACCCGGGAAATTATTTTTATAAGACAGGGCACTCATTACATCTATCCTATTATGAAGAGGTGAATCACCCACAAATTATGTTTTCGGTGTATTTTACAGTCCATCCCAAGGACCATGCTGCTCGGAGTCATGCCAGTTTGTCCATTCGTTCACCAACCAGACCTGCCGCGAGGCGACTGAATGCAGCCATGCGTCCTTCTGCTCCGGCGCATCGGCCGAGTGCCCGGAGCCGAGGGCCATGTCCGACCGTACCAAGTGTAATAATGGTAAGTTATTGACTAGGGAACTATAGGTCACTCTAAAATGCAAAATACGTTTACGAAAGAACGGAATTTGACAGGTGTTGACATAAATTACTAAAAATTAAATTGTTTTAGTTTTTCGGAATAGGCCCGCTGGGTACTGTTAATTTAATTTATATTAGTAGATATATTTAATGATTAACAATACTCTATGTAGTCCCGCACTAATGTGCGGAACAATTAAAAATAATCAAAATAATTCTAACTAATGCTAATTAAAAATAATTTGTTGTATTCAACGAATTATTATTAATGATTAATTCTAACTAATAATAATTAAAAATAATTTGTTGTAATCAACGAATACTTACAAACAACAAATACCTAACAAATTTGAATTAAAAATAATTCGTTCTAATCAATGAATTATTTTTAATTATTAATTCTAACTAATGATAATAATTCGTTGTAATCAACGAATTATTTTTAATTCAAATTTGTTAGGTATTTATTTGCGTCAATCCAGAATCAAAAACTATACAAATAATTTGTTCTACTACTCATACTTTTTACCAACGAACAGTTTTGATAACTACATTTTATGGATATTTCGAATGTAGAGTTCGTTAATTGTATCTAAATCTCAACCCAAGGGTCCCAGAAGTGAATGCAGGCAGAATTTAATTAAACAATACTCATTTTCATTTTCAGGCACGCAACTATGCATCAAAGGGGAATGCAGCGGCTCTATCTGCCTCGCGTGGAACATGCGCGAATGCTTCCTGTCGTCGGCGCCGACGCGCATCGGAGACGGCGTGACGGCCGTGGTCGACCGGCGGGCGCTGTGCCAGCTGGCCTGCCAGACGGGGCCGGGGCCGGACACGTGTCAGAGCACCGCTGAGTTCGCGCATAAGGTGGGCTTGCCGCCCGGCGGCATCAGCCTCAGGCCCGGCTCGCCTTGTGACAACTTCCAGGTGAGGCAGCGGTTATAACTATTGTTAAGTAGGAAGGATATACAGAGAGCCAGTACATTGTCCCAGACATAACGGTAACGTGTAAAAGCAAAAAATATAAAATGTGCTTCTTCATGTTTGATATAAGGTGAGAGATATATTCGGATGGTCAGTCAGAATCTTAATACTGTTTTATTACTTTAATGATAAAAATGAAATTTTACTCTCAATAATTCAGTGGATGTTTGAATTTTAATTAGGCTTGAACGATATCAATATAATTTCACAAAGCAATTGGTCATAATCACAATGCTCTCAATTTTTACGCAAACAAACTATGATGTAAATGTAAGTCGTATATAAAAATTGGTGCTATTTCATGCGTCAAAACTCACATTTGCCAATAAAAATGGCCAATTTTAGGGTGAATTATTATCTTTTCATACGCTTAACTTTGTATAGCAGCGTACCTTGACTAAATTTATAAAGCCCTTAATCTGGGGCCAATATACAGTATCCTTTCACATACCAAAAATTATTTTTGTGACGACAAACAGAACGTCTAATGAGGATTCCCATCTCGACGTTAATTGTTGGTTGGCGGGAGGAGATCTCTCAATTGAGATAATCCCATCTTTGTTTATATCTCTCTTATTTAATTTACTTATGCGTTTTATATACACAATAAAAGATATAATAATTGTTCCGTGACTGGCAGGGCTACTGCGACGTGTTCTTGAAGTGCCGCGCGGTGGACGCGGAGGGCCCGCTGGCGCGGCTCAAGAACCTGCTGCTGAACCGGGCCACGCTGCAGTCGGTGCAGGCGTGGGTCACGGAGCAGTGGTGGCTGGTGCTGGTGGGCGGCGTGGCGCTGCTCGTGTGCTGCGGCGCCTTCGTCAAGTGCTGCGCCGTGCACACGCCCTCCTCCAACCCCAAGCGACCGCCCGCCAGGTACCTACGAGCAGGCTTACCAACCTAACCTTCACTTGAAACTGCTTTCTGGTAGATTTACCTATTTAGCCTCCGTTTACCTATCTACCACCCTCGTCCGCGAATTGCCTTTTTTTTACAAAAATTGATATTGTGAACAATTCTTCATGTGTACCAAAATACTAACTAAAAAAACCTGCAAATACTTAATTAAAATCGAATTAAGCTGGTCTTTAAATTTCGGCGCTTGAAATGAAACGCATTAAGCGAATGTCACATGCATAGGTGAAATAAATAATGATAGCGAGAAGCCATCAAAGAACTACCTAACTCTGACTATTTAAAAATATTTTATGTTTAAACATCTTGAATGAACAATGAACAATCATTTTAATTATTATATAAGCATTTTTATTACTGAAAATGTATTGTCCTATAGTGTTAGATCTACCTATTTTGGATTTCGGATTATACCAATGTCTACTTAGTTTTGCATCCTGTTGTGACAATTTTGATGAAAAGGTTTTATTCAGATGCTGGGTAAAATAACAAATTTACCTGAAATAGTAAAAAAACTGTTTAATAACCAATCTCGATTGATTGTTGTGTCAATTACGGTATGAAATATGGTGAATGTTTGACAGGCGCTTGTCAGAGACGCTCCGACGGCCGATGAACACGCTGCGGCGTATGCGTCACCCGCACGCGGGGCACGCGGCGCACGCGGGACACGCGCGGGACGCTCGGGAGGCGCGCGCGCCGCGCCCAGGGCACCGCCGCGCGCGCCCGCACAAGGGGTACTCCGCGCCGCTCGCCTACAGCGCCAGGGACCCCGGTAACACATTCTACATAGGCCTTTTTAGTTCTCTTCGACCCACTTTACAAGTAAACGGTTTTGATCCAGAACTGGGACTTAATAACACAAAAATATAAATATACTTTATAATACTAATATGGCTATGGATTTTCGATGTACTATGATACAAACACGTATCGCAGTATTTTGTGAAATTTTGACTAAAATCGGTTGGTGGACATTTTTATTTTGATTTTCGACAGAAATCAAATGAAATTATGCATTTCAATGTATGAATGGATAACAAAATCAATTGAAATAATTAAAATGAAAATAATCACTAAAAATCTTACCATATTGATGCTTGATTGTGTATTTCATATATTGCACAATATAACAATTTATTCAGGTCAATGAAGAACCATTTTCACATCACAGAGCACTTCGATACAATATGCAAATAATAAATACAGCGCCATACTAAAATGCCAAAAAACTAGTGTATGGCTAAGAATGATCACATTGTTGCAGCGTCAGCACCGCCAGGCCCCAGTGGACGGCGCGGCGAGCCGTACGCGAACGCGTACCCGCAGTCATACGAGATGCGACCCGCGCAAAAGGTCTGACAGTACGAGTACTGCGGCGGTGCGGGCGAGTTGGAGCTCGTAGCGCTAGCGCCCGGCGTGCCGCTGCTGCTCGGCTACGTGCTACGAGCGGAGGGCGCCGCGGCCACGCCCGTAGCGCCCGTAGCCGCCGTAGCGCCCGTGGCGGCCGCCGGCGCCGCGCCCCGCGCCCCTCGCGCCGCGCCCCCCGACCACCGCACGCACACCGTCGCCTCGCAGACCACCATCACGCTGCACTCGCCAGACTCGCTCACCGTCACCCACCAGAACCGACAAGCGGACATATAGACTTCCAGTACAGGTCGTGTACTATGAACTCTAACTGTTGTTCATTTTACGGTCTGCATCCATTTTGGCTTTACCATGATATTTCAACAGGTGATAATGTACAAAAAATAACCAAACATTAAACTCAATGCATAAAGAATTTCATATTGCACCCCCAGATGGTTCCAATAATGCTGTTTTCAAAACGGCTTACGAACATATTTTGAAGCTGCCGTCGTTACCTACCTTGTCATGTTTGAATATAGTCTATGTTGAAGAATGCTTATACAAGCCCGTACTAAGAATATTTGTATGTGCTAACCTGTGAACACATGTTTCGAATTACATAAGGATAGTCAATGGTTTTGTTTAAATTAAAACTCATTGTTTTTATTTTTATCTACCAATTATATCCAAAGACTACTTTCAAATCATCAAAATTTCAAGACAAAAAATTTAAAAAATAACTTTCTTCAACAGAAAAATTCCTGCTTTTATTAGTTGCTAGTGCTCGGTGAGACTGTTCATTATACCATAAGTACTCGATTGTTGTGAGAGTACATTTTGGACTCATAAAAACAACACATTCCTTTCTATGACATTTATGAGCGCATATTTAGCGCATTTCATGGCCAACGTGTAATTAAATTTATAACAAATGCGTAATTGACGCCGAATTGATACATTATAACGTTTCCCAAGATTAGTGTTCCCCACGCAATATTTTCGATTTATAATTAAATTAATTAGATAAAATCAATTAGTTGCTCAAACAAATAAATTGTAATCGACCCAATACTGAGTAATACAGAGCTCAAATTCATTCGCGAGTCACGCGACACATGTTCTATAAAATTAATTATTTTTGTATATAAAAATAGTAAAGTAACTTTTTAAAGACGGCATGAAGTTCACGCGAACCAGTGAGACTTATATTCAATAATAGATGTGTTGCTCCTACAACCGGACATTTTTGTATATTTTTGTATATAAATGAAGAGGTATACAAAGGCTACGATGTAAAAATATCATACAAGCATACGTTCATACCGATAGAATACTGTACAATAATGCGTTGTTTTACTCGAATCTCTGTAATTGTAATAATTTTTATATAAAGTTATTTTTAACGTATTTAATGTTAACGTAAGTGGAAAGTCGAGGTGCCATTATACCAATTTGTATTCCTGTTCCTTTATTTTCTCGGTTATTTTCGTTTGGCATTAATGATCGCCTTGTTATCCTCAATTTATTATTAATTAGTAAATGTATGGGCTCAAATTACCTGTTTTCAAAATTACATTTAGTCTTCCTATGGCCACTAATGTACTTTTGGACTCATTCGACTTTATTTAAAATATATCTTAAGTACCTATTATATTATATAATTGTGAAAATTTAACAGTATTGCCAAATGATCAAATGTAATTAGACTGAAAGAAACTCAAATTGCTATTATAAATTTTTGTAATATGCATTTTTATTTAGAAGATGAGTGTATGAGTTTGTGCGTATAAATATGGCTCAAATAAATAATTTTATTAACATTTTCCCTATAATTTTCAGTTGAATACAATGTTGCATATCACAAAACACTCGTACGTATGAAATATTGGCTTTGGATATTTTGTTGTACGGTTCTGCTGAATTGATCTCTGATAAGTAATGATATTTTTTATTATAAATCATACTACGTAGAGTTACTTTCCGTCGTGCAAGCCAAAGAGCATGATGTATTTTTATTATTTCTATACATTTAATGTTAAGGGTTGATCTTATAGGTATACCATATTTTAATGCCATTTTATTAGTGAATGTTAAAACAATACGCAAATTCTCGTAACTGTACTATAATGTATATTTGTATGTAAAGCCGAGAGGGAGATGTTTCTTTTCTGTTCTAGAGCGACTTGACCAATCGTGTTAACATTGATGGCATATGACCATCTGTATGTAGTACCCAATGGCATTATTTCTCTTAAGTATAAGCTAGATTACCGTAATAGATTATTTAAATGACAATGTGAATATTTTTAATTAACAAGATGAATGTTACAACATGTGATTTCAAAATAATAAAAACAATAAATTTTACATGAAAATTGTATTTTTATTTCTTTGTGTTTAGTATGATAGCTACTTTTACAAATGCACCATAGTAGCGCGCAATCCAGATTACTATACAATCACGATATATAATGTATATATAGGTAGGATGGGATACTTGCTTCCAAAAATTCACATTTTCTCCCAAAAGTTGTCTCTTCACGCCTCTTGTAAAAGCTTATGTTTTACAAAGACGGAAATACTTGTGCCGTAAGGAAGGCCACGTTCTGGCTATGCGACAAAGAAATGAGTCACGGAGATTGAGGTGTGGTAGAGAGATTGAATAGGTGACTCCACCTAATCCATCGGCACCAGTGCTCATGAGTAGAAAAGGTTTCTCATGGTCAGGACAGGATTTGCAGAGGTTTAATGAGGTTCATGACCTTTGCATTGCCAATTCAATGCTGCAATTTGTCGAGAGTATCTGTCCATTTAATAGTTTCTGATAAAACTGTTTCTGTTTCTTGTAAATACGCACTCCACATTTGGTGTAGGGCATGGTCCACTAGAATTCGGAGAGCTTAAGTGTATCAGAAGATTCAATTTGCTCGTCGCTAGGGTTCATAGAGCGTAAGTGTTTATATAAATTGTGGAAGGAAACATACCAAACCATAATACAAACAAATAAAATCATAATAAAATGTATATTAAATGATTATAATAAATGCGTAGGTGGTATTCGTATATACAAGGTACAGAATTATGAAGACTTAAGAAATAAAGCGGTATGATCGAAAAATGTGTAAGGATATTGAAGTAAGTATTGTCAATAGCTATTCTTATATTGTATATTGACTTTTCTCTTGGTATGGTAAGAAAGTGGGTATAATTTTTATAAACTGTACAATAAAACATTTCATATCGTTCTTAGTTTCTAAAAATTCATAGTCAGTAAGTAATAAAACTCGTTTCAGAACAGACTATGAACTTGCAATTCAATTGTGACTTCGCTTAAAAACACTACCGCAATAAAATAAATTCTAATTCTATCTTCAATAAAAGAAATATTAATGTCCATATATTATACTTCATATTATTGTTAATTGCAAATAAAATAAAGCTTCCTATGCTAATATACTTAATTAAGGCAATAAAATCTGTAATTTTCAAAAAAGGTGGGTTTATATAACATAGAATATTAACAAAATTGTATAATAATTTGTCAAGTATTAAAATTTAGATTGGGCTACATATCATACTTCAAAATTGGTTTCATAGTAATCCACATATCTACGATATTCTGATAAACACCCGTTTGAAAGTAAGAAAAATTAAGGGCCCATGACTAAAAGATTACATGATGTTAACACTGAGTTGTATAAAGACAAGGATTAAATCATGATGACGTGAAAGTATTTTGTTTTAATTTTACAAACAAAATATATAAACCTATAACTAACAAAAAATTGTAAAATATACTTGGTTGAAACCAAGTATAATTTCATAAAAGCAAAAACATGTATTTATGGTTCAATTAACAATAAATATTAAATTGCTCTTACTCGATATGTCTTATAATAGTAATATGTTAAATTAAAATCTTTGTTATTAGTTTTTAACAAGTTTAACGGAATATTCTACCAGTCTCATTAAAACTACCCAAAAATTTGTAGAAATCAATACTGTGCTCAATTTAGTAGTAAGAAAAGGGAAGAAATATAACTTCAGTAATCTAAATACATTAAACTATTACAAAATTAATATTCTTAAACTCTAAGATGGAATTTGTCTTTACATGGACAATACAGTACAATAAGCATTTATAAAAAGACATAAATCATTGGCTTCTATGTTTATAAAGTACATGGATTAAAATTATGAATGAGATAGCATTTGTTCTTGCTTATAAACTTCATGATAAGCATTGCGGATAAGGACATAAGGGAAGCAGGATTCTAGTAAATCCATTGTGAGAAATGGCGACTCCTGAACTATAAGATCAAGGAGCAAATAGACTGACTCTCTGTTCTTAATTGCTTCTTTATCAGTCTCTTGACCTAGACGCAATAAAGATGATGAGGCTAAAGCCAAAAATTCTTTCATTCGGTCTTCAATATCACCTTGGCCACATATTGTAAAAAGAGCACCAAAGATATGATTTATTGCTGGTGCCATGCAGTGTATGTTATTTGCATGACCTTCTAATGATGGTCTGTAGAAAGATCCTTCACTACGAGCAAGTCTTGGTAGAGATACTGCAACAAATACCATCAATAGACACACAATGAGATGCTCTTCTTCCTCCAGTTCAGCTTTATGCTGACGCAAAGCAGACGCTAGTGTCGGGTCAACTTTACAAGGCAATCCAGCTGCCGAGCACATCTCAGAAATTACGCGCATGGGGTCGCCACTAGGCAGTTGCTGTTGAAAATCTTTTATAGAGCTTATCAAGAATGGTATTCGGCGTTCTAAAACATCTAGAAGAGACTCTTGTGCAATTTGTCTGAAGCTTAATATAACACCAATTATTGTCATTCGTTGTAGAACATTGTCCACATGCTGTAGTCGTTTAAATTGCTCTCTCATTATTTCTGGTTTGTCAAAATTTGTCCTAAGCATTTGGAGTACTTCTTTATTTTGAGCAACTAATTTTTTCAGTTCCTGTACTTGACTTGCAATATGCCACATCAATGTCTCACTTAATGATTTCATTCCATATGGTCCAATCAACTCTGCTAGTGCTCGAAGTTCATTTATATCAGAATATTCTTCTGCATTGAATGGGATTGCACCTTCTGCAGTCAGACTTACAAAAGCCTTCTGATTTATAGAAAAACTGATACTACCAGCACTAACTCTTCTCAGCAAAATTTCAGAGTACCATTGTGTATAAAGTGATGCTATAGTTTTCTCACCATAACTATCAATGCTTTGGGTCTGCTGCAAGAGACAGTTATTAAACACTCTTGTAATGTCAATATGCACATAATTTTCAACACTCTGCAGTACATTCATATATGCTCTAACACTCACTAGCAATTCTGATGGTTTGGCAATTTCGCTAGTGTCCTGATTGAACATGACCATACCCACTAAAGCTTTGGAGAACCTTGTTTCCAGATGCTGGTGAAGATATTCTCGTGGTGCAAATGTGTATTCCCACACATTGACTGTAGAACAGTAATTTATGGCAAAACAAAGTTCTGTCAAGGCCATGTGAAGCTTATCCATTGTAGTTAATTCTTCTCTTGTTTTTCTGTAGCTCTCAGCTCCAGGTTTCACAAAATCTATAGTATTCTTCTTATTCTTTTCTTTCTTTTTTCTGTTTGCTAAGTGTGCAATTGTTTGTGCACAGTGCTTTGGAAGCAATTTATCACTCATGGTGCATTGTTCATCACAAATCGTTGTGATAATATTTTTAGCTTCTTTGGCCATTTCTTCTAAGAATATATTTACAACAGAAAGACTTCTTTCCCTGATGTGATGTCTTTCCTCAGGGCATAATTCATGAGTGCAGTTTTGGAAGTGACTACATATTAGTGGGAATGCAATTATATATCGGTTTTGTGCAGGAAATTCAAGACACATGTGGAATTGACTTTCAAATATTTTACTGTAGAAACAAAATATTGATAGATCTGATGTTTCTACCATTATTTCATCAAGATTATCAACCATTTTAGTATGAAAGACCATTTTATCTATATATTGAGCCAATTCACGTTGATCCATGAGATTTAAAGGGGTCTTGGCAGCTGATGTGTATGCCTGTAATCTAAACCAGTCTAAGCGGAAAGCTCTAAAATCAAATAACTCATTGTCTTCTACTTGTTTCACACTTAAATTAGCAGCAGTATTACAGAGAGAGGATAATATTATACTTTCATCTTCAGGACATACCTGCAAATTCTGAATCATTAAATTTAATGCTACAGCATCATAACCAGATAAATATTGTACATAATATCTTTGCATAACTTGACTGTACTTTCGAACCAGAGCTCTCAACTCTTCCATGTGGAATAGAAGTTCTGGCAGTTGACGATCAACAAGGTCTTCTGCAGCCTTACCTTTCACTTTTTGAGGTGGATTGTCATTGTGTCGCAAAAGCCAGAATACTTCATCCCTTGCATAGCACAAACCAATAAATACCAATAAAGCTTTAGGTCCCATCAATCCTGGTTGATCTGATAAAATAAGGCCTAATTCTTTTAAAGCTGTTCTCAAAAATTTCCTTCTTTCTCTGTGTTTATAACCAGCTTTTTGTACAGAATGATGATAACAGTCTTTAACTTCTGATATCCTTTTACCATATCCTTTAATTCCATCAAAGAAGCCTTGTATGTAACTATGAATATATATGACTTCATCACGAAACAGTGCAAGCACCCACCCTGATTCCAATGCACTTACCCACATTTTGTTTGCATGCTCTTGTTGTAACATTTGATGGCAAATTGCAAACCCAAATATTATATATCTCTCTAGGGATTCTATTGAGATGTATTCACATGACATTGTGTTAGTTTCAGATGGCTTAGGTAATTGAGCAGGGTTACTCACTAAACTCAGTTTCTCTCCTGATCTCCAGTGCTCAGCTGTAAGATTTCTAGCAGGATACACATGCCATAGTGAATTCAATGCACTGGACAGTACTTTTTGATGTGGTATAAATTCCTCGGAAAGTTTTTTCAATGGTGCATCATAGTCAACTATCAATTGACCTAAGCGAGGAAAGCTAGGATCAATTTGGTTATGAACTAATTCATAAGCTGCATTAAAAAGCCCCAAAACTGCTTTGCGATCTTCTACCCGAGATAACAGTATCATTAATGACACATAGGTAGTAGCCAAATCAAGGTAATTCTTAGTCAATTCATAGTTCAGTGTCAAATCTAGGGTTACTTGAGAAGCATCCATTATGTTTAATAGTTCACAAACATTATCTTTGAAGTCCAAAAGGTCAACAAAAGTATAATAATATAGGGAGAGGGATTTTATTATTTCATTCCTAATATTTGTGATTGCTTGAAGTCCTTTGACGTCAATGTTGGGAAATCTTCTCACAATATGTTTTATTGAAGATTCTAAAGCCTTGTCAGATAGGAATGCTGGCTTAGATTTAGCATCACCACAAGCTTTCTTGATATTATAAATTCTTGTCAGCATTCCAATACCTCGATCATTCAAAATTATAAGTTTTTCAGCCAACTTTTGCTGGCTAATATGAACTGATCTCGACATTGTAGACATTTTCTGAAAACAAAATCATAATTTTGAATTGTGTTCTAGTTAATTGCTATTTTCCGGTTCGTGCCAGACAGCAGTTTATGTCCCGAAGGTCAAGATTATTGAAATGGGAAATATTTTAGCAGAGAGCATTCTTGTTTAATTAAAACCCCACTGAGTAATAACATAATAAAGTAACTTAAAAAACCTATAATCCTAGAACATTTATGAGATTAATTTCTTGTCAAACATACCTGTAACGTACGCGATTGAATGTTGTAAACTAATAAAAATTGTTCATAATTGATGGTTGACACGTAGCTCAATCAAAACCTATATTATTCAAGCAAGAAATCGTGAAAAAGCAACCCAAACCATAGAAATGGGAGTGCCTGGCAGGGCTGGTTTACGAAACGCCATTCGCAGTCACCATGTTTGACATTTACAATTTGTTTATTGGCTATCCTGATTTATAGTGCTGCCACAAAAAATTATACATATGTATACAGCACCCAACTGATGTCACCTCATAGTGTTGTCGGTTGGGATTTGTATATTTAATTAATGGATAAATATAAAAGGATCACTGTATACTGTAGTATATGGAATGGAATCAATAATTCAGATACATTTTGGTGATCTTCAACATTCAGAAAATGGCAGTGCCCACAACCAACTGAACATATACTACGTTAGCGTTAATTATGCGCGTTACGTTTTACCATAGACTACAAGAGATTTTTAACTATCGAACGGTTATATAGTGTAATATATGAAATACATCATTCAGCGTTCATTAATTACTTATGTGAAATTATTCAGTGTATCATTTTCATTCATTCATTTATAGGGTAAGTTCATTTATTTATCATCATTGTTTCATTATATTCTCATTTGAGTATCATTTCATCGTAATTATTAACATTGCATTCCATTTTCCAAATTTTATTAAGTTATTAACCTAATGATGGAGCCTACTAGTCGTCAAAAATTCCTTGGGATAACGGAATATATTACATCGGTATCCCTGAGCCAGAAATAAAGACATAATAATACTCATAAGATATGGCTGTATGGGCTTTAATTTTTCCTACAATAGGGAGAAATTAAACAAAAAAAATCAAATGTCAGACTAGCCAAATGTCATCTATCACGTCCATTTCGTGTCGTGTAGTATCGTTTGTTTTGTGATCGATTTTACCGAAAAGTTATCAAATTAATACATATTCACTTTCATTTAAAGTTTTCTAAGTGCACGATCTTTCCACTGAAGAGTTCTTCAAAATTCACAATGCCGCGTATAATGATAAAAGGGGGTGTTTGGCGCAATACTGAGGTTGGTTAAACATAAACTAAAACTGGACACTTTTTTAATTTAAAAAGAAAATGTACGTAAAAATGTATGTATGTTATAGGATGAAATCCTCAAAGCGGCGGTTATGAAATATGGTAAAAACCAGTGGTCTCGTATTGCATCTCTACTTCATCGGAAGTCGGCTAAACAGTGTAAAGCTCGTTGGTACGAATGGCTTGACCCGAGCATTAAGAAGACAGAATGGTCCCGGGAAGAGGACGAGAAGCTACTGCATTTGGCCAAGTTGATGCCCACTCAATGGAGAACCATTGCTCCTATTATTGGCCGCACAGCTGCACAATGCTTGGAGAGATATGAATATTTACTGTAGGTTGATTTAGCATTTCAATAACATAATGTCTTTTGATATGGAAATAGAATAATACTTTTATATCATATATTTATTATATTATCTTACTACACATTTTATTGCACCATCAGTGGTGTTATGCATTAAAGAAACTGATAAAGTATATTCTTAACCATTGCAATATGATGAATTTTAGTAGACTACAAACAGGATGGTTGTTTTACAGCTTATTGGCTTGTGAGGCTTTGATATTATGTATGTGTAATATGATGAAATTTAAAACCTAATCAGGAAAATGTCATCCAACTGGAATGAAAGAATGGTTATTACAAGGTTGTTAAATTAAAATTAATAAACCATTAGTGTTATGAACTTATAACATAAAATTAGAAATATGGTAAGAATCTTATACCTATTTTGATATATGGTTCCAAGGGCCAAAGAATGACACAGCTTTTGTTTTCAACTGGCTGAATCATGTTCTTCTCATTTTCTTGAAATAGTTTATGAAGGACTAATACAGAATAATACTTAATAAAAACTTAATTTTAGTTCAAACAGTTTTAATCTAACCTATTTAATGAGGCTTTAGTATGCTTTAGGTGAATATCAGGTGCCTCATGGTGCAACTTTACACAGTCAGGGTGAAACATAACACATGCAACAAACTATTGCTTTCTATCATTATAAGATTGTTTTGCACATAAGTAGTAATTTATTGAAATATAACAGAGTTTTTAAAGAGTTGAAACCAATACTGCTGTTTAATTGTCAGGAATAATATATGTCAGTTTTGTTTGTTGCTGATTTTTAATATGTTTGTCTCTAGTCATAGACTTGCCTACTAGATGTCGTTTTCACATTCGCCCAGTTTTCTGAAAGGAAAGACCTGGAGAACATCAATAAACCGTCCTCAACTTACAACCAAGTTGTTTCTTTTCAACACTTTTTTTAAGAACAGTTTACAAGGGCTACTTTTGGGTGGCTTGTTCATGTGGTCCTTCGAGCCGGATAACTCAAATATCCATCAGAGTAACGTCTACGGAGCGGCGTGGTTCCAGAGTAATTGACAGTTATTTGGATGTTACAGGGACCAAGCTCAGAAGAAAGAGGAAGGGGAAGACATGGGAGATGACCCTCGAAAATTAAAACCTGGTGAAATAGACCCTAATCCAGAAACAAAACCTGCCAGGCCAGATCCAAAAGACATGGATGAAGATGGTATTTATTCAAAACAGCACGATTTTTATGCAAAGAAAAGACTAATGTATTTTGATACTACTATTTTCTTTGAACTTTAGATGAATGCTGATGCACATTGAAATTCTTTTTAGAATTGGAGATGCTTTCTGAAGCTCGTGCTCGTTTAGCTAACACACAAGGTAAGAAGGCGAAGAGGAAGGCTCGTGAAAAGCAACTGGAGGAAGCACGCCGCTTGGCAGCGCTGCAGAAAAGAAGGGAATTGAGTGCGGCGGGTATTGCTGTTCCTATTAGGTTTGTTAAGTATTCATTTTCTTCACCAATCGATTTCGTGGTAAGCAATATTTTGATTTAATTAGGTCAGTATATAGCAAAAATATCTAATTGCACTCAAACGAGAAGTCAATGATTAAATCTGCAATATTAAGTGATTTCTTTGCATTGCATGTGTTTGAGTTAATGTTTACCATTTTCACATCACGTCATAAACTAGTTTGGTTGATTTCCTTATGTGGTTGTTACCACTTTTTAAGTTTTATTTATTAATTAATCAAATGATAATAAATGATGATAAAAAACATTTTCCTAGGCGTAAGAAAAAGCGAGGTGTAGATTACAATTCAGAAATTCCTTTTGAAAAGAAGCCCTCCTCTGGCTTTTATGACACTTCCACGGAAGTAGTGGATCCCATGGCACCAGACTTCTCCCGGTTGCGGCAGCAGCATCTTGATGGAGAGTTACAGTCAGAAAAAGAAGAGGTAACTTTAAGGGATTGAATCCAGTTATTGAAAAACTAAATAGCAATGTATAAAAAGCCGTCACTATATTTATATAATGTTTTCAACAGCATGATGTATATTTATATAATGTTTTCAACAGCGTGATCGGCGCAAAGACAAGCAAAAATTAAAACAACGCAAAGAGAATGATATGCCTGAAGCTATGTTGCAAGGTGACCAACCAGCTCGAAAACGCAGCAAATTAGTGTTGCCAGAACCACAAGTCTCAGATCAGGTAAACATTGACGCCGATTTTTTTATTATTTGGATCATCAGAACTTTGTAGTCACACATCCGAGAACTACCAATATCAATAAGGTCGAAATTTTAATACCTCTTTGGTTTTTATGAGCATGAAATGTACTGCTGTTAAATTTAGAATGTAATTGAGTGCATATTGGGTTAAATTTTCGAAATCAATAATATAGCGATATAAAAAAAGAACTACTCGGTATACTATACATGTGGTTGATTGTTTTGTATTTTTTTTAGTATAGCCTTTTTATGTGACTAATTTTTATGTTACGAACCATGTAAAGTATTACCTATTATAAAGTGCTAAATAGCAACATCATATGTTGTCGTGGTAGGAGCTCCAACAAGTGGTGAAGCTCGGCCGCGCGTCGGAAGCGGCGCGTGAGTCGGCGGGCGAGGCGGGCGCTCCCACCGACGCGCTGCTGGCAGACTACGCGCTCACACCGGCGCCGGCCACCGCGCTACGGACGCCCGCTCAGCATCAGGACAGGTAACTCACTGCCTACAGCTATGCAAACCTTGGAGCTTACGCCGGGGTGTATTATGTGACGATGATGTAGTTTCATGGCAAAAAGCATCGCTATATCGTGAAATATATGGAATACATAATCAAGAAAGTCTTGTGACTTTCTTTCATCAACAAAATGGCGGTATCTACCATTAGACGTCAAAAACGAGAAACAAAGCAATATGTTACAACAGTATCATTAATGGCCTATTCACGACATCATAAAGATAGAAAAAAATAACTACCAATAATGGATTTTAATTCCCCTTGCCTGCCCTTTAATACGGAGAATGTAATAACAACAACTAACTACAACTTTACAAGTGTGGGCATAGCTTCCGTAATTGTGAACATGGATAGTTGTGCCGCGTATCTTAAAAAGACGACAGCATTAATTGCTTGCTATGCTGAAATCTGTTCTGTACCAATAGCGGCATTGATTAGTACTAATAATGGTACTATTGGTATTGATATGCTCCAGCTATAACAATTTTTATGCGTATAGCTCAATAAAGTAAAGACAAATTCGTTATATTCCCGAAAAACGTATAGTTTTGGTAAAATTGTTTGTGTTTTAGACATATTTTGGTCAAATATACGTATACTTAAATTTGTATTTTATAATAGAGTGCCCACTTCTTTTAAACAAACTCGTATTTTGAAAGCCGCGCTTATGTATCATACGCAATGGATTGTTTGCAAGGGTTGTAAGGTAAAATGTTTTTGATAGAATCCTGATGGAAGCTCAGAACGTAATGGCTCTGACTCACGTGGACACTCCGTTGAAGGGCGGCCTGAACACGCCGCTGCAGCAGACCGACTTCTCCGGAGCCCTGCCGCAGTCACAAGCGCTCGCCACGCCCAATACAGTGCTTGCTACGCCTTTCAGGTAAACAATTAGATATATAAAAATAAATATAATAGCCCTTATTCCTGTTATCCATCTTATAATTACTAAATTAAATGAATTGATGTGAGTGAAGAAGATGAGTACTAAAATGCTTAGTTAAAGCTATTTTTTTTATGTAGACTTATAATTTTAAGGTTGACTCAATTAGTATAGGCAAATGGATGTTTGTCTGTAACTGTCTGTATAAAAAGCCTACTCTAAATAATTCCATGCATTCCTGTCTCTATGCGTTGCTAAGCGGGTCCACACTGGCTATTTAAAATAATTTATTATTTTTTTAATCCATCTTTTGGTTTGTCTACCTCTCCATTTGTCATCTGTTGAATACCATTCTGTTATTAGCCTAGTCTATTTTTCTTTACTCTCTCTTATCGTATGCCTTGTCTATCGACATTTTAGCTGTCATTAAACTGAGTGTGAATTTTTGAATATTCTTTCTTTTGAATTTCATGTTATTTCACCTTTTCGCATTTTCACTTTTATCCAGTTGTTCTGTAAATGCCCACGTCATATACATAGTTTTTAATTCTTTAAATAATCCTTTAAAATTATACTTCATCAAATATAATTTATTTAGGGCAGCTTATTAAGTACAAATTTTTCAAGTGTTGTGTATTATTGTAACATTTAGAAGTATACATAAAGTTATAGTCTATTTTACAATTTATAACTCTTAAACTTATCTTTATTATCTTTCGCAAAATTACATATACTTTTTCAGATCAAGTCGTACTGAAGTATCTACACCTGGAAGTTTTAACACCCCAAGTCACGCTGGTGGACAAACTGGGTTGCTTGTACGTTATTTATCATATTAATAAAGTTTGAATTTGCTAGTCAATAACATATATTACGCATGATTAGCTTTTTTTTTCAAATAAATATTTGGATTATTAGTAATAGTATGGAAATGTTACAGACCCCTGGACTGCGAGATAAGTTAAGCATTAACCCTGAAGACAGACTAGGTGGTGGAGACACTCCACAGCTTGCAAACCAGATGCAGAAGCAGGTAGGATCAATACAAACTTTTAATTTATTGCTAATAGTATTCTAATAACAGAAATATTGTCTATCTGTATTGCTAAATATTTTTATACAACACATTTCACATGCCTTTTAAGGACCTTTGGAAACTAGTCATTTTAATGGGGATCTAAATCGGGCTCGCATCGCTTCCTAAAACATAAAATGGACTATTAAAATTGAACAAGCTAACCTTTTTGAATTTCCCTTCCAAGGGCGACATTATTGCCACTTCATAATTTTTCATGATAAACGATGTTAAACAAGCGAGTCTGATGGAATGGGGTTACCATCGCTAATAATATTACGAATTACTTCATATTGTTGTTTGTTGATTATCAGGAGATAGATTTGAATGCCATGCTCGGTAATAAAAATTTCACCTTTCACATAATGAAACACAAGAAACTGCTTCACTGCCGAAATAAGAAAGGTACATCCAGATGTCCCTACAATCTACCATCTAGTGAAAATCTTTATTCGTTTATGCTTGCGTAATTTAGTGCTATTAAATTTATTATCTATAGCTTAAAGCATCCGTACGTTCAGCGCTGCAATCGCTACCGGCTCCACGAAATGATTACGAGATAGTTGTCCCCGAGAATGAAGACGATGCGGCCGAAGGTACTCCCGCGCCAGCCATTGTGGAAGACCAGGCCGATGCTGATGCAAGGTTCTTGAGGGACCAGGAGGAGAAACGTATGTGGCATACCATACCATAAGTTATTTTTATGTTTGAATAAAAATAACGGAGACGTAAATTTAGCTTACCAACACCGACGTCGCGACTTGTGTGGATAGTATTACCGTTGTAAAACTAGTTTAAAGTATACAGATTTAAAATTTTAGTTTAGTGTAGCATGGAATGTTTTAATTGGTAATTTATTTATTTATTAAGAAGAAAACCAACAACGTATTTACAAAGCATGTAACTTAATAATAATTGAAACAATTTTATATTTTTAATTACCTTCGATTTGGTTAAAACTCCATCAGGTGTTTGTAAAAACCCCTTACACGTTAAGTGATATACTTGGGAATTTTGGCTTGCTTTGGTATACAGTAACGTGTGTTGGAAAATTTGTGCAAAAATAACTCAAACAAATTTTTAACTTGTGGAAATATATTCTTTTATTTAGAAAAATTGTACCCATGTACATTCTCACTATTTACTATGTATCTCTTTAAATTGTGTGTATGTAAAGTCTGCCTCAGAAGTAGCTTAACACTTCAGATCATGTCACAACAAGAAGTTTTTTTTATAGGGTGGCTTTTTATTGTAGGGTGGCTATTATTACTGATACATAGTAGTTGGTATGACATAGAACTAAACTGTAAAGTTACTGCTGAGGCTGAATATATAACTGGTTATATAAATAAATAAAGAGCTGGATTGTATATTGTGAGTTGCTTCGTAACGCGTCTGTTGGGCAGGTGTGGCGGAGCTGAAGCTGCGCTCGACGGCGGTGCAGCGCGGCGTGTGCCGGCCGGGGGACGTCAACGGGGCCGTGGTCCGCGCCGGCGCACTCACGCCGCTGCAGCAGGCCGAGGAGCTGCTCAAAGCCGAGATGGTCACCATGCTGCACTACGACGCGCTCAGAGACCCGCCGCCAGGTTACTTTAACTTTATATAGTCTTTAGCGCGTAACGGTGGCGGCGGTTGGATGTTGTAATTTTTTTTTCAATTATTTGGCCTGGTAACTAATACCTTTAAGCCATATCTTCATTAATGTAGTTTTTATCTTTATTTATGGCTCCAGGATACTGGTGCAATGTAGCCCTTTGCCCCATGGAGTTTTTGGCTAATGGTAGGCCCGCTTTTGTTAATGACTGACGAGAAATTTTTTGAAAATGGAATGCAATGTAAGCGATTATTATAAAATTATACGAAAATGGAATGTTATGATAATGATTACGACGAAATAATAAGTAAATGAGAATTAAATCATATTATATTTTTAAATAAATGAACTTACCCTACAAATGAATGAATGGAAATGAAACTCTGAAAAATCTCACGTATGTCACTAATCAACGCTGAATGCATAAAACTACAACAATTTCATGACAAAAACAACACTACGACACAATATGAAATAAGGTTAGAAAAAAGGTACAAAAATATGTACGTTTGAAAGTGTATTAAATTCAAATAAATTTTCGCAGGCGTAGACAAGAAAAGAATGGTGCAGCTTCAGGCGGCTCATCTCGCGTATTTAGAGCAACACCCGTATGAGGACTTCACGTTGTCAGAGCTGGACGCTGCTAAGCAGGAGCTGCGGAAGGAGATGGAGGTAGTGAAAGCCGGCATGGGCCACGGCGACCTCAGCATGGACGCGTACACTCAAGTCTGGGATGAGTGTTTGGCTCAGGTGAGCTGATTTCGTTAAATTAATATGTCCTCAGGCATGTATTTATTTGAGGTGTGCCTAACGGTACACTCAAAATATAAGGGAAAGAATTAAAAAATTGTATAAGATTCGAAGATCACCAGTTTTCTTCTCTAGGCTCAATGAATCATAACTATCAAATAACTTGTATTTAGAAAGCTTTTTATTTAAAGCTTTCTAACCGTGAACAATTAATGAAAGTTGCCTAAAACCGGCATTTATGTCAAAACTCGAAAGTTAACTAACACCATTCCAATGACGCACAGCTCTTGATTATTGATTTAGATTGGTATAGATAATATTATGAATCCATACATGAAACTACTTTTCAAATTCTACTTCCATGCACTTTAGAAGTAACAACATTTTTGTTAATTGAGAAAAAATCCATGCGATTGTTTTTATTTCACATTCGTCTATTCACGCCCTTTATTTGCGTTTACAAATTAGTCTTGTAAGAATTAAACACAACTTTAAAACTACAGGGTTCCACTTGAGAGAGCAGCTAATTAAAAGGTTTCATCAATTATTGTCTTGAGGATCATCAATAAGTTTGTGGACAGAATTTTTGAGTATACTCCTATATGACTCCAAGTAGATACTTAACCACGCTTTCATTTCACAGGTATTATTCTTACCTGGTCAAAACAGGTATACTCGAGCTAATTTAGCAAGCAAAAAAGACAGACTAGAATCAGCGGAGAAGAGACTCGAGCAGAACAGAAATCATATGGCTAAAGAAGCAAAGAAGTGTTCCAAAATGGAAAAAAAACTTAGAGTTCTCACAGGTGAGTGGTTAACTATTTGATGAGGAGCTCGTTGGCTTAGTGGTTCAAGTGATTATGGAATACAAACAACGTACGCCATGATTGGCCCTGAATGTCAACTAAAATTTATTGCCCAGCTCCTCCATGCTTTGGAAGGCACGCCAAGCTTGTGGCCTTTGCCGTCAGCCCAGATTGGGCCAGCGTAGTGATGTTATGGCCCAAACTCTTCTCGAGTTTTCTTATGTTCGAGTTTTCGTATGACTGCTCAGCAGTAGGCCATTTATACGCTGTTGATAAGGATGATTATTAGATTGTTAATAAAACATTTCATTCACCAAAGTGTACTTAACAAAGACTAGCATCAAGCTAGCTGGCAAATTGCATGTAATAATGCAGTGGTATTATTACTACTTGCTACTTCCTAATTAGTTACTTCCGCTACTTGCTAATTAGTTAATTAATCACTAATTTAGTATTGCTAATTGATTAATTTCTATTTTCCCTTTTAGGTGGTTACCAAAGTAGAGCAGCATCTCTTATAAAGCAGTTCCAAGAACTACAGGATCAGATCGAACATGCCAACTTGGAGCTTTCCACATTCAAGTTCCTCGCTGAACAGGAGAAGGCTGCCATCCCACGACGGATAGAGGTATGCTTTGATACACACATAGATCGAGTTCAACACTTTCACATATGTGATGTGGGTATTTTAATGAGTTGTGATTAGAATCATTTTAACTGACATTGAACGCTTCATTTAGAATTAATCTGAAAATTTGTTCAATCTTGGATTTTATAGTTGGAGAACCGGAGCAGGGAGGTGGCAATTTTTTTGCCAGGTTGTATTGGCTACTAGGTTGTAACGGGTAAACCTATAAAATTTGTAATCTCAAATACATGGTTTAATTCTCCATTGTAATCATTTCCACCCACCAACCTGCTTTAAAATGTAAAACCTTTAACTGACCTTTAGTAGGGCTGGTAAAAGTTATTAGTGATGAACGATAAAGACAGTCGCCGTAAGTTATAGTCAGGGTTGTTAATTATCTATATACATGGTAAGCCATGAATAAGAAACAACTATAATAAATTTATATTAACGATTGTTTACAGTCGCTAACAGAAGATGTAAATCGTCAAACAGACAGAGAGAAACAATTACAGAAAAAATATGGTGAACTTCAGGCGGAATTAGAAGACATACACAAAGGAAAACTACCCAAGGAGATGGAAGCAAAGCCCATAGAAGAATAGGCACAGTGAAATAGAATCATATTACTTAATTCGATAAACTGATGCAGACTATTTGTGTGTAATAAATAATAACAACAGAATTCAATAATAGCAAAACAAATAGTAATTGGAAAAGGAACAAGATTATTATTTCATAAGAATTGACTATTGAAACTTAAAACAACAAAATAAAACTTAGATTTGAATTTCTGGCTTTTTCTTATATTTAATCTACATGATTGACATTGAATTTAACAATGAAATACATGTTGCGAATTCAATAAAAAATATTACATACGGCATATGGCATAGGTTTGACTTACTTAATATCAGTAATTAATTAATATCAATTCAATATAGAAAAGATTTTTTTTAGAAATAACAGTTTTATATATGATCATAAATTACAATGCAGGGGTACATTCAGAAAGTACATTCCTTATTTGTTTGCTTGCATTAATATGAAATAACCTTGACATTGATTTAGTCTTTATTCAAAGATATAAAATTTTATATTTATTTCATGTTACAAATGCATCACTGTTTTTGATCCATCTTGTTGTTAAAAAGTAAGAACGCTCCAACGCCGAGAACGGCTAGGTCAATCAAACCAACAACCTAAAGGTAAAAATCAAATTTGAGAGTTTTCAAAAACTTTGCCATTATTTATTAAAGTATAGAAAATAGTAAGCACTGAACTTAATTAAAATTGAATTATATTATATATTCGGCACCAATATAATATTATATCACAGCAATAGTCATCCAGATCGGGTTGAGATATCATTTCTAACCGATTGGGATTAATATCAGATACCTAAACCTTACTACTAACTACTATCGTCTGAATCACTTTGAATTTGTCGGGCGATTTTATTTTTTCTCTTTATCACAGGACTGTCTCCGCTTTCTACAATAGGGGTATCTTGCTTTGTAGTTTTCTTCTTGCGTTTTCTTTTTTTCTCTAAAACTATTTCGGCTAGTTCTAACTCCGATATATCATTCGTTTGTGTTAATCCAATATGGGAATCAACACAAAAACTGTCCTGTAATTAAAACAAAAATGATAAATTGTTTTATTATAAGAAGAATACACAAATATGTTGAAACATACCATCTCATAGTTGTCTTCTTCTACAAATTGTGAAAATACATCCATTTTATCATAATTTTTGGGTAAATTGGGAATCTTGAAAACACCTTTTACTGGGCTTCTGTAAATAATATTTTGAAGTCAGCATTAAAATAATTTTAATTTAAGATGATTAACAGCCAAAACAATAAAAAAAACATTTACAGTTAAAACAATAAACCAAACCTATGTCGTGTTACTGTAATAATTAAAAATATACAGTGTCAACACATCCTAGATAAATTGGAAGTAAAATATTAAATAAAAGAAATATGTCCCATTTTAAATAAGTAACACTAAATTTAGAATGCAGAAATGAAACATTAAAAATAACATTCTTACTTGACTGATTTCATATAATGTACATGCATATCCACGTGATGCGTTACGTCATTGTCATCGCATATAAAGTCGGCGATGCTGCCGACGCTGTCTTCTGATAATTCATCTCCGCTATCGCCAGCGCAGTCATCTGATAACTCCGCTTCGAGATCCAAGAAACTGTTCTTCTTTATTTTCTGGTAACACACGAAATAGAACTAAAGAGTGTAGATGGGCCTTATTAATAACAATTGTACAAGCGTACAGTGTTAGTGTTCTATCTACTTAAATTGAATTTAAATTGTCATTCGAATTAACGAGACAAAGAACTGGACCTGTTCAAGGCTTATTTATTGTTATTAGCAAAACGCCAAGAGGAACAAACATACGACAAACTAATGCTAAGTGGTTATTATAGCCGGCGTATTAAGTACGGACGGAGTTGAGGAGTCTGTAGTGCAAATAAGGCATTCGTTACTACTAACTGGGATATAAGACTGAGTAACCTAATAAATTGTTCAATATAAAAGCAGATATTGCAGTCAACTTTAGCAAATGCTATCACAGAATTTTCTGGACGCCTTTTTAACACCTACAATATTTTAATATCTTATAAAGTAAACTTTAATTACAATAATATAAACTTTAATTAAAATTAAGTTAACAAGTTTAGTAAGGACAATTTTAGGTGTTAAAAAGGCGTGCAGAAAATTCTAAAGGTCCAAAGCTAATCTTGGCCATGAAATCGTTCGATGGATAGTATTGGTAATGAGGTGTTCAATTTTGAAATATATCCCCATAAGTTAAACCATCCGTAGATAAATTATTGTAACCCAGCATGTGAAATTCAAATTCTAATCGTATAATTAAATAAGGACAGCCGTTCCATCATTGTTATGAGGCTGTTACGAAACTGAGCTTGAAAAACTTTATCGTAAGTTTTTAAAGTTCAATTTTAATTGATGTATAAATTTTTACAACTTAATAAATGATTTAAAAGGTATTGAGTCCATGTTCGGATGATCCATTACATAGATAACCAAAAAGGTCGATACTCACCTTACGTACTTTGTGATTTGCTGTTAATTTATTTTGTGTAGATTTTTCCTGTCGCTTATTTCGAATAGATTTGTCATTGACCAAGAAGTCATCGTCGCTGTCATCATTTAATATTTTTCTCTTTTGAAATGAGGGATTATTACAATTTAAAGAAATAAAATTAGTGTAATCCTTAGGACTACTATTACGTTTTGTCTCTCTTTTGAACATTTGCAGCTTTTCTAAATTATTAAATTTATGATCCTTCTCATCACTGTCGTTTAGTGATTCTTTGCCCAAAAATTGCGGATTATGATTTTCTTTTTGTGTGAAAATTTTCACAGGCGATACATTAAAATTAACTATATTATCATTGCAAGCTTTAAAATCACCAAATTTGTTGGACGTCAAAGCAGCTAACACTTTCTCTTGCATTGTTAACGGTTTACTGTTATTGTTATCCAACTTTTGTTTCTTACTAAAATATGGCGATGCCATCATGAAGTCATCATCGTTATCCATTTCAAATTTTCTTTTGCAGTTATTTTGTTTTGAATCTTCTTGTGAATTTACATCATTTTTATGAGAAGAATCTTTTAAATCTTCGTTAATTTCGTATATTAGGGTGTCATCGTGAGAATCACTGTCGCTATCTAGTATGATTAGACTTTCACATTTCTTCGTTTGTAATGACACATTTTGATTTGAATTTTCAATCAAATTTGTTTTCTTTTTATCTGCTTGGGTTAATAATATCGGCGACGTACTTCGATCCATATCCTCTTTTATGTTGCTGTTAATTTTTGCATTAACATTACCATGACTACTAATTGACTTTTCATTTTCAGTTTTATTTATCATTTCTACAAGTTGAGTTATTGTAAACATACTTTTATTTTTGCTATCCTGTAAACTGTTTCTAGTCAAATTACATGTTTGCACAGTATTACTCACACTGCTTATATTATCAGGGTCTTTTATTAACTGTCTCCTTACATTGGGTGACATTGACATAGATTTTCTTTTTGTACTGAGATTAAATTTACGGTTCTGGGTACATAGTATGGGTGATGTTGAAGCAAAAGTTCTTGTTGTACCTGATAAAATAGAGGGACTTAATGCCTTTTCTATACTCTCATCAGGTATATTTGTATAATTTTGTACATGCTGTTGTTGCTGTTTATTATCGATAGTGTCATCATAGTCCGCAAATATATCGTCAATACTGCGTAACCCAAAAAAACCTAAAGCTTCGTTTTCTTCTACTGGTTTTTCGGCCTTTATTTCTTTTACCTCATTTATAAATGCTTCTTCAGGACTACTTATAGCGAAAATATCTTCAATATCGCCAACTTCAAAGTTTTTATCCAAATCTTCTTTTTTATTAGATTTATTCTCAATATTGTCATGTGGACTATGAAATTCGTCAAGAGAATCCAGGTCCAATTCTAATTCGAAGTTATTACTACTCTTTATATAAGCTTCTTTGTTTTTACTAATTAGTGTTTTATTATTTGAAACAGTATGTGTTTCATCAAGTATATTAAAGTCAAAGTCTAAATCAAAATTAGTGCTGCAATTCATTTTATTGTTTTTAGTATCTTCATTTTTGTCTTTAACTTTTTTAGTGTTTGTATTTTCTGAATTTACACGTAATTTATGAATGAAATTTAACAAACAATCTTCGTTAATATCATCAATCAGATCTAGCTTTGGTAAAACTAGATTAGTAACGAAATCTAATGGAACTGGCTTCTTTTTTTGTAATCTTATGTTGTTTATAATTGTGCAATCACATTCATTTTGACAGAGGTAGCACGTTTCAGAGATTTTAGTGCCTTCTAAGCTTAGATCTACTAATAAGTTTATAAGTTTAGTAGGTATTCCATTATTTTGAATGCCTAAATCATTTATCAATTTGGTGTAATTTTTGGTTGATTTGGTGGCTGTGCTAAACAGTGCTCTAATATCCCCATCTTTTTTAACGGGTGATTTTATTAATTTCAATGGTGATTTGATGGAAGCAACTTTGTTACTTTTCGTTTTATTTTTTTTTACTTTTACTGGTGAATAGGGTACATTTTGACTCAAAACATCTTGAGTTTTGAATGCTGTAATAGATTTAAGAATTATTAGTTGATATATTTATTATGGTTTTAAAGGTGATGGATTCTTTTATTTCTAAAAAACTTACTTGGATTTTGAGACGACGCCGGCATCTCAAAACGTATAGCATCACTGTATTGGAGTAATTCAGATAATATTTCTGAATCTTTCGAATGCCCAATGTTAATAGTTTTTTGTAAAGTTCTTTGCCATTCTAACCAAGTCGATAGAGTAATATTCTTATTTTCCTTTTCTCTCGCGGCTTTAATAATATCTGCAACAAAAGCACAAAATTTAAAGGGACTAAGACTTCCTTGCTATCTCAATATATTACTCATCTAAAGTGCACAAATGTACCTTTATTCATCGCCCATAGTTCTATTGGCTTTTCAGAAACATCATTGTAATTAAAGCCTCCTACAAAAATCTCAGTGAATTCGTCTTTGCTGATCATGTGTGAGTCTTCAAATTCTTTACTAGAAGTGCTAGAAGTACTGGATGATTTGCTCAATAGCATACTGCGTAAATCTTGTTGATTCTAAAATATTTAATAGATACAATGTTATCTCTATTTTCATAACTAGCAAGATTAATACTCAATTGGCTATAAAATATAACATGTAATGATTTTTTTACCTTTTTACATTTTTCTGTGTCTTTAGCTTTTTCTTTAGGGTCTATTTTCTTGGCAACTGTTATATACATCTTCTGACACACTGGCGTAAAGCCGTGGGGCATCATACGAGGATTTTGTGTATACAAATTATTAATTACTTCTGTGGATTGTAATATTTTCTTGTTAAGACCATCGCGTTGTCGCATGCAGTCCATTAAAGTCTGTAATTAACAAGACTTGCATAAATTTCAACAGACGTTTTATAACTATTGTCAATATACATGTTTTAAAATTACCTGATGTTCTCTTCCCTCGGTTACAAGAATGAATACTTGACCACCGCGCTCGCGTCCTGTTCGACCGCACCTAAAATTGAAGAAAAGTCTAAACCACAAAATACGATGATCAAAAAGTTCAAAACTGGTTAGTAGGGAAATTCAGACATTGCGTTTTGCACTATATTTCCATGAGGGTTAATATATACATGGAAATTAACAATAATCTGTACATAATCCAAACTTCAATAGGTATTCCTATTGAGTGAGGGCGCTGTCGGGCTGGAAAGGGCAGAAAGTATAAAATATAAAACGTGTTACTTGTTGAGACATGTGATGTATGGACCAAGAGAGCAGACATAATAAGTAAAATAGCTTTTTACTTAATGCATGAAAATAACTATAAAATTAGTAAAAATATCAAGTTTTGATTGAAAATATAAAATCTTTTTGTATTAATGTTGAAATAGGTTTAATAAAAAACTTGAGATCATGGAATAGACACATCAGATCAAATTTATTTGATGGGGATCACATTCGGTTAAATTATGTCCCTTAGAATGTTGTTGTTGTTTATTTTTAAAATGTACGTATCAAATTGATAGAATACTAAATTAATATTAATGGGTGGTGTTATACCTCTGCACGAGTCGTACCGGCGACCGGGAGGAGATGTCGAAGCAGAGGATGAGGTCTACGGAGCCCACGTCGAGCCCTTCCTCGGCGACGCACGTGGCCACCAGCGTGTTGCACGCGCCCTCGCGGAAGCTGCGCATCACACGCAACTGCTGTTTCTGTGACACCACGGTCTTGCCCTCTTTGCCTATGAGATATAGTCAAAGTAAATGATAATCGCTAAGTTTAAATATAAAAGGTGCTTGGTTTGAAATCAAAACCATAGTTTTCGAATGGAACAGTTTCAACGATTCCCTGTGACCTAACTAAGCCATCATCCATCTTATGAGAGGCCGTTTTCTGATACCATTTTGTATGCTACAGTTTGTATTTTTGTACATATAGTATGTCTATTTGTTTATATTTGTTTTGTATATTATTTGTCAATTTTAACTTTAACCTGTTGTTTAATCCTACAATATAACAACTGAATTGTATTTCTACCCCCTACGATTTGCATCATTATTGAACTATTACTGACTTACTACTTAGAAATCCTCCGTTCCGAGTACTTGGCAGCATGTTTCACATCTCGCAGAAACTGTGAAACATTTCCGATTCTAGTTTCATAGAAGCCTTTCTATGAAACTATAATCGGAAATGTTTCAATGCATATCCGAGTGGTTTTGTTAGTTACGAAGTTACGAAGTAATAGGATAAGGAAAATTTAAAAATTTGATAAACGTTAACATACTAGTAAACAACTTCGAAAACAGAAAAGAATTCATTTAAAGACCCACTTGTCAGACAGTTATAATTCTCAGTAATATTCGTGAACAAAATATTCGCGCCTCGCCTCCCGTGCTCGTGGTTGGGGCGGCTGCTTTAATCAGCGAATGTGTGAACAATCAGTTCGTGTCAGCTCCGGGGCGCGAATGTTTGTTCCGATGTGTAATCCTTGTATTAGGATTTTCAACAAACTTACCCGGATCAAAGTTTTAAAATTATTTGAGTTTTGTTTATACACACGTCAGGAGACCCAAACTATAATATTTGTTAAGCATGGAGCCTTCTCATCATGGACCTACAACATCCTTATAAAAATTTTGGGCTATTGAAAACTGTTATTATTTAGGGCACAATTTTATGCACTTATTTTATAAAAGGGAGCTGTAGTGACTGCACTTTATAATTATAAAACATGATGCAGAAATATTATTTCTTATTTTAAATTTTTCTTACAACTTTTGGGCATAATGGTTTCTGGATTTCTTACCTGATGCACCCTGACCAACGAACATTTGCGGCGTGATCAGTGGCCGGCATTGCAGCAACAAACAGTGTACTAAGTTAACGCTCTCACGGTATTCACAGAAAACTGTAAACATGAAAAAATAAGAAGGAAGTAATGTATTATATAATGAAAGTCAGTAATGTCACGATCGAAGTATTAAATCGTCTATATTATACCTATAGCTCTGGTATCTTGCCCATTTTTCTTGGCGATAGTGAAATGCTCCAGCATTATTTCTTTTAACTTGTAAAATTTTGGATGACCAAAATATAAATTCTTTGGCATCTGAAAAAATTTGGATACTGAATATTTTTAGTCAACTTTTAGTATAATATAAAATAATTTGCAACTATTGGTTATTATATACCTCTGGTATAGTCCCATCAGGTAAGATACTTCTATTTAGTGATAGTGGATTTATTCCAAGGTCATCTCTAAGCCTCTCTAGTAATGCGGTTAGTCTGTCGTCAGACTGTATCCAAGACTTCTCCGGATGTTCATCAAAAAAGTTTAAGAAAACCCTAGAGCCATGTTTAACTAGCAACTCTAGTCCGTGATAAAGAGCAATTAGCAATGTGAAGTCTTTCATAATGTAGTTGTGCTGGGGATGCCTGTTGAATACAACATTCCTGTGGTTACTAGATGATATAAATAGATATATTATATTGTGGTTTTCATTGGATTATTGCTAAAAATATAGTTAAAATACTATAGAATTGGCTCAAAAGGTTGATATTTGCAACATAATAAGTTATATTATCACTGATATTGGTTTAGTAAATAATTGTTTTATTAATAACATAAGAAATCTGTAAACTTCACCTTGCACCCCTTTCTTTGCTTTGAAACTCTTTATAAAGCATCACGATACGGCCCTTGGATAAGTTGCCTAAATTCTGAGGTAGTATGTTGAATTGTTTCAGTCTTCTTGCGTAACAATCTAAAATCTGATGGGAACAAGGAAGAAAAAACATAGGTCTGTATAATCTCATTGCTTAAAAAATTGTTTTAATTGTAACTGAGCACACTCTAATATTAAATTTTAGTTCAGTATATCTCACTCTCTCATTATGTAATAGCAAGAAGGAATAAGAAACAGGAATCAGATATCAGGAATAAGAACTATCAAATAACCAAAATTTAGACAATTTTAAAGGAATCATGGACAATTTTAGAAGATGGCTTCTAAGCTTCCTAAAACTTAGACATAGATTTCTTAATGTCACCTGAAAAGCTAGCTATCTTTTTTGTTGCCATATTGGTAGGAGAAAATGCTAGTTTTAGTTTAGATTGCTTACTTCAAAATCAGGTCCAATGCATGCATAAATGAATAAAATAAAAAAAAATATGCCATAGTTTAGAAATGGAGCAATTTTTATAATTACAATAAACTTGTGTAAAAATTAACCTCCACATATTGTTGCCTTAATTGTGTCAATTCAGGACCAAGTGGTATGATGATGGTGTTTATTTTTCTTGAATAACTGTATGGAGCCACATCAATACAGCCTTCTGTCCTCAATTCAAGATTGGCTATGTGCAATGTTTTAATAACCTATGTTATAAAAAAACGAGTTAATTTCTATTTATGCACATAAAATTTATCAAAAATGTCTTTTATTACTTACACTGATAACATCCTCTACTTTACTTCCGGGTGTGGCAGATAATGCTAATATCCTGTATGTTTTATGTCCCATATCAGTAAGTGTTGAGACAATTTGACAATATGCATAGTTACCTCTTGCTCTGTGAGCCTCATCTATTACAAGACATCTTATCTTATCTCCTGGACATATACCTGATTTGATATCATTGTATATTACTTGAGGCGTGGCAAAAAATACTCTCTTGTTTTGCCAGTGTGTTTTTCTTGTATTAACTTGCATATGTCCTGTGGGTAAAATTAAGTCAAAATGTATATTTATTCATTAATATAATGTATATTATTTTATATTTATTTGAATGTTTATTATATGATATGAACGTTGTTAATAATTATACTGGAATAAACTAGTAGAATAAAACAATATTCAAACCCATCTACTAAACTGAAATCCATATATTATCTAATAGCTTTCTATTAGAATTCTAAATGCTAAATATCATTTTTTTAAATTGGTCAAGCCATTTTCGAGTTTAAGCAAGCTAACAAACAGCAATTCATTTATACATAACAGATGAAAGTAATTTCTCACCAGTCATTTCAACTGTATCTTTTGGTGGCATAGCAATTATATTGTAACAAGCTTCAATTTGCTGGGCTACCAGTGGCCGAGTGGGTGCAGTGAATATGATTTTGCCCAGAGGATACCAACGGTAAAAATTGTACATAATCACTGCTGCTATGAATGTTTTTCCTAAACCAGTTGGGAGACTGACCTGCAATAAATAGTACTTAAGTATTGATGCAATAAAAAACTTGAGATGGAATGCAGAAATTTAAATAAATATCAAAAAATAATAAAGGGCCCAATTCTGAAAAGAAAAGTTGTATCAAGAATATGAAAGTGATATTAGTGGTTCAATTGCCATAATAAATATAATGAAATGAACCAACACAAAACTAAAACTATTTTATTTTAAAATAAAATACATAAATAAGTAATTATTGAGGGGAAAATAAAATATTATTTCTGGCTTAACTAAAGCATAAAATATAAATTGTATTTACAAGTGTGTTTTTTAATATTGAAGCCTTGATAATATTGAATTGGTAGTCTCTGACTGTAAAGTTGGTTGGATAGATCCATGTTTTTCCTGTAAGTTTATCATAGCCACTGATTTCTTCGTCGCAACAAAGTGCACTGGAAAAGTAAACAAAGATATTTTACTTTATTGAAGATTAAAATCTATAACTAGGTAAAAGTTTGTATATTGAGTTTACCTGACGTTCAAACCACTTTTATTAAGGGTATCATTTAGATTACTCTCAGAAAACTTTGTTTCCTTAAAAGTAGTACTATCAAACTTGGCCAAAAATGAAGAATCGTCGAAAATTTCATCTTCAAATTCACAGTCTGTTTTTGACTGATTTGTAACATGTAACTTATTCATATTCTTTTTAATAGGTTAATGGTATATTGAAATCATTTTGCATCTACGACTAGGATGTTCAATTTTCAAAAACTAGAGATCTCATACCACAAAAACGAACGAATACGTACATACACAAAATAATATCACAACAAATCAGTTGACCACTAAGTTGACGTTAAACTTTATATCACAGGTTATAAACGTTCCTAACATTTACATAAACTTGTTCGATGTTTCCTATGGTATTTTGACTTGGTTTTTCATTATAATTAAAATAAAGCTAATGATTTAAGGATAGTTTTGCATAATTTATAAATGGTATTTTTTTGTTAAAAATCTTCATTAAGTAATATTCTTTTTCTTTTAAAAATATAAGATCACATGTAAGATTTTGAAACAAGACGATTATTATATTCACTGCTTTAGAGTTTAGTTAGTGTCAAAGTCAATTAGAGATGTTTGCTGTTTTATTAAACAGAAAATAATCGATATTATCATTATCAACAAAAGTACTGATTTTTTATGTAATTAAATTTAAAAAAATAAAATCTTATAAAATCTCATCAACAATTTAGCGGAGAACAATAAGTGGACTGTGTGTATCTCCTAAGCAAAGAATATAATACTCCTCTACTCCTAAATAATGAAAAGGCGAGCGCACGATAAAAGTAAAAACGGGTTTATTTTACAAACAGACTATGTTTCCTATATCGTAAAGTAATGAGAAAACAACAATTCTAATCTGTGCTAGTAATGACACATTTTTGAATTTGTTTGGTGAGTGTTGTATTGAAAAATTAATTGAATGAGATTTGATTTTTTAAAATGCTTTACTTTATTAAAATAATGAAGTAAAGCGATCATATTATAGTTGGGCTTTTCTATTTTACAGATACACACAATAACAATTAAAACTGAGGTACTGATTTCAAGAATACCGGTAATAAATGGAAGAAGATGGATTTGATGAACTGCTGGCTGAAATCTGTGAACCAACATTACCAAAACAGCCAAAATTGGAGTCTGCTGAATCAAAACCTGGTTTGTGAAGTTGAAATAAATGCGATTTAATTCTATACAATTATAATAGCTTGTTTTCAGATAACAATCCCTAATTTTGTACAGGTTCGTCTAAAGAAACTATTGCAAAGCCCTCGTCATCTAAAACACATTGTATATTAGTGAATCAGAAACAGGTGGGTAAGTATAATATAATAAGTACTAGCCATTTTGGTGCCTTCAATATTTTTAACTTCACCTTATAAACTTCTATTTTATGGTTACAGAGAGGTAATCCTTTATTAAAATTCATCACAAGTGTCCCATGGGAGTATGATGATATAATACCTGATTATGAAGTTGGAAAAACCATATGCCTTTTGTTTCTATCATTACGGTATCATAATATGAATCCAGATTACATTAACAATAGGCTAAAAGAGTTAGGTAAAAAGTATGAGTTAAGAGTATTATTAGTTCAGGTAAGATATTTAACATATTCCATATTTTGATTGTATTTACTTAAGATATCATAAATAAATAAAATATATTTTTTTAACTTTTTTGTAGGTGGATTTAAAAGACCCACATGTACCTTTAAAAAATTTAACAAGAATTTGCCTTTTAACTGACCTAACGTTAATGCTAGCTTGGAGTCCTGAAGAAGCAGCTAAAGTCGTAGAAAATTACAAAATTTTCGAAAATAAACCCCCAGATAAAATTATGGAAAAAGTTGAAAATGACCCACACCAAAAGGTTATTATACAATTTAAACTTATCCTTTGTTTTATAGTTATTGCTGGATTACTGATTGAAATTATCATCTTTACTTATCATTTTTTTATTTCAGATTATAAATGCACTGTCATCAATTAAACCAGTTAATAAAACTGATGCGATGACTCTCATTACAATATTTGGTACCCTAAAAAATATAATATTAGCTTCAGAAAAGAGATTAGCTGATTGTCCAGGATTTGGAGCTACTAAGGCAAGAAAACTGTACAAAGCACTCCATGAACCTTTTTTAAAAAGTGGTTCTTCAAACAATAATTCCAAAAAGGATGGAGAATTTGCTGAAAATTTTTGTATTGATGAAATTGAAAAGATTGAAACTGAAATCAAAGATCAAGATAGTTGATGTAATATAAATATTGTACCTATTATAAAAATAATTTACCTATATATATATATTTTTAAAATATAAGTTTGTACCTTTACCTTTACTTTAATTTATTATTTTAAATAAGAGTAATAATAATAATAAGAGAATAATACGAAGATTTTTGTGAAGGCTAACTTTTAATAATTTTTTAACCCCTCAATATTTCCTGCATTGCACTGTGCGACATGCTTTATATAATAGTTATATAAATAGTTTATTACATGTTTACGTTCTTAAATTGTAATAAGAATTTATATACATAAAGTAGAAATACAAAAATAAAGGTCAAAAATGGATAATAAAAAATAGATACATAATTTATCATAATTGATATTGAAAAGTAAGATAAATATTACCTATCACTGGATCAATACCTGGTAAGAGGTGAACTTTGCGCGTATAAATACGTAGATGAATAGTCGCCTGATGTCTACCACAAGCACAATCAATTGAAAGTGATCCGAAGGCATTGAAAAAGAAGTAAAAAGTGGAGAAGTGACAGCTTTACGCGTCGGATGAATTTAAATTTAAGTATTTATTGGTTTTTAAGCACACCTGTATCAAAGTGTAAAAACATAACGTATTCAAATCCGTCAAGCCATTTTTGAGCTTTAGCGCGAGTAACATAGAGTTAGTTATTCATTTTCTTGGAGATGAAAATTACACTAAAAAACTGTCAACCATTGCAGCTTTATTACCAGCAAAGGCAGTAGCAGATAGAAACAGACAGTTTTGAGATTTCAAGTTTATGAAGTGCTAAGTATTTAATTTTAGTCGACACAGAACGCGCGGGAAATCTTTACAAAGTCAAAAGTCAAAATAACTTTATTTAAATAGACTCTGTAACTAAGTTTTTTTAAATCTTCATAACAGGGAATGAATGAGAAAAATAAATAGTATAATAAGTAATAATTAGTAGCTACCTTTAGTATTTGTAATAACATTTATAAATTACATATGTCATTAGTATTACAAGCATAATTATTTTTTTTACAATGCGATATTTTTACATCGGTATCGGTATTTGGATTTCCAATGAGTCACAAAGTGATATAATACATTCGGACCATACCATGAAAATATATGATCATCTAAATGCAAGGAGTAATTGAGAAATGTTATTATAATGTAAATGAATGATCCGTTATCGCATCTAGTCACAGTGTTCCACTACGTTTCTCGAGTTTCACTCAAGAACTAAATATGATTTAAGCACAAAAGATCCCATTGGGTCGACGTGCTCCGGGCATAATCCTGGCCCTACATCAAGATAAAATATAATTTATTTCTTACTATAACCATAACATATAAACAAATTTACAATCAACATGTACATTATGTTACATTTACAAAGTAATGGTATTACATTCAGCAATCGATGAACTCTATAAAATTTCTCTTTATATATTCTATTTACTCTATAGAATCTGAAAATAAGTTCCTTGTGCATTGGAATCCCACACACAGAAATCTGTAAACAAATAATATTATTCCAACTCGAACAATTATAGCATCACTGACGGATGGATTTGAGTTCTCAACGTCTCGACCAAAGAATATACCTATGCAAAGACGCCTTCGGCATGAATCTCAATACATGCTTTTTTATGCAAGTGGAGTCCAGAACTTTTTTATTCCTACTTAATGTCTTGGGAGTTTCGCCCTGTGGCTTGGACGCGGAGCCCGGCTGCGGCGTCGCCCGTAAGCCTAGTTCATAAAATAAAAATCTAACAGCGCGCAACCGGCTTTGCTCGCGGTAAGACGCGCGTTGCTATGTTGCTCCGGTATTATCGCTAAAGGGAAGAAAGATTTGGCGGGAAAACTTATTTGTTTTTTTAATGTGCATTTGTTACGTGTTGAGTTTTTCAGCCAAGACTGATATTAATACTTATGTTATTATAGCGGCAATTTTCAATAAGCTTTATAAAATTATAATTATTCAAAGTATTGAAAAAACTGCTTTAATTTTGTACTATCTATTCAAATTTGGATGAACTGTTACTAAATTTACGATCGTGATACAAGTGTGTAACCAAGGATTATTTGAAGTGTGAATAAGAAACTTATAACATAAGGTGTGAATGCAGTCTATTCAAAATAATAAAGGGAACGGTTTTTGTGAGGACCTTTTTGGTGAGTAAAAATAATTTTATTTAGTAGCGGGATAGTAAACTTACAATAAGGTTTGTCAAATATATTATATCTAAACCACAATACGTTGTACCTACATAGTATTCACAATTAAGGGGTTTTCGCTGAGATACCTATGAACGAGACATTTTTCGTTTTTAGTCTTTAATTAAGATTAAACTTTACTTTTTACCTAGGTATTTACTCATAAATTCAAAAAAAATTCATTTTCAAATTCATTTTTAATTCATTTTCTCTCATTTTTTATGAGTAAATACTTAATTTTTATATAAGTAATTCTTAATTTATTAAAATATTTATTCCACGAATGAGACTTCAGGCGGCAGGTAAAGGACAAAAGGATATTATCTATAACATTGTTTCATACATTCGTTGTATATATTTAAATAATTAAATATACAAATCACATCTGTCCTTCTGTTCTTTTTTAAACTGTTCATAAAATAAAAGTAAACCTATTGTTAAAACTGTAGCTTAGGTACCTATTGTGAATTGATGTATAATCAGTAAAAAGTAAACTATCCTAATATGTGACAAGTATCACTGGCACCACCTTCCTTCCGGATAGAAAACTTAATAATTTTTATATGTCTTTTTTGGCCTGTTATTCAAAAATAAAAAATTACCTACTTATACCTATTAAAAATAGCGTCCAATTAAAGTCTATTTTTTCATTGATAAATACTAATTACTTCATTAGAATATTCTATGGAATTGCTATACTGTTTTGGGGTCAGTCTAATGATTTCATAATGATTACTTGTGGTCATTTCACCGACAAGGTGTCGAGACGCCGAGTTCATCCTACGTGCGGCTCCTACGGGTGTCGTAAACCGAGACGCCGGTAATCATCACCAATGATACTCCCACGCTAAATCTAATATTTTTTCATTATGATATATTAGGCGATAATTAAGTTCCTTTATTGCGAAACTACGGTTTTAATTTATGACGTAGTCGCAGAATCCCACATAGTCCAATAATGTTTTTATGTGTACAGCTGCTCATGGTCAGATTTTACTAAATATCATAACATACAGTTTTTATGACATACTAGTAGTTAAATTTACGTTATATTGATAGCTGTTCGCGCTACTTATGCATTCTCTTTGAACTTAACTTTGAAAGGTGAAAAGCATAATTCCAGATCTTTTCGTGATCACCATTCACCTTTTTCAAATCGCAGTTTCGCATGATTTTTTATATAAGTAAATAAAAAATCTGTTTCTTATGTAGAATTGTTATATATAATAAATATCGTAATAATAATCAGCTTTATCATCGTAATTCTCATCTTTCTCTACACAGAGCTAATGTAACTGGATTAGGTATTCATATAGAGGACGTTCCACGGTTATGCCACGTGGAGAGAAAGTATATTATATTGTAGATAGACTAAAAGGAGACTTCAGTTAGATTTAAAATCTAGTTTGACTGCATTCAAAAATTTTTTTTATAATTGCCAATATAAAAAATTAGGCCTTTTGATCGGCAATTATAAAAAAAATTAGGCCTTTTGATCGGTATGGTAGACACCATACCGATCAAAAGGCCTAATTTTTTTATACACCATACCGATCAAAAGGCCTAATCTTAAGGATTTTTTTTTCAAATATTTCCAAATATCCATTTTAAATTAAAGGAAGACCCTGAAATTTTCAATTTCTTTAAAATAATTACTTTATTGTTGAAGAAGATTGTCTACAGAATTTTAGAAACTTTCCCCTCATAAGGCATAGTATATCAGGCACATTCCGCATGGTACTTATTTTATAGTAGGCATATTATACAATGAAGTTATCTTTGAGTTTGTCTTTCTTTTTCTAAAAAAGAGGTGACGTCGTGATAAGATTGGCATCCAAACTCTCGACTTTCGACCTGACTCAATCCGAACAACTTCCTAAGCATTGAAATATGAGTTTATTCTGACCTTTCTGTTTTTAACTCATAAAATATTCAAAACAAGTGTGACTCCACTATGACACCCTCGTCGTCTTTATAATGTGCATAGAGTAGACGTACGAAAGAGTTTGGAGAGTGAGCCGTCAATATATTCGTATTCCACTCTGGAGAGTCAATGGCTTTAAAGTTTTTTTAAAAAACAAAGTTTTCTAGTCATTCGTATTTTTTTTTAATTTATTTCATACTTCGTACATATCAATTCACTAAGACGCCTGTTCAACCTCTTTGATGTCTTGAAATATCAACTATTATTTTCGTATTCAAATAAGTAAATTTTCAAACTACGCGTTCCGTCATAAAAATAGTTTTCATCATAGGAACTTATCTATACATACGAGACAATATACATGTGATTATTTCTAAGTGTATGTATGTTAACTATTTAGATAATGCCAGTCTAATAACAGCGCATCAGTACAGTAATTTCACACTGTTAGTAAAAAATAGCATGTTTAATCTACTAGCAAACAGACAGGTGTATTTGGCACGTGCCACGAACCAGCCGGCTGTTTTTTCGTGGCCATAATTATTATAAAACTATCACTACGCGGATGATAGTTTGTATAATCATTAGTCGTTGCGTTTTCTTGCGTATAGTATAACATGCAAAGTTGTTGTTAAGTTGTAACATGCAAGTTTTTCAAGCGTTGTGTATTATTTAGTCATCGGAAATGGAAAGAAAACTAAATTATAGTGTATTAGATTGTTATTGTATACTATTTTATTTCTTCTGAATAAATTCTAGAACACTCTATGAAAGGTTTTCTGGGAAAAATTTATTATGTCTGATCTCAAAGTAAAGTGGTTAGGATATTATAAATAGTGCCTGAAATGGTAATATAAATAAATTCGTTATAAAGAATTTCTTAAAGTTTACTCACATTTAACGTAACAAGTTTTACAAATCGACTTCAAGAAAGGGCATTCTTCGATTTTTCAGCTAACGCATTAAATATGTTATTGGAACCTTTGTTTTAGTGTAAACCTGTTCGCTTATTGCTTGAATTTTGTTATGCAGCTTCATAAGACTTAGTAATACAACGCGGTCGTGTCTGGAATTCGATTGACCACAGTTACGACATAGCTGAAGAACTGGGAATTGACCACAAAACAGTTTTGACCCATTAGAAAAAAATGTCGATATTTGGGTTCCTCGCGAGCTCACTGAAAAAAACCTAAAGAATAGTGTACTCATTTGCAATTCTTTATTGAGACGTAACGAAATCGAACCTTTTTCAAGAGATTGATAACTGGCGATGAAAAGTGTCTTCACAAACTTTGGCAAAACCTGGGTTAACTCGCAATAAGGTGATACTGTGTCTATGGTGGGATTGGAAGGGCATAATTCATTATGAGCTTTTACCGCCGGGCAGGATCATTTCTAAAATTACTACAGCAACGGGATCATGTCTCTACCTACAAGGTGGCAGAAAGACTACAAACAAAATGACACATAAATACTGTAATTAAATGTAAATTAACTTTGAAAAAGAATGTCTTTAGTTTTAATATAAAATGCCAAAAAACTTTTTCCCCAATCTATTATTTATTATAGAGTGTCAATTTCATAGTATGTGTAGCGTACTTGCAGCAATAACTGCTGGCGGACGCACTGCCGTTATCTGAGTCAATATGTGAGTAATTGTTAGTGTCATCGGATCTATATCTTACAATTTGCCAACGGTTACTCTAGTTGCCAGTCGCTATACAATTATTAAGATAATCATATGCCATTAATAGTTGTGTATCTGGCTTTCCCTGTTAGTCGCAGTTCGATTACTGCCCTAGTTATTAAGTCAAACGTTTCACGTACCATTTTTCTATTTAAAACTAGTTTTAAAAATTTATACATTTTTTGTTTCGCACAAAGTGCAAAAAATTTTAGAAATATTTTTTTTGTACAAACTTTATCTCCACAGTAACAATTCCAAAAACTGGATTACCTTATTTTTTGAACCATTTGTAAGTTATGCGCATCTTAACATTTAGGTAATTTATTATTATTTATATATGAGTAATAGTCATGGTATTGAAAATTTACTATACCAGTGTATATAAATGTATTGCAATTATCAAGAATATCCGATTAATTTGAAAATTTCATGAAATTTCTATGCAATAATACAGACAATGTTCTACCTATTAAAAATAATTAAATTTTATAATTATGTACAGGTTCGCGGAAGTATTATGAAGTTCTAAAAATCACATACATTCGTGGAATAACAAAATAAACATCATACGTACGTTCAATAGCTCCAATATAGAAGCTATCACAAATCAAGTTAGTTTTGGTTTAATTGAACTAAATTTTAACGAATTTTTTTAATAAGGTCAATAGTGTTACCTCTGGATCATCTCCTTATTTACAACGCTTTAATTCTAATAATAATGAGGTTCTGTTTTCATGACGATGACCGTTCAATTAGTACTTTTAATTACATCGAAGCGAATGTGCCTAGAATTGATTTCAATAACCGTACATAAATTTATGTGACACAAACAAGTACACGTGTATGACAGATTGATTCGTCGTGTAATTTGATATGTTTTTGTATTTATATGTTATCTATTGGCAGTTATACGAATAATGTTCATTTATGGAACTTTCGAAACTGATTTATGCACTGCAAAACACACTTGTAAAACCATTATCATTCATTTTGACACTTTGAGATGTGCCTCTGTTTTGTTCATAATATATTATTATGAAAGTTTTGTATTAATACATCTAATAAAGTCGATTTTGTACCCGTTTTGAATAGTTCGTGTGTCGTGTGACACGCTTGACGCCTGTTCGTGGTTGCTTTCATCGCGATATGATCCACATCTGGCTAATCTTTGGAAGATCACCATCAGCCTCAAGCTGAAGCACCTAATAGTGGTTATTACGAAACAAACTCAAGACACGATTTAAGATATAAATTGAACATATCTCCCACTGGACATTCCAGATTTAAAGTTGGCAAATTTAAATCTTTCAATGTTAATTTTATTGAATTTCGTATTTTGCTTCTATTTCCCAAAATTTCGCTGTATTTTCAGGTATTCAGATTCACTTGTTAACATATCTATCTCTATAATGAAATCGGGCTTACTCCACTTCCACCTAATTTAAAACATTTTTAAAATAGGTAGGCTTATAGTACGCCTAATATTGATTCCACTGAACATATGAACACATTGATTCTAAAAAGTAATTGTGAGTACTTATATCTACATAGTATAGTTAATACCTCCATTAAGGAATTTACTAGTTTTGATTTATTAACGATGATTAGTAAATATATTTGTATTGTGCCGATCTCAAAGAACGGTTAAAAATCATTCATTCTTCATAAAATGGTCTGCACTAGATTTGTATTTTTCTCTGGGTGACACTGTGTCATTAGATGGATGGAAAAATCTGTTGTAATGTGGTTGGACAGTCAAGGGTCAGTCTTTGTGAAGTGACGTTGACAGATGATGATCATTAATGAGTCTCCGGGGCCGTGGACCGCTGTGTCGGCTTTCGTCGATACTTCTTATTTAATGTCCAGAACTAACCTATATTTTGAGTATAATGTTGTCATCTTCATGGCATTTCGTTACGCTTACTTTGTTACGGTGAATATTCAATTTAATCTGGGCTAATACGTACTCTCTTGGTGGTCTACCTGATAAGAATTTCAGGTAATTCCAATGCCTATTATAATTAAACTTTTCAGCTTTAAGGCTAGTGTGTTATTTGTTGGCGTAGTAATAACATCAGCGATATTATATGAAACGTGGCCTGTTGACTCGTGCCAGCGAATGGCGGGTCGGCGCACGCGCAGCCTCCGTTTTTGCTCCTTTTGTGTCACGTCCATGTAATATCGACGCTAAGGTTGCATGTGTGGGTGTGCTCAGCACTGTGTGCCGCAGCACGTGTGCTAGCCACTATAAACATCAACTCGTATACTGTAAGAAATAAGGCTTGAGGACTCACCAAGGTTCTCGCCTCCTTAAAACCCCGGTAACGCTGTAAAGGCCATCTGCGGCCAACAGTATTAGTCAGTCCAAAAAAAAAAAAAACTGTAAGAAACGTTTGTGCGTTATGAAAGGATTTAATTTGTGTTTTTATTAGGGGATAGAATAAGCTCTACGTGTAGCTTTATAAATAAAAATAGTATTCGCAATTCTTCATCTTAAATAATTTATTAGAAGTTGGATCTATTCAAATTGTTTACTGCGGAGTAAAAGTTGGTAACATGCGCAGTGACGACATAGCTAAACAACTATCTTGCATATTGTTATTATGAAGTTCCAACCGTGGTTTGAACACGGCTATCGAATGTAGTTTCAATTAAAATTTGATAGAGAGGGCGTGATCTCCCGTGTTTTTTGCTTTCTACATTTAGCTTGGGGCTGTAGGCGATCGACAAAAGACGATGACCTAGAGCAATGTGATTCTCTGACGTATCTATGTATTAGAGACAATTTTTCATAACCAGCAAATATAACTTGTTGATTAATTAAACTTTTATTTGAGTAAAAAAATTAACACAAGATCGTTTAAGTTAAGCATAGTATGTACTGTGTTTACAAAGTAGCAAATGTTTACAAGTTTATATAAAATTATTTAAAAGTAGTGTAGATTGTACTTGGTTTTATTAATAATAATTATCATTGGTGTGAATACTTGGATACAATTTGTATTAGAGTAGGTAATACATTCTAAGTCAAACATTAGACTTAATAACTATCATATAAGCTTAAAGCTTTATTTTATCTGAAGCTTTCAGAAAACGTTTAAAATGTTATATGAGCCCTGAACTTCAAGTCCATAGGCACTTGAAATGTCGCGACGGAATGCTTTTAAGGTTATCTTTTACTCAAAATTATTTATTACTAATGGAACACTTGAACAAAGCTGAACCCAATGCTTTTTTATGAATGCATAATTTTACAGTTCTCATAGAAGAACAACCCCACTTGTGTCGCTATACTTTTTACTGCAAAACTATTTGGTCTAGTGTATCCACTTAACATTTAGATGATAAGATTTTTTCTACCATGATTTGTCAAACTTCGTAAAAGTTATTTGTACGATTAAGCGTTTATTAAATGGTCCATCTTCGAAATTACAGTAAACAAGCAATTTAAGAGGAACCATCTATTATTTGTATAGAGACGTCTGATTGACGGACGTTCACATTTTATTCGAATCGTGACTTGCGTTCAATAGTCACTAATCTATCTATTAGGGACCTCACTACGAACACGTTATTAGCTTTTAAGACAATTTAGTGACAAAACACGTCGTCAGTCAGCGTTTTACGATGTCCAGTCCAATTGTGTTTGTTTTCTGACTATAATTTTGTCATCATCCATAGAGACCATGCAATAAAGAATTGTATAAAAAAGTATTATTAACACTAGGCAGATAAAAACCTATATAAACGGTGGTAACTGTAGATCTGATAAAACTGAGCAGGAGTATTTAACATGGGGCTATGATGAGCGCTTTGACAAGCAACCAAAAAGACAATAAGTGGTTTATCTGACAAGAGCGTGGAACATTAATGCACCTACGCACTTATGTGAATTTAAAATTCTCATTTACCAACAAATGGATAAGATATCATGAACCTGGGATTAACTTATGCGGAATTATGGACATAAAGCACAAAGACGTCAATGAAGAACTGACCAATATTGAAATAAATAGGCATTGACCGGTACATGTGTATACTAATTTAGCGTTTTTATAGGTGAAACATTTATTCAAAAATTATAATCTGTTACAATATATTATATTAAATCTGTGGTCTTTAATATATTTATTATATTTAATCTCTTCCCCAAAATTCCTTATACAATACTACGTTATAATGCAACAACACAGTGAACTATGTATACAGTTTGATGTATCATAAAAAGTGAATATAAAATTTTTTTAGAGAGCACCCGAGAAGAATGGAATGCGTCTGGTGACGGCTAGATAATTTCGGTGATTATCGTCATTATTACTTATTAGGTTAGCCTCTCCCTACCGTTATTATCGCTCAATATACAAATTACCTTATTTTTAAAACAAAAATTCTTGAAAAACTTCTCGCAGCTCTTATAATATTATTAAATTGTATGCTGTTTCAAAAAGTTATGTTGTGTTAATGTTAATACATACATGTTTTTTTGAAGTGGGTAAACCCTACGACTGTAAATGTAAAGCCATCTTTGTGTTTAGACCTATACAGGTGATTGCAATTATATCATACAAAGAATGGTTTTTGATTCGAAAATTATTCGAATTGAGCCATCTCGATCGTATTTGCCGTCAGCTCTCACATTGTATGGAATCTACAGAGGCGCCTGTGTTGTGAAGTATTGGAAACGATTTTTTATATATGAGATAATCAGCTGAACGCAGCTACGATCGAACCGTTCGATACGATTGAAACTCACACTAGATCTCGTGTGAGTTCACTGGTCAGTAAAACGCTATACTACTTGGACGCTAGATGTATGATTAAAATAGACCTATGATTAAATCTTATGAGCACGGAAGGAACCGAATTAACAATATCGTTGTACATAAACATAAATGTTATCTCTTCCAAATCTTAATCTTAATCAAAAACTTAGTTAATACCAGATAAAAGTAAGTATTATATAGCAATTAGATATCCAATCAAAATAACTCACTGCCTCTGCTTTTCATGTTGTCGGTTGCACGAAATCAAATTCAGAATATTTAATCTTATGCTTAAGAACATAAAGGGTACAGTCATACCAGCGATTGTATTTAATATTGGTTCCGAAACGGGTTTTGAAGATAAGTCCCTAAAGTAATTTTGGGTGCATGGATTATGCACGGTGAAGATGAGATTTTTTACTCTTTTAATAATGGATGTTATTTTTTATGGCTAAAACAACATTCAAATAAGTGTAATAAATGTCAGAGTATGTAAAGAAAAGTAATATCACAGTTTAAAGATCAATTTGGGTATCTATATCTGCAGTAATATTATGTTGGTAGATACACAACACGACATAAAACGCCATATTACACACACACACAACAAAATTTTTTTAACAAATAGACTAGGACGTCTTACCACTATGTCACCGCTCGTGTTCCGTCAGTTTTTTTTGTTGGAATCGTCTGAACTTTAAAAGAATGATTTCGAGCTTTGGATACGACAACAAACTGTAGCAAAGGGGTACGGCAACGGTAGTGCATTCTAGTGAGCCGGTAATTAATCCTTAATAACAAAAAAATATTTCTCGCTCTATCTCTGCTGTTTTATAATATCTTCTCGTTTTATCTATTTATTTAGTCCCTGTTGTATAAACCGTAAAGTAATTTTCATTCTAGTCTCTATTCTATTTCAATTTATATTATATTTATTGGAAAGTTTTTTGTAGAATACTTAGGTTGATTATACCATGCGAAACTTTCCTTTGAATATGTTCGAAGCCGGATTAGTATAAAACTGTACAACTTCACAGAAATTAGAAACAGAGATTTACCAAATCACATAAATATTTGTAAGATGCTGCAACAGCGGTGCCGACTTCAACTGCATCCGTAAATAAAAGTAATTCCAGAATGTTCTTGCGTAAGTGATATATACGAATTAACCTCGATGTTTCGTTAAAATATCTTCCTTATCGGAAGTGTAAGAAATAAAGATAGAACTATTATGATTGTTATGTTAATAAATAGTTGTTAGTATAATAGTTGTTTAAGAGGATTTGCTCATTTTGTACCTACTTAGATGAATTGCTCAAATACTTAAACTGACTAAACAAAAAATAACCTGAAAAGTTGAACAACCGAGACACTGTTGAATGTTGATTATCTCGAGGTTCCTAGAAATATATCGCATCTTAACAAATTGAATTTTGGTCAGGTCTATTGCTCTACTGACACCGCGCTTATCAGTTTCTTTAGGTCTCGTATTCAAATATTATTTCACAACTTGTGATTCCTCTATATATTACAAATATTTATTTTATGAATTACATCGTATACCAACCTACTCACACAAAATTAACATTTTTAATTTAACCTTTGTATATGAAGATTATAAAAAATATGAATAATGTCAATTTAAGATATGCAAAGCCGATTAAATTATGAAGGTGTGTGGTTATTGTATTCTAATATCAAACCAAGATTCTAATTAAAATGTATAGGTTCTATTTTTTATGAGATCACTGTGATTTTCTGACTAATTTGATATTAGAATAAATTATCAGATTTGACACATTCCATGAGTTCGATTTTCTTACTCTATTTTCTTCTTCCCATAAGCCCCAGGGGAAACCCACTATTTCAAAAAGTTAGTTATATTATAATAATATAACAGAGATTAAAAGTTTTTATACCAAATTAAAAAAACTTATTTGTGCTGATTTATCAATCGCTAATATAACACTTTTACTAGCATCCCATCTCGGCTTCGCACGCGTTACGGACTTACCCGCGACTGGCGGAGCGGCGAGCGTGTGGTGGGGAACACCCACTGAATGATATAATGAATAAATTTTCGAGAGTTATGCAAAATATTGAAGACCTCCCCAACTGTCTTTTGTCAAAGTCACTCGCCCACTTTTCGAAGTTATAGATTTTTATTTTTTTTTGTACACAAACCTAGTACTATTAATAAAGAGCACAACAAAATCATACAATTTGGTACAAAAGTTATGAAGGTATGCACATATACATAAACAGGCCGGTAATTCAATTTAGATTTTTATGTATAGTTAGATATTTATTTTATGCATTTACAGAAAATCCTTACCATTACCTGTAAATCGCAAATAATTACATCCATCTTTACAAAATCTTCTCATTGTTATTGGATATTATACAATATTTAACATTCCGACTTTTAAAACCACATCCGCAAAAGACTTTATTATGTTTACGGTGGGACATTGATATTACAAAGTGAAACTCTATTGATTAAAATTTTTCGAATCGAAATTCCAATGGCACAGATAATTTGCCTATTAGATTTATTGCTTCATACCAAGTGGGATAATGAAGAATAATAGCGTGTGTGACGCTACAAAATGGCGAAGCACGCAACGCGGCGTGACAGCTCCTCGGGAATGTCTCATTAAACCCTGACTAGAACCTTTTTGTTAGAAATGCTTGTACAGGAGCGTCTTCCGTATACTTCCATAATACCCTCTCATCATACCATGCCAAGAATTTACTTTCTGTGTTTATTTTCTCAAGTAATTATTTTCAAGAAGATAACTTAAAAGCTGTCTATAGGTACACTGAGTCTGCATCAGATATTTTTAGTTACAGCATTTTACTACGATCTACAGGAGACGTTGGTAGGCCTTCCACAAGGTGAAACGAATTAAAATGATTAATATAAAACACTTTCCTCCCTAGTCTCCAACGACATAACATGACTTACTATTTGAAATACCATAGGTGAAAGACATGAGTAGATTTAAATATAAGCAAGTGTTAGTGTATATTAATCCTATAGAAATACCACCAGAATAGTGTGCCGAATACAAAATGTATCCTTCATTAATATTCAAAACGTGTGGGTCGTTGTTGAAAAATTATACTATCATCGTGACAGTATCCAAATTTTTAAAATACATTAAATAAAAACATTTATTATAACCTGATTCGCTCGAACCAATTTTTCAAATTAGTTTCATACAAAAACCTAGGATTTGTACAGAAGCTGGGTGATAATATAAATAAAAATTTTAAATAATAAATTTCTAAAACTAAAAGAATTTTAAAATATAAAATATCTAGAAGCTATTTAAAATAGTATAATAATATAAACCATTATGGTTTCTATTTCTATAGAGAGGATAGTCAGGTATTAATCTGATCGCTGTTTCGATGACTGTTCAAATTAATTCATGCGAAGTATTCATTTAACTGAACTGGACCTTCTGGTTATAATCTAATCTAATCTAATGCTTTAATTTTTAAAATTTAACTTCCTATTAAGGTCTGTGAAACATTATTATTTGATTCATTGTTGTCTCATGTCATTCCCAACACTAAATATGAAGAGTGAAAGGAAAAGCCAACGGCACATTGTTTAATTAATATGAAAACATGCCTTATTAACCCCGATGCCAATAATTATAGCAGTGGGAATATCTTTGTTCTCGTGTGTCATTCATGTTTATTCACTGAGATGCACTAAAATGTGGCAGTTATGTAGGTAATTATTAATCAGTAATACTGTCACGAGATATCAAGTAAAATAAAGTTCCTGGTATCGAATATTTCTTTAAAAAATTATATAAGCAATTAGCAACCGTAATATTTATAAGTTGGTTCTACGTTGCAAAAAATGTAAAGCTTGATTTCGTGTTTCAAAATTTTTACTTAAAAAATTGTTTGTTCTAAGGTAATCAATTTATTTATCTGTCTTGCAGATATCACCATGTCGAAGTATTACACACGTCAAATTTCAAAATGGAGAACAATTGATTTGTAATGGCGGCCACAATGGCAACTCCCGCGCATGACCGCTTCCTGCGCGATGGCGAACTTCGACCTCAGCACTCTAGGGACGATTCTAGAGACTCTGGAATATTTCATACCACGAAAGGACTCTGGAATGCTCCAGGACTAAATAATTGTTTTCTGAACAGCGCCGTACAGGTAGGTGGCATCATCTTTATTTTAAGTGACGAATGAATTTGAGAAAAGTTAGAGACAAAAAGTTGTCGGATATGTTTTCGCGGTCTGGCAAGACGTTTATGGCATCCGCAAATAATCGGTGTTTGCTGTATCTCAGTGGGCGGCTAGACTCGTCGACATAGGTATATTATTACAATACGTGACTGGTGACGAGATAATCGTGAGAAGTTTTCTAAAAAAGCTTTGATATTTGCTTGAAAATTAGGGCTCACTACAGATCTAGGAGGATTAAGTTGAAGGCAAAATCGTGGATACCTATTTTTTGTACTTTCTGGACCTCTGGCCGTCTCACTTCAACTCTAATGATATATAATACAAGCCGGTACCTACATCCCTCAAACTTAACTTCCAATAGCAATGAAAAGACTATAAAGCTCAACTTTGCCTGGCGTTTGGATTTCGGAACGGTAATCCATTGAGCTGACGTAAGCCCAAGAAAATATAAGAAGATAATAAACGAGAGGCATTAGTCGTTGACGCGCTAGCGCATTATTCAAATTTCAACGAGTAAGCTGGGGGCATAAACCTTTTTAAGTTAAAAAAACACATAAACGCATTATCATCGATGTCCATTAATGCATTGGGTTGTCGTAAACTCGTCACTTACCTCGGCATTAATAATTGAGGTATTTGAGAAGATGCTAATAAGGTTAAAGTATTAGTACAAGCTTTCACCCTGTTTAATGGTTATAAGACCTAGTACTAAGGGAATATTATAAAATAATTTACATTTATGAGTATTAATACTAATGTTGTTTGATGTTTGTCTTAAAAACTGTACTCGTTATTGACTTTTATTCAGGTAGCTAGTTAAAAATAATAATGGCGTAACTATAGTATAGGAAGAATTGACTTTTTAAATTTGCGAATCTTTAAAGCACTAACTAGCCATTAGTTAATAATGAGTTAGGTAGATTACTGTATTTATTTATAGAACTCGGTTTAATACTAATGTTATATTTGTTTTTAGATAGATATGAAAGAGATATAAATCAATTTATTTTAAGTAATAGCGAGTTGTGTGCTTATTCCCCATAGTCAAAGGTGAAGTGGTCACTAGACAATATTGCTTGGTGACACACGCATCTGTATAACGGTGTTTACTCATTTAGACAGGTTTCTCTCCACAGCTTATATGAAATGGAATCATATGGTATAGAAATAGAGATGTGTTTTGGTCATATGAAGATTTGCTACGGGATTATTTGTTGACTTTTGTAGCAGGTAATACAGAAGTAAACGACATACATATACGTTAGATATTCAATCCAGAAGAAATACTTCCAGAGAATAGATGTATATGTCAATAAAGTAGTTATTCATTTAATGAAATTTTTTTTAGCTATAATATAGGTGATAAGCAAATGTTGCTGACGGTAAATTTTGCTTTTTACGTTTTTGAAAAATATTCATAAAAAGTACCCTTAATACTATGAGAATATTAGAGTAAGAATACAATTCTACCACAGCATTTAATGGTAAAACAATAAATAATGTGATAGCCATAAAAATCCCTACCAGGTTATCCTTTGTAGTGGTAAAGTTTTTATGACTTGCGATGAGAGTATATGTTTACCCGAATCATTTCTTTAGGTCAGTTTACAGTTGGTAGTTGGTTCTAAACAACACTCGCTCCGGATCCAGAGTAACCGGTCTTTTCCATAAACAGTGTAGTTGTTAATAGCCAATCTTTCGCGATAGGAGTTTTTTAACTACAGAAAGAGGTTGATCAACCTTTTACAACATTTATATTGGTTGGTATATCTTTTGAGAATAAAATAAATTCGTTTGAACAATATTTTGGATATAAAATAGAGGTACTATTTGCGGGTATTGCATTTAAAGATAGTTTTGAGGATGACAAATTATACTTAATTACGTAAGTTTTCACCCGTGAGAGCAAACATGAGTGTGTGATCACTCGCTATTCGCCTCGCAATCCGTCACTCATGGCGTTAGAGCACGCTCCTGCTGGTCACTAGCCTTGTTATAAAATTTTAGAACAATTAAATCAGCACTGATAAAACCTTCAACAAACTCAAAGGTTAGAAGGTCTACTACTGTTTGTCACGTTCACGCTTTGGTTGCATATATCGCCATGTGGGTTTCTTTGCATTTGAAATTGAATGCCTGCTTTATCGACCTAGTAGTTGCAAAGCTGCAGCCTATAGTTTTTCAGTCTCATACTACGGTTTACTTCGGTAACTTCCCTTATCCCACCTGACATTGACTGACTTAACATTTTTGATGTACCTCGCATATGTTATTCTACCTGAGGTATATTTTACATTTGAATCAAGCAATATTGCTTACATTCATATCTTTTAGGTCGCATGGAATATAATAAGTTATACAAATTGACTTGATTGAATGGCATCCACATCGTCATTATATAAAATATACCGTTATTTTATTCGCGATAAATTATATTTTATTGTCATCTAAATCTGTAAACGTCGATTTACAAATGTTTCATAAAAGCCCTTGTATCTGAATTGCTGTTAAGCCCCAAGCTTAAGTAAGCAAACGGAAAATTAAATAATTTTTAACTGGAGGCAGATCAAATTTATTAACACTAACTATCTACATATAACAATTAAGTGTGAGGCAACATGCACATGATTCAAATTCCTGAGCTTGTACGGCGATGATAAATCTGATCCAATTTACATAGACGTAATTACGACATGGAAAGATGGGAGCGCATACAAAAAAGCAACAGTGATACACGGCGGGCCATTGGTTGTTGTAATGACGTATACCATGGGTGCTACATCAAATTCCCATCAAAATACCAGAACCGTGTGGCGTGAGTGCCTTGAGAGCTTCTACGAAAAAAGGCAAATGGTGTCATAGCTCCTCTGTAATGATGATATCCTAGTACAGACTGAGGTGTAATGTGGTAAATCGTCTTAGAAACGTATCGGTAGCATATAACTTTATCTATATGAAAAGAAAACACGTGTCAAGTTTTAAAATTTCTACCACAAGAAATTAGTAGCTTGATTACCTTGGATTGTAAACTACGCAGATGACATCTTTTTCTCGGATATCTTACGTGAAGTTTCAATCCTACTCTATGTAGGAGCATTGCTTAAGATATAAACCGTGCATTAATAGTACGAGCCAAGAATGTTAAAAAAAGTCAAGCGACATAATAAAAGGACGCTCGAGATAGAAGCGCGACAGGGACATATAACGAGGAAAAGATTGCGAGCGAATGTCGGCCATGATGTATTACAGCCTCAACCACTAAAAGGAATATAATTCGTGATATTTTGCAAGCTCTACAAAAATTTCCGTTTGAATGATTTTGTTGACCAAGTTATTTTCGTGATTACTTAGATAATGGATAAAAGTGAAGTGTCTATGTCACTTTTATCCATATCTACAACTGTTGAAGCTGTAACAGTGAAAATACTTTTAGAGAGATAACTATGGAGATAGCAAACAGGTCCAATATTAATTACAACGGTTATTAATGGAAACGGAAAGACAACGTGTGAACTTCGTAAAATAATGATACGTATTCCTCACCTCTCGCAGTACTAGCTGTTACCTTTTTTCTCATGTTCGTAATTGGAGCACGCAATAGCCCTATCAATCTTACTCCGTAAATTAATTTGAAATAATTAAAAATTACTCCATTGTGTGCACACCGCACAGTTCGAATCCTAATTCAATTTATACTAACGGTCACTGAACTTCCCTTGAAGCGATTTAAAAATAATCTTCGAGTGATCAGCTTAAGATAAGCCCTTGGTCTAATTAGTTATCTTAGGATAGTTTGATGAGTGGCAGAGAACGTCTTGAAAAACTTACTCTTATGTCTTTAGTATTATGAGTTCAAAAACGTTTTCTTGTGTTCTTGGAAGTGGAAACGTGTTTACATGTAGCCTTATTGCTCATTGTTTGCTGAGCCCTTATCTCTTCCTGGTACTTATGAGTATAACGTTTTACCTTAAGATCACACTTACCTTTTTCATAACGCGTGTAAGGTCACTAACATCCCTAAGGAATAAATACTTAGCAGTTTTTTTCTACTATATTGGTTAGTCTATATATATATATATATATATATATATATATATATATTATTTTACTTATAAGCATCAGCTTTTGTTCTATTGTCAAACAAAAGAGTTTAACTATTTTAAACACGTCGTTGTTATCGTTAACACGGCATTTCCTTTTAACAATCGTTATTATTGCCGAAAAACGTCGGTGTGAAATCGGAAATATGTTACGCAACATAAACAGTTCAATTGTTTAAAATTCTCTTTTGTTTTTGCTAAATAATCACTATCAAGTTATCATTTCAACGTTACTGGATAGTTTGAAATATATATTTTATACGAACCTAAATATAATAAAAATAACATTTGAGATCCATTGAAGACAACATAAATTTATTCCAGCTCACTTTTCGCAATGTACAAGTTTCATTTATATAATTTAAATTCATTTAAAACTAATAATTTTACTTTGCCTACTATTTAGTAGTACTTTAATATTTATTAAAGTTATGTTTTAACATTCACTCCATAGAGCCTTACGTTACCACATAAAAACGTACTTGATATAAAATTAACATTGTACTATACCTATACGTTCATTTAAAGTACAAATTATGTTCACAAATATGTATATGAATACTTCTATTTGTTCTTATTACCCAAAACATTGCTTGAAAGAGACGAACATATATTCAAACGTGTTCGTTTTCTAAACAAACTTCTTTGAACAGGTGCACGTGTGCTTGTTCAAGTTATTTCACTGGCTGTCGCTATTCGGCTCACGCTCCAAAAACGTTATAATACAGCATATCCACTCAGTTCGTTCTCAATAAAATACTTTTAAAAATGACAATAATATTACTTTAATCTAAACACTTCCGAGCGTCCCTTCTCCGCAGAATTTAATTGTTTCTGTGGAGTTAATATTTGTCCAAAAATATTAAAATGTGATAAACAACTGATTACGCCAGCTCGATCTCGAAATAAACACATATAGATAAACTTCTTTATAAGTCGTTTTTTTGTTCACTGTGGTGTGAATCTGAACAGTGCTCATAGGCACAAATCAGCTTAACAAGGCACAACAGTATTCATTACTGTGTTATTGTTTAAAGCTTGTTTTATTCTTTCATTACAGTCGATGACTGAGATCATTATTTATTTGTAATAAATAATGATTTACTGGAGCTAAAGCTAATACAACTTTTTACTTCTGTAATTAAGAGCGAGAAAAAGTGAACAGTAAAAGTTTAATACTAGAATGAAAGTGGCTTCTTCTTTCTTTTAAAAATAGATTTAACGTTATGTTTCTTATTAGCCGGGTTTGACTTGATTAAAGTTGGTATCTCTGAGACTACTTTTTCTAAGAACAAGATACATTGTAAATGGTAAATAGCGATTACATAAGAATACTAGTTTCTGCTTCAGGCTTTCCTCGCGTGTCCTATAAGATTCGATATTTTTTCAGATCAATCAACTGATAATATCACAGACACAGCAATAAGGATGACCAAACTAATCTCTATATATCTCTATCTATATATAACAATTTTTTCAAAAATATACATATGTTATAAAAAGTATTAATCTATGATTACCTTTGCCTGCCTTCATACAATACAAGGGATTATCTTTGTTCAACATTTCGATCACGTTCGCATGTACGTGGTGTTAGCTGTAAAGTTCGTGACACAGTAGTTGCTTCATGTGGTCTCAATGAATGTCAATTGTCGTGTTACATGCCTATAGTACTAGGCATCGGTTTATTTATAACATTTATGTGACAGTGAGATATAAACATTTTACATTTTACGCAAAATATTTTTAATTTCAAAAACAAATTTGAACTAACTAAACTCACACTAGGGGTACAGTACCTATAGTGTAAGTTTCAATCGTATCGAGACATTTGCGATCGTTGTTGCGTTCAGCTAATAATCGCATATATAAAAAATTGTTTCCAATACTGCTCAACAGAGGCGCTACTTCGTCGCTTCCATATATTTTGACAGTTGACGACAAGGTCTACGGAAAACCAAATACTTACACCCAACACATATAATAATTAAATGGTATATTAACGCTAATGCTTATTTTACAAGTAGGAAACCGAGTGATAGGTAATATAATTTTATAGCACAATAAAAATATATCCACAACGAAAAAAATATTTCAAGTTAGTTATGTTTTCAAAGCTTATTTTATAAAACAATTTTAGTTTTAACATAAAATTATTATAAGGAGAAATCATGGATCGTGCGTTTGTATAATTGTAATTTATATCAAAAATGGGCCAAAAAACAAAGATAACTAAAGATTTTCTTTTGATAATCTAAAATACACCTGGTAAAAACGCACCTGTTTATTTGTGAACAATATTTCACCCGGCTGCACGGAACATCTATGTTGAACAATTGTAATTAAATGTCAAAGAAGTAATTAACATTTGTAACAACGGTCTAGACTCTAAAGGAAAGGTGTTCTTTCAGTACGTCATGAAAAATGATATCGGATGCTTTATAATTGTTGTTGCAAGCTTTTGTTTACGATGTTTTTTATGGAACTTCTTTGTAAATAACATACATTTTTCTTCTTGATGAGAGGGAGCTATGTTGGTTTGTTGACAGGTGAAGTTAAAGTTATACATTTTTTTATTGCTTATAATTGACGTATCAAATATTGTTATTAATTATTTTAAAAGTAACTATTATAATATTCCTATAACAACGTATTACATTGGAAAACTAATACACATTTGAACAATACAGATCTAATAGTAAAAAAAACTTCATCTTCCCTTATGTTCGTAAAGGGCTAGGATTCACTCCCGGAGCACTTCTAACCAATAGGATCTTTTGTGCTTATCTTATCCTAGTGTCAACTGTCCTGAAATACTTCCAAGATATACTTCCTATCTACGCTTAGAGTCAGCACCCATACTAGTAAGAACATTTGTTCAGTGTGCTCCCCACTGGTAACACATATCAATTATCTTCATTTTATATAGCATGCTTACAACTTCCGTTGGTATCATTATTCGTAATTGTGATTCCTTTAGCAGAATGAAAAAACTCGAAATACTTTACTGTTCATTGGTAAGAATTCATCTGAAATATACAAGGCAAATTTAGAATTCAAACTTAGCAGCACACGCGCTCAGACTGTCCGTTAGTCTGAGCGCGTGTACTGACGGACGGAGGATAGAATATAAAGATCGATGTACTCGTTTCCACTTACTTCCCCTAGAAGTCTGACATTAAATGTATGATATGAGATATTTAATAAAAATAGAGCAATTAAAATTGTCTTGGGCTAACATTTACATTAGTTTGCGACTTCAAAAAAGAGGAGGTTCTAATTCGTATTTTATGTGTGAACATTTTAACTGGGTGTACCGATTTTGATTATTCTTTTTATATTCGAAAGATTATATTTTATTACATTTATAGCTGTTAGACACCCTTATATAATAATATAAAATAAAATAAACATTGCCTTTTTTTCAAGTCTTCATAAACAAAAAAATGATTTCTTAAGGTTAATTAATAAACAATGAGCTTACAAAAAATGTGTACAAGATTTCTGTTTTTCTTGCACTTCTCATACCGGCTCGCGCCACAATGCCTGCCATACAAATTCAATAAGCAGAAAGGTGTATAATTTCGTTTATATAGATAGGCCTCAGATAAAAAAACTTTTGTGTTTATGCTATAATTACCTAACTAGTGTATATATGCTATTTTAAATTCTATCTTCTTATTAAAAAGAATATTCATAATCATTATTAATAATATTCATAGATAGCTGCTATCGTTATACATATTTTTCAAATATTTATTTATATTAAAATATCTTAAATGTGTTGGAAAGACGACTTTGTTGTCATATATCCTTCTGCGACACTGCCGGCCAGTAGCTTTGCGTTTCCATCATTATTTTATCAGTTCCAATAATAATCAATATGGATGACACTGGATTCCGCTACAGTGTTTAACTGTCGATGGAACGGACGCTATTTATGGAACCGGCTTTGCAACCTCGAAGCAGACGTGATTGTAAAATAATTTGTTCAATTGTTCTTATTATAGTTTTTATGATAATTCATTTATCCTTACATTTGAAATTGGCGTTTTGTATGGAGAGAATACAATAATTATATATAGTTTTTTTTTTTTGTAAAATATATTTAATAAATCAACTCATTGCTATTAATGCACTTTTGTCTTTCTCATAGGTAGTTCATTGATCCCTTGATCACTAAAAAAACTACGGGACGAGATTTTTTCCTTGCAAGAATTTATCAAAATTCCAAAAAAATGGTAATTTGTTGGAGCAAGATCCGGGGAGTACGGCCGATGTCACAGAAATTCCAATTGACTAGAGGAGCTGCTAGTTTAGCGGCCGTCTGTTGTGCAGTGTCGTCAAGTGTTGTCCTGACACAGCAGTAGCCTAGAACCATTGATCAGTTTCGGTTGTTTAGCACTGAGTTCTTTCACCGTGGTTTGCAGTTGCTGACAAAAGATATCTGCCGTAATCGTTACGCTAGATTTTAGAAAGGTGAAGTGAATGACACTTACACTAGATCAAAAAACACCCATAAATGACTTTTCTGAGTAAATTTTCGCTTGGGGCAGGATTTGGCTAGTTTTTCAGCCATTGCGAGGATCCACCTTTCATCACTGGTAATGATCCGATTTTAAATCCCTTCATTATTGTATTGATTGAGCAATGTAAAGAAGCGAAACGAGTATTTGATGTGAGTGGTTTGATTCACTTAATTCATGTTATACCCACCTTTCAACTGTCACGATTCGTTCCAAGTGGATTAAAACAATTTTATCACCCTTGAAGCTAAGTTTGAAGTGTTTTGTGATGGATCCACAATAGCCTTTAATCTTCGTTATACCCTTGGTCACAGGCCATCCATAGGGTTTATTCTGAAGGTCAAAATTTCCAGAAGCAAAATGTTGGAACTAAAAACGTACCGTAATTTCTTTTACAACACTAGCGCCATATACATCGTTAATCCTTCGAGCTATTATTGCAGCACTGGTGCCACGGTAGAACTCGTACTCGTAAATAAAGGGAAGAGAATTAATCTGTGTAATTCTTTTAGAATATGATGTATTACAATACATATATATTCTATTATATGTTATAAAGCGATACTTCATGTTTTCCATGAGGCGATATGAACCACGTCAAGAAAAATAAATAATTGGTTGTATCCGAAACTCCAGCTAGATAGATTTATAAATTTCAATGTGGAATTCTTAATCACAAAGGAGATATTACAGATCAAATAGACCAATTTCGTACGGTTTTTCTTGTTTCTTTTGTTAAATTGTTACATTTAAAAAAATGACCAATGTCAGTATAATGGCTATCGCCTCGGAAAGCCTATTTTCCGTCGCTATTGCTAGAAATGTACAAACTGAAAAATCTTATCTTTGTACAAATTTAGGCTCAAATGTTGTGTTTCTTGAACAAAAAATTTTCATCGTCATTATTATTATTAATTAACTGAGTAAAAATTAACAAGCTAATTGTGGACGCGGAGTAAACAAATAAGCACACATAACGGATCTACATTTTTTTTGTTGAATTAGCCTGGGTACTTAAAGCAAATATTGTCTAACAATGCTGAGATCATTGAATTTAACGTCTCATCATCATAACAAATTATTCATAAAATATTACCTATTAAAATTTGTTGGTTAGTAACTGTTAACTAAACTATTTACACTTCGTACAATAAATAATACTTATTACATTAGGTACTTGTCTAATTTCGACAAAATAAATTGAAGGTGTGCCGGTTGGCTGAACTTGAAGTGTTATGCAAATGCAGGACTTGGGAACGGAACACGACACCTTGAGTGTGTTGCTGGCGAATAAGCCGTGGCAAGGGCTGATCCAGATACTGATATAAAGTCTAGGTTAACTTTGCAGCAGGTATTCATGCTTGCAATCATATCTATACTTATATTTATATCTTTAAGACTTCAGAGGATGGGCCTGTTCACTTAATCTTCATTGTTGCTACATAACTCTTTAGTTTTCTTAATCTATATAAGATCTGCAACATAATAGTAATAATACAAGCAGCTGTCTACACTATAAGAGGGAGATTGACTAATTTATCAAAACTACTTATAAATTTTTTTAAATAGAGATTAACTTTGAATTTTAGTTTAACATTAATTTGTACTTATGTGGATTAAGTTGCAAGGAAAAGCAAAATACAAGTAAGGCATGCGATGGCGTGAGATGGTCTACAAATTGTGTGTACCGTGTCTTAGAACAATGGGAGGCGCCTGAGACGGTAGCGTCACGGGTCGCCGCCTCCGGAAGGAACCGCCGTGGGAACACCATGCTCCACACCTGCGCCGCTATTACCTTATTAATAGACGTTTTAATTAGGTATGATTGTTCTTTAATCAACTTCTTACACTTAACAAAAGTATCGTCCAAAATCTTCTAAAAGAATTTCGTGTATGAATAACCTTAGTAACATTTAAGGTTAAAAAGAAAACGCACTTTCTATTCAAAATTTATTTAAATACTAAGTTACAAATAAATAACAAAATTAAACAGTGTATATTTGTTTGATCATTAATGACTTTTTGATTGCTTTGTCATCACAGATTGAGATCTAATTTTATAGCTTACTATTATACCAACTCCAGAGAATAGTGCAGCACAAAATATCACATAATTAACACCGATATATTCACTTATTACCCCCGCTAATATCGGTGTCACTACTCCGGACAATGACCTGACACTACTTGTAGCTCCTATAACCGATCCTCTATGTTCATCGTGACCTTTATTTACTATCATTTCTAAGTTAGCAACTCTACCTACAGCACTACCAACAGCTAATGGCACCACAAACAAAATATAGAAGTAAATATTAGGAGCTAGACCCATTGCTATGAATGAAAAAGTTATTGCGATGAACATGTGGAGCGTTCTTTTAGAAGCGTCAGTATCTTCTTTGTAGTAACTGTTAAAGTAACCTATGAAATAAGTGCACAATGAACCAATGCTACCTTTAAAAGATACAATGTACCCTAGATATTTTGGTGATATTTCATGTTTTGTAGTAAGAAATAAAGAGAAGTTGCTGAAGTACATGCCCATACACAATGTGACGATCAATTTGTATAAGAAAACATCCCAGTACACTCCCCAACTAATTTTTTTCAAGTCATCTATGGACTCCGTGAAACTCTTCCGATAGAATTGAATCAAAGAAGGATATACTGTAGCTGTTTTAGTTATATTTTCATTTTTAATATAGGCACTATTTGTAGAAGTATCAGGTAGAAAGTTTATCAAACCTGTGAAAAAAGAAACACAATTGTCAATATTAATGAACTCTATCCTAAACTCTCCTTAATAATGTTCTCTGGAAGAGATTGCGTAAGAGAAATAAGGTCGTCTTTTTATGTATAAGTTTTCTTGTTGCGTTGTTGTACTTTTATAATTTGTGAGTGATATAGATGTTTGTATTGTATTGTTTTTGAATGAGAATTTTCAATTGTTTTTATGATTCTCTATTTTGTATAATTTCAAGGTTTTGGTTTTCATCACACTTGATGGTAAGTGATGATAAGGCTGAGATGGAAGCTAGTTTCTCCTGTATTGCTTAATCACAGAGGAACTAAGTATCTTAAGCTTTCTTCTGAAATATAACAGTGCTATTAAAAAGTTTGAACTTGAAATTTAAATTTCAAGTTTATCGTTAAAGTCTATCTTACTCCGTTTTATAACTTCAACTGAGTATATTAACATCGTCGGGGCATTAATTGCTTTTTACATTATTATTAAATTTATTTTTATTATTATTAATTATTAAATAAAATTAAATTGATAAAATAACCTTAATCAAATTAACAAAACAAGTCGTTGGCTGTTAGGTAATTGCATAAATCTCTCGTTAACATGTTTTAAACGGAAGAACACGTCAGCTTTCAATTGAATCATAAATTGTAATCTTTTAAAAAATCCATTAATTACTTACATGCATTGAATGCGTACATTCCAGCTACCAAACAGGAGATGATCTGAAATCCAGTGTCGGGATACATTTCGACGATGTGGCCACTGGCTGCGGGCCCAAGAGCCATGCCAGTGCCCGCTAGTGTAGCCAGCTTGCCGAACATCGCCGAGCGTGCGGCTGAACCCCGCGCGTATTCCGGGGCTATTGATTTCGTTAATAGCTGTGTTTGTTTGAAGATACCTTTAAGTAAAATGATACATTTATTAAATACGATAATAGGATTTTTTCATTATTTGGTCTTGGGTAGATGTCCATCTCCATTGAGCTTGCAGGTATCCATTCAAATATATTATGATTTGACTTTTGATGGTGACAGACGAGTTTTAATCTATTCCTCTGAAATGCCCATCAATAGCTAAAGCTACCATGATATATCAGCTTAAGCAGATCAAGACCTGCTTTTTTGAACGTAATTAACTTATGAAAGTCACTATTCATACTTCGTGTGTGTCCGGAAATACATTATTTTTCTTCGGATTATAATTTGGGTCATTTCTATCACCTCTTTTTTGAAGGATCTTAGATTTTAAAGCAGTTAGAGCTTTCTGAAATTCACTATTTCGTATATAAGGGAAATTTTTAACACTTTCACAGTATGATTCTGAAAATGCATTATTCTAAAACGTGGTCTGATTGAGGAAAAGGGACAGTATCAGTCTCAATACATATTCTAAGACTCCAACCACTAGTTCAGAACTTAACAGTTCGGCATCATCGGTTTTTATAAATCTCTGGTAAAGGTATAAACTATTCTGTTGATAAAGAGTTCTGCAGTTACTTGGCTGACGCATAATTTCAAGTAACAAATAAACTTACAACTAAAAGTAAGTAGCGTCAGATAGAAATTAGCAGAATAGTATTAATTTTTTTCAACGCACAGTCATACATTTTGCATTAAATTGGTCCGACATTATTAAATTAACATTTTTACAATAATTTTATTAATGTCTTAATAGAAATTTTTAATAACAATTTTAAATCGAATTTACAACTAAAGCATTAAGTTGGGAACACTTATTTTAATTTAGTTTTTTGCCAGCATGGACCAATGGTATGTATGTATTGACAGTCAAACCTATTTAAGAATATATACAGAATTAATAATAATAATTACTCTTCCACTAAAAGTAATAAATACATTACTTATTTCCAAGTAAAACAAAATGATTTAAAGAATATAACTTACCGAGAATTGCTCGTAACAAAAAAAATATCATATAAGATGTCGTAATTCCCAATAAAAAGTATGCAACTCCGCATATTGCAGTTGTGAACAATAGAATCGGTTTCCTGCCTTTCATGTCACTGAGGCTTCCCTGCAAATTAGTTATTTATTAAGTTTTCAAAAGTGCAGAAGTTGAAATACACAAATTAACTTTGGGAAAAACATATAAACTCCTTACAATCACGGGCCCTGACATTAGTTGCGTGGCGGAGTACAAAGCAGCCATGTAACCAATAAGGAGGTGGCTGCATCCCAGGGTCTGTGCTTGAATGTGCATCTGCGGCAATATTAGACCCACGCTCAGCATGTCCTTGAAAAAGACAACAAATCTCATATTAATCTATGAAGCACATATCAAACAACTCCCAAGTTTTAACTCGTTAATGGTACTCCGTTTGACATTTTAAACTAACATAATCTTAAGCGGAATTTCCTTATCCTTGAAAAATATTATCAGTGATTCCAACTGCAATGAGGGTTTGGAGGACATACATTGCACGACACCAATTCGTGTTAAGTAATCATATTTATTTTAATATCAATAAATTTTAAAATGCTAACATTATTTAATTATGTAACTGTACATACAAGTATAAGTTCAATAACTCTTTTATAACAAGGGGTTTTGTTATTCTGGGTGTTGCAAACTCCTACGGTGACCGCTTACCATCAGGTCGATCGTAGTCTTAATTATTCAGGGGTATAACAAGATGTAACTGAAATATAAGATTATGATAACGAAGGCCTTTGATCATATTTTTATAAATATTACAATAATTGACGTATTTGAAACTTTCTTTTAAGAATAGGTAATTTATATTAGACTAGATGATCAACCTAGTAAATGTGTATAAACGTATTTAACTATCTAAAATAACATGCAATTAGTAGGTTAAATATTATAAAGAAAGTGTCAAATAATTATGAATCAACAAATTTTGTATTCATAACTTATACTATATAAATTAACATTAAATTATTTGATTTCATAAATTTTGAATATCCACTGTAGGTAGGTATTGCTTAGTTATATTATTTTTAGGAAATATTCTAAAGATAATCGTTACTACATCAGCACAGAAATAAAAATCTATAAATCTAATTCTTGTTCATTTAAACGACTTTCCAATATCATAAATATCACCTTGATATGAAATCATATTTCATTCAAGATTGTCTATTCAATAAGAGATGACAAAACTAGGTACCTGCCTATTGTTGATATTTATAAAAATACATCAAAAACTTAGCACTTAACGGAAACTCACCAAAAAGGATACAATCAATAAAGTTTTTGTAGGGGACAGCATTTTTTTAAGGATACTCGTAAAAATAAGGTACGTGCGCGTCACATAATGCTGATACGTCTGACTCTCCACGTGAGTATGATACAACTACTAGATATGATAATGATAACAGTGATAACAAAATCATAGATACGTCAACCATAGATTACGTGATTGTTTAAAAAAATAAATTTATGATAATTATCAGACACAATGGGTGTGATTCTGAAGAATATTATTTAAGCAGAAATTTGACTGAGAGACCTCCCGATCTCTCACTATAACCTACTTTTAATTGAAAAGAATTGTTGACAAATAAGAAAAAATTATAAAATATAGAATCCTTAGGTTTAATAGCACATACAATGGCGAATGGTTCAGTGCCGCTCCAAATGTAAAACATTATTAGTCCTATCTTCTAAGTGCATGAATTACATCCCGGTATCATTTTGAAAGTTATTGGTCAGTATCACGCAGGCCTATTGTGAAGTGACAGTAGCATTTCGGATAATTTCCTTATTCCCACGATGGAGAATTTTTGTTATTGTTTTAGTTCATTTTATTGGTTATATTTGGAGACGGTTGTAAAACAATTAATTTTTTTCATATTTACAGATTAATGCACAAATTCTTTTATTTTATGAATCGATTCCACTTTTATTGAATTTAACGTAATTAACTTATGAAAGTCACTATTCATACTTCGTGTGTGTCCGGAAATACATTATTTTTCTTGGGATTTAATGTATAACTTCCTATAATTTGGGTCATTTCTTATAAACGGAAACATGTCTAACTAATCTAAGAATAAACAGAGGTTAAAATGGCTGACTTTAATCATGTCATTAATTTTATATAGATGTAGGCTACTGTGAGAAAGTTCGGTTCAGGTGTAACGTGAATGACTGATTATCAATGTGTAATTTAAGATAAGTAAAAAATATCTTAATCATGATAATGACTGTCATGGAGCTTGTTAGCCTTAGCGATGTACTAGTATTCATTTATTTATATATCTGAAATACAGTAGCAAATTAATCTGTTTGTTGTTTTTAAACTCTGATTATTTTTAGATTACTTCGAAGAAATTATGCCAGCCGTTTTTATAATGAATCATCTAAATTATGTCTTTAATTCGAAATAACGATTTTCCACGAGGAAATCTTAGGAAATATTCAATTATTTGATTTATTTTAAAGCTCCTTGCTTATGAACACATTTTGTCTAAAAAGTAAAAACAAGAAAGGTATTAGTGGCCCATTGACCCTACCGGCCCCAGTTAGCGTATTACCCGGTCTGCTGCCCGCTTGGACACACTCGCCACACAATGAAGCATGCGACATTACGCTTTAATGCCTTATAGTTTTTTATTTCCCTATTAATCCTTTTTACGGTGTGACTACCCCAAATTTGGAAAAAATAGTATCACTTTCTTTCGAGAAATAACATTAAAGACTTTTTGTATGACTAAGTTTAACATATTATATTAAATTTAATTAGAAAAATCGTCATGTTAAATTTAAAAAAAATATTTTAAAGAAATAAATGTAGTTTATTTTAAGTACTAAAAATAAGTAGGTACTCATATTTATAACCAACGATAAGTGTTAGGTACATTACAATATGCAACAGATATAAAATTCACTTGTCATATAATACTGAAAGAATAATACATGTCAGTTAAATAAATAGAAAAACTTTCTAAAGTTATTTTTTGAGTCAAAAGCCATAATACCATTAAGGCGACTCCAACATAATAGAAATCACAATTAAGAACCGGCTGGGAGACTTCAGATTAGTTTAGCTAATAAAATTTAATTTGATATCGTATCGTTCTTTCGAAGCTGATAAATAGATTTATTAATTATTCTAACAGGTATATCTGAAGTCACTAAAATAACACGTGCTCTATAAAAAGTGTTTTAAAGCTTTGTAATTATGAATTATACTTTGTAATTATGTTATTTTTTATTAATTAATTATGTTCTACCTTACTTTAAGTAAAATGACAATAGTGTTGGTTTACATATAATAATTCTCAAAAGTAAGTGCAAAGAAAAAATAATGAACGCCCTAAACTAATAAATTATTAAAACGACTATAACCATTATTTATATACAGAACTCATTCTAAGGAGGCATCCTATTAGTCGATGCTAATTATACGAATTATTAATTAATACGCGTAGGTGGATTCCAGTTTCACGACTCTGACAATGTTTGTAGAATGAATAAGACGAGTATGCCAACGTTACAATAACTTAATTGTGTTCTCTGAACTGTGACCCTGATGAGTCACCCTTCCTGACCGTCTTGAAGGATTCGTGCTCCTGTGACTAACGCCAGAAAAAAGCCATTGTCCGGTTCAAAAGTAACGGCGAACACGAACTCTAGAACTTTGAACTCGGAACAATCCTTGCTATTGACGCTTACGGCAAGTTTACGAGACGTTTAAATAATTTAAAGCTGAAAGGTTTAGACTTTTATTGTTAAAGCATGCACAGAATTGGGAGACACCATTTGGAAATTGTAAACGTTGTAAATACGTTATGGAAGGCTTAATTTTACATATGTAATAAAAGTGAAGTTCTTAAGTTTTCCATAACGTATGCATAAGCAAAAAATTTGATTTAAGATTGGTTCATCATAAAAAATAGATGATGATTTGTACTTTAAGTTACTTGAAAAAATTCGAGTAGTGTGATACTCGGACCAATCTTGAGATGATCGTGTAGGAGCCGTGTGGGAACGGCATCGGCAGTCGAGCACGACTGACTAATTACAGAACACACACACTCGGTCACAGATTCATATATATACTTTTATATTCAATTTCAGCTTATTTTTCTTATAAGCCGATTTATTCCCAATATCAAATATAAGTTTATAAAATATTTAAAATCAGTATACCATTATCTTTAGATAAATCATAACGTTCATGTGCTATATTATTCTTCTCTTATAATCCGTTTTTCATATTTTAATTCTAATAAACTTGAGCAGAAATCCCTTCTTAAACATATAAAACTTTAGCTATCTCATGCACGACCCCAACTGAATTTGCGTGTGGGAAAAGCAACGAAGCAAGACCTTTTAGCCGTATAATTACTACAGGTGGTCGGTCAAAGGGCGATCCTATTATTAAGGATTGAGTTTATAATTCATGTAAGCTATAATGAGGAAACGAACCAGAAGGATGGGACAGAACTTCTTTATTGTCCAGGCAGATTTGAATAGAGCAAAGCTAATGGGAGATTCTAGATGAAGTGTTGTAATTAAGCTGTTATATGGCAGTTCTTATAAACGTTGGTTTATACCCAATTATTTGCTGATTTTTCTATAGTTACAGATGTCGTTTTCAACGACACTTTTCTTCTGTAGTACTGTTGATGTGCAAAAGTCAATACACTTTAGTCAGCTCGTAACTGTTACCTATCAAATAAAAAGCCATGAGTTGTCAACGTAATCACTTCTACTTTTATAATTGATGTATAATGAAGTCAAGTTACTGGAAGGTATGTCTTTTCCTACGTATCTAGGTTTAGACACTTTTCTAGGAAATTGATCAAAATTTTTAATATCCATTCATTTCATATTACGAAAAACCTACGAGTAAAAATCAGGAATATTACGTCTCGATTGTGGGATAAGTGTGGGAGCGCGGTCAGATCTCACTTCTCGTTATTCATAAATCTATTTTCAATATTGTGGTTGAGAAGGGCGATAAGTGATATACAATCACTGAAGTGGACTTAAAAATAAAATAAGTTCATTTAAAATAGTTTACACTTATATCTGAATATTTCATTTTGATATAAGATGAAATTATTAAAATTAAATGTACGTTCAATCTTTATTTCTCATTATTCTATTTACTTAATTTTAATTATAATGCTTTTAAAAGATATTGCCCATCGCCTACAAGCTGTTTAATCTACTTTGCAACCCACTCTCATTCACCCACACCACAGTCAAGTTGGACCATTTTACCAAATCCATCTAATTCGCTTTTTTGTCTGTTTTATCCGCGTTACGTCACCTATTTCAATTGTCTCTTATATGGATCTCAGCATTTATAACACTGATTCCAGTTTCCTAAGAAACGATATATAGCTTGTTCGGTTCCCGTGTCTTGTCCGCAGCGCTTGCGCGCGCGCATCCAAGCGGGTTGTGAGCGTCGTCGCGATCGCCGTGAGAATGTCGCGGTTCATGACTCCACAAGTAATAATAAAATACTTATATGACAAAAAATAAACATTTTTTTGTCCAAGAGGAATATTAATTTTATATAATAAAATCTGACCAATTTTAATGTAATGCAAATAAGGTTTTGTATAATTCGATAAGCTAAACTTAAATTTTTGATTCTTTATATATACAATTTTACAAGTAGGCTGATTCAATAATATTACAAATTTTAACTAAGTAAATGATTCTGTTCTTTTCAATGCTGATGTATAATTATTGTATATAATTTACACGAACTTAAATGAAAAAAAATGTTTTTTTGATTCATCAATGTCATGAAAACCAGCCAGATACAAATAGTACAGCCAAAGATATCCTATTACAAGTTTATACATACTATATTTCAACCTAATATTTCAATATGTAATTTATTTCGACCAATACATTATTATTAACTTTAATTACAACTCAAGCCTTTTCAAAATTTATATTTAGGTAGATGTAGAGTATATAACTGCTTTTTTAGTGTTTGCCAATAACGACATTTTTTCCTATTTCGAAATACTTCAAAAGTATGATTAAATTTTATGATTTCAAGAGATCTTCACAATCATATTGGTTGTTTATTTTATAAGCATTCCTTCACGCCTAATTTCTAATCAGTGCGACCGTTTTTTATTACCTATCAGTATCACTGTACTTACTTATTAAGACTTAGATTGCGTCTGTGGCACAGACACGTTTTTGTGTTGATCCCTCGCTGTATGAATGAACTTTATATCAACTTTATACAAGACCAAATTTTTCTCCTTATTCATTAATATGAATAAGTTTTGTTTGTGCTTGAATTGAATTTCAATTTATATAATTATAAATTGGAAATTCAATTCAAGCACAAACAAAAAAAATTGTCATTTTCACAAAATATATAATGTTGGCATGTATGAAGATAACTTATTATGAAACTTATTTGAGATAATATTAAGTTTAAAAAAGTTCCGTAGATATGTCATATGCACTAGTATTAAAAAACAAGAAAAATATGACACTGAAATATAATCATATCGCAATTTTGTGTACCTTGTAAATCAAGGAAAACCAAGTTTCAAAAAACATGTTTGTTTCTAAAGCAAGTAGCTTACTATTATCTGATTCCATGATTGTATTAAGTAAACATATTCTTATCTGTATATGGCATATTGATCGACTATTTATTCAATCTTTTCACAATTCATCTTATCACTGTTTGCAAATAGTCATATTTCCATTTATGTGACTCAACGTAAATATTTCGTAGGTGAACACAGATAGTTAGATAGTTAGTTTTTTTTTTAAATCGTAACATTATTTGCTTTATACAGATTTATTATCATATTTATATTTATAGTTATTAGCTTAGTTATTTCAGGCAATTATTTGTTCTCGAGTTGTGAATGTTTTATGTTTATTCTTTTATATATTTCTCCGTTATTTAGTTTCCATAACAAAGGTGTGTGTAAGAAATATCATTTTATTTTTATATTATAATACAATATCAAACATACACTCTATAGTTTATGTTGGACCAAATCACATAGCAAAATAAAAGTAAATAATTTTTTCCCAGTTAAATATGAATAATTAACAATACAATATGTATAAAATTTTCGTATGAATAAAGATATAAAAGGTAAAAAATTTAAACATATTACTTTTATAGAAAATAAAAGCGATTTATTAAAAAAACCGGGAAAACTACTTACTTACTGGGAAAACTAACCGTGTTTACGAATAATATAGAAATTTGAAAACAGTGTCATATACTCATATACCACACCCAAACCAGTAACCAGTCGGAGATTTGGAGAAACCTTGTTCTAAGGCCCGCTTTGATAGAGCATCACATATGTAAATGGCCTACAGAATGTAAATATCGCTTACTGGTTTATCAAGTGTGCGGCCGATAAATAAAATGAGGGTCAAGTTTCTGAACGCATAAAGAAAAAATACAAAGTTTTATTGTTCACGGTTTCCTTGAGTATTTTTTTGTGATAGAATCTTAGTTTACGTTATTTCGCTAAATTCTTTTGTTTAATAAATTCGTTGCATTTTTTGCAATTGATTCGTACGGGTGAAACTTAGTTTAAAGACTTATTTTAAAGAGAAAATACTTAAATAAATGTTAAAAAATTCTCGGTTTGACCGTTGTCTATACGTCCATATTTAAACATATTCAAATTTAATTGCAGGGAAGTTTCACATACATTTTAGATAAGTAAATACGAAAATTGCAAGTCAAATCGGGGCTACCGTCGACAAGCGGAATTTACCTCAAAATACAGCCAAAGTTAAATGGCTCAAAGAAATGAATATATTAAGTGTATCTCTTGCGGTATTTTTTTAAAATGCAAAACAATGTAAATATCTAGCTTAAACCAAGGAGTTGAGTGTTGTGTCCAATCATTCAAATATTATATCTTTCGAAAAAAATATTGATAACTACAACGCGTTAGTTACTGGTTACAATGATTTATTTTATTACATCTTTCATTTTAACAACACGCAGTTATTTCTTGTTTAGCAAGAAAAGAAAACTTATTAGTTCGTCTACGTGTTACAGGAATTTTATTAATGGATAATAGCGCGAAGAACCGAAGTTATTAGTATATCTATTACAAAGGTATGGTTACTATAATAGGAGAAAGACCTAGTGAAGTTTTATTCATACGGGGACTTAAAATCATACTACCACACCTACTATTCAAGAAAAAAATAACAGGAACTTTGTTTGCAAGTCTTCTAGTGAAAACTTTAAATCATTGGACTAAGCTGTGGTTGGCGGAGTATTAGAACGGAGTAATAATAATAAAATATTTAGAGCGAAGTGTACCTTTAAGTTATGAAAATTACAAAATAATCGAAACTGTTTAACAATATTTAGGAACAAGTTACTGGAGGGTCATTGAACTATGAGTTTATATTTCCATATGTGCTAAAAGGAAAAAGTTATATTATAGAAGTGAGGTATATTTATGAAACTTCTCTAGGTTATTTACTAAACAATACATGAAATTGTCTGGTAATATTAGCGATGTTGTGGGAACGGTTGTGTTTGCAGCACCCGCATCGGTCGAAAGTTTACTAATCTGAGATATAGTCGACTGGAAACAATGAGACCACTGACACGTGATGTTGTTCTAGAGCAAGGAATATGTGGTGTGGGTAATTCTGCAATAATGAAATTGTGGTTTATTTTTTAGTTGTTTTTTTATCGGTAACATTACCATATATATTGCGTATAAAATAGATATTAAGGATAGAAAAAGCCCTGCGTCTGCAGTAGTTTACTTTCTATTAAGATGGTTATTGCAAAATTATGTATATCGATATGTTATATCTTCTTATAACTGTGACGCACACATACCCACAGTCACACAATCACATTTATCGTATTCCATATTGGAAGTTGACTAATTGTATTCTATATTTGAATGTGATCGTGTAAGATAATATTACATACATTCAAGATTTAAATATTAGATGATATAAATATTATCATTATAAAAAAAATGAATAAAGAGAATATATTACGTATAGTGTAAATACACGGTGAAGACGACGCCAGCTATGTTTGTGAAGGCAATAACGCTTCAACAATTCATGGATTACGCGGCAAAAATGTGACAGGCGAGTTGTGATTAAATACGATAATTAATTTTATATTCTATTGCATAAAAATGCAAATTTACGCTTATTTGCATTATCTACCAGTAGCTTATATCTCTAATAGAGGTGTGCAACAATCAAATACGTATCTAGTACATGTTTGTAAAATATTATAGATACATAATATACGTGATAAAATAAATATAATAATGTAGAAATATGTACTTCTACATTATTATATTTATTTTATCACTTTCAAATTTATTTATAGTTGCTTTACTATATCTAAATACGCAGATTTAAACAAGTCGTTTGAATGAATGTTGTTAAAAGGTTCCTACAACCAATAAGCCAAATAATTTTTTTGTTGTTTATTTTAAATTATAGTAATGTAATTCTTCTAGGGCAAATTTTCCTATTGTGTTTAATTGCATACAGCTATTAAAGTTATGATTAAAGTAGTCACGTAAATTATTGAGTTTTTTAAGTGTGCATAAACATTGCAAAAAGTAGGTGCCTATATTGTGCTCAAGTCCTGCTATATTTGGAAGTCTTCTAACGGTGTAAGGCTTTACGAGTAAAGTTAGCACTTCCTTTTAGTACAAAACTCGTTTAGTTTACTACGTCTTACTATAAAGTCAACAGCACGTCATTTCTAAAATTCAAAGTAAAACATTCTTTAATACAATAGTATTCGGTTCAAAATGCGCTAAGATTCTCGTAAGAGCTTCCAAAAAGCTTTTTGTGTACAAGTGATAGACATATCTGACAGAATAGAAAGGAAGATAACCGGTTCGAATGTTGTAGACGAAGTTATCTTGCGTCAGCTCGTATAAAATTATACTCCTGAGAAGATGTAGGTATTTTTATTTTTAGTAAAAAATTCATTTATATTTTTTATATATGTATACAGGCGAAGTTATAATCTCATTTATAGAGGATTGAATTTTTTGATTACCTACGTTTAATATTATATTTATTTGTTAAAGACGTTTTACGTGGAAAGTATAACTTTTATTTATTTGTATGAGAAATATATTAAAGTTTTATTTCTTTCAAATTTAAAAAATAATCACTGTTTTAGTATACTTTGAGTTTTTTTTTGTACAAAATTTCAAAATAGGTATCAAGAATTATACTATCCAATGATATCCAATGATAGTATAATACTAACTGTTGTAGCAATCTAACAGTTATCAATAAAATTGGTATCATTATGTATTAAATTAGAAAGCATCATAGAATAACATTTAGTCAAATAATTAGGTTTTTATTATTGATTACTGTTGATATAATAATAATATTAAACCATATCGTTTCTAATACAAAAACTTATATATATCTTTGAAAAATTTGCAAGTATTTTAGCAGAAACTTGCCGTTGAAAGGTCTTTTATTGTTCTAAATATGAGTATATAGGTATATGAGAAAAAGATAGGTATCAAAACGAATCAAGCCTCGTGTAAACTGTGTTTAATGAAGAATGAAACAGCCTTGGCTCTTCATAAATATACATGTGTAAAAGGAATATGATAAATTACCCGATATAGTAGAGGCAATTAACACATTGCTTTAATTACACACTTGGTCAGTCGTTGCCTAACATATTCACGTCTCAGCATCTCGGACCATATTTTTTAGGTGCTTGTTTAGATTATGTATAGGGCTGTCAATGACTTCATAGTACTCATATTTATTTGTATCAAAAATCGTATACTTTTTTTATAAAAGTTTTACATCAATGTTATTTTTTTTAGTTAATTGCAATATTACTTTACTACAACGAGTAAATTATTCTATAAAATTAGGATTTGTCTTGAATCGAAGTTTACCTTGCGTCTTCTTAACAAAAAACACATATTGTATTTGGTTTATGGCTACTTTACAAATTATATAACTGAGTTTTTGGGCTTTTAAAAAAATCTGTAAAAAATCTAATATTTCAATATTATTTCAACAAAGTATAGTGTTTCGAGCGCTCTGGTTTTGATTAAAAAAACAAACGCAATTTTGACATGGTTGGTCTCCTTTTTTTTATCTCGAGCTTTTCATTCCTTTGGAAGGCATTTAGGCGTTGAGCTGATGGTCCCGGTTGTTTTTCAATAGCTTTCATACTAAATATAGCCAAGTGAGCCAGTTTGGTGAGGTTGTGTCTCATGTGTTTCTTACATGTAAGGGAGTCCTGTACCCAGCAGTGTGATTTAGATGATTAATAGGATAGGCTGTTGATGATGAACAATATTAAGGTTTTTGATCCAAAATTTCAAATTTAGTAAATTGTATAACATAGATATCAATTGAACCTAAGCATCACTAGCGTCGGCGCGTACGGATGAGGTCTTCTTACTAGTAGAATGGGTGACAGTGACAGCTCTTGTGTGGAAATCAACCGCGTGTGGTGCTCTTAGTTATATTTTATGTTCTTAATTTAATAAAATAAAGAGTTCTGAATTTAAAAATCTTTTTTATTAGGTACTAATATTATTGTCGTATTTATTATAATTTTCAATTTTATATTACTATAATGCTCAAGTAAGAAACCTAGAAATTTTAGTTCGTAGACACTGGCGGATACCAACTGTGAATTTATCATCACCATTGACCTACGCCTACTGTTAGGCCTTCCTACATAGGGGAAACACATGAGGAGTTAAGTGTGACTAACGTTTAATTACTACCCTAAATTTTCTAAACTGAATCCAGAAATGATTTGGTTACCCGACCTGCATTTAATAATGTATTAATAATTAGTATATTTATGTGTCAACCCTAGATTCCATCATTTCTGCATTCTTTGTTCCAAGGAATTCAAGTCATAACATAACTCAGCAGGCAATTGTGTAAATTCTGTATGGCTTCTTGATGTTATGACTCACTTTGAGAGGTGTTTAAATACCACTAAACATGTCACGTAACTTATTACCTCGACACTAATGATGAATTGCAATTAATACTGAGAATAGTTTTGATTTTGTTATCGCTTTAATCCATATACTTTTGTTGGTTTCTGGATTAATAATGGTTAATAAAGTTATGCAAGCAAAAAGTACTAGCGAGTGCTTTTTGGGAATCAACTCTCATTTCTAAATTTTATTTTCATTTGACCATTGATTATAACTTAGATTTTTTTATAAATATCTGGGCATTCATTTCCTTGAAATAAAAAGTATCTCAGTCTATGTCCATTTAAGGCTAAATCTAATACATATGAATATAGACAGATTATCTTATCAGTTTTTTAATTATAAGATTATATAATAATAACCCTATTGAAGTAAACATAATCTACGGTTTCTATTTCTATTTCGTCGTTTCTCGCCTAACAAGACGGGTCTATAATTGGGTCTCGGCCGCTCAATTACTTAGGAATGAAAATAAGTATTACCACAGACCAGTTGGTCTACTCGCTGGTTTTGTTTGAGTTTAACAAGCTTCGGGATGAAAGTTTTTGACATGAAATTACTTGAGAGTTCAATCTGATTAGTAAACTTTACGATTATAGTTTTCGAAACAGCGTAGAGTTGGTACTTTTTTATTTTCAAACTGTAAAAATTGTTCTTTTTTGGGGAGAAAAATGGAGAATTTAAGTTCGACGTATCGCTGGAACTATGGGGTCATGTTATCTTGAATTCCAATGAAAAGTTGATAATCCCAAGTCAACTTTAAGTTGACAAAGATTCTAACGTATGAGCAAGTACAAAACTATAATAACAATCATGTTGTGTCACAAGACTAACATTGTCTCTAGTAGATAGGTATGGAACTATTTTTATTTTCCAACAATATTATACTAACATAAATTAAAATTCCAAACTGACCAAGTCATAGGTTTTATTTACATATGAAACAGATATATTTTACTACCACCTAACTTATTTTGTATACATTCTTAAGTCATAACATTATATAGGTAGTATCATTATAGGATTGCTCCAGATGTAGAAATAGTCTGATTTATTTTTATTATGGAACGACTATAAAATAATTTATACCTTAATACGAAAAGCCTGAGTTATTTATTAATATAATACACATTGCTATTTCAGTGGAGACTCATATAAGGCAACAAATATGATTTGGAATACAAATTTATTTAGTTAAATTATGAATAAGGCGTTATAAATATCTATGAAATCATCTTATGATTTCATAGATAAGCCGACGGAGAAATAGTTGAAAATATTTTTCTTATATAAACTTATTTATACATGCCACGCAAGTTACGTAATTTTCTAGTTAGTTACATTGTTATTGTTCTAATGTGGTATAACATTATACTGTTATGGAGGTATAGTAAGCTGGCAGTGGTCCGCACGTGCGCTTAGACAAAAGGCACACGACACCGAAGTGGCAGTTTTCAAAGGTACGGCTCGTAGCGACTGTTGCGACACAGCCCAACACTTGTTCATTATTGTTGAGATTAAGATGAAATTCAATAAAATATACCTTAACCAATTGGATACTTTACTTTAGATATATTTTTTTATTGTCTGTCTTATTACAAAGTAATTTACACCTAATCTTAAAACAAATATTTCATTCCATTGTATAACAAATCTCAAAATGTTTATTCTAAGGTTTAAGTCCTTTTTTAACAAGAGCTATTAGTTTCCACATTATCTATGCTTAACCACATATAATCTATAAGCTGAACGGTGATATCTGCAAGACTATACAAAAATCGTGCCCGCGACTGCGTTTTTGTGATTGTCGAAACATAATAGCATGTCGTACGTAGCTGGGCAGGCCACATGATTTTATTTGTATATATAGAATAGAATACAATAGAATATATCTTTATTGTACATCAGCCATCATATATTTGGTTATGGAATAATATCATATTTATAATAACACCTTCGCTGAAAATGCATTATAAAAAAGGTTATTGTGAATCAAATTATACAAATATCAAAAAGAAATGTCAAATGCTTTCGCCGACTTTTTTTAGAACTTGTAAAGGGAAACAATTCTAGCATACATGATTTTTGCGGAACTTTAACCGTTTACATAGCGCACACAACGAAAGTTCTGAAAATATATTTTTTCCCGTTTTTATAACATTTTTCATTGATTATCAGCTCCTATTGGTCAAAGCGTGCTTTCATATAGCCTTCCTCGATAAATGGACTATGTATGGAACATAACGTAGGGTCCTAACCACTAGACGATTACGGTCGACGTGCTCCGGGAGTAATAATCCTGGCCCTTCATCAAGATAAGATGTATGGAACACAAAAGAATCAATTAGAACTAGTTCAATTAGTTCCTGAGATTAGGGCGTTCAACCAAATAAACAAATACTTTAATTTAATAATATGAGTATAATAGATTCTAATTAAGTATTTATTTTGATTTACAACTTACCACTTACGCCATCTATGAGAATTCGGAGAAGCGGTGGACAAAATGACTTAAAATTAGCACATGTCAATTCAATCAATTTCTTTTTGTAATTATTCAAAAACTTTTGTAATTATTAAATAGTAATTACAATTGATTTTATATTGTTCACTTTTTGCTCAATAATATGTTTCAGATCATACTAAATTTATAAACAATTTTGATTTTTTTGTAAAAATATTTTCTTTTAATTTTTGTAATACATATTCTTTAATAAAATTTTAAGTAATAAAGTAAGGCATTAATGCATCCGAGAGCAAATTACTCCAGAAACCCGAGTAGTCTACAGCCACGACCCGTGCACGTTGCGGTTACTGGGCCACATGCCATAGGACCACGGGGTTTAAATGTACTCGTTACACGATGTCATATAAGAATAATAAGAATAATTACATTGTAATGATTTGCAGACCTACAAAATTATGCTACAAAAAGTTGAAACGAAATATAATAATGAAATTGGCTACACATTATTGGTAAAAAGTACATGAATACATATTACGCTTGTTTACTAGATTGTACATTTTAGAAAGAGAGGTCGAACAAGTCAAATTTTATTTGCGATATGTAATCTTATGTTCTCTTCTATAATTTTTCCTTTAACGCATTGTAATATTTATACAAAAGTGATTAGATTTCCCATCGTCAACGATTGTCATGTATATAACTTCAAAGAGAGCTTTTGTCCTTTTCCTCAAATTTTATATAAAATATTATCGCTAATCCTTTTTTGTTTATCTTATTGATATTTCAAATAATAATTTTATAAGAATCGCAAGGTACTTTATACAGCTCTATATCAATTCTACCGGCTATCCGCCGATCATCCGCCTGCTCCCGTGCAGTCCAACTTTTTTTACTGGAACACCTGCTCAAAGGTAGAAAAAATACATACAAGTAGTAAGATTACCGCTTTTGAATTCGTGAGGGATTCGTATTTATTTTTATCATGAACAATTTTTGTTTGGACGTTTGGAAGTTTTGGAAAATCATAGCTTTTTTATGTATCAAAATAAAAACCTTTTTGTTATAAGCCAAAATTAATTATGTCTTTAGATATTTCTTAATATTTTTCAATATTTTTTTTTATTTAGATGTATCATTCTAAATCAATGACGGGATAAATATATTACATTGTTTGTATAAATGAAGCTCATTAAACCCAACTATGATTACGAATATGACATTTACATGCGATAAATACGATTAACACGTACAATTATCATCATCGGGCCAAGAATAATAATACAAACACTGCGGTTTCATAAAGTAATTTACCCTCTCCTCTCCTCTACGTCCTACGTGTTCCGAAGTAAACAAAATGGCCGACGAAGGCTCTTTGGCCCTTCGAAGCGGAGTTTCGCTTGATAGTCGCTTGCGGCGCTAGTATCTGTGGTTCTTATTTAGAACTTATGGTCAGTAAACGGCGTGGCGCTTGCGTCGCTTCTCAAAGAGAGTACGCACACTCCCACGTACGGGCTTACTGTAAACACAAGTCAATAGTGCGCGCGCGCAGACTAACTTTTGAACATGATTCTGATATCGAAACAATGAAAGTTTATGTGACTGTGCTTCTATGTACTGTGTTAAGCATTTTGCTTTGAAGTGTTTACGGATTACGAACTGGAAATGACGAAAACAAAAGTGACCAGGAATAGTGCACTCTACCACAGCGCTAAGGTGAGCCTAAACACCAATAAACTTAGTTTGTATTACTTTTTTAATGTTATTATTTTTAAATAGAAGGAGATTTGTATTCCAAAGTAAGTAAAAAAGCAACCACCGTGTTATTTATGTTAATTATCGGCGAAATTTTTACATTGTAAACAGTGCATTTCACTTTGCTGAATAAGTAAAAGGCTTGTTTTAAATTTGGCACATATGGTCTGGCTTTTAATTTTTATTTCATTTATTAATGGAGATAAAGCAATATTTCTTTTGTTTTTAAGAATCAAGTTTTCTATGATTTCTGAAATGCATTGGGCTGACCCTAAGATAAATCTTGGGTGGTTAAAAAGATACGATCAAATTACTTTTTCAGGTTTTCGTGTTCCACGCGCGGTAACTTGACCGGTTCCCGGCGTGATTCTCGATCCCTCCTCCCGCTCCCGCTCCTCCACAGCTATCCTCACTTTAATTTAAAATAAACGACTTTTCTCACAGTATATTCAACCTTTTTAGACAAACTTAATTTTGCAACGAAGCATCAAATTTTGTTATTTTTTTAACGCAGACGTTACAATTAAAAGTTAGACTTTGTTGATAAGGAAAAAATACTCACCCCTGAATAACGAGCTCTAAATCATTTTTAAAAACTTCTGAACATGAGCCAGTAGTATTGTAATAGACAAATTAGACTCCAGATTCAAACACAATTACCGGTGACATAATAGGAAAGGAAATCATTACTAGTACAAACATTTTTATCTGCATTCAGCGTATACTACACTATCCGAGAGCAAAAGACATCAACGCACGCGTAAGAAGGAGCAAGCAACAAAACTAGCCTGTTGTGAAAGTGAGATAGATATAATGTCGTGTATAGTATTTTTGTTTATGTCAGCAGTATACATAATTAGGCGCTTGATTTTTGTATAGAACAGGTAGTCGCTACACGGATGGACGGTCCCCCTTATTACGAAGGGATGGTTCAATTCTTATAGTACTTTTTGACAGTGCACATGTAAAATTTAAGGTGCGTTTGAACTTGGGGTCGTTTCGGGCGGTGAGTGCTAATGATGCATGAATGGAACGATTCCTTTACTCTAGCGTAATAAGAATAACGATCTAATTCGTGATCGCGTTTGAGGAAATCATTAAATGTTTTCCGAAAACGTTCTAGGATTGATATCATTAAATAACGCTTAAAAATATCTCACGCGATGGGTAGTTGTGTTCGGAATTGGATCAACAACATATTAAATTTTTTGCTCTTTGCTTTATAGGTGTAACAACGATATCAATTACGGCAAATAACGAGTTATTCATCGGTTTAAAAACAATAAAACTTAGCTTTCTGCGTTATAAAAATAACTGGTAAATGTTTTAGACAATTGAATATGAAAAATCCCTTAAAATTGTTGATGCTGTGAAACTCTTCTTTTGCTTGACGTTACTTTTTTTTGTATTCTAATAATTAAGCTTTATAAGCTAAACAAAAATCCAATCCAGTGTTAACTAATATAACTTTAACTAATATAACTCTTTTTAACTTAATTTCGGTGTAACGTGTTTTTATGAATTAGCTTGTTAAAAGCAACAAATATCTCATTTTCTTTTGATACCTAACACCGATTTACGATATTAAAACTTTGTATTATATGTTAATATACAGTTCTCAATCTGTTCTTTCACCTCGGTGGACCGTAATATATTTATAATGAGAATAGACACTGATTATATTAGACAGCGCAAAAAAATTGACAGAGATATAGACTTCGGAGAAGCAGCCAAGCCGGTTCTTAAGGCGGTCGACCGCTTGCACGAGACCCGAATCGATACAGCCTCTTTTGATGTGATTTTTAACTAGATTTCTACGTTAACTTCATTATTTTTTATTATTTAAATATATAAAAGTACAGAAATAAAAGTTTTTATTGGTTATTACTTCCATATTCTTCTTCCATTTACAGCTCGAAATTTTCTTCCTCGCTTTGTTAATTAAAATCTAAACATAGATATCGTTAATTAATATTCAAACTAACTTATATATTTATAAGTAAGTGTTTTGTATGTACAATTTCCACATATAATGATTCTTCACATTTCGACTTTAAGTATAGTATTTTTTACGAACAAGCGAGAAATTAATTGTGGGTGTTGTGTTTCATAATACATGTGAAAAATTCACGGTAGTTTGGGTTAAAACTTCACCGAAGTCATTCTCAGAAAGGTGCAATACACACTGTGATTTCGTTCGCGGATTTGTATAAACCTTTGTTACTCATGCCGTATTACACGTTCAGAATAAAAAAATTGTGTGAGAATAAGAATCTTATTTCATTTAGCAGGCAATTTGATTACTTATAATTCCATAAACAATAACTGAACTAGGGAAGAGTAATCCTAAGCACAGGGCCCATCTACCAATCAGCAAAAATAATAATTAACCTGTTTATAATTAAATTATCAACTATCTTTTTTACTATAAAACCCTATAGATCTATAGACCCTATCTATAACCACCATTGCGTTTGTTAATGTTGTGTTTGTATTCAATAAATATAGAAAAAATTAGGTAAATTGCCTTGTATAGAATTACCCCGGGGTTGATAGTACCTCACTCTCTCTTAATCCTGAAGATCAAATGAAGCAAGCAAACCGAATCTAAAATTAATATATACACTAGTACATGGCGCGTAATAAATAGTACAGATTTTAGTAATTCTTCAATTTGATAACATTATGTTCAGGATCAAAATTCCAAGAACATTTTACGTTTTTTATTGTTGAATACCTTAAAAAACAGGTCAGCAAAAGTAACCGCTGAATGTGAATTGCTGGTTGAAACAAAGCAACACGCACATTAAATATCCCTTAAACAGTCAAACGTTGGCTTCGCGCTGTATAAGTAAAAACACATAACATATAATTTTGCTCCGTTATGAACAAAGTTACAACATACATTTTAAATGTATAATATATATCTGTGCGTAATTGTACTACTACTTGATAATTTAACACTTTTCTACGTTAAACAAATTATTAAATATTTAAATAAGAAAATATAAAAGTTTTCAATGAAATTCATTTCCAATAACAAAACATCGAAAATGATTTTTTTATTTATTACATTGCTGTAAAAAAAGTAATATATTTCGAATTATTCTATTGTTAGATATTCATACATCAATATTGTCTTCACCAATTATGCAAGACTATTAATTTTGAACTAAGTGTTGATTAACCAGGCAAAACACAATTTCAAGGGTGCCTGACGATGCCTCTATTATTATTAAGTACAGTGACTTCTACGGGACACTATTCCGTTGTGCGGAAATGTGGAAACTTATTGTTACTATGTTGAGATTGCTTGACTGAATTGATAGATCTAGTTTATTTTTCAGTCTTTTGTTTCTTATTATAATTTTGTTTGCAAGGAAGTCTTTACGAATGACTTTGAGTGGAAGTAGAGTATCTTATGATTTGAAACTTTATTTCACAATAATATTTACATTATTCGATATAAAAATTATACAGAAAATATATCACAGATAGCGGTACACCAGCAGATTAGCTCCGTTATATAGAATTTTAAATTTAAATCAATAAGATTTTTAGATTTTATCTTGAATAAATATCGCAATAATAACGTATAACATAGAACTTTGAATGCATCGCCCCTATAAACGTATAAATTAAAAAAAGGAGGTGCGTGCGTTTCCGCGGGGGAAGTGCTCACTATATTCCGATTCAAATTCATTTCCTGACGGGCCGGCCCCTCTCGAATTAGCACTACACGTTTATATCGATGAATTTGTGAATAGACAGTTAAAAGAAAAGCATTAGTTAACTTTTAGTTAGAATAAGAATAATTAAATATATTCCTGTTAAGTATTTTCAAGACACTAGATTGCTAAATAGACATTTGTTTAAAAAACTATAAATTATATAAAAAAGTTATAAACTAATTATCTTTACCCTTGTTGTACCACGTGGATAAAATTGACATGTAATACACGGGGTTTTCTACACTCCACATTATCTAAGTGGGGAGTGCGTTATTGTAATTGTATGTTTATTTTAGAAATAAAAAGTAGTTTTAATCTACTTTTTGGTGATATTAAAAGGAAACCCATTCTTAATATAAAAATATATATAAATAATAATTAATTTATATTAATTATTTTTATATTAATCTATTAAGACGAAGAAAACAAATCTCTCGAAGAAGAAATAAAAAAAAAGGATAATAGAATTATGTATAAATAGGGATCACAAAAATCCTTTTAAAGACAGTTATTGCGAGATCCTGTTTGGGCAAAAATAACATATTCAATTGACGACTTTGCACTACCCACGTGGATTTTGTAGGCTTTGACATATTTTAAAATGATCTGCTGTGACATCGCGACAACGTTACCATTGTCGTCAAGTTAATTAGTAAGGTCACAGCGCTACTCCAGCTACGTAAAGGTTTTGGAGTAACAGAGTGAATAATGAAGTGTTTACAGCATTTTTGTTTTGATGGAGTCTAATTAGCTCTGTAAATATCAATGAATATCTAAAGTGACTTCTCTTATTTAGCATAAATAGAGTAGCGTGAAATTTATTAAGTCAATTTAAACTTTTTCCATGTTTCTTGAAAAAAAACACCTCGCACAGCACGGCACGATACCCTTTTTGTGCACACGAAAAACAATCGTAAACAGATTACGCGATTAAGGTTAGTTTAAATCGTGCGAGTTGCTGCTTTCCCACGCAGAGCACTCGCCGTCAAATCGTGGTTTTTACTCTATAATAAATTCAATATGTTGGACGCATCACTGCGCTCCCTACAAAAACGTGTGGAAATTGACCTCCCATATTTGAATCCATTGTGTTATGTAAGAAATCGCTCATGAGTGCTAAGATGATAATTGAATAGTATATCGCCTTTATTTGTGGTATTTAAGACGCATTACTTAACAGGGTGTTTCGCAGTTCCCCTTACTCAGGACTTAGGCACATTGACATATTAGTTTTTTATGTTGAGTTTTAATAATTTTACTCAGTACTACTTTATATTACATTTACGCATTCAATTGAGTTTGAGTTGAAACTGACACAGAATAAAGTACACAAAACCTTATACGGTGATCTCACAATCTAGTAATGATTGTACAATAGACTTTTATTTCTCACAATATCGGAATTAAAGAACCCATTAAATAAAACATCAGAACGAATTCATGGATTTTGAAGGGAGATTTGATTGAAGTGTCTTTATACTGACCATTCTTCTCAAAGAGTTCGTTACTGACCTCGATTTGCCTATAAGTGTTAAATGCTATGCAACATTTTTATGCTTATAAATGAGGTGAGTTTTTTACTTATTAATATAAAATCTTAATTAGGATCTCAACTGTTGCAAGCTAGCTGCCGTTGGCGGGTCACACATGACTGATATAGGTATGGTTGACAAATTATTTAATGATCTATTATGCTTTCTGTTTTCTTCTACACGAAAAGATAATCCTAATCCAAATTAAAAATCCAAAAGAGTAAATTACACGTCTTTTTTCTGTGTAACTCGATAGAGGATAGACAGACTGTGTTTACGGCTGGCGCCGTGGATAACGGGATCCACGCAGGCTACGAGTTCAAAGGTACAACTACTTGTAGCAAAGTATAAGTATTGCGTATATATGTGAATATGACAGCACATGACAAATTATATTGAAATCAATAATAAGCGTCATTAATGCAATAGTTATAATTTCATATGCAGCTTACTTTGTTACTAAACTACGATGGAATATGCTAAAATCCCTTAGCATCTGCTACTAGCAGAAACTTACCCTAGAGATATAGTCTTTGATATGGTAGATAAAATCGATATGGTAAATAAGATTCTCTTTAATCTTATTCAATAAAGTCGTTGATAAAAGGAAACTTTCGCAGGATAAAACAAAACACTATATGCACAAGCAGACAAGAGAAATATTAAGTAAGTTTTTTTCTTAATATAAGTTGATTGCGTAAAAGACAGCGTCAGTTTACCTGCCGGTTTTTATTATCTTATCGCAGAATAAGAAGAAAGGCGTGTTTACTTATTTCGTCCCATTTCCAGCTATATCGCCCGACGACCCGGCACCTTCTCCATTAGCATGTTGCATTGTAGTCACGAGCCAACAACTAATGTACACATCACCTTATTTAATATCAATTATCATCAAGGTAAACTTGGCCATATAGATCATTTTACACCAATGCTTCTTCCCTTTATTCGAATACAACGAAATGTGGCCTGTTTCTGTTTATATATAGATATAAGGTACTTCATTGAACAAACAGCTTATTGTTGTGATTTAAAGGTAAAAACTAATAACTAAGCACATAATTAATATCTTAGTTTGTAAAATTTGTGGTTCAATTTCTGTTTATCTTGGTAACTTAAAATTAAAACATAATAACTAAAGCTTTTAAAAACATAACCATTTGTTAATAACAGCCAACATTTGGTATAAAATTTAATCCGATTAGTGTAAAGTAAAAAATAACAGCTTTATTGCCATAACGTGTATCAATGATTTTTATCACCAAATTGAAACTGGCAATACACATCGTATTGTATACGATGTATATTTATAAAATCTTGAGGCATAAAAGATAAACGAGGACTTTCTTGATCTAATTAGCCATATGTTCAGTTTTACTGACGCAGTTACATTTAAATTACTGCATAAAGAGAGTCTAACAGGAATCCAGTTACGTGACTGAGCTAAATCGCCGTTTATCTAACAATTGGTTCACTCACAATATTACATTATCGTTAGGCCAGACAGTTTCAGTCTCTAAACTACATAAAACAGGAGTCAATGTAGATTTGTGCTATCTTTGTTCAATGTGATAACATCATGAAGTCTGCTAAGATTTGAACAATTATAGACTTTACGATGTAAGCAATAAAGAAAGAGTAAGTGGATCCATTAGTTACACACGCATAATAAGGCTTTAATTGTGCGATGGACAAAAGCTCCTGCGCATATATGATCCTTCCGCTCACATTCTTATTGAACCGGGACTTAATTGAATTATAACAACTTTTGCAGGTAGATGATTTCATAAGCGTTATTAAGTTATGATAACCTACGTCATATGTATACCTATACAGGTTCATCTTTGACTTTAATTTGATCAATAGACATTGACCACGATTAATCTGTTGTGAATAGTCTTTCATTACAAATTGACCAGTAAATAACAGACCACCGGTAACGTCATTTGAAGTATCTAAAATTGCGACTTTAAAGCAAATTTGCTTGTCAGGCTGATATTTTAAATTCGATTTGACAATGTATGTCAAATAAATTTTACATTGCATGTAATATTGCTTGTAGAAACTTAAGATATTCAATCTGTCAGCCTGCAAGAACATTAAAAAAAACATATCAATTGTCATTTAGTAATGTTACTTATTTAAAAAAAATGTTTATAGCATACCTAATTTGACGGCCGTCGTTTGTGAATTATTATCTGAACTGCCCTTAAAGCTGGCGAATAAAACAATGTCAAATTGAGCAGCTTCGTTGCCAGACATCTGCTCCAGCCATCGTGCACCTGCCGACCGAAAACAATCGCGAAAAAGTCCACGGATCGCTCGCATTACAATAACAGGTGAAGCATATGATACCAAGAACATTCTCAATGCAAGATGTCTTAGAAGTACAAAAAGGTTTACTTATTTGTTTAGAGGCATTTGCATATCTTGGACTAAAAACATAAATTCATGAACTGAGTTAAGAATAAATTAGTCTAAACGGGGATTATTACTTTTACGGTATTTCTAAAATGGAAGTTGTTGTTTAAATATTTATTAAATAAATTTTATAATATATAGTAGGCCTCAACACGCTATAAAGTTTCGTTTTAATTTTATATTCACATGAAAAACGTTACTAATCGTTAATTTAAATTAAAGTAAAAGAACTGATAGTATAATTTAAAATATTCATTTAGTAACAAGGTTTGATATCAAATTCGTAACATTTTTATGAAACGTTATTAAAAGATAACAGGATTTTAATATTTTCCTAGATGCACGGGAATTCAGTAGTGATGTTAGATATGTAACATTTAGAAGTATAATTTAAAAACTTCACACTCCACTCCACAGAATTTTCAAATAGCAGTGTTGAAATGTATATTTTTACAATAAGATTGTGGGCGAAATCGGAGGAAATGCGTTGGCGTTTTGTGATCTTTACATGTAATCGATATACTCATCAATAATCTAGCAATATTTGACCTACGTTTTGAGTTGAAAATATGATTACTGTACTGTGAACTCAAAGTTATAATAACAAACTTTCTTTGTGTAGTTAGTTTAAATTGATTTAAATTTAAATGAATATATTCGTTTTGAAGAGTATTATCATTATTAAATAAACCTTCTTTAAGAATATGTTTAATGTTAGTCACAAGTAATAATGCACATAAAAGTATAAAATGGTAAAACCTTTGAAAATTTATTCTTTTACTGGAGTATAAGACACGTCTTTCAAACATAAAAGTTTTAATGTATACAACTAAAACTTCTTACTTTGGGAAAACACGTTACATTTTACTAGTCTGTCCCTAGAAATTTTAAATATTAAAAAATAAGCCAATGAGAACATTTTTTCATAGTCTATCAATCAATACTTTATATTTCTATGAAATTATCAAATACGGTAATCCAAAATAATAGGCTTTAGGCCTCTTAGTAAATGCAATATTACGTGCAAATTTAAGATCACTGCATTTTAATGCTTCACCTCAGAACTTCTAACACATGTCACACGCCACGAAGACATCGTGTCGCAAACAAACACGCGACATAGCGTCAGGTGTACAGCATGTGACGATAAAAAATATCCGCTGAAAGAGCACCGTCTTATATTCCACCTCAACATGACGCGATGACGACGGTGTTCTCTATTCGATTAATATCCAACCAATATACTTTATTATGCGGTTTGAATCGTCCCTTTTCGTTGAAGGGCTTGAACTGGCACGAACCAGCCAACTGTTACTAGAATTAAGTATGAATAAAAGCATCAGCTGTTCTGTTTCTAATTGCAACAAACTCTTCTTTGATGTACTTTTTAAATTATTAAAGTGTAACCAACTCAACTAGTACCTTCATAGATAAGCTTTATTATTTTAGCAATTCACGATAAACACCATACGGAATTGATAACAACGAAATATATTTTTTATACTTACCTATAATTAAATGCCATGCCATCGAAAAAAGTGGTAAATACAATCAATAGTATCTTCAACAGGCAGATGTTATACTGCGCGTGCATCTATGGATAGAATTATTCTTAAGGGTTATTTTTTTGCACCTTGGCACCTGTACATATAATACTACTACACATTAATTGGTAAATTACCGTTCAAGCATATAAGTTTTAAAGCGTTGTAAAAATAGTTTTCTTCTTATTAAGGCAACAACCACCATGTTAAAGCAAATTTACACTTGTCACGAAAGTGTTATTTGGAAATAGCTACGTCCATACCATCTGTTTAATTTAGCTGTAATTTATAACTATTAGTTCCTAGGGGATCGATCTTGTGGTTAAATGTATTATATATTACATAGTTTTGTCAATAAAAGATATCTGAACGATAACAGATCATGCAGAAGCCATGTCATGTTACATTTTCTATCAAAACTGATAGTTGTGATAGAACAAACAAACCGTTGTGATAGAACAGTAAACATTTGATTTGAAAGTAAATATAAAGTAAAAGTTACTTGAGGTTACCTTTACTTTGTAAACTATGATCACAAATAAAGTTTGTAACTCGCTTAGTTCGCAATATATGTAACACGTTCGTATTGTTTTGAAGGAGCAGGAGAGCGCAGAGCAATGTACGGCTATAAGTTGGCAAACGACGTGTCTGAAACTTCCATTACGAAAGTTGACAGATGGTCTTAGCTTTATTCATTTATTAAGGTTTCAAGTCAGCGGTAATTATAATAAGGTTATCCGTGTGTTTGCCCGCAGGTGCTGTGGCATCTGGACATATTCCGGCGCAGCTTCCGCGAGCTCTCCGGTCACGCTTGCCTTGGGACTTCGTGTATTTTTTGCGCTTTGAAGGTAAGTGCAATTTCTTATGCTATTCTATTTTATGTACAGATGCAGCTGCCAGCAGTACTTACAAAATTGATATTCTTTCAGCAAAACGATTTAAAGACTTACGTTTCAATTAAGAGCCAATTTAATGCATATGCATTACATCTCGTACACATAAATTCACACTATATCCAGTAGCGGTTTATGTGAAATAAAAACATTTTTTTGAAACGAACGTGACCTCGTCGGGCCCGGGTTCGACGTGACCTTTCGCGAACAATAGGCTCTGGCGCATTCAAATCAAGTCCCTGAGCTTGAGCTTTCAACACGCCATGACTAAGCTTTTGTATTAGTCTTAAAACTATTTAATATTAAAAACTTTTACTATTTCAATACCATGTTAATAACGACTAAACAAGCAGCAATTAATTCGTATCTTATTAGTAGCAGTTTCTCCACGGTTACCTCTAGTTCTATCAACTTGAAAATGTTGGAAATATTGTAAAAATTTTCACCAAAGTCATTGCTAGGAGCATGTTGTATGATAGCTTCTTCATTTCGCGCCAGGGATTCAGAGGCGCCGAGGTTTCATTTACTCCTAGGACTGGTTCTGTAGAATTGAACGAGCTGGCATGTTCAGCATCCTGATATAACTACTTAAATGAAGCGCCTGCCCAATTGCAAATGTATCTATTCAATAGTCTCTAAATTTACAATAACATATTTACAACAAATCTTGACTTCGTTGCAAAGTAAAACATCTTACAAATCTGCAAAGTTATAAGCGACCGAATCTTAATACTTGAATGACAAATTACGAATGTCGACTAGTGACGAATTATACTTAAGTGACACCAATTTTGTTTCTCAAAATCAAACTCTTCGATCTGTCATATCTGTTATTATAACGCAACTTTCTATTCAACTTATTAGACACTCGTAGAAATACAACACACTCGCACGTGCTTACACTTACCAGTCACGCGCCAACTTCAAACTGGTTTGAAGTTGGCGCGTATTTTGACCAATCAGGCGCGTGCGTGGGTTCGAAGAACTCTTGTCCTCGGAGGCGATTGGCCGTGAGCTTTTTACTACTTACAACTCAAACGCGACTCGAGGTGCTCTGAGATACATGGGTAACTAGGTGACTACCTCAGTCTCTTTGTTGGATATCAAAAATAAAAAGTTAAATAAAAGTTTACGACAGTAAGATGGGGGTCCGTCGCAAAGTAATGGAGGAGGTATTCTGAAATGTAGTCGAATTAGATTATAAATGGAATTAGTTTTTAATAATAATCTTTTAAGACAGTACTACGTATAATTCTTTTACGTTTTAGAAATATGACACGATTATACAACTTACTTAAATACTAACTTTATTATCATCTGTTTTGCAATATGACATCCGTTCGCCCACCTAAGTTTTTATGACCAAAGACCGTAGTTTAAAAGTTAAACTAGAATATAGTACACAAAACTAGTACGCTGTATTAGGATATAATTTGAATCAATATTCTGATGTCCTAACAACTTTCGGTTTAAATAAGAATAAAAGATTTAATATCATTTGTTTAGAGATTGTGGGTGCACTGTACTAGCGGCGTTGAAAATTGAATTGGTTTTGCGATGCCACGGAGGCGCAACGAAATATACCAAATAGTTACAAAGTAGAAACCCATTATAAGCGGAGCTTTGAACGGTAACTACTTAGTCTAGCAGAGATGTATAGGAAAATTGGTCCTAATAATAATTGTTCCGGAAGAACAATGCAGAAATTAAGATAAACAGCTGTGAAATGGGTTTGAACAAGGTTTAATATAATACGTTGATACCTATTACTTAATTGAAATTTATTGGTTTTTAGCGTTACCTACATTTAATATAATTTTTTTTCTACTGCTTATCATCAGGTGGTGTCGAGTCATTTGCTGTGCTTTATATTAAAAAAATATATTTTAGTTTATGCGTCTATTATTTCAATTTTCATTTTGTTCTGATGGGTTTTGCTTGTAGAATATTTAAGTTTACGATTTTGTGTGTCTGACTCACTAGCTAGGTCCTTCGTATATAATGTCCTAACATTTAGTGCAAACTTTGTTGACTGATCTAGGCACGTTTCGTGGAAGTGTGTCGCTACAGTACGTGAGCCCGTGCAGCAACCGGGCCGGCCAATTACGGCACTGTCATTACACCACTGTCTCAACTTTAGCTATTTGTATCACTCAAAAGACACTATGTCGCAGATAAAATTTATAATGATGTGAATCAGAGTTTGTATTTTTTATACTTTAATGGAAGGTTTCTTATTATATATTGAAATACAGCGATAACCCACACTGATCCCTAATTGAAGGTATTCCTTTCTTTTCATACTAAAATAACGAAAAGTCTAGATTGGCAAGTTGTATTTCCAAATGCTAAGCTCCCACCAAAATATATAAATAATATGTAATTACTCCTAATATAAAAGTGTGTACAAAATATACAAAAGTCCAACCTTTGGTGTATCTTATTCGATTTTTAAAAGTGAATTGAATCCAAACTTGCACACTTAGTAGTAGTCACAAATACGCGCAGTGAAATATTTTCAAAGGTAACGCATGTCGTATACACATTATATGTAAGTAATATCAACCGTGAGCCGAGCGAGACTCAGTCACTCCAGATCTAGAAGATGAAATTTAATGCCTTTGCTTTGCTTTCCATTCCTCTTATTTTATCTTACACATTAATGAAAACGTTCAATTAACTTCTAAGTATTTCTGTATACATTAAACACAGCTTCAATGTATACTCATTACTTAATTTTTAATAGGTATGTGTATACACCATCAAAAACTGAAATTACCTTAGCTATTAGAAAATCATTTAAAATAACGAATGAAATTTTAAAATCTCGACAAATTATACTAAAAAATCAATTTACTTTAACGTTATCTAAAATGTTGTCAACAATACACGTTGTAGTTCGTTAGTTCGAACATAACATTAATCACTTTAGTTGCTATAGATTATCCTTATTTCCTCCATTTATTGATAAAATTGATCGTTAGTGATATTTATAACATCTCGTCTTCGCATAAAATCAATTTATTGGACCGTAGATGATGTGCATGAGACCGGATCACGCTAAATGTGCGCCATCTCAGGACCATCTTATGGGCATGAAATAATCAATCTATGTAAGGTACAGACACTAACAGAAGCTGTATAATAGTTGGTTACATAGCTATTGGATAAACTAAATTTAAATAAATACATATTGCTTATTTGTTCAACTTGGATTCGGTCGGTTATTTTTTTTATGAATATGTATTTTAATATTTTTAATTATTTTATTTAAGTATTTAAATTACAAAACCTATTTATACAAAATATTTTTCACTTTTAATAAGTATTTTTAAGCTGAATCAAAATAAGAATCTTATTTTTAAACACCGATTAACTGTTAATATAAACACCGTTCTGTTGAATCTGTAGTTCAGCGCTCGACGAGTTCGCGCACTTATACTGGCACACGCGCAGCTGCAGGACCGGTTCTGCTTCTCGTTTACTCCGAGCTCCGAGGTACTGAGTAGAATCCCGACACGTCACTAGTACAAGGCCTAAAGTTTTTCCTTAATAAACTAGGTAAAATTATAAACTTTTATATCATTTAACATGATAAAGTTCTTGATTAGAGAGGTTTAAATCAAGATATTTAGTCAAGCAATTTTGATTTTATGGCAGATAGTTACCGGAACTCTTATATTATTCTTTTATTTCAACTTCTTATTATTCTCATTATTCATAACTATAATACCTCTGTTATAATCTTTAATTTCATATTTAATTAGTTGACTCTATGAATATTGCCACCGCTAAGGTAATAAACCTTAACCCACCCCAAAAGGTTATCATATTAGTAACAAACAACACAACAGGAAGAACATCATTTATTGGGGTACTTACAATAGTAATGTTTTAGTATTGTTTGGTATAACATTGCAAAAGTGTATTTTTACCTGCCATATGAATTGTACATCCTGCGCATTGTGAATCGGTATCAATGATACAATAGATCGTATCTTGTCCCATTTCTGCTTAACACTCTACAGAGAATCGAGGCTACCATTGTTTAGAGGGTAAGATTACGCCTAAGTTGATTATAATTGATAATGTGCACGGTTCTCGAAAAAGTGTAAATGATACCTTTTTAACAGTTAATCTTATATATATCAAATTGAGAAATAGGTATTGTTATTTTTAATCAGATCTATTATTTTCATTCTCTATTCACTACAGACTTTCAGTTTGTATAGATCCTAATCTTATTACCTTCCTTTAAAACTTAGTAAAGTGTTACAATTAGATTTAAACATTGTTGGTTTCTCTAACTTATATGCCAAGTAATACGTTAAATACGTTTGTAAGATAATTAAGACGCCATGTCGGAATATGTAGGAGTAGGTATAATCAACAGCAAATTAAAACCAAATAATACTTGTATAAAAAAGGGAAAATCAAGAAGATAAAAAGAACCTTGTGGAAATTAGTGACTGACCGAATGTAGTCAGTTTTATGTACTTTTGTGTTTCACCAGTGGCCGTGCAGAATTTATTATTTATCCCACTTTCCTCCCACATAAGTACAAACAAGGCTTCGCCCACAGTTATACAATTAGCAAGACAAAATTCAGATCAGATTATAATTTTAGGTAGCACACGTAGGAAGCAAAGGGTGTTGTTATTAGTGTTGGAGATTAACACAGTATCTACCTACTATAGATAAATTAGTTTATCGTTAACAGTTAGTTGTAGTTGAGAATCGAGAGCTCATGCAGTAAGTGTCAAAGAAGCCTCCTAGCTAAATGAAATTACAAATTACCTACCCCCCAAGCCTCTACACAACGCCCCCATTTTTGCTGTGGTTTATTAAACAGAATAATAGTTACCAGCATGTATCCAATATATATGTGTAACAGTATTTTTATCCATATTGATAAACATTGCTTCACTTATAGAGTTTTTAGTTTGTGGTCAGCCCACAATAATCAATAAATTACGTTATATTTCAAGAGACTATCCATATTACTTGGTTTAAGATGTTCTTACAGCAGTTATAATGCTGTCAAAATCAATGTGTAGGTAGATTGTGGGCGCTGCTCTTTAAGAAAACTACTTCTAACTTTAAATTGTCGTGTTAATGAACTTAATCAAGACGACAAGACGAAAGTGGCTTCAATTATTGGTTTTTAATTTTTTTGGTCCCATTAAATAGTAAATAATAGAAGTATATTATAAAGAATATTAATACCTATATGTACGTTTAAGGTTTATTTCAGTCAATGGGGCTATAGTCAAAGTCAATTAATTCTATAAGCGATACTCATGTGTTTATTCGATGAGAAAGGCACAATTTGTGCTTTTCGTAGATTACAGACAATATTAAAGCATATACAAAATAGGTGGTCGTTATAAATACTGTTTGTTCATGATAAACAAGTGTAAATAATGCAAAATCATTACTTTAATAAGTAACGATCTGTAAAGAAAATTCTAAAATCGAAGTCAAAAATAGACTTTCCTATTAAAACACAGAGGGAAACGGACTATTGCTTAACTAGAGTTGACTGTCAAAACGTCTGTTCACATGGCTTCGTTCTGTTTTTACCAGATATTTAGTAATAATAAGTAAATGAAAGCAATTAAGACAATTAAAATTGTTAGGTGCATGAGAAACAATGAGTACTTGGTATTGTACCAGAGGCAACCTTCACCCCGCTGCGTAGTCACTATAGAACTTAAAGAATTACAAAGATTCTTAAGTTTTTGGCATTATCATAGTTTCTCAAGTAACAAAAATCCGTATTCTTTTGCTAGAGATGCCATTTTCTTTGCCTACCTGTCTATTATACATCGATTACTTGGATAAGTTTTATCTGCAATAATTACAGCGATTTACATGAAGGTACCAAATTATTATTTTGTAGATTTACGTGCATTAAAATTTTTTTGTTTTGCGCCAATATCTGTATCCTACAGATATTGGTGATAAAACTGCCGAGATTCTAATTAGCAATAAAATTGTATGGCAGATTTTTTTTTTTTTACATATTCCAGTATAGTGGAGGTTTGAATTTGAGCCACCGACAGGTTAGAGAGAAATTACTAGTGTACAACCTAAAGACAAAGTGGAACGCGGCACACATACGATGAGCTCAACAGCCGACTAGTGAGAGTGCCTGGCGGTGTCGCCTGATGATACCGAGAATCGATTTTCAATTGACCTATTATGGATCGTATCGATGTTGGTTGGTCTCTCACGCGCCAACTGAAAATGTCAAAGTTATTTTTTTTCTTATCTATTTTAAACGAAGACAATCTTGTAGAGAAATAGGTATATTGTCTGCGACATTGCTTATTGGCAAAAAGTCCGCCTTATGAATTCTTGATCTGCTGTTTCATTTTTATAAAATGTGTGTTATTTAATATAAGCTTAATATTTATTTGTTCAAATTCACGTTAGTATCAAAAGAAACATATTTTTAAAAGTACTGGTGTAATAAAAAAAATATACTACATTTTCAAATGACTTAAAAAATAAAAGAAGTAGTTTCTCAATTTGACTGTATGTTCCTTAATTTTTTTTCCATGCTTGTTACGCGATTTCTCTGTCAATTGTGATCCGAGTTTCAAAATTCACTTTTTTATTACATAGAATATACTTCTGACGTGGTCCCGTTGTCACCAAGTTGGGATTTCATTAAGGGGTCCCAGGGAAATCGAGGAAAACCTTCAAACCTTCTAAAGCTGTTCTATTATTTTTAACAAACGACTAACAGTCAAGAAAGTCAACAATCTGACAGTCACCCAGCTAATTTTGACCTGAAAATGTGAAAGAAAAGGTTTTAAATAAAACTAAGAACCAAATTCAATATAATAATTTATCCAATTTATAATTATTTTTAGGCGCTAGTGCTTAGCTGTTTAGATATACAATACGTAGTGAAGCTCTTTCTTCAAAAATAATTTTAAATTAATTATACTTACATTGAATATATTTTTGCCTCTTTAGTTTTGATTTTTTCGATTTTTTCCAATAATAAGTTACGAAAAAGCAACATCTTTCACAAATTACAAAATCACTTCATCAAAAGTACAAAATCTTTCTTTACAACTTATAATAGAAAAGGGTCATCAACTGTTCAACGCACTATTTAGCTCATACTTTATTTCCGTGTGAACTAGCCACAGGTTACGCATTTGTCAACGTTAATGGTCTTCGAGAAAATACCAAACGATACATGTTGAACAAAGAATCTTTCGAATTTAAGAGTAAAGTTCTATTTTAACGCACGTTTACCAATTGTTGTTTGCTTTTTTTAAAAAACTAGTAGTTCCACCCCTATTTGTGAGGTGTTCCGTTGTAGGTTGCCCTTTGTGCAATTCAATAAATCTTTTGAAGGTTTTGTTCGATGTACAGGTGTTTTTATCTATAGTTATTACAGCTTGCTGGGAATAAGACTTTGGTATCAGCAAATTGGATTTGAATCTACCAAATAAATCCAACCTTAAATTTGAAATGTTGGTCTTAAATTAATATGATCTTAATTTTAATTTTGGCCTTAAACAAATTTCATTTAAAACTAATTATATAAGTTTGAATTAACTTATATAATTAGTTTTAAATACATTTTTTAAATGTTATCAGCTACTATGTTAAGTGTTTGGAATATTTGTTTCTACTGGCATTCACTTAAAATAAAATTAAGTTATTTGCCTCCATTTCATTCCACATTGAAGAGTAATTGTAAGAAGTCCATAATGACTGTGAGGAACTTCAAGTTAGTTAACACTTAGACGTAGAAAATATGTTTAAAAGTAACCATTTTGTAACGTTGAATGACGTCACCGATCAACTATCTTTTTCTGGTCAGTAATGGAATACTAATAGCTACTTAATTGTGCACAACACAATCGGAGCCACTGTATACTGACAGTAAAAATGTATTTTCGGGATTGATACCAATAAGATAGTAATAAATTAGTACCGGAGGTGATGTAGATTTAGTATGGAGTGAAAATTTCATGCATCTTTTGAACATGTACCCACAAACTCGAGGTCCTCATACAACCAACAAATATGAAGCTCAACAACTGACATTTAAAATAAGATATGGTTGCTACGCCTCAATCTAACGAGCAGCTTGTATGTACAATATATCTGTGTAAAATTGTACTCGAAATCTTGCAATCGTAATTGTTAGTCTTACAAGGAGAAGCTATATTAAACTGTTACATTCAAAGTTATTTCGAAAGCTTGATGCAACATAATACAGAATTAAAGTAACTGTTACTAAAGATATAATAGTAGGTATGTATATCAATTTTTTATATATATCTAGTTATTGCATATATATCTTTTTAATATATAAAATAATTTGAACTGTCTAGCTAAGTTATGATTTCTATTTCACATATTACTTACGGCTAATAAAAAACAGCAAAAACACCAAACATAAATTAGTCTTAAAAGAAAGTTATCTTTACATACAAGTTATTTAGCATGAATTTAAAATCCAACCAGATGTGTGATAAGTGTGTGCATGTGTGTGTGTAAGAGTGTGAGTGTGAGTGTGCAAATTGCGGAGGCAATACATAAAGACCTACAAATGCAAAGCTAACTAAACACAAAGCATAATTACTGTTCTACTGAATCTTAATCAGACTTCTATTAATTACAAAATTTTTGTTTGGAACATCATATTCATTTCAATTTAGTAAGTTACTCGTTAACCTTCATTTTCTAAAGTTTTAATGGTGTATTACTTAGATGTAAACTTATCCGCTACTTAAACCTAAAGAAAAAGCATACAAAGCTATAATCAAAGTTTTTGGCCAACTTAACTTTACACCAATTCTCTCATTTCAGTTCTAACACTAGAACTATGACCTTTCATTTTGCAAAATCGATAGTCTTACTTACAGTAGAGGCTGCTCGATATAGAACGCTGTCTCGCTGCATATTGCCGATGGTTAGTCTACAATATACCTACCTGATACTATGTTTCCACTGCGTTCTAGCTGATTTATTTTATCGATACCAAGTTCTACACTTTTAAGTTTATTTAAATTTATATTAATTAAAGTTTATTTAAGTATATTATCAATCAGATAATAAACTTTAATTAAATTCTATCAAAAATGATTTCAATAACTGAATGTTATTAAGGTGCAGGATAGGATCAATTAGAGAGAAAACTTGTAAAGACCTTTAAGCTCAATCCTAGAGTTTTCGATTCAAGAATTATAGCACAAAAATATTTCTAACCTAACTCAGGCATAGGGAATATATACTGTATAAGCTTTTCTTTTATATATATAGATAATTACGCGGATGATGTATAAATTAAGTAATAGGTATAAAACTCGACAAAGCTTCAATGTTTGTAACGAGTGCGAGACGTAACCGGACCCCTGTAAAGCCTCTGGTGCCTCTCGCTCGCACCTACGCAAGCGCGGCGCCAAAGCCTTATCTTTGTCGCGCATGCGCTTGCGCAGCCCGTCACTACTCCTGCTACGCGTACATACAGCTCCTCTACCGACGCGGTTAGACGCGCACATCTGTATGTCATTACTTTACAAAAGCTTTACAGCAATAAATCGCGAAATAAATTACGTCTGTATTGGATTGAAGTGTTTTAAAGCCTTCGAAGTGCTTACAAGTGATTAGTGTTAAAGTTTATAATCATAATTATGTTTTAAGAAGTGAGCGGTATTGTTCTGTTTATTGAAATTATTGGAAGTGACTTGGTGTAGATTGGTATGTTGTTAGCCTTGCGCATGACGGCTCCACGGCTGCAAACTAAAATACGTGTGATAATTTATTTTAATGTGTCTGCGACTTCTATTGCAATAAGTAAATGCAAATACCTGCTTCAAGGTCAAACTATTCAATCTATCGAAATACCAAATTTGTATTTTGCTTTCCATTCATAATGTTGTAGGGTACCTAACTATCTAACCTATTTAAAAGACAGTTTTTCGAATATATTGGAAACTGTTCTCCTTTAATTAATAACTGTAACCTTTTTTTACATTACCTTTTGCATAAAAGCAAGCGCTTTGCTTTACTTTATAAGTAGTTTGCAACATTAAGTCTAATCAGTTTTTATTACAATAAATATTCCAGTTTCCTAAAATACGTTGATGAACAGTTGTCGTAATGAGTCTATAATTATACTATTATTCGGTCCTCGCACCATTGTTTCACCCACACCTCGCGACAGGCTTGCACTTGTGTCTATATAAACATTCGCCTAACAATCGACCCGTGCTTGTTCGTAACCTCATTGTCCCGTTCATAATTGCGAATTAAGAACTTTTACATTATCTGTTGAAGAAAAAAAAAATATCAAGAAGCTGAAAATTTTACCGTTAAGCTTCAAAAAATAATTATATATTATCATATAATTATTTTTTGAAGCATATATTCTTCAAGAATATATTCTTCTGCAATTAAAATAAACTAAAACAAAAACTTAATGAGTTAATGTACTTACGGTTGCGCATAGAGTAAATTGATTAAATAAGTAAATATTCAAGTTGCGAAAGTTCATCATAGTTCGATATTCGTCACGCGATAAGTATAACTTTTATTTGTTATAAACTTTTACTTTTTCACGTCATCTGTCCCGTAGATGACGTTAGCCGGTGTTTACTGTGGTTACCCAACCAGCTTTAGGTCACAGGTATTTGATTTTGTAATAGCCCTACAATATTAAAAAAGAAACTGTCAATAGAATCAAATTTAATAAAATATAACTTTTATCGTACAATAATTTCTTTTTTTTAACAAAATAAAATATTAATCGTTTATTTAGTTTTCTATTTTTATAAGGACCATATTACTAGAATATTGTTATGCTCTGTTCTTATTTAGTGAGGTAGTCTTATACGATTTACCTTGAACTTTGGTACTTAATTAAGTGCATTCAATACTTGCTAACATAAATTCTACCAATGAATGTCATGATTCGAAGAGAATTAATTTCAATGAGTTTGGAGGGATACCCTTCAGTTCAAGTTCTGTTGATATTTTGTTTACAAATTTGTAATAAAGTACAATTCATTAATGTTTCTATTAACTTTCTTAACTGACTAAGAATCCTATTACAGAATAAAACCAAATGCCGAAGTATTCTAAAAAGCTTTTATATTCAGGACATATCTTATGTAACAGATGACTAACTGATGCGGTGACGGATATGTCGGATCCGCCTCTTGAATGGTTTGAGTTCAAGGAATTGTGGTGAACGTCTTGCCAAAATAGAAGGAAAATTTATTTTGAATGAATAAAACCACAAAGAGATAAATAAGTCATGAATCGTTAAACTTGGATGATAGCATAAGTGGATCCAGTGGAGGACCCGATAGTATCAAATTAAAACGCTTTGCTAGATTTATTGATGTTAACGTTGTATAAAGTGTAATATAAAAAGTACAATTTAATCTCACCAATTTCAATGTAGATTTTAAGGTATTAATTTTATACATCTCTATTTAGAAATTGTGGGGAAGTACAGAAATTACACGGGAAATGTATCTAATGTAATAAATAAAGTATTTCTCACAGTTCTAGGCGTAGTGTAACTGGATCACGATATCTCCATGTGAGAACCTCTCACGGTCACTGCCCCAAGTTTTAATTGATAACTTGTGTTACAAACAATGTTTACTTTTTTGTTACTTTTAAAAACGCCAATTACTATTTGGTTACGATAATGGGTCCATTTACGTTTTAATGTTAAGAAGCGCTATTTAAATTAGGTATAATGTCATACCAAATTGATATGCGGATCCATAATAAGGTTTAGTGATGAAATATTATAACGTCTGGTACTTGTTCTGTTCAAATTAATTGTTTAAAACATATTTATTATGCTCGGCCCATGTAATTTATAGATAAGTACGGAAATAAACGTGACAAATTACTGAGATATGTCAACAGCATTCCTGGTTACTTATTTATCAATTTATACAATTATAATTTTTATTCATACAAATTTTCGTGTATTCAAGAAATCCATTAATTTTTCCATGAAAAAATAGTGAAACGTGTTCCTTGATGAATCGTCTTTATAGTTCAAATCATAATAAATATTACTAAAATATAATTTTAAGATACCTATTCATATTTTATTAAAAATAATATTTATTAAAAAAGAAAGGTAAAAAAACAATAATCTTTTCTTACCTTATTTCACACGTTAAACTCGACTCGAGTATATTGAACTAAATAAGTCATGACGTGTTTCGAAAAGAATCGGCGGCCGAAGAGGAAACTGACCACACACTTTATAACTGACATACTTAAGAACTGACTCATGTCGAGAAAGTTCATTCATGATAAAATATGATAAAATAGATAGAAGTTAGGGTGCATTCATTATATAGACTTTTAATAGTGTGCGATTGCGTATATTACATATAAGGCTTCGATATTTTTATATTTGATTCCACCCCAGAGAAATTCCTCAAATGTGAGTCACAGGGTTAAAATGATAATCAACAATAAGTTGTATGGATATAAACTGCTACATTGTTTCGGTATCGTAAAGCATTCTTTGTGTGGGTATATTTACTGTCAATAACTCTGCAAATAAAACAAGATTTTTATGAACTCATTTTAAATTTATATTTTGTCACAGGCACTACTTTACATTTGAAATTGTATGTTTTTAGCGCAGACACATCTGCGTGACACATTTATGCGCGTGCACAATGCAAATATTAAATTTCCCTAGTTTATTTAACAGTTTTAGTTATCACCATTGAAATATAAACAAAAGCATCGTGTACTCTTGAAAGAAAGAGACAGTAGTATGCGATATTGACTTAGACGAGAGAGACAAAAGTGAACTAACGTGAGTTACGTTAACAATAGATTACAAAAAACTAAGGTACCTGGAAGGTAGAGTCGCTCGGGATTCCCGCCCCCGCTCGAGCTACCTCAGTCTGCTCGCGAGCTTTCCAACAGTCGATCGTTTCGAAAGTTACATTTACTTATTATAATTACTCAATAATACATTTCAAAGGTGATTTTTTGAACAGCCTGAACGACTAATTAGGCGATAGTGGAGTGAATCAACGCAACAGTTGCGTGTTGCTGCCTAAAGTGCGCCCACACCTGTCGGCTACCTGCCAACAATATTAGTACAACTGGCGCTTTCGCGCCGTAACGAACAAAATTATTTTTATTTCTTCTAGTGTTAAATCTTTATAAGTTGATAGAGTAGTAAAGGGTACCGAGGAATTCAAATGAATAGTTTCTCAAGTGCACGTGTTTCGCTTACTTATTGCCATAGTTAAGTTAGATATGTGTTTAGTGCGCAGGCATTGTATTCGGTCTGGTGAATGATTATAGTGCAAATTATGCGGACTTATCAGTGAGATGATCAAGTTTCGGTATAAGCGAAAGGAGACGAGTGATGGGGGGAATAAAGGCACTGCGATACAGAAGCAGAAGATTGAAGGGCTACGAGATCGGGAGCTTTTGCCTCCCAAGGATATGCTTCTCACTGGGTCTCTGGCTGGGATAAGAAACAATACTTTGCCAAGAACTCGACCTCCTTCTACTGCAAGAAGAGATCCTGAACAAATCTCACTCCTCAGCCATACCACATTATCACTTTTCAGAGTAAGTCTTAAATATTAAGAACGTTTTTACTTAGCAGGTTCTATTTATTATATCTTATATCTATTAAGCTAAGTGATACGTTTATTTAACGTTATTTACACTGAAATCATTTAGCAGTACTATATATAGTTCACTCTGATGTAACAAATAAACGACTGACTATACTAAATATTGTTTCGAATAGTTATTATCTGCTAATGGTTTTTATATAGGTGTATAATAAAATGCATATACCAGATATAATGAAGCCTACAAAAATTTTGTTACCTAGCATTTTTATATGTTTATAATTTCCATAACTGGAAATAATAAAAATTATTTGGTAACTAAAGTGCCACCATATGTATTTGTAGTTAAAATCTTGAAATGCGGTAAGCGTACTGTATATTAACGTTCCTATGAAAATCTTGTAGATATTTGTCAATCTGGAAGATTACCTATAATACAACATGCGGTTATCAATAATACTCGTTATTTCGTATTCAGTCGATTTATACCACCATCTGAATAATGACTAACTCCTTCAACTGGGACACGAGCAAAAGACATCAACGACGCAATTTGCAAATTGACTAGGTTCATTACTTGGCTACCATTACCATCATTACCACGGTATGCCATCAAGCCAGGATTGTACAAAGTAGTTAGGCAGGAATTACTACGTTCACGATTAACACTAATTGTGAATAATTGTGCATTTGTTAATTATCTACATATTTAACCCATAATTTATTCTTATAACCATTTAATAACCATATTACACGAGGTCCGTAATGCTTTGTGAAATGATCCAACACGGAAACTGAAAATACGGAAACTTATATATCTAACCCTCAACAGACTCTACTGGAATTAAGAGTCGCGGTACTTAACAGTTACGACTGTGAAGACTGTCAAACTATATAATTAAGATTAGAATAAATATTCTTCTATTCTATTCTTAAATTGTAACCAGTGTATGTTCTAACTAATATTGTCTTCTCTACTTAGAAGAATAACTCATTTATTACAATGAAACAATTTATAATTTAATTTTCTTTGTTTCTATTGAAAACAATATGTAGGTATGTTTATTCGACAACCCAATACAGTAAAAACTAAAAGCCGTTGAAGCGCTTTAAATGTGCAGCTTGTCGCTGACCCCACTGTTGGCTATTGTGGCAAGCTCCTAAAGGTAATTTGTTCAGAATAATAAAAACATCCACTTACGTATGCGTACGCAGACGCAACGTCCTCCGGAGACAGTTACGACTTGAATTCACTATTGCCTGCTATGGAAATTCCGTGACAATTGCCTATAAAATATTTATTAAACATTCGTATCACAATCACTAGTGAAGGGAAGATATATTATTATCCATTTATGTATTAAATGTATATAAAGGATAAATTCTATTTATACATACCAGTAAATGCCGTAGAGTCGTGACTGTCAATACATAAGTTCGTGATCATTGTAGTTATGGAACTATAATCATTCATAACTGATGTTGAATAAAGTTTAATTTTAAGTAGCGCAATAAATAAGGTTGAATGAGAATGGTTGAATCTAATTTTGAACCGATATAGACATGTTATTTCATTTTTTTCTTATTTATTTTGCAAAAGTATTTTTCGGGCTTATTAGTTACCGCTTATCTTTAATATTGTCTGTTTAAACGAAATTGTACTGTGTAAATACAGAGTCCCAGACTAGTAGAAATCACAACAAGCAGAGTCACGTTACAGCGGCTGTGAACGCGCGAGCACCATTCACATAGAACAATGACTGTATGGTACTGGTTCTCAACCATATTGTCTGTTCCACAAATGTCGTGCTGTTGATGCGTACATCTCTTGTCTAAGTCTATATGGTGGCAATGCAAAAAATCTATAGAAAATTGTTGATTCTTATGTGTTTGAAAGACTTTTTTCTTGTCTCTTCGCTATTTAATGAATTCTTTTGAGATAATATTGGATAAAAACTAAATTTTGTATTAACTTTTGATAAAACATAGTAAGCATAATTTATTTGATGAATATTATTGACTTTAATTATTAAATTAATAATTCTCTTAATTGTATGTTTTATCTGTAAATATATAAATAATAAATACTTTTGTCGTTTGTTTTATGGTTGTTATATTTTATTAAATAACTATATCAATTTCACACAAGATGACAAGAATTCGTTCTTTGTATTCAGAAAGCTATAATTCAAATCATTGTGTTCAAAGAAACTGTGAGAGTAGAGATACGCTCGTTGATAGTAGAGCATCTTTAATTGAAGCGGAGGTGCGCAGGCGCTGCCAACACTAGGGTCTTTGTAAGTAAATGTAACTGAAAGAATAACATTGTATCTATGAACACGTGAAGGAAATGGATACACAAACAACTGAAGGAAGTTATTATATTACTGTCGTTAGTTGTTTTTCATATAAAATACATCAGCATGTTGCTGGGACAGTCAATTTAATATCTACTTACTTATTTTCACGGCCGTCAGGTGATCAGTATTCTTGTCTTCATAGCCAGAGGTTCTGGGTCCGAATCCCGGTAGCGGCAGATTTTTGTATATTTGTTCACGATTCATGGATGTTTTTATGTTTATATAGTATATTTCTGATATCCTATTAATATTTCTCCGTTATCTAGTTTCCATAAGACAAACTCTTAGTGATGCTTACTTTGGGCTAGATGATAGGTGTGAGTGTGAGAAATATTAGTATTATTTTACATTATTCATAATAATTGTTAATTAAATTCTGGTAATGTCAATCCTTATAGAATTACTATTAAAATAATTATAATATCATTCAGTGTTAAATTAAAAATCAATAAAATAATTTCATACGAATATAAAAACCAATAACAAAAACCAATGACTGCTATCTTTTAATTTGATTGAAGATAAGTGACTAATAAGTGACTGCTTGCCTTAAATTACAATTTTTTTCCCTCTCATAATATTAGCATTTACCGCTATTACAAACTTTAACACGACATACCTTGAAATTATAAGGATCTATTTTGAATCACTTTAACACCTCTACTTGAATTATATATAATATGTGTGCATTTTCAACATGACAATGAATTACAAAGCCAACTAAAATGTTCGAAAAAAATATTAAATCTCGTCTATAAAAGTAGTTACCTATTAACACGAACCTAAAACTATTCATTGTGACAAATGCAAGACCAAAGTTAAGGTGTATATAACAACTTATTTATATAGATGAGAATTCACTGTGGCAACTCTATACTAAATGGAAATATGACGAAATCCACAAAAAAACTTACTACTATGTCTATAGCACATCAAGTGAACCACTCGGGTCACGGCGTTTGTGACCTATTCGTGGTATACTGGTTTTGTTCAAACTTCCATGCCACGAAAACACGACCTTAACAACCGGGTGTTTCTACACCAAATATCACGCAATACACTGTCCGGTCAAAACTTTCTTCATGGACATCTCGTTAGGGACACCATACGTTTTTACTTCTAAAATAATTTAATAGATTTTAGTTAGAATGTATCTTAAATGATAACATTTGGTTATTTTAATATTTTTTTAAATGTATTAAAATAATATTTATATTAAGCTCATATTATGTAAAAGTGTAGTTTTCTAAGTTACAAATATATAAGTGTTTGGAGTATATTAGTCCACTAATATAAATTTACGATTATCGCTTATTACCTTATTTGACCTTTTTTTAACTAACTCTCTTATCATACCAAGGAATATTAATATAAAACACAATTAAATATAACAAATTATGAAATGGTAGTCCAGTACTATCGATTTATAAACAATGTCTTTCCAAGATTCATTAAGTTTTGTGTGCATTTGTCTCACAAATGTGGAAATGGAATAATAATTTATTTATTTTTTTAATATGTAAATAAAATATATTAATACAAAAAAAACTAAAAGAACAGCCATTAAAATACATTCGTATGTGAGCTATTGTTTGACAAATCGTATATTAATGTAGAGATACGATCAACTCAATTTTAAGTGGGACGATGTTAATAGACTCATCTATTTACAATTATTTGTATTGAATTGTATTATTAATTAAAGATAGAATATTGCAAACTTTCAAATGATCAAAATCTTTACTAAACTTAAAACTTATTTGTTCACAGGAGCTCTTTACACAGCTGCAATGGTCAGCTGAACGTGCTCCCGCTGCAGACAGCTTACGACGAGCTCTCGGCGGAGTGGGTGCCCGTTTTCAACTCGGATGCATGGCAGACGCCAGCGAGTGTTTTGAACATCTCTTGCTCAGAGTACACGCTCATGTGGCTGCAGGCGTCGACCGACGGGACGACGATGCGTGTCGCGCACCGCACTGCGTGCCGCATCGGAAGTTCGCTATGATGCTAGTCGAACAGTCCGTGTGTGGAGCTTGTCAAGCAACATCTGAGCCTTTACCCTATACTCAGGTACTTAAATGCAATTGTTACAATTTCGTGATCATATTGACAATGATTACCAAAAATTAAGATATTATTTAATGTTTACTATGCGTATTTCAATTTTTAGCTAAAATCAATATTTCTGTAATTCTTTCAGATGGTCCATTACGTATCAGCTACAGCGCTTACAACGCAAGCTGCATTAGGAGAACACGGGGACAGTTTTGGCCTATTACTTAAGAAAGCAGGTGGCATGGGTGACATTAGAGATTGTCCTGTAAGTATTTTATAACACGAAATGCTAAATATAAATTTACTGCAAAAATTTAGATAACTAACAAATTTGTATTTCTCTTTCTCAGAACGCTTGTGGAGCCAAGATTCAGATATGTCGCACATTGATGAACCGTCCTGAAGTAATATCTATTGGAATGGTTTGGGACTCCGAGAGACCGGCCGCTGAAGATGTGGCTGCTGTCTATGCTGCTTTAGGCACTGAACTCCACCCCACCGATGCATTCCACGAGTGTGTAGATCGCGCCTGGGCAGCGCGCGCTACACACAGCCTCGTCGGCCTTGTCACTTATTACGGAAAACACTACTCCACATTTTTCTTTCATAGTAAATTACGCCTATGGATATATTTTGACGATGCCGATGTTAAAGAAATTGGGCCTGAATGGAGCAATGTAGTCGAGAAATGCAGACGAGGCCGTTTTCAACCTCTTTTGCTGTTGTACGCTGCTATAGACGGAACTCCTTGCGATACTCGCTATGCGCCCAAGGAGGTAGTTCCCTTTCCGGCTCCGGAACCTCGACGAGCTGTTACGCCGGCGCCAGAACGACCTAATACAGTTTATGCTCGACGTGCTGTTACACCAGGCCCTGATAATGAAAACGACTATGTTAGTAGAAAAGCAGTTGAAAGTATGTTGGAAGTCAATAGAAGAGCCCAATTAGGGCGCAGCTTAAGCACCGGATCTGCTTCAGATTCGCAGGATAGACCCCGAGTGCGACGAGATTCTGGGAATTGGAGTGGAGACCGAAACAGTGCATCATCTGCATCTTCATCCACATTTGAAAGTCCTTATATGTATACTAAGGGTCGTGGGCCAGGAAGTGTTCCCAGCAGTCCAACGCGTAAAGGAGAATTATCAAGTGGTGGATCATGTGATGCTGGCTATGACTCTTACTCTTTATCATCCACTGATAGTTTGCCTTTTCAACAAGTGCTTCGTCATAATCCGCCGATGTTGCAGATACCTGAGTTAAAGACAGTTGATACTTGTAAAGCCTTATGTACGGAAGCTGATAGGTTACTCGACAAATCGCGACAGGCAGAGAGCGTGTCAGATTTTGAAAAAGCCTTAATTTTATGTGATGCAGCAGCATCCAAGGCCAGTGCTGCTATGGATGCATCTTTCAACAATGCCCACACAATGACTTTTGCTCGCATGAAGCATAACACGTGCATTATGCGCGCTCGAAGTCTTCAAAGACGTATGGCTGGAGCAACCAGAATATCGGAGTCTCAACAATCAATGCCTATTAGAAATACTAAAGGAGGCCTTGAAAATACTTCGAACACTATTGAGATTTATGCAACTTTACCGAAAAAGAAAAGTTCCTCAAAAAAATCTCCAAAATGTGTAGAAGATGATATTGACAGTCCACCCCGTGAGCGCCCTCCAAGACACAAATCTCGGGACGAAGAAAAAGTTAAAGAAAAGAGATCTCGCAGTGAAGATCGCGGAAGAGCACGCAAAGATGCGCCTCTGGCGACGGAGAAGAAAGAAGAAGTTGTAGAAGATAAAAAAGCAAATAAAAAGCAACATAAAATACGAAGAAAATTACTAATGGGTGGATTGATTCGTAGAAAAAATCGATCAATGCCTGACTTGACAGAAGGTGGTGACGGTAACAAAGAGACAATAAACGTAGAAAAACGAGTTTCTTCTGTTGACGATGGCGATGTAGGTAGAAAAAAAAGTGATGATAAATCTAATTTGAGCGGCTACTTATCAGAAGGTCATTTAGAATATACGGTAGCTAATGGTACAAACCCAAATCTAGAAAGAAGTAAATTAATGCGAAAAAGTTTTCATGGAAGCGCTGTTAAGATTCGAAAAGTACCACCGCCCTTACCACAACGAACCACTTCCCAGCTTAGCGGGCCTAAGTTTGATTGCGAAGTGATCGATCACGATATTCAGTCACGTCCACCGCAACCACTACCAAATCCAAATCAAAAGGAGTATTCATTTTCACACGATGCTGATGAAGATGGAGGATTTTCCGAACAATTTGGGGAAGAGCCACAATCTTTGCCCTTTCTACCTTCATATGATGGAAAATCAATAAATCAATATAGACCAGAAGATTCTCCTTCTCAAAACTTCCATACAGTTGTAACTAAAGCGATGATACACCAGGAACAAAGTCCAGTCAAAAGAGATATAATAACATCTATACACCCTACTCATAACAATATTCAAAATTTAAGTAATGTTTTTGATAATGGTATTGATGTCGTAGATTGTGCAATACCATCAAGAAGATCACCTCATTTATTTGAACTACCACCATATCCTAGTCCTATGAATTCAGTTAACCATTCAAGACAACCAAGTGAAGAATTTCCTCCTCCACCACCACCGCTCGATTTGACTCCTCTACAAGATGAGCTACATCATTTACAAAACAATATAAGAGAGGTCGACTTAGCTAATAACAATGACATCAATGTAGCAAAAGGATCATTATTAGCGCAATTGCAAGAAAAACGAAGTCAAATTTTAAGGAGCGATAATTGTCCTACGAAGCAAAGTCAATTAGAATTGATAAACACACCCGGAGATACTTGGCTTAAGGAATTACAGGCAAAACAAGCTGCCCTTAAATTGAAAAGATCTGGGTCTATTGAAGGACAATTATCAAATAATACAGATAATATGAGCACTGTCAGAAATATAGCTTCCAGATTTGAAAATAATGCTCAGAATTCACCTTCCGATGTAGAAAGAGCACATATCGGGTACGTCGGAATAAGTGGAAATCGAGACGTAATTAATTGTTCTGTTCAGTCAAATACCGGTCTTTATAATCGAAGAGCATCCTCTTCGTCAATAGATCCCAAACAAATAGAAGATGATTACAACGAGCAAAAAATAAACAATAATATTTCTTATAATGATCGTTCCAAGCCGAAGAAGAAATCTGTTTCATTCTGCGATCAAGTAATTTTAGTGTCCACTGCTGAAGATCAAGAAGATGATAGTTATATTCCCAATCCTATATTAGAGCGAGTACTAAAGTCAGCTATGAGCAAACCCGAACTTACCACAATGCCACTACAGTCTGAAAAATCTTCACTACAGCGACAGGATTCTTTTGACAGTCAATCATCACGATCCACGATATCATCACTGTCACAGAATTCCTTTGTGCCAAACGACAGCCAGGCCGATTATGTACGCTTACAAAATACATATCCATCATATCCAAGCGCACAAACAAGATCACAGCAACAATACAACCAGAAAAATTCTGGGGTTTATGGGACCAGCAGTCCCGTTCAACCACTATCTAATCAAAGTGCTCCAAACAATAATCAGATATATCAATCGCTTCCCACCAACATCATACAGAATCCAGCCAATCCGATCCCATATACTCAGCCACCGCCAGTTTATCACAACCATAGCACGAGCCCACCGAACTTTAGTCAAAATCCTGCGAATCGTTTGACTCCGACGGCCCATAACCATGGCTATATGACAAAACATAATAATCTTCAGCGACCTGTACCCAATACTTATCCACATCCACCGAGTCAACTTCACCAAATAAACCAATCGCAAAATAACACTTATTATCATAGATTGCCACAAAATTCCACAGCAGCTACTCTTCCTAATTCAAGCTATAACACAAATCGTCAATACAACCAAAATCTCCCAAACAACTCATCGCCGTACCAAAGCGTACCCACCAATTCACCGGCCTACCAGAGCTACCACAACCCACCGACAAGCTATGCTAGCTCCGAGTTCTCTAGTCGTTACCCGGTGAATAATTCCAATCACTACGGTGTGGCGGCTCCATCCCCCTATCAGCGAGTGCCACCGCCTCACGGTGACATGGCCCTTGACAACTACGGCACTAACGGTACTTACCAAAAAGTGCCTGCAACCTATTACCACGACAATAATTCGAATCGGACACCCGAACTGCGCCATTACGCTAATTCTCAGCAACAACGGCCAATATATAATCAAAGTGTAAACTCCGAAAGTGGTACTCTGAATAACGACCAAATAGGGCAGTATCAGTTTAATCAAAATGGATACAGTCCGTACCAGCCTGTACCTCCTCCCAAGCAGATGCAAAAGAAGTCTGTCTCGTTTGAGCCTGGGACGAAAGGCGGCACTGAATCTCCTATACCTTCCCAAATGGGCGTGAATTCATATACGAACACTGAAGTTCAACCAAATGTTGCGCTGGTTAGTCAGAAGACAGCGTGCAACTTGTGTCGAAAGAAACAAGTAAGCCCTCCGGCGTTGTATTGCCCCGATTGTGACTTTTATATGTCAAGGTTTAAGCCGCACTCGTAGCAAAGCAAATACTGATAATAATATAACTGCTTATAATGTACAAAATGAATTTTATTTAGAAAATAAATTAAGAATGTAAAATAAATGTATCAAATATCAGATCTGCGCATGAACTTAGGACGTTTATATGTGTACATACATGATTAGTTTTAATAAATGACTGATCTCATTGAGGATTTGAATATTAAATCTATTATAAAACTTTTTAATGATGTTTAAAATTTATAAAATATGATGTAGGTATGTTACATGGAATAAATATTCAAAAATAAACAATTTGTTTCATATTTTTTTATAACACTAACAACATATTTAAATTTTTGCCCTTTTCCACTTAGAAACTTTGTGTGGAAATCACAATAATACGAAATAATTTTAGAAATTTCGCTGTATAAATTTGTAATTAATAAATTTATTTCAACATAAGTTCATATTTTTATTCGTACAGACGATGATTATTAAATTTAATTTCGTATTATCGCCTCCACACTGTAAAGATATCCATAAATTACATATTTTGTATCACAGTAATATAAGTACTAAATTAGGCTTTTTCAAGAAACCACAGCAGTGTAAATTAGTTTTTTATTTTGCAAGTGATGATTAAATACTGAGTTACTTATTTCCAATACACTAGACAACTAGATGATGGTGTACACCTAAGTCTGTTTTTACACGGTCTTTTTGTACACGGTTTTGATATAACACGGTTTGAAAATTGAATATGTAACTGATGACGACAGCAATTAAATTTATGTTGTTGTATTTATGATTATCACTTATTCTATTTTATTTTATTTTTTACCTTAAAAATTGAATAACCTATTCTTTTCGTTCACAACATAGTTTTTTAGTTCCTGAACTTGCCATACATTTAATTTATATTACTTTTAAGATTAGAGTGCATATCTTTTTTATCATTAATTACTATGCTTGTGAAAATAAGCATTATATATTTGATTTAATAAAATAAACATGAATTCTTGTTCTTAAAAATTCTTGTTTTTCTCTAATTTTAATAGGTTTTAGAGATTAGGAACAAATCACCCATTTTTGTATAAGATCAATGTCTTTTTTTACACGGCTTCTTCTGGAACCAATCTACCGTGTAAAAACAGACTTAGGTGTATATTTTCTCTAGTTACATGTGGGCACATGATTTGCTAGAATGTTTGTGCCATCAACGTGAAATGGTCGTAGTACTGAAATTGTCTTAACATAAAGTGTTGATGGAGGAAACCCCACCACTTTCAAATAATATCCTATCTTCTGTATCATCATGCTGTCTCGTGTGTGTGTTGTGTGTGTGAGTGAGTGCAATATACCAGTGTGATTAGGTAGTACTTACTTAAAGTTTTACTTCGAAAAGTTCCAACATAAGTGGAGGTATACACACTACCAGAACTATACTCTTAACTATACTATAGAAAATAATCGCCTTATACAGAAAACCCGTCCCGTAGCTCTAGCATTCTTGCAACTTGGCAACGTCGCAGGCTTTATCGTTACAATAACGAATTATCGTTATTGTTTGAAATAGAAATTATGGTTTGTTACTAGAATATCGTTACAAGAAAAGAATTTAAAAAATGTTATTTTAATAGTGTTTTAATTATAACATTAAGTATTGTTATGAATTTTGTTATTTGATAATTAATTCATAACGTAAAAATTGGTATGAGATTTAAAGCCGATCTAAAGCGGAAAATTACGCACAAGAAACAAATAAAGGATACTTACATAGTCATACATACTTTTATGTATGTATGACTAATATTTACCTATTAACAGAGACATCTAATAAAATGCTAATAAAAATATTTTTCAAAAATGCAGATAGCGACATCTTTGAACATGGTTTTGAATTAGACAAAGAACACGGTTCGTAAAATTTCAATTTATTGCAAAAAGATGCCGTGAAACGTACTAGTATTGCCAGCAATATATAAGAATCCCAATTTGGTAAGAATAACTTAATAAATGAACTGTGAACATTAAAAAAATATAATAATACTTGACATTTAAAACAGAGTTGTATGTATTTGTAATTAATTTAAAAATGTATGTGTAATGATTGTATTCACGTTGAGAAGCATAATACAATAAAGTTTAAATCATGTTAAAATACTTATGTATAAAGACCAATTTCATTCATAACGCTTTTTTTAAAACATGATAGTATATTAAAAACTTTAATACTTTTATATTTTAAATATATATATTAAATATATATAGTGTTCAAAAAAAATGGTTACTGGTAGGTATAGAGATTTTGTCATTCGATTGTTGTCTGTCAGCTGTGATTAGGCCAGGAGCTTATTCAGTCTTATTATGGATTTTTCAGATGTGATTACATTCTATTTACTTTAATCGAAATCAAAAAATAGGAAGGAACTTAAAAAAAATACTTTTTTTTACGTAAACAAAGAAGTTTTAGTACGTATAACACGGTATCCCTAAAAGACATTCAAGCTGGCAGTTCTTTAATGGCTACCACTAGTGACGGGCTGTTTGTCAAATAATTGTCATTATTTATTACATTTAGAATATTTATTAGGTGTAAGGACTGTTTACTTAAACATGACGGGGATATTACCCACATACCAACGTTTTGTGAATGGAGTTCCTGTGCCGTCCATATCCCGTCGATCTTTTCGTCTCCGGGAAAAATATTTGATTGTTTCAGTACTTTTGACATTTGGAATCGTGTGGTTAGGAGCACTGTTTTACTTGCCAGAATTCAAAAGCTCCACTAGTGTAAACGACAGTGTTTATAATGTGTACAAACGTATTCAGAAAGCAGGACCTGAACTACTTATGCCACCTCCATTGGCACAAAACGAAGTGGGAGATTTTCCCGTGGTAGGTATCGTGCGCCACGGTGAAGATGGTGATGATCCTCACATCGTCGAAGATAGGAACAGATTACGAGCCAAAATAGAAGAAGATATGGGGATGAAAGTGTTAGAAAGACCACAATTCGATGCTGTCCCATCAGTTTCCTCGTCCAAGGGGCCCAGTAAACCGCCCGTTGATGCTATTGAAGAACCAGTAGCTGGTAAAAATATGAACAGCAAAATTTCATCACCTGGTCCTAAAGTGGATGCTTCAAACAAATATGTAGCTGTAGCATTGAGTTCTGATGCTGATCCCGAAATAAAGCACAAATTGGAAACTGTTAAAGAGGTAAGACAGATATAACATTTATTTTATAATAGTCCACTGGCTACCTTATATTTAAAAGAAACAATAGAAAATATATTGTGTTATATGTGTATTGTAATTCATAGATTACACTTATAATTTTAAAGACAAAATGTGTTAGGATTTGGTATAATGCTAAAAAGTATTACTATTTTATATTTATTCCTTACAAACCGGCTCCATACCAGTCTTATGTCAACAATACTATATGTATAATATAGGCTATGATGTAGCCCCATTACTCTTTGATATTAAACACTTAATGGTTTTTAGTAACAATCTTTTTGGTAACACTGGTATCTTTGTTGAATTTTGTAAACCACTAATCCAATCAATGATAACCAATTCACAGATTAGAAAGAGTATGTCTAAAGACATATAGAAATCACTCCTTAAAAAAGCAATGGTTAGTGGAACGACATTCCACCATTCATAGTAATGTTTGTTAACTATCGAGTTGCAAGAATCAACATTGATAGATTCTTAATTATCAATATAAATAAGTTAGCCCTAAAATATACTATGAATTTAATAAATTTTGAGTACAATAAAGTAGTAATGGAATAGGCAACTAAAATAAATGAAAAACAAGACAGATAAAAACATTAACTATAAAATTTAAGGTACTACAAAGGTAATAATAAATATTGGTATAAACAACTAGCTTCAGAACTCATCTAGTAAATAAGGTATTTCCAGTACATATATGTATCACCGTAGTAGTAAAAAATTGTGAAAGTAGCTTTAAATAATATGTATTTAAATCTTCATAAAATACAAAGTTCTATTGTTATTGTAAATGTAAATCGAATAAGGTTAATCATAATAATATATACATTTCATTGTATATATTATATGCCACCATTTTTTTAAATTGTGCTGCTTGACTACTGTGGCGATGATGAACTAATACTGATGATGTTCGATCGAAAAAATTATACCTAACACATGAAATTGATTCAATACAGAGGTTTGTTAGTCCTGTATAATTGTTACAATTAGATAATTTTCATGTAAACTAATTAATCAAAATAATATAAATTATATCAATGTGGATTCATAAATTTACCTAAAAGTTTTTATACATAGGTACTTTTGTCCAATTAAGAATTATTTTAATTAATGTTATATCAAAAAGATTACACCAGAAGGGTGTTGTTTAATACATTCATTTTAATTTATAAATTAACTAATTTTGAATTTTCTTTACTATGAATCATTATTTAAAATATTCAAAGCTATTTAAAATCAGTATGGCGTAAATCTTAGTTTATTGAAAAAATCGCCTATTTTTGTACTGATTAAATTTCTCCTTTTGTAACAGTCTACCTAAAAAAAATTAATATTAATAATGAACAGTACATGACACAATACCTATGTAACCAGTGTTCATGGTATGAATTTCTTGTTACATGTTTCCCTTTCAAGATTTTATTAATGATTGTACAAAAGTTATGGACTTGCACTCTACTAACTAAAATGATGAAATAATTTAATAAATTAAAGTGATGTTGACGGCATCCGAGCCATTCAACATCAGCAGAATTTAAAAATAGTTTTTTAATGTTTGATATTACTTTAGGTCTGTGAGGATGTTTGTCCATATAGTTAATTTCAATAAGGGATCTAACAAGCATTAGAAATGAAGCTGAAGGGTATTTAATATTAAGTCCTAGCAAACTTTTACATTCTCTGATACTAATCTAAGTATGCAAAACAGATATTTTATCAGTTAAGAAAGAACACCTGCAGGCTTGACAATTAAATCTAGCGAAAAGTTTCGTGGAGCTGTAACTAGCAGTACGATCCAGCAGCAGCAGATGCTTGTACTAATTGTGGTGAAATGACATTCTATGAATTAAAAATCTACCAGTTCATAAAATAACCTTTGTGAAATTTAATTTAATTAGGTATTTATTTATTATGAAGCAAGATGTTGTATGTAGGTCCTGTCAGGATTCAGTCATCATAGGTGATTTCATAAGACAAATGCGTTATTGTGACAGAAAATAACAGATGAATAAAAATAAAGTAATACATATTAATAAAATATATGTAAAAACTATGATAAAACTAATAGTAATAATAGTAAAAGTACTAATACTTTCTATGTAGATAAAACTATTTCTGGGTAATATTAGAAAAATGGGTGATAGATATACAAAATTAACATTCTCTAATATTAGCAAAGCATTACTCATTAGGGTAAATGTTCTTAATATGTAAAGTTCATGTTCATAATTTCTGCATAATGGCAATTACATACAATACAAATGATTTATTTAGAGTGCCTTTGTTTTAAGTATGTTCGATATTCAATCTTAAAATAAAAAAAAACCTTATAAAAAAGACCTTAGACCTTTAAACTTATGGCGATATCGCCATAAGTTTAAAAAAAATGATTTTGAGGAGATCTACACAAAACTGTGTAGCTGTACATTATATTCCCTTTTTGGGGGTATTGTGACAATTATTTAAATCAGCTATAGCAGGATATAGTATGGCTCGGCAGATTAATATAATACAATGCTAACAAAAATCTGTGTTTTTTAGACTTTTGATAATTCTTGCTCAAACTTCCTCCCTAATATTACTGATAATGAGGTCCATGTGTATAAACATGTTACTCATAAATGTCAAATGTTGGACATGGTTTTCACTGTGTTGTTTTGCAAGTGTTGAAATTGTAAAAATATAACAATATTGCTGTTGCAAGTCATGCACTGTAGTTGAATAATATAGGTCCAGATTGGTTTAAGGGAACTAACTATATCGCCATTTTACTTTAACAAATGGCTTTGCAGTAATTTTTGTCCTGCTACCCAGTACATTCCTAACAGCTTCAAATCAAGTTTGTTTCTTTTAATCCGCAAATGTCATGCAAGTTGTTGGTCAAGGTAGATCCCTGGGTATTTCGTATCTTGAGATTGCGGTATTACTATGTTATGGAGCAGTACAAGTGGACAGTTTTGTTTAATAGTTAAATATGACTTGACTTGAATTTTTTAGAGATGATTCTATAATGTGTTCTATAAAGAGGCAACACTATAACGTTTGTATATTGTTATTTTGCTATGGTGGTATTATTATGCATTGGCAAGTCATCTGTGTATTAGATAGAAAATTCATCTGAATATGGTGTTACCCCGATTCTATTTTATATTTTATTTTTAAGATCGTCGATAATTAGAAAAACGGGTAAAAACGTCGATTTTTAGAAAAACAGGAGTGCGGCCTACTACACTTTTTTATAATCTTTACTAGTTTGTACTATCTTTCATAACAAAACTTGTCGAAGATCTATCCAATTACAAGAAACAATTAATTTTCCAATAAAAAAACCAAACGGATGAAGCTGCCCAATTACGCAAATTCTTCAATAATAATTCCGCCGTTTGATTGTTATTCAATAATTAATCTATGGATGGTTTTGTTTACGATGCGGCGAAATTTGACCTCACGTACACATGTGAAATATGGTAAAATTCTGCACCCAGCATTAGTATCGATAGATTGAACTATAATTGACATATCTACCTTAAAAATAAATAAAATATAAACAATGACAGGAAATTACAGAAGCAGTTGACATTAATAGCAAACAAATAAGAAAGTTCGTGATGAAAACGCTTGGTGCCATTACCCAACGCAGTCATTCATGACAATAACTACAGAAACCCAGCATTTACATCCTTACGATATGCTTTAAGACAAAATCAGTCCAGTGTATAACAACCTAAACAGGTATTTCATAATGAAAGGGCCACATGGGTACTTTATCCCGTAACACTGCCACTCAGCTCTGATTGGATTAGGTAAATTGCATGTTACACTAAATTTTCAAGTGTCTTTCCGAGTGTTCAAGATCTTCACAATGTAACATTAAGTTAAGAGTAAGATAGTTCTTAGACGCCTAATTCTTCTATAAGAATTTGGCAGGTTCCTCCGTTTGGGTCAGCCTACCAACCCTGAGGTTGGTACGTGATGCAGAGGGAAGACTGATTGGAGGTACTCAACACTAATTTTATTATTATCTATGTTATAATAAAACTTATAATATAGATTTGTAAGAGTATCTGAGAATAATAATTAAACATACGAAACAGGATATTATCAGCATCCAAGATATTGGTGTGGGGCAAGCAAGAACTTATCATGTAGGAGCATAAAATTATTATATAGTACTTATACCAAGAAAGAGCAAATATGTCACGGAAAATGTAACCAAGGCCACGAGATTGGTCTAATATACATGTATCTTGGTATTTATGTATATACTTATCCATACAATAAAAAAGACTGTTTTTAAATAAGTCATCTTGTGTCTACCTTAAGGTATTATTTAGAATAGCTTTGTTATTGATTCAGTAGTGACATATTAATAAGTAATATTGAGACTTAAACAACAAGGTCACAATGGTGGTTCACAGACTTGATAATCAAAGACAGTGATCCTCTTTAAGCACCTTGCTTGTATTATTGCAAGGAATTTTATTTTTTATGTTTTTGTATTCATAAGATTATAAAACGGTAAAGAAACTTAGTTTATTGAAGATTCCCAAAGTGGCTACGAAGTTCTTGATACCTATTCCGGTTATGTATCATCATTATCGACCTACTTTATTACTTCTTATTTATTTATAAAATATAGATTTAACCTTATGTACGCCACTGCTACAGGTACTATGTATATCATAGTACAGTAATATACATTACAGGTATATTATAACTGTTCAGTTGGTTTACAATAACTACTCAATGGCAAACAATTGCAACAGTTTAAAAATTAATATCCTACAATTTAATTCACATAACATTTTATCTTATGCCTTAATTTTATTTCTTGTATAAGGATAATTAATGAATTGATATTTCAACTAATTCAATTAGGGTTTCAGTTAATGCAGTCTATTTACTGCTTCAGATTCAACACTGTTATTTCCACATCATAACAAAGCCATTCTGTATAAAGTCTAAACTTAATTGTTAAGCTCTTGAACACTCGGAAAGACACTTTAAAATTGAGAGTAACATGCAATTTACCTAATCCAATCAGAACTGAGTGGCAGTGTTACGGGATAAAGTACCCATGTGGCCCTTCCATTATGAAATATCTGTTTAGGTTGTTATACACTGGACTGATTTTGTCTTAAAGCATATCGTAAGGATGTAAATGCTGGGTTTCTGTAGTTATTGTCATTAGTGACTGCGTTGGGTAATGAAACTTTCTTATTTGTTTGCTATTAATGTCAACTGCTTCTGTAATTTCCTGTCATTGTTTATATTTTATTTATTTTTATGGTAGATATATCACTTATAGTTTAATCTATCGATACTAATGCTGGGATTTAAATTTTACCCTATTTCACATGTGTATATGAGGTAAAATTTCGCCGCACCGTAAACAAAACCATGCATAGATCAATGATTGAATCATAGCAAAAGCACTGTATTTTCATTAATCAAGTAATCATAATAATTGAAACTAGTGTTTGTAAAGGATTTTTTAAGTCAGGTCAAAATACATTTATATAAGGCAAGGTAGTTTAATTTGATAGACTCCATTATGACTTGGAATTAAGATTCATGCATTTTGGCTACATCGAACGTGTTTTGCGTTCTGTATTTTTTTTGACAAGCTGAGTAAATATGAAATCAGTCTGGTATTATTCCAGCGCTTGATACTTTTTAAATAAATATTTGATCGGTTACAATGCTCTTTAAAGAACATATAGTATTATAAGATAGCTTCGACGTGGCTATCAAAATGTCTGTTCTCTATTTAGCACCTTTCCCAAAATAAGTCAGAAAATGTTAGCTGGTAACAATTTTTAAGGCAGTATCACTTCCTCATACTTTATCTAGCTTTATAATATTGCAAACTTTAACATTGACATTCGATTCTATCACGGTAAAATTCATAGTAGCCTAATTAACGGCCTATGAATGTTCCACTCCTGCGCACAGGCGTTCTTACATAGGAGATGGAGAAACGCATGAGAAGTTGGAGCCATAACAACACCACTCTGGCTCAATTCAATTCATTAACTTATATCAATTGTTAGATCTGTACAACTTTTTGATGAACTATTTAAAAATGTTCCAAGTTGATAAAAATTTTATTTCTTTGCTTGTATGTTGCCTTTAGACTAGCTAGCATATTGCAGATTAAGTTTTAATAGATTTTTAAAATGAAGACCAAACTCTTCAATTTGGATAAAAACTATTTAGGAGTACGTTTTTTATTCAAATGGCACGAAACTGTAAATGAAAATCAACAACAAAGGTACCTAATGCATTCATAATTTATTTCTGCTGAAATTATTAAAAGTCAGATAATTCGCAGGCACATACCAATTTGAATGTTAGTAAATCAGGTATTAGGCGCACACAAAAGAATTTATTATTTTAACTTATAAGCTAGGCACTTATAAAAAGTGCTCTAGAGAGTTGAATTTTCAATCTGAGAAAAATGTCATTTCGTTGTAAACTTTATTAAAGTTCCTCGAACATCTGGTGTTAGTATGGTATTCCTTTTCTGTGCCACTAGTCTTATAAATGGCCATAAAAATGCGAGAAATAAGCGCAGTTTGTAAGGTTTTTGTCCAGTAGCAAAAAAGAACTACTATAAACTAATGACTTAGAATACTTTTCCAATAAATTACGTAAAGTGATAATATTCTAATTAACAAAAGCTCAATAATGAATTAAAAAATATATATCATGGAAAAACCAAAAGGGACTCTTGTAATCGCCACGTTGATTAACCGTTAGGATAGTTTGAAAACCTGAATTTTGTTATTTTTGCGTTATATGTTATAACATTTTGTAATGTATACTAGGTAGAAACCTTATTTGAAAATATATAATAGTAATGAATCATATCTATATTTCACTTTATCTCTCGTAGAAGATAGAAAATTTATTTCGGTGGCATAAGTTATCACGCTTTATTATGGTGAAAATTGATGCGTGACATTTTAGACACCTATTGCTAGCAAAGCATTGACGAGACAAAATTGACACTTGGGATCTCACTAATAGACAGTAGAAGAGACCTACAAAAGTACGTCTCTTAGAAAATGTTCTAACTAAAACTATAAAAAAGTGTATACATATAAAAGTTCTAGAAAAAAGTGTACCTATTTGTCAAGTAATATGTTACAAACATTATGTTAAACTCAATGTATTGGTAATAGAGACTATTATATTATTAATGCTTCTTTTGTCGGATAAAAAGCTGTTATTAGTAGGCCTTGCAAGACGATATTCACTTGCGTTTCTCGAGACTTACGTAGACCCAGTTCCAATATCGAGTGCATTACGGAGTACGAAATCTAACGGCACTCAAATCAGTGCTGCGACGAAGTCCCGCGTCGTTGACCCCACGACACACATACAAAACTAATTCAACAACAACTTATTTACCGTCTGCTGACGATTTTAGAAATGACACCGCCTATAGTTTAAACTAGGCCAAGAACGTCGTAGCTATTGGACGGCTGTCGATGTTTACTTTTCTTTGAACCGCGAATTTTTTATTCTTAATAGTTTGGATACAATTGTGAAAATAAGTGCACTTTCAGCCAACCTCATGAAATGACTAGTCTCTAATCCCAGTAATGGACGATTAAGTAGGTATGTTAATCTACTATTATGTTTATCGACTGTTACTTTCACGTTTTTTACTGTTGGATGAAAATTGATTCCGCATATTGACTCCAATTAAATATGATAAACAAATTCTAAAAGTAGATGCAGATTATGGAATCAGCATATACTTTTAGAATTTGTTTGAAAAGCTTTTATATAAAATTCGTATTCAAACCATTTTGAATACGCCGAATTTTATGTAAAAGTACGCAGAACTCAGTCGCGGGCATTCCCAAGCGAGCCATCACTTTCATTTTTTGTGCTACGTATAACTGTCTAAATTAACAAAGAAACTGTCCAACACTCTTTAGTAGAAATCGAAATACTCGAAATCCCTTCCAGGTAATAATATTATACAACGTTAGATATTTTTATTAAAGTCTTTAACCAATTTTATTATTCGCGGAAGAAATATTTTACTATCAAGGCACGTATTGCTCTTACTTATTTTGCATGAAAGTAGGCCGTAGCGAGGTGACAGTTTTCTTTTATTCTTTCTTTAGACAAATAAATAGCGAGTCTTCCTCTGAGTATTTAAACCTACTCTCACCTACAATATTGCCAATGTTTTGAATTGGACTTGAGTTTTGCTTTGCGGTAAAGCTAGTAAGTATCTACGCATATGTAGTTTTGCCATAAAGCTGACGGTTTTTTTGGCCGGAATGTGCTCTAAACGCTGCGATCTGTACTTACGGCATGTAAGGATTGTATTAAAGAACATATAGGTACTGCATGTTTTGCTTCTTAATTGCTAGTCGCTACATGAAACTTGAATAGTTTTATAATTGAATCAAGGAGCGCGAGACTGGGGTAGTACCTGGGATTTAATTTACAGTTCTTCGCAGCTAAATAGCACTACTTTGTAGGGTTGTATTGTGGATCTGATGATGGGATCCGCGGGAAATCCGCGGCAACCTTAAAATTTTATAGGTACGTTATGTGTTTCAAATGATATTCTAAAGATATTCGTAAGTAATGACAAAAAGAAAGCATTTCGACAATATTGACGGTCACCCATCGAACTTTGAACTTTGAAAAAAAGCTAAAACAAAACTAAAAACAGACTGCAAAAATAATTCAATTAAAAGTTAATTATTTTAATTAGTATTTATTTATTAAATTTATATTTATATTATTAATTATAATTAAATAATTCATTTTATTTTTATTCCCTCATCATATTTAAAATTATTTTTTGGTGTTGTTAGTTTGTTTAATATATTTATATTATTAAATAAAAATCCCTTCTCCATCTTTCCTCCATTTCTTAGTCATATAGCGTTTGAACAAAACAACAAACAAACAGCGAAAATATCAGAACATGACATTCGTAAACTGAGCTTAAATTTATACTTGTTTTCGGGTCGATCCCAGTGCAGAAATGTGAAGTTGGTTGCAGGCCAGCTAATCATACAAAGGCGCCGACCGCCTCCGTCCTAATGCGTATCGTAATTAGCGCAAAGGACACACTCCGGAACTCTTTTATTGAGCTTAATGTCCACAGAGTCCACACGAATTCGCTGAGTTAACAACAGCCGATAGCACAGTAGTGACAATATAAATTAGGGATGGGAATGTTACGATCTCATATGACCCAAGGCGGCGCGAGCGTCACGTGTAATGTTAATACATAGAAATATTTATTACGTGCCAATTGCCATTAGCTGTATTAGGGTGGTCTTTTTAATATCCAAATACGAATGTTTTAGACCACCAAAATTATCAAATCAAATTGTCCCTATGAGAGCATAACTCTGTGTTTATATTAATAATAGGATCTCTACTTATAAAACGGTTATTATTTTTTCATAAGAAATATACTAAATTGTGCATTTTGATGTTCAAAACATCACCGTTTCGTAGGTACATGGGATTTATACACATAAATGTTCCTGAAGATTTGGGAATACCCACAACTATACTATATAAATATCCCATTCCGAAGATTAAAATATTTTTTCAATAAAAAATCTACCGGTTTTCGTCAATTTACATTACTTTATTGTATCCGACGAAAATAATAAAACATATTTATTATTATGTTGTTTTCAGGTAATATAAAACTAGAATTAAATTGGAATTGTTATAATGGCAATGTTGCTAACTATAATTTAGGTCTATTTATTTTAATTAGTTTATCTTCAATTTGATCCTAACGCAAAACACAAGAATTCTCTTGAAAATTCTCTTCAGCCTTCAGTCAAGTTCAATTCAGTCAACTGAGATTACTTGAGTACAAAAATAACTGCCTCAGCCCCAACTCTATAACAGACTATGGCCTCATAAAAATGTTAATTTGACGGCGGACGACATTTCGCTGACACACATTGCTTTATTACTCATAGTGATATTGTTTTGATACAGTGATAATATTGTCTTGTCGTGGTTACTAACATTATTATTTTAATATTATATCATATTTTTCTAAAAATTCCAATTTTAAGCGCACGTTTATTATATTAGTTCTAATATTTTAATACGAAAATGATCTACATTGTATGAGTTAAATAACAATTACATAATATGATTGAGCGCTAAAGCGATCATAGTAAATAATGTATAATTTAAATTGAGTAAGTTGTAGATTAGGTAAACAAAATAACGTTTATGGCGTCCGGTAGTAAGTCGTTAATGCTAATTGGAAGGATATCTTGTAATGAGTATCATCCGCCCGTGACCGCAGCGTTAGGCCCTCCATTGTCCACCGAGCCTGCCGCTCTCGATCCGAGTCAATGAACTGCTCAGACTGTTTTAAAGAAGCCAAATAATTGTAAAAACATTGTGTTCATTGTGCAACGACAATAGCTTAACTGTATTTTTAATAGTCCCCTTATTATAAATGTTGAAACAAATTTTTAATACTCACATAAGTACTCTTCCTCTACGTATAACAATAATACTGACTCGCAGTTTCGCTTTTACTTAACTATCAATGCGGCTTTTAAAATTGAAATTTCATGCAAAATTATGCTGGACCATTCTAACTTTCTATTTACCATTTTCTCATTACATTGTTTTTGTTAATTGATGGAAACGCTAACGAGATGTTTACGTATAAAGCTATAAATAGGTTCTAAGTCATCCATCACATAGATACTGGCGCATTACCCCCCCTGATCGAGCTTTTGATGGTACCACTAATGTTGGTAATCTGAGACGTAGGGCGTTTATTCATAATCATAACGAGCTTATACCATTACGACACCTTTCTCGAGTAATATTACATTATCCAAACAGATTACTACTACGTTAGAGACATTTAGATACTAATGAACTTTAAATATATGTTTGAAATTCGTCATTCCTTAAAATTTCAATAATAATACCTCCTTACACCTCAAACTATTATTATGTTCTTATAAATCGGCAGTTATGAAAATTTTACCAAGTGTGTAGGGATATGCTTAGATAAATAGTATTTTTTAATTATGAGTATAGACGTGTTTCCCAAAAATACTTCGAAAGTGACCTCGCGACGAGTGTGGGAAGGTTTTTCTCAGATTTTGGGTTCGTCTCAAGTGCGAGTTCAAGACGGTTAGCTGTAGAGGGTGCAGTGCTCCCGTCTTATCGGGCTCGTTTGTCCTGCGGGAAGCTCTTTGGCCTGATATGACGCAGGCGAGCGCCTTCAACGGCCCCAAATGTTAACTTTACGAGCATTTTCACTCGTCTGATACGAGAAGACGTTATGGAGACTATTCACTGAAATATTCATGCACTCATTCCGCGATAGTGGCAGAGGAGATAGAATAGTCCTAGAAGTAAGTAGATATCAAAGTTCTAAAGTTCTTTGCGCTTTTAAATTAGCGATTTAAAATAATTATATTCTTATGTTATCTTACATTAGAAAATATTATTAGTTAATTACAGAATCTGTGTAGGACAAATTTGAACTCAGAACCATACATTTTTAACGTTCAACGTAAAATTAAGGGTGTTATAAATTTCTTGAAGCCTTGTGTCTGAATTTTGCGGATTGACAGGTTTAATGCCATCTAGGAGTGAGTGCAAAATATAAAATAATATTATTTTATATTGCTTTTTATTTTGGCACCAACTTAGATAAACTATAATGATCGTAATATTTTGGTATTTCCAGATCATTGGGCACCAAACGGGTCATGGTTAGCTAGTGATAGTGTCTAGTTAACCTTGAATAGATGATGGCAAAATAAAGCACAACAGAATATATTTAATTTTCCAATAAAGGTTACAGTGGAACATTGCCTATGATATCCGACAAATAGCGTAATTGTCATTGGTGATTTTAGCCGCAGTGCCTAGGCTGTCTTTAGTTAGTGTCAATGTTATTTCATAGAAATTTATAGTTAGTCTATGTTAAACACGTTGGCCGTAAAAATGTGGCAATTTTTTTAATAACGTAGGTATTTGAAATAGGTATTCGTATAATCTTTATTTACCCTCATGTGTTCACGAATAATCATTATAATACTTTCCTACTCTTTGTAATCTACGTTAAAGTTATATTTAACCCCACTATTTAATTATTATTACAAGCAATTAATCATATTTTTTCTATTTCAGGTAAGCTACAATACAAAGTAAAACTTAAGCCTTAAACGGTATAATTGGTAACAATTTGTTTTACGACCCACTTTATATTTCATCACTTTGTACAACAGCATTGTGGCGTTTCCTGATTTGCTCTGTTCCGCTTTGTATGCTCAATTTTACGAGGAACATAAAAAACAACTCAAGAAACGTTTGTACTTTTATACAGATACAAAGCTAAGGAACGGGGGAAGGCCGGCTTCCCTTGAAATATGAAACGCTGCGGTACCTAATTCCTTCGGCCATTTTCCGAATGGAAAAATTCACTCAACTCGCAGCCGCAAGCGATTACTCCTCTTTACGTAGTGACACGCGGAGCTGGGAAGGGTCGGCGGGCCGCGGAGCTAGTCCACATAAATAATCGAGAGCTTACGAATTCAGCCGCCACCGTTCCCAAATATCAAGGAAACTGAAGCAAATTGATCGCGAAACGCTACTCTCTAATGGCTCGTACAGCCGATAATAATGGACACTTCCAATATTCGCCTCCATTTTCGGATGCGTATATCATTTAAGTCTACCTACACCCGTTTGTTCTCGGACTCGCATAAGGTAAATAAATCACAACGATAGCGTCGAATACAAAACAACATCGATCGTAGTAACTGCATTGCGCGTAATTATAGAGTTCTATAAATAAATTTATTTTGAGAGTTAACCAAACGTGGAATGCTGATGATTGTAAATTGGACCTTGTAGATTCCCTGAGGATAAATCGACGATGATTGTTCTGTCGCTGAAAGCCCCCATTCGCGCCGACTTATATTACTTAATTTATACGTGCTAAACAAACACACATAATAATAATATTGAATTATTATAAGTCTGTTAGAACAGACACATCAAACTTATTAAATATAATGATAATAAAAAAAATATTTCATTGTTTTTGAAATAATAATAATAACATCAGTAGTATAGAATAAAGACGTGTTTGTGTGCACAGAAACTCGCATCTTCGCAATAGTACTCGGGACGTTATTTGCTTTCGAGCAAGGGCAAACAAAAATATGCGGGTGTAAACAACTGCGCAGACCCGCCCCGGTAGCAAACAAACGTCTTTTCCATAGCAACCCTTAATACAGCATTTAGCATTATTTGTATGTTTGAAGGCTTTGAACCAGATGGCTTCTTTATAGAACGCCTTAGCAAAAAATACTTATTTTAAACTTATAACGTCTCTATCTACAAATGTTAATAAAAATGAGACAGTATGAAAATGAGAGAGAGAGAGAGAAAGGAAATCAGAGATAGACACTAGAATAACAATTGCACGCAAGTCAAGTATCGTAGTAACAAGCTACGAAACCCTATACTTAGCATTGGCCGACATATTCTTGGCGGGTTTTATTTTATTCCGTACCAGTAATGCTTATAAATGATATTTTATTCATAAATTAGCGTTGCCGGCCAACGTTAGGCAGTGGCGAAATATTTCACTTCGTGGTTTCAGGAGCTTTTGAGTAGGCAGGTCTTTTAAACTTAATTTCAACGGTAAGTTATTTTAAACTAAGTCACGTCTATCATCGTGAATCTTTGTAAACATGTATCGGAACCCATTTATTAAACCTTTCGGCGAATACACCCTTTAAATTGTGTCCGCAAACTTCAAACGTTTCAGTTGGGAAAAGATACCGCGAAAATCGTGATAAGCTTTCTAAGGCTCATACGTCGGATCGATTCGACAAACGTTCCGAGAAATCCCGATCTCGTTACGATAGTTAGTGCCCGTATTCGACACCCTGAGGGCCGACCGAAACTTATCATGGGAGATAGCCGTCCCAATGCTGTCTCCGTGCGATGAATTAATTTGCCTCCCGTTATTATATAAACTACGTAGATCGTAATAAAGATAACGCCAGGCCCCGGTTTTCAATGTAATGAAAAGTATGCCTCGATCATCGAGGCAATATGGCAAATATGCTTCCCAATTTTAGCTTGATTTAATATTGTTGTATGCAAATTACAATAGATAAAGTAGTCATCGCTGGTAGTCACATCCTATCACTGGGTGGTACACGCCTTCCTACATGGAAGAAACACATGGGGGAGTTTAATTCATAACACCCCCACACTTGCCCAATGCGGTGGTCCAAACTCCGCGTGGATGAAAGCGGTTGCAGTAATAACCTGGAGTGACCGACGGCTTAACATGTCTACTAAGCACGGCGAGCTAGACAAATTTAGATTGACCCATCTAGGGATCAACCAGTTCGAAAGCTTCGCTCACGTAAACGAAACCGAAGTGTTCTATACTCGCTCATGCTCGGCTCCTCCAACAACAAAATTATTTGATAAAGTAGTGACATTAACTAACAACCAAAAGTATTAAACAAAACTAAAAATCTACTCCAAAGCAATTAAAAGGCAAAAATAATTCAATGTAAGAATTTATCCAAAATATTTGGAATTGAAGCTTCATTTTCTTTTATATCTGGAAAAAGAAATTAAATTTGGAAAATTTCTTACATTGAATTATTTTTGCCTTTATAGTATTTTAAGTGGGTTTTTAGCTGTGTTAAAACTTTTCTTTTTCACATTTTTGAGTGCTACGTTTCAAAAGTTAAAGGTAGGATGACCGTCAGTATTATCGACTTGTCTATTAGTCGTTTAATAAAAATACTCGAATAACTTTAGAAAAAATACGAAACTCATCCCCATAAACTTTCAAGGTTCCATTTTCCTGGAATTCCATCATCAGATCCTGACTTGGTGACAATGGGACCACCTCAGGACTAATCTTTATCGAATAAAAAATAATTTTGATAATCTGTTAACAATTGACACATATCGTGTAAAAAAACACAGAAAAAAGATATAGTCGAATTAAGTAAAGATTAAGAAAATAACTTAGTAATGAGTTAATTGCTTATTGATATATTCAATTTTAAGTACCTAAAGAAAATACCAACCTCAATATGAGCAAAATAGCGACGAACTTGCAATCCGTCAATCAAATTAATTAGGTGTACGATAATAATGGGCATTATGTAACAATAACTTGGCAGTTAGTAAGTATCTAGCTGCTTAGTTACGTGCCTCTCATCCTATTAAAAGCCAAAGGTTACCTTGGCATCATAGATTATACAAAACAAGTGAACATGCTGTACCCACGCATTGAAAAGAATTCAATTTTGGTTTTTTTAATTTTTTTATTTTGTATAGATAACAATTATCTAGCGAATAATTTTGACGTTTTACCATATATTAAATTCCTTAGTTAAAATGAAAATGAAAAATGAAAAATATAAAAGGGTGAAGTTATCTAAATATATATTAAAACAACTTATATGATCAATTACAATTCCATTTCACAAGAGAATAAGACACAACTGGTCATGTCAATACAAAACATGAAGTTGTTAAAAATATAAATAATAAAAACCAGAGACAAATACTCGAGAATAATATAAGTATTTGCCATAGTATTCGATAAGTGAAACGATCTGGGTGCTCTCTGGCAGAAGCCTGCCTCGGTTTCGGTCATGGTGTGTGTATGTGTCAAGATGTGACTTTTTGTAGTGCACTTTGTTTCACGACTGACTTCGCTACGCATGGATTCTGAATCAGATACTCCAAAACTGCATGGTTTTGTTGGTGATGTAATAAGTTTACCTGATCGGGTAACCTGATATTCACACACGAAACCGTTTTGGTTTCTAAAACAAATTCAAATGTTTTATCTCAATCAATCCATGTGAAGTTGAGAATCCTTACCCGCTGCGTGCTTATTGTCCAATTCAATTAAGTATCGTTCTCATCTATAAGAAAACCTAAATAACTGAACACATGCCGACGATCTTGCATAAAACATGATCCCCCGTCGTCACACGTCCAGTTTCATTTATCGTATTATCTGAAACCAGACAGAAATTGTAATTCGGCTCTTATCTTGTAAATTTTGCCTGATGGTACTGCCGCTTACATCGGATTAAATTTGTCGCATGCGTTTTTACGCTTCTTTTTAAATGGCGTTTGTTTTCGTCATGTCGTTAAATAAATCATATTTAAGGTCCGAGGAGCATTAATCATGTTGCATGTAGCGGACGAATCGTTGTTTAGTTATTCTGTCGGCGGGCGGCGGGAGATGAAGGGTGCGGGCGATAGCCGCGCGGTTTTTGCTGTCCGCCATCCATCGCAGTTTACCGCACTCATTGTCTCGCCAGGAGGTATATTGGACTTGTTCAATCAACAATTTAAATTAACAAAAATTAGTCTCATAGTTTATTAATCGGCTTGTGCATGTATTTTATTTTCTAATACTTTTGAAATTCAAACAGGACCTTGAAGATACATTTTCTTATTAATATGTATTCATCTCTTATTTAAGAATAAACTGTAAAACAAAACACCTTACTATTAACAATCTTTATGTGACCCATACTGACAAAAGACCAAGTTGATAGATTACGTAAAATAAAACCGCATCGTGTGCTCATGATCGTAAAGACGCTTGTCGTTACGTCGCCAAATCTCTAGAGGCTCTGAGAAAATTGGATTTCACATTGTTCCCGTCACACCGGAGATTTTTGTCCTCGTCCTCCTCGTAACAGAATGTTTATTGCACCTCCAGCATTCAACGTTTACGTACCGTCATAAAACTGATATACCAAAACATACTGCCAAATTGTTAATAAAAATGAATCAGTTTTACATTTACAATACACTACACTACACTATTCCAAACACTATTCCAAAATTATTTGACAAATACTCGTTACAGGACTGAATTATAATTGCATGAGCACTATATTGTAGCAAACAACTGCGGTGCCGCTTTGGTGTCGGTGATTACTGCAGCAGATATGTTGATAGCTTAATTAAGACGCGGCTCCCTAAATACAATTCAGCTATCTAAAGGCTGCTAACACCCTATGAAAACTCCGGCTAGCAATAGAACTCTATCCTATAGCTACAAGGTTCAATATCGTGTACTTACAAAAAATAGCATAGAAGTAAATGACGTAAGTCACAAAACAAATTTTCGCTTGTAATTTGGCTTGTAAATATAGTATTAAAATTATGCTTAGCCAGATACTAATTAATTATTTTAATCATCTATTAGAAGCATTTTTATGCATATAGCTCGCTAACTTATGGAGAACTACGTAATATTCTAACAAAAATGCACTGTTAATATAAAATAGAAAGTATCATACAAAGTCCAATCCACTATGTTTATGTGGAATATAGCAGTATGTGGGCTCTGGACCCCGAGACCACTGCGTTGCATATTGCCTTCACCGCGCTGCCGTCGTCCGTGGCCGTCGGCTCCTATTGAATTCTTGGCAAACACTCCCTGCTCACATATCGCTTTTAACTAAAGCCGGCTATTTTTTATTTTATCAACGCGAATATTTATTCCTCCGTAAGAAAGCAGCTCCTCAGGGCCTTTCAAATTTGTTAGATTGATATTAAATAGTATTTTGTAAGATTTTTATAAGAAAAACTGAAGTGAAAGTTCCTCTTTTTGTTGCAAAACTAGTCCGGGCACGGCGGCTAAGTTTATTGACCATCGCTAACTTAGCTCCTACACAAGTACTCCACTTTGAGTAACTTTAACTTGGTAAAAGCTATGGCCCGGAAAGCCTCTTTTCTCGTTTTATTGCAAAAGTTCTTACATACGCGTCTCGTGATCTCATGAAATAAAATTTGGTTTCTTTAAAATTTTTATAATCTTATTTTTTTCAGTCATATACTCCTGGTAACCTCAACACAATAAAAAAACAATTGTGTTGGAACACCTGTACAATCTAGTTGTACAGCTTGAAAGGTTAGGTGGACAAAAACACTTAATAGAATTTCAATAAAATTTTTAATTTAAGCTGTTAACTGCCTACTGTTAAAGCGTTAAAACACAGAAAGCAAGGCTTTAGGAGTTGGCATTGTGCCTGTTCTTTTGGATGGGGGCTAACTCACGGCTGTGACTGTGAAAGCATATGTACCACCTCGGTCGGCATTTCACTCCCGGCTGTCCTGCGCACCAACCCAAATCTAAATTTAGAACAGTTAATGCCAGGAACAGAACTTGCTCGCATATTCTCATTTGCAGTCTTGAGTTCTTTATTTCCAGGCCTTTATTGTGAAATTCTTGGTGGTATAATTTTTTACTTTGGAAAATCGCTTAATAATGCTTCGAGATCGTTGTTATGAACAGCTGAAATAGTCATATTGTAATATGTTAAGCGTGTAGATTCGTACAAATAGATAGACAATACCAAACAAAACCAAAACTTATGCATGCTAAATGTTTCGTATTTTATCTGGGCATTAAAAGACTAAATATTATCAGTAACTGCATTGTATACCGTGGGGCCTATTACAGAGGCCCTTTGTTTACCGATTAAATTTTATAAATTCAGAACATTATGACCTTCATATAATTTAGCATTCGGTATGGTATAGTCAATTTTGAGTCTTTTTCAGTGATTTAACGTGGTAATTTTAGGTAATTGTCTTTGATTTTGTGTAAAACATAATCTTTATCTAATCTGAAATTTGTTCTGAGTGATGCTGCCTGGTGCACATAGAATAAACTGATCGTAATCAAATTCATAGTTATGTATTAATTAATAAAAAACTATAGTATTAAATTTAAAAAATAAACTATTACTCATACACATACATCATAAATGGAAACAATTTAAATACTTCATCGTACCTGACTGTAACTTCAGATACTATGAAGTATTTAAATTGTTCGAACTAGCGCTAAAGTTCAAACTACACAGTTCCGTTAAATTTAACGTCGGTTTCTATAACTTTAAAGGTATTCAATGAATGTCGAAGCGAGTCTTCTGGGAGTAGTTACGTGCTCCGCGCTGTGTACCGCTGGGGAACGCGTCCAAAGTACCCTATGCTGTTAAAGGGCTCGAAGATCCCAAGCGTATTATAGGCTAGTTGCACTGCGGAAATACGTGAATACTTTAACCGTATCCTTATTTTTATTTAACTACTAAAGGTGGGCGTGATATTTAATTAATAATGACGCTATGTTAATGGTCGTGCCAGCTAGCCACTTTTAAAAACATTATTTAAGATATCAGTAGAGAGGAATTATAAAAGATTTATAAATTGAGGATTTTACGTCTAAATCTGCAGAGATTTTATTTATCATAAAAGAAAATATCACTAATATACGTGTGGCAGTATTATGATATGGTCACGTACGGCATACCGCTGAACTTGTTAAATCAATGATGTGGAGACAGCTGAGCTGTACATCACGGGAACGCTGACAACGACACGTTCTAATAGAAAATTTTCATATTCATAAGGATGTGGAAAATTTGCATATAAAATGAGCAACTTCGTCCCTACCGGGACGGTTCAAGCACCCTGTTTTCCATTCTTTCGCCTTGTAAGAAGACAAAGACTTCGGTCTACATCAAGCAGTTAGTTCACAAAAAGGCGACGATTAAGAAGCTTGAATGCGGAAGGAATTCCTCTCAATATAACTTGGCCTTTTTAAAATAAGTTGAATCATCAATGGCCAAGTTCATTTCGAACACTGTATTAAGTATAAAGATCATAAAATTTCTCACAGACCTTTGAATCCGGTGCGTGCAAACTTTGATTGCCTAATTTGAACTCCGATGTTATTTCAAAGGAATCCATTAATTCCAAGCTCGGATTTTTCTTTTCTGTCGAATATGAAATGATATCGATTTGATCGTTATAATAAATGTATCATAAAATAGGATATTATATTTTGAAATGGAAAACTAAATTCATTGAATGTACCGCTCATCATCTTGTCAAAAGACAAAGTATTATAATTATATAATGGTTCTAAATTCGGCTCACCCGTTTGCAATGCAAAGAGTTTATTAAACATATTATTAATAAGAAGTAAAGAAACGAAACTTTGATATCAGTTAATACAAACCACGTACAATGAGTAATCCATGCTCTGATTGGAAACGAAATGAATTGTTTGTAGAGTGAAATATACTCCGACGTATGTGGTTTAATTCCACCTGCATCTAAATTGAATCTGGGATCGCCTTTTTCCATTTCTATGCACGTCTTCAAGAGTTACACGATTGGTCAGTAATTGAGATTTACCGAGTCAAATTGGAATACGTCGCCCTTCAAATTGTTTTTCTGTTATCTATCTTTGTTATTTGAACAAAATGCTAGATATTGATATTGTATGGTAAAGAATAATGAACTTCATTAATTAGTAATCGTCAGAGCCAACAAATATAAATATTGTTTATGGTGATTTTTATGATTCTCACGCGGCTTACAGGTTTTCAGTGACGGGTAGAAAAATTCAAAATTATATCAACTTCTTTAATAATTCTTCACAATAATATATGATATTGATCTATAATATAGGTTCATTTAATTGTACTGTAACTATATTAAAAAACCAAGTACAAGTACTTAAATTATCAAGATTAATCTAAACTTCACAATAGTGAATCACACAATCCACACTAGCGCGTTCGCCATTGCTATTAATGTTTATAAAACGATGCCACGCGTTGTTTTCATCCACGCTTGCTGTTATGTATTGCTATATGCCAACATGGGTGTTATTCACGATCATGACTGTGTTTAATCAAGATCAAAATGTTGAAATATGGCGTTTGTTAATCGGTATCTCAGCGAGCACGCGCGACGTTCGTGTGAAAATCTTACTGCCTAGCAACAATGCCACTCGTGACTATCCGATGATTTGGTTTACCGATTAATACCTAAACATAAATTCACTTGTATTTATTTCAGCGATATAAGAGCTTGCCACAGTAGTTTGAGATCACGATGAATAGACGTTACGAATCAAACGTCTATCCCTTGTTATGGTTAAAATTATGGTCATTAAATAAAGATGCTGCCATAACGTGTGAATCCGTGTTCCGAATGTTATAAATTAAGCAATTAGAGATTTAAGTGAATAAACAGAGACAACTCTCGTAATTGCATGCGAAGCGGAATTGGAGGGACTGTTCGCGTCGAGTGGCGCACTGTGAAACTGTGGCCATTACTTATTGCTGCTGAATGGATAATGTACGTGCTAAATGCTAACTTAGCCAATCGGGCCTGGCCGTCCCGTCACCATTTATGACGTGCCATTAGCCGCATTCATATCACACAAGGAACACTACAATATACCACATGATGCAAAACTAAATAATTTTACAGTAACTGATAAAATAGTAACCAATTGGACAAATAAACAAGTGTATGCCACAAAATTACATTATAAATATCTTCGGAAATGACTAAATTTGATGATTGATTTCCAAGCTGCCAAAATGAATACTGTATTTGTTATTTGTAAAGTTCAACTATAAAAATAAATATTTATTTTCGAATAAGTCTACGACGAACAAAAATTATCGGCTTAATGCCACAAACCGACGCGCGCGGTATCCGAGACATACCTACAGGATATTATGTCCGTCCAGATTTCACATCGATCGTGCGGGCCCTTTGACGCGTTTCTTACAAGTAATTAGCTTCTTACACCGAGCACTCAAAGCATTGTCAAATTGTGTCTCAAATTCTCTACAATTTTTATTATCTGCACAACTCGAAATATTTTTGTCTTTATGCTACAAAATCTTTTTCAATTATTTAATGTATAAACTAGGTACCTACAGTCAAGGTTCATCGTCTAACAAAGCTACATGTCACAAATCAGCAATTTCTTTGAAAGTAACGAATTCTTAAACTCGACTGCTTTGAAGTACATCCCGTCGAGTTCAAACGTTACAAACTTTGTGGTTCATTTTTCTGAAAGCTGTGTTTTAAGATTAATAGGATTTAAAAGTTTCCATTTGAACCTAATTGAATAAATCTGGGAAGAAAACGTGTTTTGCTGTCTGAGCTGTATTGTAAATACATATTGTTATGTCACGAACAAAATATTCGTGCATATTCCAATCTCCACATAGTTATCTCGCACTTTGCCTCACATTGCTGATTGAATTTCTTTGATATAAATATCCAAAAACTCAGTGATACAATGAATAAAATTAATAACATAATCGACACTAAAATATGAATCATAAATAGCTTAAATTTCATTTGAAGCGAGAGTGAGGGAAACTAAACATGTTCGTTAACTAAAATAATTGTTCATAAAACTCTATTATGTTTTCGTTTTTTGGCGAAGTAATTAAACAGCGGTTGTGGCTTAAGTTTCCTATCCAAAATGTTTTTCACTTGCATTGTAAAATCCAAGCAAATTATGTTTTATCCTATGTTTATTTATTTAATCCAAAAGAAGTGAACATAATTTTCCTTGTTCATTTTTCTTCTTACAAATCCAAGCATCAGTTTTTATAATAGTAATATTATACTGATTTTCAATAGCACAGAATTCCAATAAGATTACTGTCAAAATATGGTTTTAATTTTCAATGTGATATATGAATAAAACCTTTTATTTTCTTCTGTCCATTCTTCTTGTTTAAGGACTCCTATTTAATCTCAGTAATGGATAGTATGGCTGCTTTTGTAATAAAAGAGAAAGGAATACCAAAAATTGCCACTATGTGGCCACGAAAACAAGTCAGCGGCCTTTTCAATTGAAATTGGATTTCAAATTCCGCTGTCGAAATTCTCTATTATTATCTTGTGTCATGAATGGACTGGACCATAAACCTTATCTTCATCAAAATATCTCAATTTAGGTATTTATACACACTACATTATACACCTAAGTCTGTTTTTACACGGTAGATTGGTTCCAGAAGAAGCCGTGTAAAAAAAGACATTGATCTTATACAAAAATGGGTGATTTGTTCCTAATCTCTAAAACCTATTAAAATTAGAGAAAAACAAGAATTTTTAAGAACAAGAATTCATGTTTATTTTATTAAATCAAATATATAATGCTTATTTTCACAAGCATAGTAATAAATGATAAAAAAGATATGCACTCTAATCTTAAAAGTAATATAAATTAAATGTATGGCAAGTTCAGGAACTAAAAAACTATGTTGTGAACGAAAAGAATAGGTTATTCAATTTTTAGACTTTTTTCTTTCATAAATACTTTTTTGTGATATGAACATACTTCGCAAAAATTAAATTTGACAAAAAAAATTTAAGTACATAAAATTTCAAATCGTGCTAAATGGAATAAAATCGTGTAAAAAAATTAAAAATATTCAATTTTCAAACCGTGTTATATCAAAACCGTGTACAAAAAGACCGTGTAAAAACAGACTTAGGTGTACTTACTACATGCGATCAAAGACATTTATAAAATATCATTGTTTCCTCGTCCATATAATTGTGACAAATATTTTTATTCTTGAAGCTACAAAAAACCTCAAGCGCTCATGAACACTATTATTAATTGTCCTGTTTAACAGATTATGTTACATTATGTCCTTTGGAGTTCGATAGACCAACCATGTTCATATAACGGGCACTGTTAGTTCACCGAGAAAGTCTCAATTTTTTTTAAATTCAGCATTCACAGTCGAGTTAGCTGGTATTTACTTACATTTCTCGGTTCAAAGCGATTTATCTAACTTACATGGTAGTCGGCAGTAAGGGCACGGCTTCCAGTCTTCCCGGACCCGCTATTACTATCGGGAATATTAAACACGTCGAAGCGTGCAGCCGCCAATATTCACTGATTTCAATGCAACACGATTCTTTTACGATCAAATATTCCCATTTCAATATATCACATCAGCCATCTCGAACACCTTATGGTCAAAATGCAATTTCCAAGTAATACTGCTCATCAAGTAGACTTTGTGTTATTTATTTTAAAATATCAATTAAGAATAGGACTGACATGCAAATATTTTGGATATAAAAACACTTTCGAGGTTCATATCCTCTAAACATAAAATGCCTTATCATTGGATGTTAAATTAAAAGCCAAACTATCATTAAAAGGAAGTAGAAATAGGCATAATATAGGCCCATGCCTTCTAGGGATGCTAAGACCGAACCGCCTTTTCCATGTCGTCAAGAACCCTTGCCGCTCGGCACTCGTTACTGGACGTCCACTACAGTAAATCGAGTTTCCACACTTTCTTATTGTCATTCGACTTACGAGCTACATACGTAATTTTATAAGTTGTCTTCCTAGCCGGAAAGTAACAAATCGATTTATCTTCAGACATTGCGAAAATCCTTCTAAAATAAGGAAAGAAAATTCCAACAGTATAGATCGCAGTGTATAATTCGACAAGCTAAAAAGAATGTGACATAAAAATAGAATACAATATTATTAGAAAAAATATATGTCATAAACAATGCAGCCAGGGTGTTGTATATTATAAAGTTATATTATAAAAAGGTTTGGTCTAACACCTCCCCGTAATATAAACACCCTGTATATATACACCACTATATACAGTAAATGCATTATCAAAAGTACACTAACAACCACAAAACTTACATCTATATAAACACACACTTTAACACTATTTATACACAACTCAAATCACTCAAAAAATAAAACGTCCGCGTCCTAGAGTAAGTTTAAACTAAACCTAAACATTTTACAAATTTTACATGTTTAATATTTGGTAAACTCTTAGTAAGGACATCGGCGATCATATTACCAGTAGGAATGTACTCAGCAATTATTTCATTACTGGTGATAGAATTTCGAATGAAATGATGCCTAACGTCAATGTGTTTGGTGCGCGAATGATGAGTGTTGTTTTTAGTGAGTTGAAGTGCGCTTTGATTGTCGCAGTACAGCGTCATTGGTTTGCTGTATTGAAAAATATCCTTTACCAAATATTTCAGATATATGGCCTCTTTGCAAGCTTCGCTGAGTGCCATATATTCTGCTTCGGTGGTAGAAAGTGCAACAGTGCGTTGCTTACGTGATTCCCAGGATATGGCTGAGCCACTGAGCATAAACACAAAGCCAGTGTAGGATCTGCGGTCTACGAGGTTAGACCCATAGTCTGCATCAGCATATCCCACAATATCGCTTGTCGACTTTGTGTATTTGAGCTCTTTGGTTTTAGTTGCCTTAAGATACCTGAGTACCCGTTTAGCAGCTCTCCAGTGTACCTCCCCATAATGTGCATTAAATTGGCTAAGGACAGATACGGCGTGAGATATGTCCGGCCTAGTGCCAATAGAAATGTACATTAGAGATCCAATGAGCTGCTGATACGGTAAATCCAATTTCTCATCGTCTTTATTGGGTAAAATTAATTTGAGACCAGCTTCCAAAGGCGTTGACACTGATATGGCTTTGCTCAAATTGAATTTATCAACAAGTTTGTCAATATAGTTGGTTTGGTCAAGACTGATACTACCATCATCGTGTCGTGTAACCCTCATGCCTAAACAATCTTTGACTGGACCTAAATCTTTAATTGCAAAAGATTGTTTCAACCCCGTTTTAAACATTTCTCTCATTTGAATATTATTGCTAAAAATGAAAAAATCATCTACAAAAACCGCAACAACAAGAAGATTTTCAGATTCTCTTTGATAATAAATACAGTGCTCTGTTTCTGCGCGAGTCAAAGACAACTTTTGCATTGCTTCGCAGACCCTTTTATTCCACTGTCTCGGAGCTTGCTTTAGACCATAGAGAGATTTTCTGAGTAAGCAAACCTTTTTTGTTTCTGTAATAAAACCTTCAGGTTGTTCCATGTAAATTTCTTCTTCAAGCTCGCCTTTCAGAAATGCTGTTTCAACATCCAGGTGATCAATCTGAAGATTTAATTTAGCGGCGAACGCTAGAAGAAGTCTAATGGAAGATAACCTCGCTACAGGTGAAAAAGTCTCTCCATAATCTACTCCATAGACTTGCGTAAAGCCCTTTGCTACAAGTCTAGCTTTATATTTTACAATATCTCCGTCTGTGTTTTTCTTAATTTTGTACACCCATTTACATTTGATAGGCTTCCGGTCTTTAGGCCTGTCAACTAATATCCAAGTGCCATGTTTCATCAAGGAATCGTACTCCGCCTTCATAGCATTAAGCCAATCTTCCTTATATGCGTCATCCTGTACCTGCTTGAATGACTCAGGTTCGAAATCAGGGGATATAAGGCAAGTGCTTGCTTCATGCCTCTGTGGAGGATTGCGCTCTCTACAAGGATATCGACGGGTACACTCAATGGCGTCCGGAGTTTCTGAGCATGTTGACTGAGAATCTATATTTATACTGGGACATCCAACTGATTGTTGAGGTGCCGGAAGTTCCTCAGTATTTGTAGATGGAACAGGATCTATAGGAACAGAGACTTCTATATTAATTGATGGTAGTTCAGATTCCACAAAATCTGTGGGCTGAGGAGACTCTACAGTTTTATCTTCTATAAAAACTACGTCTCTAGCAATAATAACATTCCTAGGATTCTTAGGATTTACCAGACGGTAACCCTTGCAGTCACTAGGATAGCCTACGAACAAACAGTCAAGAGTTTTGGATTCCAACTTAGTTCTCTTTTCTTTTGGAACTAAAGCATGAGCTGTGCAACCAAAAACTCTTAAATGTGATAGGTTTATTGCTTTTCCTGTCCAAATTTCTTCGGGAATTTTAAAATTTAATGCCTGAGTTGGAGAATAATTTTTAAGATAAATAGCTGTACTAACAGCTTCTCCCCAATAGGCTTTAGGCAGGTTAGCATCTTTAAGCATAGACCTTGCTTTTTCTATGACGGTTCTATTAACCCTTTCTGAAACACCATTTTGCTGAGGATGGTATGGAACCGTCAGTTGTTGAATAATACCATTGTCTTTGAGAAACGTACTCATTTGATGATTGACAAATTCACGACCATTGTCGGAACGAAGTGCCTTTATTTTAAGACCTGTTTGGTTTTCTACGAGGTGCTTAAATTCTACAAACTTTCGAAATACTTCACTTTTGTTCTTTAATAAATAGCCAAAAGTTTTCCTAGAGAAGTCGTCAGTAAAGGTAAGTAGGTATAGAGAACCTCCCCACGACTGCGTACTCATTGGTCCGCAAAGGTCAGTGTGAATAAGTTCTAGTTTATTATTACACCTACTTGTTGACTTTGTAAAAGGTTTCCTTGTCAACTTACCTTGTAAACATGGGACACATGTTTGACATAATCTGTCAGAGTAATCTATTCCTATGTGTTTTCTCTTTAAAATATCTAGGGCTTTATTATTTAAATGACCTAAGCGTCTATGCCACAGTAGCATGGGCTCTTTATTTTGAGCTGTATATGCTTGATTGTTAAGAGAAGAAGAATCTAACTTATACATGCCTGAAAAGTTGGAGGCAGAAGCTAAAAGTGTTCCAGACACTTTACATCCTTCTCTTTTGATTATGGAGGCGCCTTTAGGAGAAAAAATAACTATAAAACCCTTACTAACTAATTCCCTAACAGACAATAAATTAGTCGAAAGTTGTGGTACATAAAGTACATTAGAAATTTTTATTAAACTATTACATATATTTACAGACACGGTACCTTTTCCTTCACTATATACAACTTCTTTATTGGCAACAGTAACTGGTTTACGGAGAGGAGTAAAATCAATAAACCAATCCTTAAAACAACTCATATGGCTCGTGGCTCCAGAGTCAATGTACCAATCCTGGGATAAAGAAGGGGAATTATGACCTGTAATTGAATGAAAAGATGATAAAAGTGTAAAATCTGTAATATAATTAGCAGTAGTATCACCGATGCCCTTTTTATTCTTTTTGGAATTATAATAACGCTTCCTGCACTTAGACACGTGGTGCCCCGACTTCTTGCAGTAGGAACACACAACAGTCGCCTTCGAAGATGTAGTAGCAAAAGCATTATTTCCCAAGCTGACCGTTGTTTTCACTCGACGCTGTCCTACCTTCATAAGTGTAGTGGCAACATAATCAGCTGTGATGGTAGCGCCCGAGTGCTCAATTGCCATTACCATAGGCAAGTACTCTTCTGTCAATCCTGCTAGCATCACTACACCAACAAATTCGTCTTCGACAGCTTTTCCGATGGCAGAAAGCTTCTGTTGAGTTTCGCGGATGTCATTGATGTAGCTTTCCATGTCAGGATATGACTCAAGCTTACAATTGAACAGTTTTTTCAGGAGTGAAAGGCGTCTACTTAGGCTGCTATCTGCATACGCTTTCTTAAGAGCAAGCCAAGTCTGTTCAGCAGTATCACAAGCGACCACAATAGGATAGACCATTTCGCTTACATTCAGGCAAATTTTAGATCTTGCACGTTGGTCGCGCCGCTTGAATTCTTCCGGAGTTAATTTTTCAGCACATGTAGATGGATGCGAGACAAAATCCCACAGTTCAGCGTCTATGAGCGTCATCTGCATGGCGAAGCTCCACGAATTGTAATTAGCTCTTCCATTTAACTTGGAAATAGAATTCTGTTGACTTACGGTCACGGCAGGGCTACGGTATGTCGAATTATCCATATTAAACGTAGAATAAGCCCATAACCTTCTAAAATAAGGAAAGAAAATTCCAACAGTATAGATCGCAGTGTATAATTCGACAAGCTAAAAAGAATGTGACATAAAAATAGAATACAATATTATTAGAAAAAATATATGTCATAAACAATGCAGCCAGGGTGTTGTATATTATAAAGTTATATTATAAAAAGGTTTGGTCTAACAAATCCCTTCTAGTCGTAGCAGTAACAACAATCCATCATTTTTTTCTACTATGAAAATCTGTAAATTTGTACTAGTTGTTTGGAACTGTAAAGTTTTCGTAAAATATCTTTTACATTTAAAGTAGAGTAAAACTTTTGTGGTACATCAATTACAGGCGTTCTATTATGGGCGAGCAAGGAAACCATTATTAATATTCAAAAACCCGTCAAGATCTAATCTTTTTTCACAGTGTTATAGAATCTAAAATAGATCTATTCACAACTTTCGGTTTTAGGCGTTACGGGGTTTTTAGGGAAGCTACACAGGTGTACTAAATGTAATGTTTCAGTGGGTAAGTAGTACTCAGGTTGTTTTGCTATTTCAAGATTTATTTAATGCAGCAATGATGATATTGCTCTAGTTTTATTTTACGCGAGTCAAGGCGGGATGACTTTTGAAACAGTGTGTAAATCGTTGGGGGTTCTTAAAGTATCTCCGTAAAAAGCGCTTCGTTCATCAGATTGCTTATAACATTAAATCTATTTCTTGGCGCCCGTCACTCCGGTCAGCTGTTTTAAAACTTGTTTATAAGAACTACAATTGTATAATGTAGTTATGAGATGAGGTAGAAGCTATGAAATTATATATTTGAACTTTGAATTCCAACTTGAAATTAATATTATCCTTAAATGAATTTTCATAATCTAATTGAATAATCGAAATTTATCGTACGCTCATCGTGGTGGTATATTTCACATTGATAGTTTTATCAACATTGATTTAAAAGTTTGTTATAAAATATATAATTTTTTTATTTCTATTTAATTTTTTAGTCTTAACGATTAACATATTTTCCCCATATTTTTATTTTCATTTTTTATTAATTACATCATCATCATTACACATTTTACGTGTATTCTTCAAGCTCTTTCGTTTTAAACCCGTATAAAGGGGGGGAATTAATTAACCCGTATTGGGAAAATATATGAAATCCGCCTTCATGGAGCGGCGGTCAAAATTATTGCAGTATTGAGTATTGCACGTTTTATTGGCACCAAAACTGAAAATGTATGCAAAATTCCAATTCAATCGGGTACAAAAAAAGTGTTTGATAAATTGTGTGTAAATTTTGACGTGCAACTTATATAAAACGAACAGTGCAAGTTAAATAAAAGCTTGTAATAAGGAACGTACCCGCTCCAAATAAACTCACACCTACAACTACAATGTTCAGTACAATGAATTCTCTGTAAAATATAGACATTTCATTCCTGATTGCTTTTACTTTCAAATTAACAAAACAACAGCAAGCGCAGGTGAATATTTATTCCAAGAGTGCGTCCCTTACCTTTCCTTGGCCGTGATTAAAATTTGTGCACTGTGGTCTCTCGACCCCTATTCAAATATTTGCTTTGGTGCAAATGCGCTGCAGATGACGCTACGCCCCTTGTGTACCCAACGCTTATTAAGATATAAGAGTATAACCAGAGAGCTATGAAATGTAACTGAGAATTTTATATAAATCTGTATTAGATACCTCTACGTATTGCCAAAATGTTTTATTAGAAAATCAATTAATAACCGTATTAATTTAATTATAGTTTTGGTAACGTTTTATAAGTATTTAATTATTTTTATAGGTCACTGTGTTGCATAAATATGGTCATGTTACCCTATTAAAGAACACCTTCATAAATGTTATTCTTTATAAATAAAAATCTTGTTTTTATTTCAATGCACTTCTCCGATTTGTTATGAAACTTTGGTTAGTGTTCGTGTGTGTTTAATGCGAAGATTCTTGGCCTAAAAGTCTATACGTATATTCCTTCCTCTCTTAAAAGAATCATGTTTTATGAAATTTAAACAAGGATAAGTCTGAGATTAACACCTAATCCCGTCGCTGTTTTTATTTCGTTACAAACAATCCATGCAATTTAAACTTTGCTACGAAAGCGATACTTCTCAAACACGGTATTTTACTTTGTATTATTCCAAAAGAAGGATCTTTTTCTAAATGCACAGCAACAATAAACCTTTTGGCTTAAGTCCTAAATCTCCGCTCAGAGGCCCAATAAAAGTGTACAAAAAAGATAAACTAGACTGCTTCTCTCAGCACCAACTATTTCCTAGATTAGGTTCTCTGTTTCCTACCCAAACCCGTTGGATAGGTATATACAACTATGCAAATGTCAGGTGTTGGGCATGATTCTGAAGTACTCTCTAAAAGATGCAATGCAACTTAAAAAAATTAAGCACATTGCATTTCGTTCTATCAGAATGATTACAAAAAGAACAGCTGAATATCACGCAATTTTCGACATTAAAATCGTCTTAAAATGCAACTTCTATCAATAAAATTCAAGTGAATCTTTAAGTCCTTTTAAACTGTTCAAACTTTGTTATTTCACAGTTGTAATACTTCCTATCCTTTCCTTACATTTAATTTCAGAGTGGGCCGTCAGAATTAGGCCCATAATCAAAGTATCTAGCTAGGCCCACGTGACTGTGAATTAAAAACTTCCTCTCTACCTACCTACTCTTTAAGCACCAGGCTTAAAGGCATGGGAATGATTACTACTTTTCATTTATTTATTCAATGGCAATAATGACCTACTGTCACACTGCTACTGCTTGCCGAAATAAAGTATCAATTATTATGATTGATTACTAATTTTCTACTTAGATGAAATATAACACATACCTTTAGCGCTATATCCCATTGAACAATGAAATAAAAAGCGGATTGTCTGTTATTACAAAGGGAAAGTAATTGGTGTGATGAATGAAAATCATTTTATATGATTTTTCAGATGCGGGAGGTTTCGTCTTTACCTGTATTCAGTAGTATAAAGATATCCTTAATGGGTGTTAATAGGCGATTGTTGGCAACTTACCATCAGCATATTACCATCACACAAATGTGACGTTTACATTTTCCAACATAAAAATATACTTTTACAATAAGCGTAAATTCGTTATTAAGAAAACATTGCCAGATTGTAGCAACGATGAATGTTAGATTGAATGTAACTACATTCACGATCGTTATCTTAGTTAGAAAATAGGTCTGTCATAAAGCTTCTATTTTAATTTATAGAATATAATAATGATTATAAATTTGAACATACAATAGAAATTTATGTTAAAACATATAATCTTTTTGTTGTCTATGTAATTTTAATTGTGATTTGTTATAGTCATATTTTTATGGTTTGTCTGAACAATTTGTAGGAAGTTTTTATTGCAAGCTCTCAGAGCGGCAACGTACTCGAAAGGCCGTACGGTAGCCATTGCCAGAAATTTATGGAACTTGCAGGTGTTGTAACAAAAAATAACTAAACTATTGTGAAGTAGCAATAATCCTGGCGTTAGTCGGATAATGGGGCAATTTGTCGAGTTCTGGTGATATAATACGACAACTTATCCATGTGAAAATCAAATGTTAAATTATTAATGTTGTAACATTTTTACACTTAGTCGTCGCATATTTATTCGTAGATTTTAAGGCTAGTAGTTCTTGTCTGTATTTATTAATATATTTGGTAAACAACCATAATTAATAATGATTTAAGCGATTTAATATCTATTTTAAAATAAGTTCTCACAAACAAAGATTTATTAATGTAATTATGAGTTTTATATTACCTGTTTTATTTTGACGGTAAACGGTATGTATTTAAAATTTAGTTGATAGTAAGTATATCCCATTTTCCATTTCATTAAGTACGTTTAGGAAAGGATAGCAAAAATTAAGAACTGTAAACTTTATTTCGACAGCTTTGATAATATTTTGCTGCATTTTTATAATATATTTATCTCTGACCTATTTTTTGGTAAGAAGACAGTAAACTTTCATCACATCTGTTTATACCAAACTTGGTTGACTGCAAGATAAAATTAAAAAAGTAGAAACCTTACTTCAGGTTTGTTTATGCAGAAGCATCTATTGCTATCATAATTTAATATGTTAGTTTCTACTACAAGCGTCCACGTCGTAACTTATCATAACAATGGTCGAGTTTAGATACATACCAATTGGTTATCCATATAAGTATACATTTTACGTAATTGAGTGTTACCTTTTTACTTTAGATTGGATGCATTGTCAAAATAAATGGTAAGTTGTTGATTTAAAATCGCTTTGAATTTACCTAACTGGCACCTAATTAAACCTACCTGTGTTAAGTGAGAAGATCAGATTACTCTTAAAGTGATAGAATGAATAATTAATTTCTATTAACAAATTAAAAAAATAACAATGTCCTACAAAAATTTTAAAATCTTTTGATTTTGATCTTGCTTTGGATAATGCTGTAAAGTTTTTATTACATTTTTATTTTCGTAAGCAAATACAATTTTTACATATATAAAACACTAACACCATTTTCAGTCTTAAAAGAAATAATATTTATTCAATAAGACAGAAATTTTTACGCCGTTTCCCTCTTTTTCCCTCTTGAAGTTATAAATTCGCTGCTTTTGCGGCTTTATAAAAATGCTTCTGCACTGACAGTGCAAGCACGGTGTGGAAAGTAAGTACCTATATAGGTTCATAAAGGCCCGTCCTCGCAATGTGAGCGGAAACGCACCGGTGTCGGCCACCCGCGCCTACATGAACTTCCGTCTACGCTATCCTGAACAAATAGAGCGATTCTGAAACCCTGTGAATGGGCGTTTCGTTGGCCGCGCTTACTTGCAACCATTTATTAATTCAAATGAACACACCACAATAGTGTGTCCCTAGTCCGGCTCTAACCTCGCTTTAGTAGGTACATTCACGTAATATTTTAAAGGATTCATTATGTTCATTGCTATTGATGTGCATAACTACTGCAGTGCCTGAATTTATAAGCATCTGAATAAACTCTGGCAGTACACTCGGCCTGTCGTCACGTCACCTCTGTCACTTTGCTAACGATAGAGATGACTGTAACTGTGGACATTGATCGACGCTTGCTTTCAACAAAGGCTTCTGCAGCTGTTGTAAAAACTGGAACTGCAACTGTCGGCAAATTTCCACCCTGTTGACTCAATAGTTAACGATGAAATTTATTCACTATATCTAAATTTACCTGGAGGGTATCTCGTTTTCCATTATGAACGTCATAAGGACAAATGTCTCATTATGTGACAAAGGCGAATTAATTTGTGTTTTTTGTCCGTAAAATATAGAATTTAGGAAGTATGGCATTAACTTATATGGCATATATACCTTCTTAAATTGTCCATGGTTTTTATGAAACTGCCTTAATTTGAGTTATGCGATAGTTAATCGTGTAGACACGTTATCCTTTGCAAATAACATCATGAAAGAATGTCATGTACCTACTAAAGTTAAATTTATATTAAGACTATGTCTTCAAGGCAGTTTCATAGACCTTAAGGCAGTATACTAGGCCCACTTCTTATCTTAATTTGTGTAAATGATTCCCGAAACTTATAGACCATTTATGTGTTATGTTTGCTGATGAGGCTACTATATTTTTATAAGCCATTAAATAAAAAATAGAAATGATTTGAAAGCATAGTAATAAAACTTTAAAAATGGTAGTTGATTGGTTTAAAACATTAAACTAAAAATCACATATAAATAAGATAAATAAAAAGATTTAAAGTTTTTGCTATGAATGTCAATACTCGTTAAAAACTCCTCATTGGAAATAGCTAGATCTGTTTATTTTGGAATTATGTAGCCTATCTTAGCATATGGTATTATAGATTGGTGTAACTCAGTAAATACACTAAGTATATTTTTTTTACAAAAAAATGTATCCGCATAATTAATAGCATATTTTGTGATGATTTTCTAAGAAAAACCTTTAATGAAAAAAAATCCTATCACTTACTAATTATTTAAGCAATGCAGATTTTCACATTCTTAAAAAACAATTTAAATTTGTGTAATTGTAAATTACTTCGTACCTAACGAAACAGGTACAAATATAATTAGAATTAGCCAATTGTGAACAATAATATTTACAATAAAATATGTTTGCATTTCTTTCTGGTATAAAGGTATACAATCATCTACCTACCGAGATAATAGCTTTGAATAGCCATAATTTTAAGTTAAAATTAAAAACATAGCTCAAAAGCATAGTTTATTTATACTCTTCAAATAAGTTACATACATATATAGTGATCTTTGTATAAAAATTTTAATTTTAATTTTGGTAAAGTCTTAGTACTTACTTTCTGAAATGTATTTTTCACAGTCTTAGCAATAAAAAATATTCAACTATATTCTATTTAAAATCAGGTTCATTTTGCTTGAGAGCCGGGTGGGCAAGTAAAGGACGAAAGATTATAAATAATGACCGATAATTTTTATAATCAAATCATGCAAACGAAGGAGACTTCTGAGCTTTACGTGCAAGTAGAATTGTTTTTCGGGGAAAGCTACGTAAAATCTCCAATGCAAAATAAGGCCCTCAATAGGAATAATTAATGGTTAAGAATTTTTATTTGTTTCAGAATATCTAACAATTATATGATAAGACATAAAAAACAATTCTTTATATATTTCGTTATAGATATTGTCCTTAAGTACTTATTTAGGTACTATATTAAATTATATTCTATCTCTATAGCCCCGTAAAATTGATGAACTACGTGCCACATTTCTATTTATCTTTCTCTAGATTCCCTTGTTTCGGCTGAATTTTCCGATGCCCTTTTCGTGTCGACACGACGTGTTCCCACAGATACACAAGTGTGAAAATATTTCTCCCGGGGCTCTTCGGCCGCACCTGCCCGCTCACTCGCACGACTACTAGGTACTGAACTACTTACATAAATGCCCTCTAGTCACATTCTTTTTCTACACGGCATTTCTTCGATATTATATTATTGTCCTTTATTACTCATAAATAAAGCCAGACTATCTTACACTCGGTATTTCTTATTCATTTGAGACGGCGGTAAACAAACCGAAATTCCGCATGTTCCAAAATCAATTTAAGAATAGGGAAAGGTACGAATAACATAAATTAATTCTGCAAACTTGAGTGGTAGCCATGGACTTGTCACAACTGGCAAATTTTTGATTTACAACGCGTGGCGAAGGTGCGGCTGCCTGCCATGCCGACGCTATGATAATGATAAATGTTGGTCTCTCTCAAACTTCAATCAAATATATTTTTCCATTTAACCTGTAGAAATGACAAAAAAGATTTCCATGACTTTTCGATTCTTCAAACTTGTTGAAAATAATTTTTTATTTTTATATTTCATTTCGTCTTTAACGTCCTAATTCATTATATTACTATCTCTTGCTTCGAGCAATATCATAATGGACGTAAAACATCAATTCGCCAAAGGGCCTCGGCTATCGTTAGCAATGTTTGATAGAAGCGGCGGGTCGCTCGTTTTATCCTCCAATGAAGTGAAGTACAAAATCGGCCACTTCAAAACTCGGTTTGCGAAAGGAGATCTGTAAAAACTGTCGTCTTTTCTGGAATAAATAGCTGCGGAGTAGGGCACGGGTGCCCGGGCCCGGACAAATCGAATCACGGGAGGAATGGTCCATTATGCAGATTTTCCATTAGTGAAAAACTCAAATGGTACCCGTCTTCGTCGTGTCGCACGGAGCCTTATCGCGATGTCGCTCCACTGATCCCTGATCACTGCTGCGTCCCGGAGTTGATGGTCCATGAATAAACGGATTTCCGTTGCTAAGTGATCTTGTTTCATTGTACCATTTCATGCACTTTCAAAAATCGTAATTAGTTTTATATTCCATTGTTTGTTATGAAAAATTTTCACTACAAGTATTTTTATATTTTTATGAATGAATGTGTGAATAAATTTAATAAATAACTTTTATTCTATAATATTCGTAATACTTTTAAAATTATGAATACATAATTATTATCTTCTTGAACCGAAATTAATCATGAAACATATCCTAAATGCTAACTATTTTTACAATTATACGTGACCGCAACATTTATACATGTTGCGGTCCGTCATACTATTGAATATACCTATAGTTGTAATAGAGTCCACTAAATGTTATTTTCATTGGTTCTCGTATCGTAATTCATACCGCTATGAAATAATGTTAAGTGTTTCTAGAATGTCACTTCTCTATTTATCTTTGATAGGCTGAAAAATCTCCTTTAAGCTGCTCAAAAAATAGAAAAGTCTTGCCGATGATTAATTGTCACGTCATCCTTTCAGAGGGGCCTCCTTTTTTGTTCCTTTTTTCGAAAATTTTAATTTTACGGATTTCTAGTTCAGATTCCGGTACCGTCAAAGTCGCGGTAATCCAGATAAACGTATGTTTACGTCACGTTAGCGAGTTTTTCGGCTAACGGGGAGAGAAATAGACGATCGTTGTTAAGGACGAAGAACGATCGATCAATGACAGGCCGACAATTTAACACCGCAACAGCCTCACATTAAATACTCTCTATACCATGCTCCCCAACACAACGTAGGATATATAATTATTATGATATAAAGTGCATAACTAATGATGAGTATTCCATATACTCATCATTAGTCAAAATTACCGCTAATCACACAATGTGTATAAAACTTTTATACTCTTATAATAAAAGTTAAATTTTCGAGTATTTAAATACCGAAAACAAAATCACAAATGACAGCGGAGTAATAATAAGTCTTAGATACCTCGAGTGAATTGTTTCTCAAAATTATTGTGTAGAAATTTATTCAATATCCAGTTTACCTCAGTGCGGTTTCTGAAGATATTGGCCCCAATTCCGTTGTGCACGAACCAGTGCTCAAGTTTTTCATACTTGAATCAAGATTGACGTCTGCGTTTAGACTGTCAATTTGCAGTTTAAATACAGTTGACTACCAACCAATAGTGTTGTACGATCACTGAAACTGCATGCCAACAATACACCAACTGCAATCAGACTGCACGGTAAGTAAGCAGTTAAATATCAGTCATGCCAATTGGTTTTAAACTGTTTATCTACTTCAATTCGGAAGTTGGTTTTCAATTGAAATGGATCTGTGTGTCTCTACCTACGCCATTTCTTTTTATGATTGTACCGTGTACTTTTATAGAAAAACATTTTTTTTTAAATAAAAAACTCATCATTTTGCTTTTATAAACTTTATCCTGAATAACTAAAATACACAACAAAAAAGAATTAACAGTTATGGCGTATGTTTTAATACAAATCAATAGATCAATTGTTTAACAAGCTCTACATAAAACTTTTTAAGTAGTAAACAGTCCAATCTTGCCAATCACATAAAATAGTTTTGAAATATACAGCGTATAGTATAAAAGGGATGATTCTTCATCCCGTACACCCGTAAAAGGTAAATAAGTGTATCATTGGGGTACTGAGGCACTAGAATGGTTTAGTGTTGACGCAAACGGCAGTTAAGCTGTATCGGAGGCCTCTACCGACAATAAGTCACCGCGGAGATGCTGAAGAGCGGCCCCGGGCCATAACAGTAAATCTGACGAGGCGCCGGTTTACGCTCCTTCCACTGAACTAGCCATTCGTTCACATTTAATTACCACACGCCCAGATTAGTTCTCGACTGCACGAACGTCTATGGCCACTTCTCACTATCATCCTCTATCCGAATTACTCTCATTTTCGCTACAGATAAGATTTGTCGGGTGTGGTACGAGTATATTGGACCTCCCAATCTTCGTGTTCTTGAGAATATGAAATCTCGAGAATATTAGTATTGAACTGTACTTAATTAATTTTATCATAATTAGATAGGGATACAAAAAAACGTAGGCACACGGTGGCTAAATACGTATATACAAATAGTTCTTATGTCAAAAAATAATTATTTAAAATATGGGCTTCTTTTAACAAAATTATCGTTTTAATGGTCTTTCATCGCTCCCATCGTTTCTGTTTTGCGGTGACACTCGAGTTATTTGACTTCATTAATTTGTGTCGAACTTCGTCTTCGTTTTATTGCGAATGACTTGGCCTAAAAATGTTTAGCTTTGCTTTTTCTAATGTCTAACGTCTATAATGTAATTGATTATTTATATAACTGATACAAATACAAAATACTAAACTGGCATTTAAATAAAAAAAATCTTTGTATTTATCACAGGATGATGGTTATTCTTGAGGAAAATTTTTGATGTGTCACTGGTTTACGTTAGGTAGGTTTCTAACGACAGTAGGTTATCTGGAGAGTTAATATCGGGGCTAGATACATAAATTGTAATGTTAAAAGGAGAAAATTTGGCCCTAAACCTGTATATTTTCCATATCGACCAGATAAAGTATTACGTATTATATTAGGTATTGTTAGCGACGGCTCATATTTTACTTTTAATTAACATGTAATACTAGTTGTAAGTTAGAATAATTTATGTTAATATTTATTGCGGGTAATCTCGGAAACTTACTTGTACGTCTTTGAATAAAGACACGCGGCGCATCCGACGTCACGCAGTCTGGAAGCATCCGCGAGCGGTATCACTGCTAACATTTTCTTACCTTTTGTTTTCTTTGCCTTAATTTATTGTAGTGTGTTCAATATACGATTTTAACATAGTGAAACGTGTTACATTATTGCACCAGCAAACCATCACCCACAAGTTGGTCTTCGAGCCGGATTTACATGTTTCACACACCGAAATCCAGCATGGTGAACACGCGCAGTGCCACGCGTCGAGAGCGTGATCGTGAGGCAGAAAACACACACGAAGACAGTATCCAGCACAACGCCGAATTAACTGAAAACACCCAGAAAGAATCCTCAAGCGTAAAATTGGAGTCGTGTCCGTTTAAAAAGATACCCTCCAGATCAGCTAGTTCAAAATCGAATAGGTCAAATGTGTCTATTGAGACGCGCAAAAAGCAGTTAATTTTAATAGCTGAAAAGGAAAAAGCGAAAATAAGAATGCAGATTATAGATGCACAATTGGAAACAGACCTAGCAAAATTAGAAGACGAAGAATACAGTCCACAAAATAGTAAGGGCTGCACACGCCAAAGTGTTGAGAACTGGATGGAACGAAGTCAGCAGGAACTGAATAGACTGGAGACTGCCCCCGAACATGGCTACCCCACGGGCAATCCACAGTCACAGGCGGTACACCCAGTTGCCGCCACTGAAGGTACGATTCAGATGCTTGCTGCTGCAGTCAAGAACTTGACTGCCTCTTCCAACCACACGAAGTCAGATGCTCATTTATTAAGCCGCATATGTACACCAAAGGACCTACCTGACTTTTCAGGAGATCCACTAGAATGGTTGCAGTTTAAAAGAGCTTATGAGGAATCAACCGAAGTTTGCAGCTTTTCACCGAAAGAAAATCTATGGAGACTACGCAAATGTCTTCATGGCAAAGCAAAAGAATCAGTCTCAGCTCTTCTTATTAGTGCCACTTCATCAGAAAAGATAATGGCTACCCTAGAGCTACAATTTGGAAACCCTGATGGTATTATATCGCGCCTTATGCAAGACATTAAAAAACTGCAGTCTGTGTCACCAGAATACCAAAAAGACATAGTATCATTTTCTGTCAAGATACAGAATTTTGTGGAAGCAGTGCGAGCAGTAAATCGACAGGAATACCTACAAGGTATGAGCATGGTGTCTTTAATTTTATCTAAGTTGCCGACAGTACTTGTGTCAAAGTGGTCTGATTATAGCTTTCCACTACTTAAGTCTAACACAAAATCTACTCTGGAATTATTAACAGATTTTCTGACCAATGAGGCTGTAAAGATTACATCGACAACGGCAAACTTATGCGATATCACAACGCGATATGATTATAATAATTATAATAATAAAAATTACAAACAGCACGGCAGTAATATTAGATCGCAAACTGTGTTGTTACAGTCAGAAAACCTCAGTACTAAGTGCCAATTCTGTCGTGTATCGGTTCATAAATTGCATGCATGTAAACAGTTCAAGAAAGCATTACGAAAAATCAGATGGGCGCATGTCAAACGTTATGGAATTTGTTATAAATGCTTAGAAGCCAACCACAGTCGAGATACATGCCCGGCGCCTGCGTGCGACAAGGATAGGTGCGGGCAAGCGCATCATAAGCTGCTTCATTATCCGAGTGTTCCTATTAGTAATAACAACAACCGCGTCAGCCAGCCAAGCGATAGCGAAAACGTCTCGCTATCACAAAACGCGGCTACTTTGACCGAAATAGTGACACATATCAGTGCGAATACATGTAAAGTGTTGTTGAAAGTAGTGCCTATACGTGTATATACCGGAAGTGACAGTTATATCGATACAAGTGCATTACTCGATGACGGATCCACGGTGACATTAATAAGCGCAGAGCTCGCGGCACGCGCAGGGCTGCGCGGCCGCAAAGAATCTATGCGTGTGTGCGGGCCGTGGTTAAACAATGAAATTGTGTGCGTTACTACTGTGTTAGATTTAAGACTCTCCGGCCTAGATAATAAGGTTCTCTCTGTAAAAGCTCGCAGTGTTGATAAATTAGATTTACCTTTGCAAATGTGTTCTATTGTAAATTGTGATAATTTTGTACATTTAACTAATATAAAAAATCAATTGTGTAACATAGATGTAAAACCTCAGATTTTAATAGGGCAAGATAATTATAGCTTGTTGTTACCCCTTAAAATAATACAAGGTAAATCAAATGAGCCGTTTGCTACACTTACCACCTTAGGTTGGTCAGTTCACGGTTGTATTCGTGTGATGGGAGGGGCGCGGGGCACGGTGCTCCACGACGCTGCTACCCTGATCGTCTCTGAACTGGAAACCGAGGATTGTGGGGACCGCGACCGCGACCTTCACGAGGAAGTGAGGCGGCACTTTGAACTGGAGGCAATGGGAGTAGCAGGTAAGCCTAGATGTAATGCTGAAGACGTCTATGCTGTTGAACAGCTTGAGCAAACAGCTCGGCTTGTAAATGGCAGATGGCAAGTTGGCTTACCCTGGAGAGATCCTAATTGTGTCATGCCTGAAGATACCTACACGGGCGCCTTTAACAGACTTAAGGGCGTTGAAAAGAAAATGGGAAACAACAAGGAATATGCCAGGAGGTACGTCGAACGTGTGAACCATTTGTTTGACAATTACTATGCTAGGGAACTGAAGAACACACAGCGTACATGCAAGACGTGGTACTTACCACACTTTGGTGTAGACGATCCAAACAAAAGTAAATTACGCTTAGTGTTTGACGCTGCAAATAAAACTAACGGTTTGTGTCTTAATGATTATTTATTAAAAGGACCTGATTTACTCTGTTCTCTCTTAGATATTATGTTCCGCTTTCGTGAAAACAGAGTTGCTATCACGGGAGACACAACACATTCCAGTTGGGACAATCACATTCCGGACATTATTTACAAAAAATGGAGCAATTGGATTGAGCTACTTAAGGTCGTCAATAGAATTCGAGTGCTGCGATGGTATAAGGGTACGTCCATTGGTGCGAGTGAGATGGCTGCCAAGCAGACCGCTGCTGTACCTACGAGCCGTAGCGGTGCTACTACGAATGTGGGCGGTGCCTGCGCTACGAACCTTCCATCTGATGCTACGACTTCGACATGCGAGTCAGTACACCTACACAATTATAACAACTTGGAATTGCATGTCTTTTGCGACGCTTCACAGAAAGCATTATATGCACTTGCTTATTGGCGATGGGAGGAGAATAATAAAGTACATCTCGCCTTTATAGCAACTAAATGCAGAGTTGCACCAGTGAAGCTGGTAACTGTTCCGCGTCTCGAGCTGCAAGCTGCCCTACTGGGTGCGAGGCTTGCACGTACAATAACAAGCACGCACAACATTAAACCTGTTCGACGCTTCTTTTGGCGCGATTCGACTACGGTGCTACATTGGTTACGTAATAATAAACGTACGTACAAAAATTGGAAGCAGCAAACAATGGCACGCAGTGGTCTTTTATTCCTCCCGCCAGCCCGCACTGGGGTGGGGCGTGGGAACGACTCATCCGAAGCATAAAAACCACACTGCGTATAGTGCTAAAAGAGCGCGCTCCAAGGGATGACACGTTGCTTATGCTGTTGACAGAAGTAGAAGCCATCGTCAATGGAAGACCATTAACCCACGTGTTCGTGGAGCCCGGTAGCTTAGAAGCACTAACTCCTAACCATTTTATTTTAGGTTCATCTTCTTTACTTCCTGTAGTGGGAGCATTCGATGACTCAGATTTGTACCTACGGAAGCAGTGGCGTACTGCACAAAGATTGGCTGACATGTACTGGCAACGTTGGTTAAAAGAATATTTGCCAGAGCTAGCCCGTAGGCCAAAATGGTACAGTGAGTCAAAACCGTTAAGTATTGAGGACTTTGTTATTATAGTTGACCCGGACTCTCCCCGAAATGTGTGGCCCAAGGGCGTTATAGTAAATGTGTTTCCAGGCAGAGACGGCCGTGTCCGCGTCGTCGAAGTAAGGATCGCTAGCGGTACATTACGTCGATCCGCGTCGCGCATCGCTCCCGTTCCTATTGTGCCTTAGTGAGTGCAAGCACTGGGGTGGGGAATGTTAGCGACGGCTCATATTTTACTTTTAATTAACATGTAATACTAGTTGTAAGTTAGAATAATTTATGTTAATATTTATTGCGGGTAATCTCGGAAACTTACTTGTACGTCTTTGAATAAAGACACGCGGCGCATCCGACGCCACGCAGTCTGGAAGCATCCGCGAGCGGTATCACTGCTAACATTTTCTTACCTTTTGTTTTCTTTGCCTTAATTTATTGTAGTGTGTTCAATATACGATTTTAACATAGTGAAACGTGTTACATTATTGCACCAGCAAACCATCACCCACAGGTATGTTTACGATTGTAAAAAATGACGTGACGACGATTCGAAATTGTCTACGTAATTGAATCGAGCATTTGGTATTGCGAAATTATGTTTTTAAGAATCGCCAAGCTGCAGATTCTCATTGCGTGCCACTCCGGACGTTCACCTGCTGAACGCGCTTACTTGCGAATATCCCACAATAAACTTCTAGGGATATATTTTATTTATTGTAATATCAATATACCACCCACGAGACACAAATTGTTAGTGTTGCGTATTTATAAACTTGATTGGAATCTTATTGATAACAATGTGTATTAATTGGTGGCACGCGGCATATGTATTTAGTAAACGCGGTCTGTAGATTACACGCGGACGTTGGTTGTTTAGTCAGATCATACTCGTTCGTCAATCTCCCGGGACGCATATAAAATAATCTGTTTCACAATATCATATGCATATTTTATTTTCTTTATAGTTTTCTTTACGTTTTGGTGATAGTTGAGAAAAAGTGTTATGGTTCGTATCGTTAATGTAACAAAAATGCGAAAGTTTATTCGGTTCTCGATTTTGGGCGGTTTTTTGCTGGTGGTATTCGTGTCGATGGCGCGCTTTACCGATGACGATTTAGTACCGCGGGTGCACCCGGCCGACCGGCTGGCACGGGAAGCCCGCTCCGCGAATGATGCCGATACTGATGAAATACCAAACTATACATATTACAACCGAGATATACCGGTCGAAAGGATCACTTTCACTAATGATAAAAAACTACACATTGTTAAGGTATGAATTGATTTTTAAATAACTAAGTATGTCGACTATAATTAATGATGTCAAGATTGTGTTTTATTATTATATTTTAAAATGCAAGAAAATTCTTTTTATTAAGTTATATTATTATTATTTTTAATCAATCAAATAAGAAGGAGGTAGAAAAAAGTATCTAACCAAGCTTGTCAAAATGAAATTAATGGAAAATCGTATCAAATAAACCACAATATATTAAATTGATCACTGCCACATTCACGACTATACTTAATCAAATTTATGGCGGTTTCTCTCCATTCTCATTTTACAATTCAATAAAAATCACAAATGAGCCCCTTGGCAAGATCGCCTGAGTGCTTCAACGGCGCGTTGAACAGTCGTTTACAAATGTAAATTTTCATCTTCTCTCGGTCTATTTAAACAGGAATTGGTAAAGTCTTCAGTTTTTCCAAGTCATTGGTGATTTACTTGTGAACTTCTCGGAACTTAATACTAATTAATGGCCCCGACGAAAGTCCGATATCCTTTCATTAGTGTCCCGTCTCTTCGACCGGTCCAGATTAAAACTTGCTCCCGGGCGCAAGCTTTGCAGACGCTCCGTTCAGCGAACGCCTTTGAGACGTGAATATGGCTGTTGCTTTATGAAAATATTTTGTTTACACTGTGGAAAAAACTTCTTGAGCTTTTCAGGAAGTCTTGTGATTTAGTTAGTTTCTTTTTGAAAGAACCGCATCTATAACCTTTTTTTTGTTTGAATTCATTTACAAACGATTTATGAAAGCTTGTTATGCAGTAATAATCGCTATACATTAGTGTACCTCCCTATTTCTGAAGTTTGTTACTGATCATTTGATTAACCAAACCTGTTGTATCCTTAGATGATGCAGCATGCGTGGAATAACTACAAACTTTACGCGTGGGGCAAGAACGAGCTGAAGCCCATCTCGAAGCGCGCGCACCTGTCGAGCGTGTTTGGTGGCGGAGAGCTTGGCGCCACCATCGTCGACGGACTCGACACGCTCTATCTGATGGGGCTGCACGACGAATTTCGCGAGGGACGAGACTGGGTTGCTGAGCACTTGCACATTGGTGAAATTGTAAGCAAAATCTGTCTTTATAAGGGTTTACCAGATAAACGATAGAAACACTTTTGGAGCCTCCCATTGATGCGTAGCAAATTTATTTACTCATAAATGGACATTATAAACTCCAATGTTAACGATAAAAAACTTCGAGCTTTTTAAATCCACTGAAGAATACTGATGCGAATTGCATTTTATTATGTGTTATAAGAAGTTCCTATACAATATAAACTGCAGGTCGTAATCAACTTTCAATAAAGAACAGAATATCGAGCCATGTCGTCAGTGCAGTTTTGTTACGTAATGAATTGAAATATCTAATTTGTGAGAGAAATAAATCAAGTGAGAAGTTTTATTCCCTAATGAAAAGCTATCACAACCTGTTTGGTGTCAACCTTAACATGTAAAAGATAGCACCATGCGTGTACACAGATAAGGCGTGTTCTCAATTATTATTTTTCATTCAATACCCAAGTAATAAATACAAAAGCGATTTCGCTATTACCTTAATGACGGAAAGTCGTTGATGAAAGATATCGCACTTGTTGTTATGTCGTTATCGAGACAGAAATGTTCCGACGAGGCGGCAACATTTGTCGCTCACAAACATTAACATAGTGACCGAGACCTCGCCCGCCAATGAGGTCACACGTGGTTATCTGGCTTGATGTGCCAACAACCGGTGACTTCTAACTTGTTAAAATCAGGCCATACTTATTACGTTTGTTGCATAGCCGCCAAGATAGAGCATCCTAAACATTACGAAACCAAAATCATAATGAAATTGTTGATAGGTATTAACCTAACAGTCACGCATCAATAGACTAATCAAATTATAACGTGCCCCTGTGAGACGAGTCGAAGAAAAATATCTTAAATACGAATAATGGAAAGTATTGCTGGCTACTTTCTTAACAAAATTGCGAAGTGCTTCATGCTCACAAAAAAAGCGGTGTATCTTCCCTACGGTCCCTGGGTATGGCTTCTTTCGGCTAAAGAGAAAGGCGATGTACTCTAGCAACGGCCACCATAAATTACACAATTCTGTTATAACTTTAAAACAACTCTTAAGGTAAATTTTATATTTGGCTACCACTAGTACCAAACTAAACCATCCCAAGCCTATCTTTTGACTTTGAGCTATATTTTTATAAAGTATTAAACTTTAACTCTAAATGTGTAAAACGATGCTTCTAATCGAAGTCACATATGCGGTAAGTGACTTCGACGTGAAAGTTGGAATACGATTCATTCATTTACCATTCTCTCGTATTCATTATGAGTGATCTATGAATAACTTTATTTGTGTTTGATATTTTCATACGCACCGCTGGTTGTTAAAGTTTTACTTTTGTTTGTATTTTTCTTGTGTTCCTATTAGTTGAAACGACTTTGTCTCATGACGTAAAGTTAGGTAACAAGAACTATTAAATCAGTAATATCGTGCTATTGAGGCTATCAATTGATATTGGAAAATTTGTTTTATTGTCACGTTCTACAATCCAGTGTCATGTTATCTTTTTCTAAAGTGTCAAACGATCTACTATTGTTATTTTTTCTAAAACTAGGACTCGGACTTATCCGTGTTCGAAACAACAATTCGCTTTGTGGGTGGTCTGCTGTCGTGCTACGCACTTACGGGTGACACGATGTTCCGTGACAAAGCCGCGGAGGTCGCTGACGCTCTGCTCCCAGCCTTTGAGACACCAACGGGCCTGCCGTACGCGCTTATCAATCCCTCAACAAAGGTATGTAAGACGTAAAGTTCGTTTGATGTATAACTAATTGGTCACATTCAAAATTATTATCTAAAACTATTTTGGCCTTACTCTTAACCATTGTATACACCTTGTATATAGTATTTTATCTCTTGCTATTGAATTTAAAATTCATTGAACGAAAGCAAGCAATGACACTGAGTAACTAACTGTACAAGGCTTATACAATGGAATAAACATTGTATGGCTAGATTTTTAAGCATATTCTTAAAAAGTCTAAGTATCTTGCCTCATGACCATTCTGATAGTAATTTATTGGTGACCATGTCAATAAGTAGATATTGCATTACCCAAATATGAAATTTTAAGTATTTAATTATTTGTAAAAACATTTTTGGCAGTTTGTTGTTCACGTCGGGACATTATATCGAAAAATCATAATTATCTCTCCATGTTCTTCTGATATTGTCATAACAAGATTTATGTTAATGCTTCGACATTTGCCCCCACGAATAATTTATATTGAGTTCATGTTCCAACCATTACATAATATTATGTTTACACATTTATATTTACTGGCAAATCAAATAAAATTAGATAATTATTTGTACAAATATATATTTTGTACAAATAATTATCTTAGTTAGAGGGATGCAATTATTTCTAAAAGAATATCAAAAGCGAATGAAGCTAAATATTGAAGAGCTTATTCACAGTATATTTTTACAAGAAATTTAGTAGTCATTATATCTCCGTCCTAGACAAAAGTGTTGTCACTTGTTTCAAATAACTTGAAATACGTTAGTATCTGTAAATACGAAGATTTTTCTAGACAAGTGTGAGAACAATTACAGATAAAATACTGTATGTTGAGCAATAATAGAGATCGAATAGGTAAACTTGTGTAAGTAGGTTGGAAGTTTATTCGGAGTAAGTGTAACTAAGTTAGCTGTTTCTAAAATGGCCAGAAATAATGTTGTCATGACATATAAAGTTGACTGTAATAAATTGATAATGGACATTGTTACAATATTTGGGTAACTTATTGAGTGAGTTGTATTTTCCCACCAATATTTGTTGTATACATAAATATTGTTTAACAATGTGTAATTCCCAACTTCTGAAGCCAACACAAAAGCTTGGAACGTTCCGTTATAGTTGCTAATACTCATTTTTAACTGTACTTGGTATGTTTTCTACAGTGAGAATTAGTAGGAAGGTATAATTTAAAATGATATTAATTAATTTGTTTAATTTAATTGTTATATTTGTACACCATCGAAAGATTCTACGGCTGAGCTCACAAACATTTTAATTTGTAGCCTTGGACGTAATCATGTTATGGCGTCTTTTTGTATTATGAATCCGTTTTTGAACGACACGAATCACGATCCCTTATAGCTGGCTTACCCATGTGTCTATTCTATTTTGTTTTGAAGAAACCTATTCTATTTGCGTATCCCTACCGTATTTAAGGGATCACGGAAGCCAGCACCAGTGCGTTCCAACCCCTACCAACCTCTACAAATATATCCATAATAAAAATGTGAAATTCCTGAACCCTATTAAGTAACTTATATCTAATTAGGATTAATAAGTTATGTGGTAATGATATTATTTGCAAAAAATATTTGATGATAATAAAGTGTCTTACTGTCAAAAGTTATCAAAGTCGATTAAACGTTTAGTTAATTTAGTTCGAGATTTGTATAATTCTTCCTCTGTAGAAATTTGAAAGCTACGTCATAATTTTTGATTCTAGGTGAGCAGGCAGTACCATTGGGCGGGACCGAACAGCATCCTCTCTGAAGTCGGCACCCTACATTTGGAATTTACATATCTCAGCGACGTCACGGGAAAAGACGGTAAGAAAACGGCTTTTCAAAGCACACAGTTTAATTTAATGTAAAAATAATTGCAAACTTAAGTATTTGCAACATGGTTGCTTTAAAAGAGGTGTGAAAAAGCACTTTTTGGGCCGGCAAGGTGAGGGTGGCTAGGACAGTATGTCGCATGCTTCACTAGCTATCTTCACATATGGACTCCTCTACTGCTTATCATCAGGTGGTGTCGAGTCATTTTGCTGAGCTTTATATAAAAAGAATTGTGTTATAGTCTATTTCATTTATATTTTAATATCATCAAAATTAAAAAATACTAAATCAAATGTCAGTGACTCTATCTACTATATTAAAGGTCCTGTGTTTGAATACCGGTTCGAATTTGATACCTTTAAAAAGGTTAAATTATTACCTATCTAAATATTTATATATTACCGGTTTACCTGTTATATTATCTGATTTATATGCTTAATTTCTTTAATCTAGATAGCGAGTTTAGTAAATAGTTTTTACTAAACTCGCCTATAGTTATCTAGCTTATCGTTATAATCCCAGCCTTGTACTAAACTCTAATATATCTAACATACACAATTTTCACAAATATTGAAGAATTTTCAAGATATCCTTTTCTTGTTGTCAACACGTTTAATTAGAAAATGTGCAACATATTTTTTCATTCGTTGTAGCCTCAATTATTAATCTAATATTGTCCTATCTTATCTTATTTCACGATATCCCCACTTCGCCAAACTTTGTTTCCAAAAAATATCTCATGGCATATCATACATATCCTAAATATAGGAACCAAAGGGCGTACTTTCTTTTATAAATGTTTCCTCGAAACTGAGTACGCACACTCAATTCAAAGCATACATCGTAACAATACAGACTTAGTTCGACATGTTACATTGTAATAAATAAAATCATTTTATGTTGATAAAAAATAGTCCACATTACTTTTAGGAAAATGGCTTTCAAAAAGTTTTGTACACTTACTCATTTTACTTCATATTTAAAGCAAATCTACAGGACTATTTTTTGATAAACACCATGATATTAAACATTCTAATAAATTTTATTCTAAGAATAAAGATATTATATTGGTGTAAACCATAATATGTGTATTTATTCCAGTGTACAGACAAAAAGTGGACCGCATCCGCGAAGTACTTAACAATATAGAGAAGCCCAACGACTTGTACCCGAACTTCATCAATCCACGCAGCGGTCAGTGGGGGCAAAGTGAGTATTACTTCTATTGTACTTAGATCATAATAAAGTTAGACTTTTTGACAATTATCTATCTGCGACACATTTTTAGAGGTAAGTGTTGGCAAGAGCGTGCCATCAGGATAATAAATATTATCTTTTTTCTTAAAAATAACATTCTTTCGTATGCTGTTTACAAACATAGTGAGATGATATAATTGATCATCCCTGACAATATTGTGCCCTGATTTGGAAGTTGGGTCTAGAACTTCCATAAAATTTGATGTTGGGATCTTCCTAGTATCTAAGCCCGAGGCGGTCATTTCAAAACACATCTTGTTTCTTGTACTGAGCTCTATCCTACACTATTGTAGGATAGAGCTCAGTACAAGAAGAGAGACTATTGACTCATGTCCATTTCCTTTTAACTGTCGTTGAGACTAAGTACCTCACTTACCACCCCTAGGGTCCATTTTGGCTTTGTATAACTTGACAGTTTATTGAAAATGCTTTATTTGAAATCCGTAGAGCACATATCTCTGGGCGCACTAGGTGACTCATTCTACGAGTATCTGCTGAAGGCATGGCTGGTGTCTGGACAAACGGATGCACAGGCGCGGCTCATGTTCGACGCGGCCATGCAGGCGGCGCTCGACAAGATGCTGCGAGTCTCGCCCGCCGGCCTATCTTATCTCGCAGAGATCAAGTACGGACGAGTCTTCGAAGAGAAGATGGACCATCTCTCCTGTTTTGCAGGTTAGTCACACATTATACTAAACTTAAAGCATACGGCGTAATTTTTGAGTGAATATTGTTTAATTTAATTTTGATTGCTACTTTTGTTGACATTTAAATGGATAAAAAACAAAAATAATTTGATTGTGAGAAGTCATGAAACAATTTCTGCTTTTCGACACAAATTTCTTCTAGATTGAATTGTTTTTTCAATTGTATCTGTATGTTTGAACCACCATGTTCTACTATATATTAGAAAGTATCAGATCGAACCAAAAAAACTGCAACCCTTTCAAAATTCTGAATACAATAATTCAAAAGTCTAAATATCGACTTATTTATCATTTCTTAACCTCTTACCCCAAAGTCAGGAAATAACGTCGTTACCTGTGTATCGACGCTATAAAACAGTTTCATGTGCTTATTCATATTAGATGTTAAAATAAAAATAACATGACAAATTGCCCACGTATATTAAGTTTTAATCTAAGCTCATCCTTAATTGTGCATATATCGTGCAATATATGAAATACATCATTCAGCGTTAATAAGTAACTTACATGAGATTATTCAATGTATGTATTCATGGTATGTTCATTTATTAATAATCATCGTATCATTCCATATTTATTTGGGTATCATTTCATCCTAATTATTAGCATTACATTCTATGTTCGTATTATTTTATCATAATCACTAACATTTCATTCCATTTTCAAAAATTTTTCTCATAAGTCATTAACAAAATGGCGGGGCCTACCATTAGTCGCCAAAAACTCTTTGGGGCAAAGGGATACATTACACCGATATCCCGGAGTCAGAAATTAAGAAATAATTACATAAGAAATGGCTGTATGGCGTTTTTGGGTGCTGTATATTTTACTTCTTATATCTTTTGTGTCATTTTGTCATAAAAGATTTAAGAAGTAAAATATACATTGTATGTATTTTTCATTTGAAAATGGTGTAGTTCGTACATCTTTTAATAAATGGAATACATCTACTTTGGTGGTTTTGGATTGGTGACTTTCTTGAGACTTATCAGTGTTTCATTTTCGTGCAGTCATTTAAAGATTCTAAATTAATCATACAGATTAAAAACACGATAAGTTTTTTAATCTGTATGATTAATTTGTATTATTTAATCATTATCATTACATTTTATTTTCTTAATTTTTTCAGTATGTCTTAATTAAGAAATAATTACTTAAGCCATGGCTGTTTGAACATTAGTTTCCCTTGTCTTCCCTATAGTAGGGTGCATTAAACAAAGTATTAAATGTATGTTTGTTGCAGGTGGTATGTTCGCGCTGGCGTCAACGTCGCTGGAGAATTCTCTGTCGGCGCGCTACATGGACGTGGCGCGCCAGCTGACGCACACATGTCACGAGAGCTACGCGCGCTCAGACACTAAGCTAGGTCCAGAGGCCTTCAGGTAAGGCGCTGGTTTATTACAATTAGCGAAATCTCATTTTTACCTTTCCAAATGTCATATGACATGATGCTTCTTTTCTTTTTTATTCACGTTGAAAGAACGAGATGCACTGGACTTAAATTCAGATTCAGATTGTGTGCTTTCTAAATGTCATATGACATGATACTTTGTCATTTTTTAATAACATTGAAAGAACGAGATGCACTACACTCAAAATAAGAATAAGAGTGAATTCAATAGAAACAAGACTAATGCGATATATAATACGACAAGTCTAGACTCAATGTGTAAATTCAAAACGAAAAACTATAGAATTACGTACGATAATAACGTCACGAGATTACAAATATATATATCAATCCACTCTGCAGTGAAATACAAGTATTCTATTTTCATTAATAAACTAACAGTATAGAGTGTACTTGTATAGACAAGTCAAAACTCAGAATATAGTTCTTTAATTTTTTCATATTTGTTGCGAATATAACGTATTTCCTCCTTACCTTCTCGAGCTAAATGCATAAAAATACATATAATTGATTATTAATTTAACAAATAATGTAAATGTAAGTTTAGCATACCATTTATACTGTATTGTAGTGAGGTACGCGATACTCAACCTTTTACCTGCTTCGATACTGTTCTATGGATAGCCGAATTATTTTTTTATTATAATTAGCCGATTTGTATTATGGAAGCTGCCGTCTAAGTGATACAATTGATTTTAATTATTTATATTTTCTGGTTCCAGGTTCAGCGGCGCTGTAGAGGCTCGAGCCCAGAAGAGCAACGAGAAGGTGTATCTACTGCGGCCGGAGACGTTCGAGAGCTACTTCATCATGTGGCGCCTCACTAAAGAGCAAAAATACCGGGACTGGGGCTGGGAGGCTGTTCAGGTACAATCAGTGCAAATGTGATTTCTCTCGTCCTTATAATGTATAATATATAATAAATTAATAAAATATATGGTAAGATATAATTTGCATGTACTTAATGCGGTGATATCCAATCAGCGAAAGGTCGGAAATTGGAACAGCTTATATGAATGACAATTGTTTTACATTTTTGATTCAGGGTATGGATACTGCTGAAATAATATGAATAATTAAATATTAAAATATGTACTTATACAATGTACTCTAATGTTGCAGCCATTAGGTGCTGTATACATGTTTATGATGCCTGTTTTAAAATTAACCATTTGTTTGAAAATTCAAGTTGGAAATCAGGCCTCGTGACTTGTATCCTACTTATAACTATAGAAAAGCTTTCGAATGATGGAAGCTATATTTGTCAATTTGTACACGTTGTGTGAAAATAAGACTCTTGACTGAGACTTTGAATCGAATCAGTGATCGTGAGTCGGTTATAAGGGTGTTAGTTTGTTCACAAACCAATTAGATCGTATATTTTCCCACCTCCGTGGTCGTTGCTTTGCTAACTAGTTTAATGTTATTTTATAGGCCCTGGAGAAACATTGTCGCGTGGAAGGTGGCTACACTGGCCTCGTGAACGTATACCATCAGTCCCCTCAAGGAGATGACGTGCAACAAAGTTTTTTCCTCGCTGAAACACTCAAGGTATTTACTTATTACATCTTGAAGTTATAAACAAATATCGGAATAATAAATATAATTTGTGCTTTCTACTAATATTTTTTATTCGTAACGGGAGGCCTTCATCATACCTGATGATTAGTGAAGATAAGGTCGAAAATGGAAGCGAACTACACCCAGTCTCCTCAATATTTCTCTTAAATGCCAAAACTCAATAAAACTAGTAACATTGCTAAGGCGGCAGATAGCGGTAAGACTAAGATGGTGGAGCTATCTAGGCGGACTTACCAAACCGAGCAGAAGTTTCGGTCTTAGCTGCATGATCTTCAGTCATGCACCACCTGCTTCGGTGGTCTTTTAGCTGCGTTGCAGAGCCGGTTAAAATATACCTTAAAGGTCTTAAATACAGAGCCAAATTCATTATTAATAAAATTTCACTTCGTTTTCAGTATCTCTACCTGCTGTTCGCGGATGATAGCCTTCTATCTTTAGACGAATGGGTGTTGAACACTGAGGCTCACCCGCTGCCAGTGAAGAGTAAGAACCCTCTCTACAGGGCTGCAACTCCCACGCCCGCCGACGACAACAATCTGTGAACATAAATAGAACCTATTATAAATATCTTATAACTTCTGTAAACTTCGGGTCAACGAACTAATTCGCTGTTAGTGTTTTTAAAGATAATAATCGCCTACTCTCGACTATGAGGACTCTATTAATTTACAATATATAATTCTCGTTAGACTCGGTGCAATAAAGCTAGACATGTTCGAATAATGAGATCGCTAAATTGTTACAAAGGATTTCTTGTATATTTAAAGAAATATAAAAAATATAAAAATAATCGATATGTTGTTCTAATTTTATAAGTGCTAATTCGATGATAAGTCACTCAGTATGACCCACTTTAAATTATGAAATCCATGAGTCTCTTTATGGTCACAAAAATACCATCTCCTGTTCGAAATTTGACTCGAAGATTAGAGACACTGTTTAATTTTGTCTTTTAAAATATATGACTTCGAACGTTGGCCCGACGTGGCGAAATTTCGTCAGTGAAATATTATATTTATTTTATATCCTGATGAGTTTACGAAAAAAAATGTGCAATGGTTTTTGATAAGTTGTTCGCTTGGTTATTGCGGTTATTGTATTATAAGCCAGTTGAGACCTTCATGCGACTTGGTACAGTGATCATAACATTTAGTATTTTTTATTAAAAAGATCGTGTAGTGATTCGCAGTAAGGGCTCTGATTATACCGTCAGGTTTAAAAATATACTATGTGAAGCCAATTAGTTATTGCAAAGAAAATAAGGTTCATTTTCATTTCAAAAGTCTATGTTGTATTTCAAAGTTCAATATAAAATTGAACTATGATTATATGAATTTGAATTAATGAATACATTATATGAACCAGTTAACAGATATATTTTTACTCTAATACAAAAAATGACTAATGGGTTCATTAATAGCAGCTGATTTGGGGTTTAAACTGTATTGCAGGAAAATTAAATATGTGGATGTACAATAATTTTGATGTTGCACCATTGTACTATTTATTAAATTATTGATTCACGATTTATTAAAAAATTATTTGGTTTAAAATTACCTTAGAATACTGAAGACAGCTTTCTAATAAAAATGAGTTCTTTTTAAATATTAGTTATGTTTTTCTTTGAAAAGACAATCCATTGAAGCTGTTACAAACTCTTACATAAATATCATTACTTTTGATGGTTTGTCATATTTCAAATATTTTTTTTTCAGGTCGATAAATTATAACATACTGTTTAAATTTATCCATATTTTTAAGGTTTCACATCACTATACTTATGATCTATGTAAATCTCAATCTATCTTCCTAATAAACATCACATTGTATAATAATAAAATTAACCAAACAAGCTAAGAAAATCTACGTAAATAATTTTATTGGTATTAAAGAAAATTTCTAATCTCCTTTTTATCGATATTATTATTTACCCAGATGCCTTATATTAGAATCATGGGGCCGACTTTTTTATATGAAAATATGTTTTCAGCATAAAATGGAAATTTAGAACTATAGATCAGATATTAAATTTAGTTCATCCAGTTTAGAATATATTTTATACGGCGCTGTAAATAATATTGCTCAAGTCAATTAGATGAGACGATTAACAGAGTAATGGAGTATTTGGAGTGTAGTAATCTTTGTAGTGGAATTTTTACTAAAACTGACAGCGTGAGCGACACGTTATAAGGCCAATTATAATAAATACTGTGTCTATTAAGAGGCAGGAAATGCCGCGTGACGAAGTAGAATGTATTTTGTTTCAGGAACTGCCTGTTTTTTTTGAAAATATTTTAACACACTTCTTGTAAAACAAAATATACTCTATTAATGTGAAAAACAAATGTAATAGATGTGTTAACGATGGCGCAGTACCGACGACCAATTATAAAGGCATTTTTATGGGCATTAAATTTATTGCTTACATTTTATGCAAAAATAAATAACAAATCCACGTTTTAAATAGTTGTGTTCGTCTACGAATATTACTTATTTTTTATCATTAACATCATTGTGCTTTTTCGTTAACCAATAATTAATATATTTTACAGGTTTAGGCAGTAGCAAAAATATATAGTAACTTTTACAGCGCAAAATGATTACACTTGCTTGCCAGTTCTGTGGTAACAAATATTCTGGAATAATAAATAAGATCACCATGTAACTTCACGTTGTTTGGTACCAAAACATTGAAATTGCCATTTATCATACATTCATCGTTTGATTGGCATATATACTAATATTAATGTAATTACGTAAAGATTTTAATAAATTATTAAAGATTTATTTTTCTATTTATTTATTTTATCGCTCTGTTCTATTATGTAGATGGAGCGTCATGTATATGTATATTGAATTCATTTAGATCTCGCGTTAATAAACTTGAAATCTTCTATTGAATTATAACATAATAATTTGTCTATAGTAAACATATCTTAAATAAAATTTTGTAGTACGTATAAAAAGTAGTTTACCTAGTAACGGGTTGATTCGTGTGATGGTGAATGTGACGTCGAGGATAAAAACTTCTCCGGCCTATTTATTATCTATAAACATGGGCTTATTGATTTTTTTCATGTTTGTTGTGTTCTTGTTCTTTGAGATCTGATTAGAAATGTGAAAATTTTAATAACCTTTTCATTTTTCTGATCAGTTACCGAGAATGTGTATGTGATTTATTACAAAGTTACATAAAGATTTTTTATTTAATTATTGCACCTGTTAAAAAAGCATTTAAAATAAATAATATACTTTCATTACTACTTTGTTTTATGATTGCATCTATCTCTCTCACAGGAGTCCAGAGGAAACAGAAACAAAGCTATTAGACAAAGTAGGTAGAAATGTGTAAATTTGTATATAATAGTCATAGAGGGTACAGAAACACATTTTAGTTTTAGGTTTTTTGTGTGTAGGGATATTGTTAATTTAATTAAGTAATGTGATTGTGACTCCGCAGAGTGTATGTACCTATTTGTTTATTTATAGCGGAGACTGCCACGTTAACAATTAACGAATTTCTTTTACAAACTAATTTATTTTACTCGGCTATTAAATTTATTTTATATCGAACGAATGCATCCACATACAAGTGGCGCGTTTAATATGTTTAACTTGCTTATAAATGGCACTAATAAAGACATTTTAACAATACGAAATATCCACAAATTGTTCATTTTAAAAGTCGTTTACTACCATAAGATGGTTTTTATTAGTCTGAATATTAAGTCGCATAATATTGTAATCAGTGTTAAAATGTGTCTATTTTAATCAACTAATATAGGCGTTGGTTGAAACCACTTCGGCTAAGAAATGATTATATTGATTAAATAAAAAACTTCGATTAAAATAAATATTGCTTTTATACAAGACATTTATATCAACTATTGAATGTTCTGAACAATACTGTAACTACTGGTCTTATACAAATTCAGCCTATGCTAGAGTGGTTGCTGGTTGTACTGCCTGTTATATCATGTAATTTATGTATGAAGTTGTAGTATTTAAATAATTAATGTACATTTTCGGTTATTAATAAAAACATGTTTACATAATGTTGTTTACAATTTATTTACCAATATTTCCGCTCTAAAAAGATTGATAACACGGTTAAATTTAAATTATAAATAGGTATCAAAGAAAATTCTTTTATGTGGTCTTGATATAATTGAATATAAACGTAAGACGTATTTGTGCTACGCTACGAATTATCAGCGTTGAAATAAACAATAAGAATTATAATAATATTCTTTCACTCATACCTATAATATGTAGTCCAAAGTTGTGGACTTCTGCTATGTTTATGTTTTGATAAATAACATATTTATTAAGACATATTTGATGTAATACATGCTTGTTTTTAGGACATTATTATATATACATAAACAATCTCATAAAAAATTAATATATATTTAAACAACCATGAACATTGAACATATTGGTGTTTATTATTACATATCCGCCCCGGTTGGATCATGCTCCCGGGTATTTGGACCTAGCAGACCTGACACTGACTGAAGATAAATTTTACAAACTTCTATCATAGATCTGTAAGTGCATATATAAACAGTATTGCCCCATACAACAGAATTTAAGTCCTATAATTTTATATTTCTTGCAAATCAACATAGCTACTTTAATATATACTTCCTGACCTACTTGCGTTACAGGACTTTAATAAGATCAAGACTCAAAACAAGGTTGCTTGGACATCATAGATCGTGTCACAAGCCGGTAGCCTTCAAAGGGGTGTAAGGGTTTGATTGGGGGGGGGGGGGGGGGGGAAGGGTAACGATGAACATAACGGCGCGGCGACGGTGAAATGTCGCGGCATGATTGTGACGGTGCTAACATTTGCAGACCATCCAATTAGGCAGCCGAGCTGGGGCAGCATTTATTGGCACTGAGGGACCTCGCCCCGAGAGCTTAATTTCACTTAGATATACGTATTTAGTTCCCCAATTAAGAAATGGTACATTCGTTTTAATTTCCTACATGAAAAATATTCCGAAATATAGTACCTACCAATAATTATTGTAAGCTAATACTGAATGTATAACCGTATAGGTAACAATTGCAGTAGCATTACAGGATATAAAAGAATGGTATGTATCACTAAAGTATCATTATTTATAAAATTTCATTTTCATTTTTAATTTCACACCATTTCAATTTATCAGTTTATATATAGGTACATAAGAATTGCCGTATATAACGACGAGCAGTCCAGTTTGGTGTTAAAAATAAATTAAATTGAGTTTTCGTTATATATATATTAAAAATCACTTAGCACCAACTCCAAAAAAATTGTTTTAATTTCGGTACTTTTTAAATTGAATTATTGTTGGCTTTTTAGGTTTTGAACTCTATATTTAGTTAACTTTAAAAAAATTACAAATGATTAAGAAATCGGTAAACATTCATACAGTGGAATATAGAACCTCCACCTTTTTTGAAGTATGTTAAAAATAGTTTAATCTGTGATAAATTTTATCTAAAAAATTAAAGAGGTTTATTCTGTGTGAAACAAACTGCTACCAAGACTTAGTAAACTAGAGCCTCTCTTGTATATATATCTGCCAATCGTAATAATGCTAAAGGTATTAACAGTGTTTTTGCCCTTTTAGAATTAAATCTTACATAGAATATTGGAATGTTTTCTACCAGTATAGTTTCATCTAGTAAGTACTAAATTATAAATTCATTAAAATATGTAAAGCAATATCAAATATTGTTTCAATTAGAGCAGGGAAGAAAGACAATTTTCTTTATGGGGTTGGTACGCGCCCTGTCCCCATTCTGTGCGCACCATCAAAGGGTGGTGGGGTTGAGCCGTGGGGGCTGAAACCTTCAGGACTGGTGAAATGCTTACTAGAGTGACTTAGTGGCGAACGCGCTTTCTGGATAACCCACACGAGAATTTGCAACTCAAAAAACTTTGATAATATCGTGTGGTGGAAATAAGAATAAAAGATTCTTATTTTTTTTTAGTATTAATTAGTAAATTAAACGAAAATTAACTCATGAAATTTTTTGACCATTCAAATTTTTTCACCACTATCTCACGCCGTGTTAACAAAGTTTAATGTCGAAGTGATAATTATGAATGTCTTGTGAGGTGCTACTGACAATCTGCTTGAAGTGAGCCGAATTAAGAATGGAGAGATTCCTTAACATTGCTGTTTTCTTGGTTGTTCTGATAACAGGTAAGGCCTTGCAGTCATATTTTTTTTTATAGTTGCTACAAATAAAAGCCAACTTAAGAATATAACGAGCTCGTAATAAAATATTCACAGGTTTCCGCTACAGTGATTTTATTATATAAAAGAATGTCAAACAATCAAATACCCGCCTGATAATGATAACTGGAAATTATTGCTTGTGCTTTGACATTATCAAGACAGGACATTTTAATTTTTCCTTCACAATCACAACTTTTGTGCTTCATTAGGAGCTTGTGCTATGGATACTTGATACCGGAATAATATAGATAGTAATATGCATATTAAAGCCAGAAATATACTAAATAAACACGCAAACATCAATGACTCGTGGACAAATATTTGTACTCATCATACAATAATTTTTCTCATAACTTTTGAAAGAACAAAATCTGTCCGGGCAGCTAAAAAGTAATATAGATTTTACTAGTTTATATTCAAAACACAAGAAAGGTCGACGTTTATGCTTTTAGGGCACATCCTGTTTACTTGTCACAAACCACACAAATGAGTACATAATGATGACTCGAATTACACAAATACCATTATAATGAAAGGTATTCCATAAAACCGTTAAGTAAAATTCGGAAGTAAAGGCTGTATTAGAATTATATTAATTTTTCTGGCGCATAAACAAACTTTGACTACCTACCTACTTTATCGTTCTTGGCTTGGATTCTACAGTTTATCGTGTGATCTACAAAATTATTTTTTCCCAACGATAATGAAGGGTCTTTAGATTTTGGGGCTTTTAAATTATCGAAACTATTTTTAGCTCGTTGACTTTTAAAATCATTAAATTTAGATTATTCATCCAAGCTACTAAATACAAATAGTATTTCAAACGGACGAACTAAACGGACTCAACTAAATTGGATCACGGAAGTGAAATATCTACAAATTACCTTAGATACCGAGCTTACATGAAAACCACACGTAGATAACACTATCACCAACGATTTGAGAGTCATCGCGATGGGCAGATCTACCTATGGTAAGACCCGGAGACTTAAACCATAGATCCAAAATGGATGTGTATGATAATGGTAGTTAAAAACATTACGTACTGAACGGTAGTATGGTATAGTGGCCAAGAGTCAAGCCAGTAATATTCTGCAATGCCCTTAAAATGGTGCAGAGAACAGCATGTCTTGCAATGTCTGGGGCTTTCAAAACGGCACTTACAGCAGCGATGGTACAGCCATTGATCTCCTCTCTGGATACGGTCTTTGAAACTAATGCAAGGATGACACTGTATAGATTCACCTTATCTGATGAGTGTATGCCTGTATGTAGGACACGACATACTAAGTTTGATAAAGACTGGGAAGTGGATGATAATGAACATGAACTGCGACAAAATGCGGTTGGTGCATATTTTCAGGATATTTTTCAAGGTACAGATACCAACACGCGAGGACTGGAAACGAGGGTTGGATCATAAGACCGACACTGCACTGTTTGGTATACTGAAGGTTCTAAAATAGACGCAAATAAGGTGCTGGAGCTGGTGTTTATGGTATGGACGAGCTTAGTTAAAGTATTGAAAAATGCACAAAAGTATTCCAGGCCGAAACCTTTGCCTTATTGCCTCAACGCAGGAGAATGTGATTACAAATATTAAAAACAATACTATCCACATCCTCAGTGATAGCCAAGCTGTGTTGTACGAGATGTAGGTACATGTAGGACTTCTCCTGCTATACTGACAATGTATACAGAGTTTAAGATTAATTTGCTTGATATACAAACACATTTTGATTTAGAATAGCATATAATAGAGCATAATCTTTACTGAATACCAGCCAATTTATACAGAAATCCATATCTCATATTTTTATTTGAAAAAAACGTTGGCTTCAGACTTTTAAGAAGCTAACGGAATATTTAATACTTATTATATTTTAAACTTCAAACATAACTTCCTTAGTAACTCTGTAAAAAACCCAAACAAAAAAACTTAAATTACTGTTACTTTGACAATAAATTATCCAAAATCCATTTTAAGAGTTTCGAGTTTTTCTGATTCAACAACTTTTATAACAGACTCGTACACTGCATTTTACGCGAGTAGAACTGGCTGTCCTTATTATCTGTTCAAAAAAAAATCAAATGCCGCCATTCTCCAACATCCGTTAATTTTCTCACGATACAACCTCCAGGTAAGAATAATGTATTAGAACGAGACAGCGACTAGATCCCGGGGGCATGCTGGGTGCGAGCGTGAGAAATATGGGATGCTGATATTCCTCGTATGTTAGGACAACATGACATACTAGGAGCTCTTTTTAAAAGATCAACAATTTTAAAAGGAGTTTTGTCTTCAGGTCCTTGCTTCGATTTGGAAGCCTCGTCTTAAAAATATAAAAGTTATTTCATTCAATAACGTTCTCGAGTAAAACAAATTGTTTTATTCTTCTAAATTTTAACAATTTTCTAACATTGTTACAGAACAGATACTTTTTTAAGTATATCAAATCTGTGATTAGTTCGTCGCGTCTGTGAGCTGGTACGACGTGAAACGTTTATTATAAAACTATTATAATACCGCGCTAACTTAACACCATGTTACGTGACTGGTTTTCATTTTACATAAGAAATTAATTTTAACTACCTTTAAGAACTTTTAATATTATATCTCCGATATTTTTATTATGTTTTAGACATTTTATTATTTATTGTTGTTAAGTTAAAAAAACTGCCTAATTCTAATTTTCTAATACAGCAAAAACATTTTCAATAGGGCGGCAGAACTAATAGAGAGTTCGCTATTACCTTTACCTTTAATACCTTTAATATATTCCATATACATAACATTACCGTGGTTAAAGTGTTATTCCCGACATTCCGTTATTGTGCAGTGCGCTTCAAAGGTTATTTCAATAAAAATAAGTCATCTTACGTTTAACGATTGGAAAGCCTCAATTCTCTTTTATCGTAAAGCAAGTCATAATGGAGGAATGCCCGGGGCGCGGCATGGCGCTCCCCCTGACATTTATCCGTAGCCCATAAAAAGAAATATCTACCAGGGAAACATAGCTTGCGAGGCAAACTTTGTAAAGGCCTTGGCGCACCCTTGCTAGCCCACTAACCTGTTTAACTTTACCTCTTCGCATTTTATATAGCCGTAAAGATCACTTTGATCCACTGGTTTATGGAGGAGTTACCGGTATTGGATTTTGCCTAGCTGGTTAATGAGGTGTTACTATAACTAATATAGTTCATTATATTATTTGTAAGTACGGTTTTAATGAAAAACAGTATTTAAAAAACTATGTTACTCAAAAATGTAGTCGTACAAATCTTTTCCCTCTTTACCTTTCAAGCTGTACAATCCAGACACACTTGGTTTTTAATTGCTAGCTAGAGGTTCCTTGGAGTATAAACTGATTTCACCGCGTTTAGATGAACCTTAAGGTTCTTTTAGGAGGAATTAGTAGTTTTGCTTTGGTTAGCTTTCATTGCTCTTTTTAATGTGGATATATGTATTTTCAAGACATATTTTGATTTGACATTGACATGACTGAATACTTACTACCTTTAATTGAATATTAACACGTCATAATATTAAAGAAGTGTTTATAATTACCTTATTTCATTATTTTGATAATTGATTAATAACTATATTCTTATATATAATTATTATTTTTTGTTATCAAATCAATGTTTATAGGTATTGACATCTTGCGTGCCATGATGGCGAAATATAATGTAAACATATATTCACAATGCTTAAAATAGAATAAAGGATCATTATTATTGTTAATAAAACGTCAGGACATTTCTTTTAAATTTTTAATATGGCAACATGCAGATTACAATGCAGGGGTAAGAAAAATGAAACACTGTCAATCAGTTTAATGCAACCTTAGTTTTTGCTTATACCGTATGTTAAATGCTATTTATAATGAGATTTTAAACCTGTCAAGCAGTATTTTCCAGAAATAATTACGTTTGTCTCTGGGTTCCCGGTATATAGAGCGATAACAAATTAATAAGTTATGAAAATTTAAGCAAACAAAAGTGTTTGGGTAATTTTGCGTCCAATAAATACCAGCTCTAAGCAATAAAAATCTATTGAATCTTCACATTTTATAAATTTATAAAAAATAATAGAAAACATATGTATATTTTTTTTCGGAGGAAATTTAAATTTTTTAATTAAATAAAACATTTTTGTCAACATAAATGTCATTGTACCTACGTCATTTAATAACCAACTTTTCCCGAAAATGAGAAGCTAAAATGCCTAAGTATTGTAAAAAAGAGACAGAAAATTATGTTAATGTGTAAACAGCAAAATGTGGATAATTATGGTATTCGCTGATGATCAATTTTGTTTGCAATCTTTGTAATTACTATGCAAAAGTTAATTTTGCACGATTTATAAGATTTAACTTTCAAAAATAGATGGCTTATTATCTGTGTCTCTTTTATTTAAATAAAAATTTAAATACTGTTTAATATAACAACACTCTACCTTTACCGTCGGTCCTAGAGACATGAAACTTCACCGTTGGGTTTTATTTGTAGGTGAAAGGGTTTTTCGTTATTGCCTCCCTAAAAGAGTGTTAATGGGGGGATAAATTTACTTAGGAAGGTTTTAATAAATAGAATTTGTCTGAAGTGTAGGTGAAACTGTTATATAAATGCAGCAGGCATTGTATGGACTGATATTTGCAATTTTTTAAATTAATTTTAAATGCTTAATTGAATTATATAACAAAGCTGAAAAAAGATGTGCTAAATTCACCACCTTGTGATTTTAGCACATCTTTTATCATAAATCTATGCTCATTATTAGGGGTATGCACGACTGATATAACGGTGATGATGATTTAACCCCTTGAACAAATTTTTTTAAAGGTAAATACGATTTTGGATAATCCAAAAACCGTTGTTTATGATGAACTTTACTTACTAACAGCATCATAACTGGCCGAATTTTTATCCAATCTCATGACAAGACTTTACTATTATGAGAAGAAGATGAACAACAGCATACGCTTACATGATATCACGTTATCGTGATTCTTAAAATTCTGCAGGACTAAGATCTCGTTTATATCTTCTTCTTTCTTCCTCTTATATGTAAAAATGAATTGATGTTCGTTATTCTCCCTAAAACTCCCTAAAAGCGGCTATTTTTAATGTTATTATATATTTAGTTATTTTAATGACCAATAATAAATCATATAAAAAGTTAATAACCAGTTTTAAGCTTGTTTTAGAGAAAAGCTTAAATATATATAAACTATGGAAAATCGTGTAACATGTCAGCTTAATATTAAAGGTGTAATTTCGTAACGTGTAGTTTCCTGCGTTCGTAGTGTGTAGTAGTGGTATTTCGTTGGAGATAGAAAATGCACCGGATCAACTAGTTTTTATTAAAATCTTTCGGCGTGACTGGATTTTGAATTTTTGTAAAACTTACCAAATAGAAGCTCTAATTTTGACGCAATCTTGTGTTCAGCAGACATTCGCAAAACTACCCGGTCACGCAAGGGTTGAGTGACGTGATGTTCCGGGATGGGCGCGCGTTAAGGCAGAATGAGGGGAGGGAGGGGTGATAAATGACTCCTTTTGTCTTTATTAGCGAAGGGTTACCTCGGGGTCACCCTATACCTACCTTGATAGCAGTTGTAGGTATTGTCACAATTGTGTATAAAAGCTAATTTTATAGGGTCATAAGTGACGTGGGATACGTAGGCTGTATCCCGATTACTACACTTGTCCAATTCAAGTGAAATAATTTTGATGCAATTCATTTCAAATCACTGATTAGACTGTTTATTTGACTAATAAATAAATCAAATTATAATTTCACCACTAATTAAAATCAAAGTAATAATAACTGCATATACATAATTATAATATTTGAGGACCATCTGGTCATGTGATCAGCGTTGTCTACTTAGCCAGAGATCGCTGGTTTGAATCTTGAGAGGGATAGCAGATGTTGTATGATTTGTACGAATATTTATTCACAAGTCATGGATGTTTGTATGTTTATTCAGTATATTTGTAATATATACATATTCCTATCTATATTTCTCCGTTATCAATTTATTATAAGCTCTTAACGATGCTTAATGTAGGCTAGATAATAGGTATCAGTGTGAGAAATAATATAATTGATTATACTGAAATGTTCCAACGAATCATACTGTATACAAGTTATTTTTTTAAATATGAATTGACTGATGCTCTTAGGAATGTCACTATAATAGGTCAGGAAAAAAGTTTCTTCTTATTTTTATGAAACTTCGAGACAATTTTTTTTCAAAGTCAATTTACATTTAAATTTACGGTAAAAGCTCATAATGAATAATGCCTTTCCAATCCCACCATAGACACAGCATCACCTTATTAAGAGTATGGGTAAATGCATTCGTCCTCTCCAACTAAAAATAAAAAAAAAAAGGTTTTGCGACAATCTGTGAAGCCTGACCGACCTTTGACTACGACTTTTTTCGCACGTTCTTGTTATACATGATCCACTTTTATCACCAGTTATCAATCCCTTCAAAAACGATTCGATTTCATTAGGTCGCAATAAAGAATAATTCAAAAATAACGTCCATTTTATCCGTAACAGGGCGACCAGAGCAAGGTTCATCTTCGACATCTATATTCCCGAATTGAAAACGCTTAAACCAACTTTGTGCTACTCTTACTGACAATGCACTAGGTCCATAAACGTCACAAATTTTATTCGTCGCTACGCGCAACGTATTTTTGTTTCCTTTTTGTAATAAAATTTTAAAATGTATCTAATTTATTCAATAGTTTCGCTCAGTTTAACAGAAAGTAAAACAAATGAAAAGTTGTGGGAAACAAAATTTTCCTATTTTGATAATTTTATAATGACATACGAGTAAAAACCAGCCAGTTACAAACAGTACAGCCAAAGATATTTTATTACAATTTTATACATACTATATGCAAAAAAACTTTCTCCTCGACATTTATGATATGAGGCCTAGACTGGCATTCCGCTGCAGGGGTCCAGGGTTAGATTCTGATTGGGGCAGATATTTGTATCATGAGTATATATATATCTTCACGTGTGAGGGATGTTTGTATGTTTTAAGTATATTTTTGATATTTATGGACATATTCATGTCTCCATTATCTAGTATCCATATCATGAGCTTAATTTAATGCTTAATTTGGGTTAGATAATAGGTGTTAGTGTGAGAACTATTATTATTATACTATTCTAAAATTGGCGTGCAAACTTTGGGTCTCAATTTTTATGAACAAAAATTTATAAATCAAGTAAGTCCTCCAGTGTATAAATGGAAGTTAGTGTAAGAATTGTGAAAACTTCCACGATTTCTTACCTACTTTCACTGCACCTCAGAGCTGAGAAAACTATATTTAATCATGTGTTTTGGCGAGGCCATGATTTTTTTCGAAATATAACATAGCTAATTACTATAAATTAAACCAAGATACTAGGATATATAAGATGTCATTCCTATATCACACAAAAATTAACTTTATGTCTGTGTTATATTCTAATCAAGTCCCATATTTATAATATAGTCCCCTATATATATATATATATATATATATATATATATATATATATATATATATATAATATTATAATTAGTCCCCAATAATTGCACAATATTCACAGGGATATTAGTATATACCATAACGTTCATGGTATAATACAGACAGGAAAAAACTTTAAAGTGCAATAATAAATTGTATGTAAAATTTATTTATCACATTAACATTAACGTCCTTATAATGACGCAAGAATTTACATTGATATAGACTACCAATAACCTTTGTGTTAAGTAAGGTCAACGTTAAATCGAACAACAATGTCTACATACTTAATTTTTCACTAAAATATAAAAAGTGTTTCAATTTTACCTTACTTTTTTACATATTTTTAGTAGAGCATTCACAACATTTAATCTTAATTATGTTTAAATTTTGATTAAGAGGCAATGACCATGTTAGTTTCTCTGATGTTGTCGCGTAACTGGGACTGAGTACCATGAGTGTGTGCCGGCTGTGGGCTGTACGTGCCTCTGCAACGAAAGATCGTCGAATGCACTTCGGTGAATGCACTTGCATTTCCACTGTTTCAGTTTTATGCAGTCCTAGTAGCATGGCCGCGTATGTCGGCTCGCCGCGCTGGCCACTTGGCAACCGGCAAAGACACAAACTTGGCTATGTTTCCAATCAATAAAACTACAACAATGAACTGACCACTGCGAAAATATGTGTACAATAAAAATCTAATTTATATATTATATATAACATACAAGGTTTATACAAAAATCTAATTACATATCTATACATGAATATAATAAATATAAAAAACAGTAGCAACTCAAAAATAATGTAAATAATATAAACAACCATGAACCAGGAATGAATATTCGTGTTTACAAACATCTGCCCCGGCCAGGATATGAATCGGTACCCCAAGTAGCCTGTACAGTAGACTGTAAAAATACTGACCACTTGGCCAGCCGGTGTACTACTGTCTCAATTGAATTTATATAAAACTTTATTTAAAACTTGATGAGCTGTTCCGATGCATATGTTGCTCCATTATTTGCTTCCTTTCTTATTTAACACTGTCAGTCAGTGCACTCTGCGTTAAGTTGTTTTTGAACACCTTCTTTGAATTATTATGTTCCAGTAAGTGGGCAACACCGTTTCCATAACGACACCCACGCGTGCACAATTTCTCCGCCTACTCCAGAGGGGAAGGACAATTTCGCCGTTCAGTTACTTTATTCCATCCTTTGATTATTATGTTGTCCTGGTAGAAGCAGATTGTAAGCTTTCAGGAAGGGAAATAGTGCGCAATCCTCAGCGCATTCTTGTCATACGACCATTTGATAGACCACTTGTCACAAATGAACGCGAAAAAATATGAGTCCTTCTTAACCCAGGAGTGATTTAAGTTGTAAACCAGGAGAGACAGAACCAGAAATCATTCAATGAGGTGCAATATTTTTTCATTCCCACCCATCAAAAACTTGCCCTTCCACTACCTACAAACATCTACTTTATATATATGCTACCCTAATACTTCTTCGCTCTAATTACGCATACCATTATTGCCTTTATGAGTTTCTGGCCCCTCCTCCTCCTCATTCCTCCTCCTCCATTCATTTGGCCTCCTGATTCTTCGTTTTGATCAAAGTTTCATATATTATTTAAAACAAAACACAAAGAAACAATTTAACTGCCAATTATTCTTATCTAGGGTCTTGTTTTATATATCAATGGAAATTAAAAATAATATTAAATAATGAAAAATGTTTATAAACTAATTGACTTATATCTTCCTAGAACTTCATTTATATTTTCTTACTAAACTATAGGGGCTAGAAAACTTCAGTTATCTGATGAAAAAAGTGTTGGTAAAAAATATATTATATATAATTTTCTAATTATTTGCATTTATAAAACAGGTACATATTATTAAAGTTTTATTCAATATAAATGCGATGACGACGATCATGGTGGTTTTTCGAAGCGCATTGGAGTTAATAAATATTATTATCACTACTCTATAACAGAATATATCCTTGCTTTATTTTGAATAATTTCTCCAAAACATTCTCAATTTTCAGTTTTGCACATGCGCTGTAAATTGGATAAATTCAGAACCCGCCCCAAACGCATCCCCTGACGGGACCTGCCGCTTGTTCTCGTTCACCTGTCTGGAACCAATATACCGTGCCCCATAGCTTCGAACCCAGTATTAATGGAATATTGATTTCTGGTCAAGTGAACTTCTCGCAGCCTATGATGTCTTGGTATTTTCCGAACGGTTCGACATTATCGGCAATCGCCGATAGCCTTCCAATAGTGGTTGTATCGACAAGTGCAATAAACGATTTTACAGCCTTATTGTAAATATCATATATTCGGAATTGTTAAAATTTTTGGATTGAAGATAGATAGATAATGGGTATATTAGATTTTTTAAATAGATAGCTATGCCGCTATAGATATTTGTTAATAATAGCCATGTAACGACCCTGTCAGGGCGAAAAATCTATTAAGTTACCTACACTTCCTTTAAAGATGCCCCATTCTCTTCCGGGTGGAATATTGATTTTAGACTGAAACAACCACTCGAAATTTCTGCAACCCTGGCAGGTACTGAAAGAGTTTCCGGTTTGCTTCCGGTTATCGGAAGCAAGTAGTGTACTGTCTTTTGTTTTACTAATTAATAAAAACAGTTTTTTTTCTTAAATATGTAGTTAATTTAATCTCGTACATAGTTAAATCCTATGATTGTTTCTACCCTAAAAACTTTGAATAAAATGCTGATGATACATGCATGCTTTTTGATACATGTTAAGTTTGTGGTATATGTACCTAATTTTATTTTTTTGTCAAAAAATCATTGATGTATTTGACTGATCCAACGATACGACGAAGGGCGGCCGGCGGGCGGTGACATGGCAACGCCACCGGTTGCCGGGAGGCGGATCCGCAGCAACAGGCCGCACTGTAGTACCAGGCCAACAGAACTAAACAGAAGGTTAAAGTCTGAAGCCAACCGGCCCTAGCAACCGATCGTGTACCGCCCGGCTTTTGTGTGCCTATCATCCATATATTAATCTTATAATATGATATAGCATAATAGCTGATTTTTCATAACTCTGATAACTTATATATAAGAGGAATAACTTTTTAAGTTGACAGGACAGAACAGTTTTTTAATGAACCTATATAAATGAAGAAAAAAGTTCGCCAGATAAATAAAACAATATGACTGTAAAATTGTCCTTCAGTTAAAATAGTTATGTATAAGGTGTTCTATGACTTGACTAAGATATTCTTTAGAATACCTGATTATCTTACTTTATTTTTTTCCTGCGAGAATATGACTGGGCTGAGACCAATAATTTCATACTTATGGCGATATAATATAATATCGCTTTATCTTTGATCGCTATATCGTCACATCATGCCATCTGTAAATGCACTGGGGGTTTTAGCCTGAGAAGAATAGGCAACAAAATATGCACCCACATTCGGTAATACAAAATCTTCAACCATAGAAATGTAAAATCTTACAATGTTTAAATACAAAAAGAACTGATACGTTCAAGATAATAATAAAAAAGAAAAAACAGTACAAACGTGTTCACGCTATTTGATAAAAACCAAGTCTATATGTTATATGTCTACTTATTATATAATAATTTAATAAAAAAGTAAGTTCAAACATTAAAACCTAACATAAAAACTTTTTTAGTCATGAAGTTTTTAGTCCACAGAGGATATTGTTTATCCCGCTCACATCTGTTACTTTTTAAGCCCAATCATCATCAGGAGTACTGCTTTCTAGCTTTCCTTTATCTCATAAATAAAGGAAATATAGATAGAAAACGAAAGTAATAGTGGAAATCTGAAGGTGCAAGGTCAGGGCTTCGCCATATGCGAATGCATTAACACCTCCCAGCCAAACTCTCTTAATTTTTGCTGAGTGGCTAAAGATGTGTGTGCTCTAGCGTTATCGTTATGAAAGACCACACCCTTTCTTTTATTTAATAAAGGCCGCTTTCTCTCTTTTCTTCTCATCAGTTGTTGGCAGTACAGATCCGAATCGATGGATCTGCCCAGTGATAAAAGCTCATAATGAACAATGCCCTCACAGCATCACCTTATTGCTAGTTAACGCAGGTTTCGCCACAGTCTGTAAAGCTTGACCGACCTTTGACCACGAACTTTTTCCCACGTTTGTCATACATAATCTACTTTTCATCACCAGTTACCAATATCTTCAAAAACGGTTCGGTTTCATTACGATTAATTATTTAAGTTTCATTTTCAATAAAGAATAGAAATGAGGACATGGTTCAATGGGTCACTTACAGTGAGCTCGTGGGGCACCCAAATATCGAACTTTTTAGTGTACCCAGCTTTTTTCAAATGGGTCAAAACTGTTTTGTGGTCAATTCCCAGTAATTCAGCTATGTCATGGCTATGTTTTAACTAAAAATAGCATCCATTTTATCCGTAACAGGGCGACCAGAGCGAGGTGCATCTTTGACATAAAAATTCCAGGACTGAAAACGCTTAAACTAACTTTCTGCTATCCTTACTGACACTGCATTAGGTCCATAAACGTCACAAATTTTAAACTGTATCTAATTTGTACATTCGACTCGCTCATTTTGACAGAAAGATAAACAAATAATAGTGAAAAATATTAGGAAACAAAATTTTCCTAATTCAATTTTTTGTTGAAATGTCGCCTTTTTAATGTCATGAACACCAGAGAATACAAATAGTACAGCCAAAGATATTTTATAAAAAATTTATACATACTATATGCGAAAAGACTTTTCCCCGACCTTATATATATACAATTATATACATACACATACGCCCAATATATTTAGATTCTCTGAATTGATAAATAATGCGGTTTTTTTGTGGCACTTAGAATACATACTCACTAAAACTCCGCGGTAGTAGGCCGAGCAAATTTTCAACGCAAACGAAACAAATATTTTATACTACTTGATTTTATCTCTTACTCTTACCATAAAAAAAGAAGAAAGTCAGAACCTTTATTAATAGAATTAAAACATGCTCCACAGAACGACACCCGACTGTAAAACATTTTTTTTAATCGGCTTAGTCAAGGAATTCGAACTGACTAACGACTTCAACTTTTTTTACTGTTAAATCGGGCTTTTTTAATATATATGTATTTGGGACATGTTAAAGATAAAACTTTTGTTTTAACTATGCAACTAGTTTGGAAAATGCTCAAAGTCTTATATAAGTATTAATGAAAAAAACTTTTTCTTTCCCCTGTTTCTTGGGACGGAATGATGTAACTGTAAAATAATAAAGTCCGCCGCCATAATAATAATGTTAACAGTATTGTTGTGTTCCGGCAGTAAGAGTTAGCCATTTCCTCTGTGGTTGTGGAATCCCGGTGTAGTTCGCTTCCATCATCGGCCATATCTTCACTTATCATCAGGTGAGATGAAAGTCAAAGAGCTACCCCGTTACGGATAAAAACAAAAGATAAATGCAAGGAAGAGTAAGATTTTAATACTACCTCGTATATCTAAATCTTAACAGGAATTTAATAGTTATGACTTTTGTCTTCTATTCTCTCTGTATTAATAAGTACTAGTAGGATTTTCACAATTTTTAAAAATTTGGTTACGGGTTCTTTTAGGTAAGTAGGTGCGAACAGCATCTTACAAGGGCTTCAGTAATAATAGTCCGTAGCGGTGCGTAGTTACCTTGCGAAAGACGCTCCCGTCTGATTGGCCGAGGAGACCACGCCCAGTGCGTAAACGAACCTTGAATTTCGACAGGCCCTTACACAGCCCTTTTATACTCTTCAAGACTCCTGAGTTCCTAGTGAACTGTGTTATATTATAAATAATTTAAAAGGGCTCGATAATAATATTGACAACAAACAACTTTTATTTGTATTATTTAGCCCTTATTCATATTACTCATAGTAAACTCAATACTAATGATGGGCCGCATCCTCATCTCGTGCTTAGCGACAAAGGAGAATACTGTCTCACATCTTAGAATGTTAATTAACAGTAATTATAAATGTAGATTTAATGAGCCTTGCACCCCCCTCTAATCGAACAAAGGTGTAAATGACAGAAAAGGTTCGTTGTAACAAGAAATAATGGGCATGTCACTCCCAATGACTTTCTGTACCAGGAATACATGCATGCTGAGGAATTCAAATGAAAAAGCCCTTAGGTAAAAACCTTCCAAGTCAACGCAAGGGTATTATTGGCAACGAAGAGGCAAGCGAGACAAGCAAGACAGACCTTCGGTGATTAAAATAAAGCTTTCACAGTTTATTTTAAAATTATATTCCATTTTGTTGTGTAAATCAGTTTTTAAATTTAATATTTTCGACTTTTCTATTAAAAAATGTTTATTTAGATTGAACACTCTTATATGAAGTTTTAAAACTTATAAATTTTCTCTGGAAAGTCGACATCACGCGACACAAAATATAATAATTCCAGGTTCAAAATATTATGTACACATTACACAATAATTGTACACATTAGTTAATACTGTAAACCTTAGAAGAAAATTAAAAAAAATAATTATTTAATTACATTAATGAAAAAAAAATAACACAAAAATATAACTACTAGCCTGCATGCACAGTAAGAGAACTTTCTTCGCTACAAAGATGGCCTCACTTGAATCTCTGCTACCAAGAGAACATAAGTATAGAAGAGCTAAATAGAATGCCATTGAATTACTTTTATTTACTTTCTCTTTAGATGTAATGACCTGAACAAGATAAATAGGGGAAATTATTTATATAACTCATCTCTTGAGTTTCCTTTTTTTACTTTTATTGTGATGATTGACTTCAGCATAATGTCTAATTTTACAACTTACATTTGATATTATAGTAAAAGATTAGTTTTCAAACAACCCTTTAAGCTACCACCACAAACACCAAATAACAGACCCTACATTGAATATGAATATAAAAATAGGATAACGTATTTATATTTTTTATTATACCACCTTTTATACAGCCTTAGGTTCAGGTTGTCTCATTTTATTGAATAATGTACAAAAACCAGTTAAAATATATACCAAAAAATTTTCATAAAATAATAGCAGCGCCTTGGGTGATGATGGTTCCTTAACAACCGTGCTGTCAAACGAGCCAGATAAATGATAGTTACGCGGAACATCAAACAAGGATACAATTAATATTGTTATCTGAATGACATTTTGACCAGCTACTGCAATTGACCTTGAGTTATGGTAAAGAAGGAGAAGCCGTATGAAAAAAGCCAAAAATCCTTCATTTTCGCTTCAAATAAGGTACGTGTACATTTCTTCTAGACGTTATTGTAGTAATATCTTGTCTAAAAATATAATATAATTCATAATTGCTTCCTACCTCCATACTTACTATTTATTTGTTCTGAAAGTGTATAATAACAAACAATATGTATAAAAACGTAATAATATTATTTAGTTAAGTACATAAGAATTTATTTGAAACCTTTTATTTTAAGTCATACCATTAATATTTTTCTGCAATTTATAAGAATGAGAACAATAGAAAGTGAACAAAAAAATATATTAAAATACATAACTTCTTAAATTAAACCATTTTTGGTATTTTTTTAAGTCTTAAACCGGCTTTTGTTTAAAACTTTTGCTTTGATAATTCTTAATAAACAAATCGATTTTTTATTTGACGTACATTAATATCGGGTTAACCTTCCCTTGACTTGAAATGATAAATTTTATTATTTCCTGAATTATTCCTCGTTAAGAAGAAGATGTTTTTGGTACTAATTTATGCTGTTGGTGGCAGATGTCCTGAAAATTTTGAATTCTCAAACCTATGAGGCTATAATGGATATGGTGGATTATGGTGGATTTCAGTGTGTCTTGCTGTTCCTTAGAGTCTCCAGTGCGTTGAAGCCATGAGAGATTAGGGGAGTTATCATTAGAAATAAATTAATTTTGAAATAAGAAATATAATTATTAAAATCATAATAATGCTACCCTTTAATATTCGAAGAGAAAGATTTATTTGTTTTGTTTATTAGAAAAATCACAGTACAAGCTGTGATTTTTCTAATAATAAATATAGGCAGTAGAATATCACATGTCAAAACAAATAAAATAGATAATTGGTATACATAGAGCTCCCGCAAGTTGTATTATTACGTGTGAAAATAAATTAATAATATTTTTCCCGGTCTTAAAATTATAAAAGTATTAAAATAATGCTTAAATAGTTGGTGTATATTATAGTATATAATAAATAAAACATTGTTACAGTACGCTGAACTATACTCGAAAATATATACGACTAGACTCAAGATTTTTCGTAGCATTATGCTACGAAAAATCTTGAGTCTAGCCTCTACATTCGACTACGATATTTACCGACTGTTACGTATTTTAAGTTCATGCTACGCTATTATAATACTAGAATTAAACATTTCCTTATATCAGCTACAAATCGTACGACAGCTATGTGTTACATCTCTTCTGCTAACTCGCACACGCAAGCTGCACCCCCGAGAGTGTGAACACATATGTTCACGCTAGATCTCTATGCACCCTCTGTGAGCCTGGTACTTGTAGTCCACATGTGCAACCCTTTCTGACACGTGGTCGCTTCACAAACTTGTCGTACGGTAAGCAGGCGGCAATCTACGATTCTAAAGTGGTTGTATGTGCCCGTTAATAAAGACAAAAATTTCTTAGAATAATTGGCAGATATTGAAGTCTATATTCGTACCATCATTATAACGCGGTTCAATTTTTAAGCGATATTTTAAATCTTGTGGACTAAAAAACACACCATTGAGTTAGTATAAATTTTGCTCCACGTCACGGGTTATCTATGTCAACGAACCGGTTTCGGGCAGTCCGCGCCGCCGCACACGCCCCACAAAGCAGTGACATGCGTCAAAGCCGAACGATGCACTAGAGCCACAGAGATATCGAGAGGTGCAATGCCCTACGTTACCACCCATTTTATACACGACCACCTTAAGCTGAGATCTCTACACTGTGGTGTTTACTTCGAATACGCTTTTCTCCCACAATGAAACTTGTATTGCCTGATTAAGCAGTGCGGGCAATGGGAGCTCATCTTATAATAGACTTTGAAATATCTTGTTGCTATGATTGGTCTCTGTCTTTCACTGTTTATGTTATATTAACAGTTACAACGATGACTAAACTGCACATTTTATTTTATGAATGAGGCATTCAGGCCTTTTCAATGAGTCTCTCTTACTCGGTAAGTTATATTACACCTATCCAATTGATATAGCATTGTTATGCGAATGCTTAGTTCTCTCAGAAAACAAAAATTAACAATGAAAGAATAAAGTTTGGGTCGTCACGTAACTGTAAATATGTTGGTATGGTGTTGTTATAAATAAAAGAGCTACAGAAAAATTCACTTATAAATTTAGAAAATAATAGTATTCAGTAAGTCTCCTCTAAGTCTACGACAAAATCAATACGTTACGTCACACTATTGCACTACTAAATAATTAAAATACCTTCTCGTGTGCAGTAGGCACCTATTACTTAGTTTGAATATTAGCCACCTCTGCTCGGCTTAGTGCGCCTGGTAGCACAGTGCCAAATGCAGACTAACGGGTTGGGAAAGTTGCTACTCTGTACTAAAAAATTAAAATTAAATACCGCCATGAATTCATATATAAATATTTTATAGAGTGACGTCAGGATATTTAAACTGTCAACAGAGTTCTAACATAGGAGAGCTTACATAGGTAAAAGCTTACATAAGTAAATTTTAACTTAGTAAAAAACGAATAGTTTTTTACTAAGTTAAAATTTTCTTATTTACTATTGTTCAAAGTAGGTAGACATGTGGTAATTGTTTACATGTTAATATAATTTATTAAGTAATGATAGTTTAATCAACATATCACTCCAAATCGCCATGTTTTCGGAGTATTCTCCGATACCGATGCACTTTTGTGAGTGTGTCTTTTTTATAATTTGAACTCGTCATATCCAACTAATTTAATTACAAAGTTTGCACATTAAAGAAGCTTGTGTTGTAACGTAAATACAAATAAATTTGTTTTTTGTTTATCTAGAATATAAATTGTTTATGATTTTTGTGGCCAGTTTCAATAGTATCTTAGAAGAACGCTTACAAATTATATTTTTTTTTTATTTAATTTTTTTGTTATATTCGAGGTGTATAAGACCAGGATAAGTAATATTCATAATTTAAATTATGAAATGGTCGTACACATCTATTCGCAAATGTACATAGAATAATAATAGATACGATACGATATGTTGGCCGAGTAACTATTTAGTAGTATTTTAGTCGTAGTAACAGTTATATAGAATAATAACATTTCGATAACTGCATCAATATCACACAAATTATTTCATATTATTTTTTAAGTAAATTTTCCCACAAATTATCTATTCATGTCTTCCAGTTACGAGTTGAAGATAACGAATGACGTAAGAATTATATCTACAAAACCATCGACTCACTTCTTTAATTATTCGGAGTTCGCCTGATAGAATATTTTGCAGCGAAAGATTAACCGACTTCTTCTTAAAGTACTAGTTTCTCATTTTATATATTTATATATCAGTTTCAGGCTATAGCTTTTATTTTGTTTAATATTCCCTTGCAAGTTTGAGACTTGGACATGTCGACAATAAATACTAAAATGTACATATAAAATTTAGATACCTACAATACTATAATAAGCAGTATCCCCTTAATGAAATTATTGAATGTGATTGTCACATGGTCAAAAAGCCCGAAAGAAAACTGTATAAAAATTTTAAAAGGTAAGCAACCATGTCTTAGATGCCTGTATAAGTTATAAATATATTTAATTTAATAAACATATACCTTTCAAAGGCAAACATACTGGAAACTATTCATTAATACTACTGTTCTGCCTACTCATGACTCATGAAAAAAATAAAATTATTTTAATGAAGTACAGAATCTTTCTGAAATTTTCTGTTAGCTTATGGAGACCTAGTAAAAATTTACGTCACGCAAGAGCAGAGCCGATCCTCACTTTTACGCTATGTTCAAAGTGGCAAAAGAAAGATCTTTCTTAGTCAGCATCAGAAATTCGAAAGGCGATTGTTAAACAGTATGAAGTAAATCAAAACTGACTCTATAACTATATTGTTTAGGCAAACGAAATACGGCGACTTATGAAATTAATAGGAAAGAATCCAAATTTCTTTTCATTGAATACAATTTGTAGCTCAAAAATGTAGAAAGGTTGCTTTATAATTTATATAACACAAAAAAAATAATCCTGAAGATTACTTTTACAATAATGTGTGATAGTTTCAGTTTGTGTGGCTATCATTAAAACATATCAAGTTTTTTACTGTAGTAAAGTGATTTTTTTTAAGTTGCCTCAGAAGTGTATACCGAATACAAAATTAAAACAGTTTTATTAACAAATAGCAATTAGATGAAATTAGGCCCCTCAAATAGTATTAGCACTGATATTCACAAACTCGCATTGTCGTGCGTATCATGTGAAGTATTCTTTTGAAGCATATAATTAGTATATAGGTATTATTAAAGAAATCATAAATATAATTAGATATTTGTATTTATTTTCTTTATATTTTAATTTATTTCATTAACTTATGCATGATATTCTTTATTTTATTTTTACTCAAAGTATTTACTTACGTCGTTATTTTACTTAGATGTGGATATAATAACTAATAACTTAAATTTATACATTTCATGAAATCGTATTTAAAATGAAACATCGATGATATTCTCGTCGATAGAATCATCTTTTCATTGTTGTCTGTATATATACGCACACTCCCGTATGATATGCGGCAGAGTGCATTGTACCCTCCTCATCCGGCCGCCATTACAAGTTACCCCCACATAATGTTGTAGTCCTCTCAGAAGCTTTATCTCCATGCAACGCATATATCCCTGGTATAAAAAGGGGGCAAACCATTGTTCTCACGCACACGCACTTTTTATTTAGGCATCATCCATTACAAAATAATTGCCACCTTACGTTTGCCTTGATTCATATTAGTTCTGTACGCTTGACTGTATCATAAATAGCACGATACACGCACAATTGTCCATAAGGACGACTCCATACCTAGTATACTATAAGAGTGAAAGGGACAGACAAAGGGTCCAAATATGGTGTAAAAATTCCATCTTCATGTTTCTGCTCTCCTAACGAAGTTGAGGAATAAATTACAACTGTAACCAGACCTCTTAACTTATGCGTTTTTAGTTTCATATGGGTATGATAAATGAATCTAAACATATTTTGGCTTAGGAATAATTTTTTGTGTGTATTTATTTTTTATGTAAATATAATGTTGCTTAAAAATTATTATTAATTTATTAAACTCGCTTTAATACATATCACTTTGGTACAGCTTACTTACTCGTTGTTGTTTTTTTAGATCCCTAATACACGAAAAATATATTTAATAATAAAGATTTCATTATTATTAAATATATTTTTAATGTAAAAAAATTGGATTAAAATGAAGTAAATGCCAATAATCCAAAGATATTTCTGCTTTGTTCTGTTTACTTGTTAGCAGCCATGCACTTTAAACAGTGAATGCGATATAATGTGCATTATGATCGTGACGTGTTGCTATCGGTGCATATTGCGGTCGCCGCCAAGTGAACGGCCTGTGCAGGTCGTTGTCTGCTATCCTTGAATATCCTTGCTCAGGACGATGCGTATCGCTCTATCTCTTTTAATATATGCGGTCCTAGTAACTCGCAGGATATTTTGTCCCTTTGGGAATATGACGTGGATCCTTAAGGGATACTGGCTATTTATTTTATCCTCAGTACGCATATTTTTGCTTTCTTCGTTTCTCGCTTCTTAGATGTCAGTGTGACAGGGTCTTGGTCTATCCTAAAAAGAAAATGAAACGTGATTTTAGTTTATTATTTTTTACTTATTTAAAATTTTGTGTTTATTTTGCTTGATGAAGAACTTTCAGTCTATCCACATGTTTCGTGTTGCGTGTGGAACATAGGCCTTTACAGTTTATGTTTTCCTGGTGCGCATAGACGTCATTTCGTCCATTTCGGTGAAACAAATTGCTGCATTTTCTTAGAAACATCTGCTTACTTAATTGGCTCAAGAGAGCGACAGAGTGAAAATGGGGTGAACGAATGAAGGGGTCGTTAAATTGTACTCCTTTGTACCTCTGTGATCCTGCTAGTTGTTGACGTCATTCCAATAGATCTCACATCCCTTGGGTACCTCTCGGCCATTGAACTTATCAGCCGCTTCACCCAACTTCTTATCTTATTATTATTTTAAGTATATAGATTTTTTCAAAATACTTAATAATAAATATGAACATAAAATATATAAAAAAAACATATATTCAGAGATTAAATATTAATCTTTTTAATAATTACATTGAGTCCGTTCCCAATCTGACTCTACATTCCAACCACAGTAAGCATCTCCGACATCCGATGAATAAAAAAGGAATACGGGGATGTTCGGGGACTGTGTAAAATAAGTGAGGTGGTGCGTCTAATTGTCTATCCCGCTCGCACTTATGAGCTTACGAAAAGCTTTTTCACATTAAAGCTCCGTATTCGTCATGACACCCTGGTATATTCCCGCGCTACAAACGCCGCTGTCGCTAGCCGCTTTCTCCTTCTGATGATGAATTTTCAGTAAATACCTGCCGCAAAAAGGGGAGTGGGTCGCGTTTTTTACACCGATCTATATTTATTCACAGTAAAAAATCAGGTTCTTTGAATCGGTAACTCCTCCTTTCGCCGAATTACCGTTTTGCCGAATTACCGTTTTGCCGAATTATCGTTTCGCCGAATTATCGTTTCGCCGACTTATTGTTTCGCCGAACTACTAGTTTTACATAAAGAGAGAGAGAGAGAGAGAGTGAGAGAGAGAACCCGGTAACAAAATTTAATTTAAATGGCGTCTATATGAAAGTATCTCATTACGTTTATTGGTTAGGTTAGGTTAGGTTATGGTGATTTTTTGACTCATTACGTTTATTGGTTAGGTTAGGTTAGGTTATGGTGATTTTTAATACATTTCCAGTAAATTGTATTATATTTGTTAATATTCAATGATATGAGAATCCAAAGAAAGAATAATTCGGCGAAATGACAATTCGGCGAAATGACAATTCGGCGAAACGACAATTCGGCGAAACGACAATTCGGCGAATCGAGGGACAATCCTTTGAATCGATTTTTTTATATAAGTAGTATCCTACTTATATATAAATATAAGTAGGATACATTTTTGGACCTTATATGTACTACCCGTACATGATTTATTATAATTATGAATCATTACCTAACAATGATAATAATTTGTTGATCGGTGGGATATGACACTATTACAAATGTGCATTAATTTTTTGGTCTATACGAATATATAGTATAACATATGAGTAAAATTATTAAAATTAAAATTCAAAGTTTATTTTCGCAGAAGTTTATTTCCACATATTGTTTAAAGCATATTTTTTTTGTATAAATTGGATTTAGTTGACTAAATAAAATAATAGCGTTAATTGAACACAATTTACTTCATATATACTGAAAATAAAAATAAATTTAAAGACAGTTCCAGTTTCTACTTTCGTAGAAATTATTATCAATGCTAAAGAAAGCATTGATAATAATTTAAAGAAATAAAGAACTGAAACTAATACATAAATTAAAATAATCTTTTACAAATAAGCTCTTTTAACTTCGCCTGTGCTGAAATCGTTCCATATTATAGTTTGATAATAATATAGGACTACGAGGAGTTATACTACAAATATCCTTCAAACTGCACACGATGATAAATATTTATTACGCCACATGAAGAAGGTGAAAGGAAATAAAGCTTGTTTGATGACGGACCATAAGAATAAAAGACTATATGTCTTGTAGAACTTATATTGATACTAAAAATACACTTATATTGCACTGCAGTTGATTATGGCACATATTAACAATGTTCCTTAGGTGTCTACAGTATCTCTTTTATGATTATCCTCTTTTAATTTTTATTTCTAGATAGGGAACTTTTCAATAGTCCTTAGAATATTGGATCCAAAGGTTTAAAGAAAAATGGTTGATTCTTTTAAGCACTTTTCAGTCGCAGTATGTAACAGCGCCCGCATAGTTCAGCCGACGGTGACAGTAATGACCTCGCTACCCCCGCTGTCAACTCCGCGTGTAGCGACCACCGTGATGGCTGACTATCTGCCCAGCGGGGTTCCTCCAGTCTGCTCGGACTCGCTCAGCACCACAAGTCCCTTAGCAAGACTGCGCGCTGCAATGAAGAATGCCAGCTTCACGCAAATGAATGCTTATTTTGATGCATTCTTGATATTCTTTAGTGATGAGCATTTGGTAAGAATATAATTTTTCTTTGGTAAATATACAGACTTCATAATATTTTGAGAACATTTCATTGATGCTATAAACATTACCATACAACAAGCATACAGCCTAATAAAAGGTAAATAGATGTTTGTGGCATCAAAGACACCACATATAGCTGGTAACAGGACTATGACATGTTATCCTGCTCATAGCAGAACGCTTACTCATTGAACTCTGAAGCTAGCTCTTTATTCTCGTTGAGGCTCGTAACTCGGGCACGAGAATGTAGTAGGGGCCGTCATGACACCCAAGTCACCTCGCTCTCGGCTCTGGCGACGCGGTTCGTCTGCTTCTGGTTCGGTTCTCTAGTGACTTCCTCAAACTTCCTAACGCCACCTCATCTTATTCACCTCGACGAGAGTGAAGAGTTAGCATGAAAACCTTACCTGCTTATCGCAGATACACATTTAAAAACATAATATTGTTCTTTATAGTAGATTTGTTTTTAAGTTAGCTTAATTTTTCGGTAACTTTATATTTTACTCTAAAAAGTTGGTTTTTATTATTACTACGATATTTACCTACTTTTTATTGTAATTCGGAGAGCAAAACATTCATCTTGTGAAGGTGGCATTTTTTTTTCTGTTATAGAGTGAAGAACCGTCAGCCGAGGAGAGGCGCTTGGAATACATCAGTGGATGGGATGGTGTAGGCACAGGCGTGGTGTTGGAATCCGGCGCCGCTGTGTGGGTGCCGGCCGCTGACGTGTCACGGGCAGTCACTACACTCTCCTGTGCCTGGCAAATATACGACGCTGATGACCCCAACCAGCCCAGTATTGCTGAATGGATCGCCGTATGTTTAAAAACCAGCGGCTTTGCCATGTTTAACTATTCTGTTAACACTGTATCGTGAATATATAACATTGCCAACTTGAAAGTGCTAATTTATTATGATCTCATATTCATTTAACACATTTTATAAATTCTATATTTGATCTGAATAATACATTGAACCTTTCCATAGGAAAGACTTGGACGCCGCGGCCGTGTAGGCGGGGACGCTCGCCTTACGTCGCACACAGAGTGGCAGAGCCTGACGACGGCTCTGCAGCAGCTGGGCTTGCAGCTAACACACGTGCCTACACTCCTAGATCAACTCTGGAATGAGGAGCTAGATAGCGATAAGCGTCGACCAGAATTCTCCAAGATCGTTGCCAATTTGCACCATATGGATTACGTTGGTAAGTGACGTACTACATTAAGAGAGTGAGTGAAAAGCTCTTGTGATACAGCAATTATGTATAAAATTAATAAAAATCTTATTTTACTTTAGTTTTACGTATACAAAATGGTAGCAATATAGTAGTGCTACTTTGTCGTAATAAAATAAGTAATTATGTACCAGCGAGCAATGCCCTTCAGTGTTGCGATGCCCGCGCGTCTCTGGACCTTGTATTGTGTTTTCTTGTTTTTATCAAAATGCCTGCGGACTAGTAGAGCTAATAATATACGCAATATTTAAAGGTTTTGTTCGCCTAAAGGCAAATGACACTATGCCGCGGTTCGGTACCGCGCGAACTGGTCGCTCACTTCAAGATCGGGTCTACGTTGCCGCGCCTCACGCCGCCTACTTCGTGACCTATTTTGTGCTAGGAAGCATAAATTGCTGGGGAGATACAAAAGATGCCAATGACTCGAATTGCACTGTGAGTTTATTATGGCTCCATGACAAGATAAGATAACCTGGTATTTTCTGTGTAGGTATGACATGGCGCGACAAAGTAACCGCCGTCCGCGAGGAGCTCAAAGCCGTGGGGGCTGACGCTATGGTAGTGACGGCACTGGATGAGGTGGCATGGCTGCTGAACATTCGCGGGCGGGACTTGCCTTACGCACCGCTGCTTAAGGCTTTTGTAGTAGTCAGCAACAGGGAGGTCCGTGTGTACGCACCCCCGGGCAAGCTCTCTATGCCCGTCAGAGAAGCTCTTGCAGTTTATAATTGTTTCTCCAATAATTGCACCAGGTAATGGAAAGAAATAAGCAAAATTAATAGTTAAGCGTCAATTACTTTGAAATAAGAATTTAAAATAAGAATCAATTAATAATAGAGCCTAGAATTTAAATGTCAAAAGAATAAACATAATAAATCTAAAACTAAATAAAAATTAAATTGTTAAGTTTTAAAAAAGTACGTAATAAACGCTTGGTATATATTTCAACAAGGCCCTTAATATATAAGTATTGAAAGCATTTTATAAATGCAGGTAATATTCAACTAGCTTTGAAAATTAGAACACATAAGTAAACGTATATTACTGTTCATACTATATCCATCTGCATCCAATAGGGTGAACGACTACGTCAATATATACGCTGACCTACGAAGGGCTACGGAGTCTAAAATCCTCATACCAGCGTCTGGAACCTTCCAAAGAGGCGCCTCTGCAGCTATTGCTCAGAGCGTTTCACAGAACAAGCGCATGTTCCTGCTCTCGCCGATCATTTACCTGAAAGCCCAGAAGAACGAGGCTGAAGTTAAAGGCATGCGCAAGGCGCACCTGAGGGACGCAGTCGCTATGTGCACACTTCTTTGCTACTTGGAAGGACAGGTATGATTGACTGATTACAAGATACCACATCCACTGATACATTGTTTAAACTTAATGTTTATTTTGAGATAACTATTATAATAGTCACACTCACAAACTTACTTATTTTTATAGTAAGTACAGGCTCTTAAAAAATACACCCTAGTGTGGAATGAGAATTCTCAATTCAGAATCCATTCCGAGTAATTGCTCAAAGCCTCGAACCACTAGATTACCAAAGACAATTTTTTATATAAAAAAGGCTGGAAAACTACATAGCAAATCTTATACCTTCTACCCACCTGTATGTTAGTTACTGTACCCAATGTAATACCTAGATGTGTTTCTAAGTGAAGTTACGAATTGCTTACCTTGTATAAAACAAGTTGTTCGGTGTAATGTAACCGAACACTTTATTTAGCAATTACTTTACAATTATTGGTATGAATTAAATTATAATTGTTATAAGTCAGTCCGGAAACAGTAAATGGAATTGACTTTACATATGAAATAAGTTCCCCTACTCTTATTGCATCACTTCACGCAACTACAAAGTTTTGGCAGCAAAATTCTCTAATTTGGAAGTTCTTTCGAAATCGAATACTACTACTCATATTCGACTTATTTATTATTTTATGATACTGTCCCCAGAACAAGGCGGGTATGAGTGAGATCTCCGTTGGAAAACTAGTGGATATGACACGAGAAACTCAGGCTGGGTTCGTCGGTGCATCGATGCAGACGAGAGTAGCGTTTGGTCCTAGTGGCGCAGAACCTGATTACTTGGTGACACCACAAACAAACCGCAGAGTGTTCACAAATTCGACGCTCATTATCCGCTCTGGAGGGCAGTATGATGGTGAATTTTCGTGCTATTTGTGTCAAATTTTAATGTGTTATTATTAGGTCAACTTATTTTCTACTTTAGATGTTAAAATATACATTTTTTGGTTTTATTAACTTTAATCCAAGACATGTAGAATATCTGTTTTTTCATAAATGCAGAGGGCACGACCATAGTAACTCGTACAGTTCACTACGGTGTGCCGAGCCGAGAGATGAAGCGAGCATACACAACAGTACTGCGTGCTGTGGCTGCGCTAGCGACACTTCAAGCTCCGTCGTCATTGCCCGCCGCGCACGTCGATCCTGTAGCTCGCGCACCGCTATGGTTATACAAACAGGACTACATTCATCCTACTGGACATGGAGTTGGTGCCGCTCTTAACAGACGAGAAGGTATTTAAACTTATTATATTGAGTCTGTAGAAACTTGTGAAAGAACTAACTGTTGTTGGGAAAAAGATACAAAGAACGAGTATTAAGTCTTTTATTTTATTTGTTGTTGATCAATTATATACGTATCCCTCATTTCAATTTGAAGCAAGTCTCGTATATAGCAGACTAAGTACCAACCACATGGAATATTTATAAACTGTTTTGTTTTAGATCCAGTCGTTATCGACTACCGACAAGATATTAACCTGCATACTTTAAGGGAAGGGTACTACATCACAAGCGGTAAAGTTAACGTATTCTAATAGTATCTGTGTCGCAATCATTTACATTTAAAACTATTTACAAAATTCAATTATTCCTTCAGAGCCAGGATGGTACGAGGCGAAATTCGGTGTACGCTTAGGAAATGTGTTGGAAGTTATTTCAAAGTCATCTATGTATATTAGCTTCCGTGAATCCACGTTGATACCTTACGAACCAAAACTAATAGAAAAATCCATGCTGACCGATTATGAGGTAAGATAGGTATTTGGCTGTTTGAATTTTTCTTTAGAAAGATTCGTTAGAAAAGTCAAGCAAATGACTCCATTGCACCTGATGGCAAGCAGAAGTGGAGTCCAAATAAAAAGGTGGCTAGCGCAATATTTTATATACACCCATCCATACTTTAAATCCTCAATTAAAGATTCTAAAAAGCTTAATTCCATATAATACCCATATAACAGGACCAGAACATTAAAGTTACCAATGTCTTCGTAACCATAATATCATCCAAACGGATATGTACTAAATTGCATAATATCACTAGTTAGCATTTTCGATCCCTTCCGCGAAATGGGTTTACTCATCAGCCACATTCTTACATTCCTACTACTCAATGCGTGGTATCTATATGAATTCGTAAAAAAACATTGATATTCACGCGCTTTACACTACCCCAGCGCCGTAATTAATAAAAAATCTCAACTGAATTTTGACACTGGCACGATACAAAATGTAAATTATTACTAGAATACATTAATAAATAATACTATCCTGAGATTGGAGGAGAGATGCAGAAAAGATCTGGTCCTCATAACTCCTAAGCTGTAAACTAGCTTCTCTCACCATATCGCAAGCAAAGACAGAAATTTTATAAAACTATGAATGTTACTGGATATATATTATATTTGTGTTTGTGTATATATAAGGAAAAATAATTTCGTTATACTTAGTTTTATTGTAAGTAATTAAAATAACAAAGTCAGTTATTAAACTTTTCATGGATTTGACGTTCTTAGAACTTTTATAAACTTTTATAGGGGATTCATATCATGGGTGTAGATAACGTGTTGTGTACAACTGTTGATAATCAGGTATATAACAGGTGGTGGTTAACTGTTGATAATCGACACATTCATGGGACACTATTATCACACGAGGCGAAGCCAAGTTTAAATACTTCTGTTTTTTAAAACCCCTAATTATATAACAGTAAATATGCATAAATAACTATAACAAGTCCATCGAAAAAATTCGGCAAGGTTTCAGCATTTTCGTATTCAATCTAAATAATGATTATTTGAAATAATGGTTATAATCCGCAGATTAACTGGCTTAACGCATATAATGAGCGAATAAGAAGCATAGTAGGACCAGAACTAAAGGACCAGGGGCTGACCAATGTACTCTACTGGATGCAGAACAAGACTATTCACATAGACCCACCTTCTAAGGTGAAGAAAATGCCGAATTCAGCCGTCGTCTGCAGACAAGCGATAGAACTCATCACTGTTATCGCCTCCGCTATGATTCTATGGGACTTTAATTAAAAAAATATAAAATAGATAATAGGAAAGTTCTAAAGTACTATTAGTATATGAAAACCAACATTGAAAACCAATACCGAGACAATTTGAAAAAATTGTGGCTATTGATAATATAGAAATCATGAATAAATTCTAAATTAGGGACACTGTAAACCAGCAAAGATTTGAATTCCCAAATAACATGATAATTAAAAATTCTTTTTTTCTAAATTCTAATTCTGTTACTTATACTGAGTTAATGTTTATTTTACATTGTATTATTTGGATCTCTTCAGTGACGTACTATTTGAAGAACAGTAATAAAATAAATTAATTCAAATTTTTAATGAATGTAACATTGATTTTATATTATATGATTGCATTCGTTTGAACATATTATAGGACAACATAAAATAAAATATTTCATTTGTTGTAGCAGGCATGAACTAGCATTCTTATATCTAAATTCATAAGTAGGCACAAAAGTTATATATATTATAATTGTTTAGATATTATGACATTGGTTTCATTAAAAATTGCGCACCCGTTATTAATATAATTTGTAAAAAAGATAAATATGTACTTATATTAATTAATAAATTTGTTAGATATTATTACCATAAGAATAATAAAAAGGAGACATTTTACACGATGTAGGTGCCAGAATTGTTTAGAGCAGTACATTTTTATTGACTATTAAGATTATATTTACAAAATAGTATCTATGCGCTAAATTTTGTTAAGGAAGTATATGAGAAATGATAAAGTTTTACGGTGTTCACTGCCACTGTCCAATCATGTATTATGACTGCCCAACCAGTAAAAACAAAAGTAAAGAAAGAATATTGTCAAATATTATATATTACTATATAAGTGCACATAATATAATATTAAAAGGATCTGTTTATTTAAATTTTATAGTCTTATTCGATTTATATAGGAATATCAACATCTCCGAAAAGTATTAACATTAAATAGCCCATGTAGCAGTGTAGTAAAATTATACAATTACTTACATTATTACGTAATAATTACTGTTTCAATCAAATAGATAGTTAGTATATACGATTTAGATCTTTGGGAATATACCGACCTTTTCACCAAATCCACTTATATTAGCAAAGTAGGTATAAGTAATTAACTTTATATTTAGATTATAAACCTTCATGTATTTAAAACCTTATCAAATAATGTAGTCTAGCACTACCTACAACTCAATCTCTTAATATGGGTAAACAAAGCCTTCATGAGATATAAAATTGGTATCAGAGTATTCCGAGTGAACATATCCCATAAGCCCTTGGACAAATGGTAGACCAATTTTTCGGAGTCATTTTAGTGATATTTGGCAAATATCAACATTTACACTTGTCCTAGGAAGTGCACGCGGATGACAATACAGGTGGACATTTTCAATGGTACTCTGTATTTTTGACATGCGTGTCTGAGCAGCCTAAGGACCTTACTTTATTTATATTTCTAAATTAACTTACCATAAGTAATCTAGCACCGAGTGCCTTATAAACGTAGTATGTAAAAATGCTTACAAAATATTATTATAATGTTGAACAATGTACCCTAATAGATAAGAAGGTAAATTATAATTAAATAAAAAAAAGCTAGCCATATTTATTCGAATATATTATACTATATCTAATCACCTTTATATAGCTACTTATTTATGCATCAATAAAGGAACTAAATAATAACTTATAGTAATTTATGCATATAAAAATCCAACAACGTTGCCGCGTGTATGCCGTGTGTGTATATCTGAATGTGTTTAAAACTTATAAAATGGCTAGGGGTTATTATGAACTTTATATATTTAACTGGTTATTTTTTATTATTTCATGAATAAGTATATAAAAATAAGGTATAGCCCGTTAACTGAATGGAAATAAACAGTTCCTAATTCATCCCCTGCAGAAGATGTACGATTAAGACGTCCGGAGGATGTTTAGCAAACATCAAATCTTTTACTGTAAAATGTTCGCACGTTTTGGTAGTCTTGTCACTTAGTGACGCTACGTGTATTTAATTAGAACCAAACTGTAATGGGGGTATTTACTTAATTTTCCATAGCAATAATTATCATTGATCATAATTCTTATTGTGATAATTTGAATGTATGAATTAATCTTAAGACATTAACAACCTGTGCTAAAAACACATTATTTCAATTATATTTGAGTGTTAATCCTAAGCTTTTAAAAGAAGTCGATGTTTTAAGTGCAGAAAGTGGTTTTTTTAAACTTACGATTTCGCTCAGTGTTCTTAGTAAATTAGCTTTTCGTTTACACAGTTGTTGTAGCAACAAAACAAGTACTACATTGCTTTACTCGTATAAATATAAAAAGTATTAACACTTAAACGGTTTTGTATTTTAAGCTTTTATTTACTAGTTTATAATGTTGATCACGCTGTGCATGCAAGCAAATGATACTTCATAGGAATTATATGATAAAGGAGAATATTAATCAATATTATAAAAATTTGACATATCGTAGCCATAATATGTATAAGTATTTATTCAATTTGGCAATGCCAGTATTGTAAATTATTAAATAAAATACCGTTATAGATAAGAGATTTTTATTTCCATTGGTCCATATTATAAGGAATGCCAAACAATACACACTTAGTTGTAATGTACTTATAACTTTATTTTAAACAGTGCCACTAGCAGCATACCTATGTATGAAGGTATTTCGGGAATTCATTAGATGTTGTATAATTTGAAATGCAAACAAAATAGTCTATTAGTAGACAATACATTCTGATTAGCAAGCGCTTAAGGAATAAAGTGTCCCTAGCTATTTGTAGATACTCGAAATAAACAAACGGTCGCAATAAAATCTAACAATTTCCATATTATTTCGAGAATAGTGAAGAATCCATTACTTCATTCAAAATCTATTAATTTGTTTTGCAGAGTAGACTAGCTATTTGTAGACATTACCTTAACATTACAACTGGGTGTTAATAAGAGCCCTATTAAGTTTCCATACTAGAGAGAACAATAATTATCTCTCATCTGAGGCCCGGTTGACTGCCGTACTTGTCTATAATTTTGGTATAGCTATGTAAAACATTCAGTTACCGCGATCTTATTCTCTTTAGCAGAAACACATGTTTTTCTTCTTTATAAGAAGGCAGTGTGACCAGCACTTGAATGTTATTAATAATTATCACGTCCGCTAGTTAAGTATGTTGTTTAACAGTCTATATACACAAAATTCAATCAAAAACTATATTCAAAATATGTTTATTTCAATACAATGGCACTAAACATCATTTGTCACACAATTAGAAACATTACCGTGAAACGCAAAAGCATATTGTGACTTACTCAAAATATAACCATATTTCTATTAAATATATCATACTTTAATAATGAAAACAGCTATTTATACACTTGGTGTAAATAACAACACACGACAGTCACAGTGCAAAAAATAAATATATATTTATATATTTTTTTTAAATTAGTATCTTTTTAACTTTGTATCAACTACGTATTTAACGTGGAAAGACGATAAACATATAAAATCGAGATTCTTTTAAGTTTTCCAAACGTTTCATTAGACAATAAAACACAATAACATTTTGTCGTATTGATTTCGATTCTAAGTTAAAATCAATAATAATAGTCGATGAAAAATAGTGACGATTCCGATTATTACACAAAACTTCAGTTAAGTTAAATAAATGGAAGTGTAACGTTGAGTTCACAGATGTTAACTCTTCTAATATACTTCTTACTTTAAACTAACGCTAAAATGTTTTAAACTTGACATTTTAGAAACAGCAATTAACATCTGACATGTTTTATTCGGGTCGAATTGGAGGTTATGAAAAAGTAGCGCTGAATGAACCTAATTTTAATTTTAGTTGTTGGTTAACTGTAACGGATCTAATATAACTGTACAAATATATTTCAGGAGAAAATTATTCCACTTCCCGAACTGTGGTATTTATTTTAAATAAACTATCGTTATATATTTCAAAATAACAAATATAATAATCACAACAAAATCTATACTTCTGTACTGGAAAATACTATAATGATGAAAAACATTGACCTTAATTTTTAGAATAACTGTAACCAAGTCCGGTTAAAATAAATATGACTGTATCTCGTAACATAATAATAATCATAAGCATAGTAGGTGCGTAATATATTACAATAGTTAAATCACCATTAACTCTAAGTTTTAAGCTTCAGTCTTTAGCTGTGCCTAGTGCCTAATTTAGTAGTATCACATACATTCAAACATTGCATATTTAACGACACACACAAAATTAGTTTTTACACAAAAATTAATTAGTTTTTATAATAAATCACCTTTATAATAGGGATGATAGCATCCAAATCATATAATATCTTACTCTCAATGCATAGATAAAAAACAAGCAGTTGTCGTATTTGACTTTTTCTTTGTGGTAGAGCCTCTCGTTCTGGCAACAGTATTACAAAGTAGTCGGAAAACGGTGCATATAAGATAGAGTGAGATAGCAATAGACGATTTTGGCTTCAAATATGCATTTAGGTTGTTTTCTCCATCGTGAATATAATATATTATGTAAAAATGTATAAAAAATTAGGACTCTATTTTACGAGATGCGGCCTCAAACCAAAATTTATCAAGTTCTACATGCAAACACTCTTTGCAAGTAAAATTTAAGTATATTAATTTAAGTATAGTCAATATTAAATATAAGGTTCTGTGTAATTTTGACTACAATTTCTATAAAACAAAAATATAATTTATTGGATTATGTGCGATATTACCTTATTACAAAACATTCTCATTTTTGTTAAAAAAACGATGAATTCTTATAAGAATTAATATATGAATTCTTATATGTTATAACATACTAAAATTCTTCGTGCTCCATTGAAAAACTGAAACAATTATTATTCAAAAAAGGACAATGGCCCCGATTCCGTTCCTCGTGAACTAAATTAAATATAAGTTGAGTACTACTCTTTCAATTCAATACAACCATATAAATATAGGTGACCAGTTACATTATTTAAGTTTTTAATGGATCAGCCATTAAGCATTTTTGCCTTATTTTATTACGCATCATTAAACATGGCGATTAAAATAAGTCAAGAGTAAAGACACTAGACTAGATCGTCTAGTTTAAACTAAGTCGACGTTTCTAAAAGTCATTCTTATTATATAGAAACGTAAGAGACGCAAAGAACGTTATTTTAATTGCCTGGGCACAACAAAGAGGCTATTAAATGTTTTTTATTTGTTTATTTAATTAAGTAAAATTTTAATAATTTTAAGTAATTAAGGAAGGGCTCAAGCCTCATGGGCATATATTTTGATATAAAGTCATGGAAGGTTGCTGGATTCGCATCTCAGTTCAAGACATGGTTGTTTTTAGTTTAAAAATTTCTCATACCATTAAAATGAAAATTTAATAGTACATTACAATATAAATTATTAGAATTAATAACGTAAATTTAAAACATAACATAAATCAATATAAAATAAATAAATCTTTACTATGGTAACATTAACATAAAAGCGTATGTTAATTGTATAATTAGTATAAAACGAAATAAATATTCAACACTGGAATACTGAATGTAAATTATCACTTGTTTGTTATTTCTGTACACCGAGTCTCGAATATGAAGTTTTATATGTCAATGTGATTACGTTCTAGGGCCTCTGATATAAAAAACATGGAGACTTGAAAAGATCTTGTGCTTTATAAGATCTATTTTCACCATAATACACGACAAAACACAAAATACTATATAATAATTTTACTTTGATCAAAATGCTGTTTCAGCCGTATGAATTTTTTTTTTACTATGTATAAATAAAAAGAAATGTTTTTTGGTATTAGAAAACAGCCTATAGTGAGAAAATTAAGTAAATTCAATAGGATGTGTGACCATGTATAAGATCACGTCAAAATGATGGCCGATTTGAATACACTTTACAACATATATTTGGAATTCCATAAAGAATTCATCCTTTCATAACAATTTACTTAATAATTATTAGGATTTACTTTGAATTGACAATAAGGATGGACCCAAGTCTAAAGACGCATAACGACAATATGTTTAAGACTTAAGTGGTTAAGATCACATTTAAAGACATTTCGGCCTCACTTAGAAACACTTATAAATCACTGTTGAACAATGTTTTGTTTCTCTCACTTATATGTCAAATGAAAACGACAAGCAAAATAAATTAAAGAGCTTTAAAAAGTAAGACCCTTAGATTTTAGGCAATCGTTCTAACTAATGTTGTCAATCTTCCTAGAAAATTTCACATTCAAACCATTTGTTTAGTGCGATTTACACCTATATAACTAGAGCGACTATTGCGCAAGCGTTGGGGACTGTAGCAGAGTGTGAAGTCATTCACCTCCTCAGGTCTACCATCTCTACCGGCGCAGAGTTGTCTAGCCGAATGTGTTTTACGTCCTGGTAACAAAATTAGTGCATTTTAATTTCAAAAGCATGTCCATATTTTGTAGAACAGTCGAATACATAAAAGATTTTCAACTTTAAAGCGTAACAAAATCTATAAAGCATCGTTAACGTCCAAAACCCGTACAGGTAAATGTGAAAGTGCAACTCCTTCATTTTAAAAAAATACTCAAAATTAAAGAGATCTTTAGTATTGAGTTAGATATCATAATAACATTTTTAATTGCAAAAGAATGCTTTAGTTTTGAAAGAACTTTTTTATAAATATATTAAAATTACGACATAGTTTATCATATTTAGTCGTAGTTATTTTTTATGGTCATTTGTTTAATCACAGATAAATGAAGAATATTACGTAAAACAGTGGTGGGTCGTTGGGGTGTGGATGAAAGCCGGTCTGGCGGCAGCTGGCAATGTAGTCCATACCGTACTCCGGTGTTAGGGCAAAATAACCAGTCCTGAAAAAAAAGCATTCATCTCAATTTTCAACCTTTTAGCTAAGAGGGAGAACCGAACTCGATTAATATTTTTTGACCTTATAACAATTATATTTGAAAACTTTCAGAATTTATTATACTTATTTCGTACTTAGACAAACATTTAGTTTTGAACTAGAACACGATTATGATATAATAATTTACCCAGCATAATTAATTTCTTTGTATATTATGTAATAAATTACATACTCATTATATTTAGGTGCGCACACAATTGCGATAGCTTCTGGCATCATTAGTTGATATGAACACTGCGTGTGCAAGTCCACGGACGATAGAAATGCCGTCTGGGTCGGGTGTGTCTGTAAATAAGACAAATATGACTATTAAATAAGAAAAAAATATGTATCCTTTTTTAAATTAGATTTCTAATCGTACTTCAATGCAACCGGATAATACTCTTACTATATGAAAACGAAAATGACCTAGACGATGATGTCGAACGTGTCAATCACACAAAATATTTAGGAGTCATATTAGATAAAATTCGTATCTAATATGACTCCTAAATATTCAATTAACATCATATATAATCATGGTACCCCCAGCTTGACATGGTTGTACATAAACTTATTTGGCTTTTTGAACACCTGCGTGATATAACTGAAAAAGAACTTATAATATATATTTATACGAGCCTTGTCCAATCTTTATTAATATATTGTATAATAATATGGGGAGGTACCTACAATACAATAATTATAAATATTGAACGAGTACAAAGGTTAATTTTAAAATTAATATTGTGTAATAAGAAATTGTTTTGCACAAATTCATTATATAAAGAAGCATTATACAGTTAAACAATTGTATGTACTACAGTGCATCCTTAAAGTACATGAAAGTTACTCTTTTGACCTGAAATTTCTAAGTAAACGTAAAGTTAACACGGCATCAATATATAATAAAATAAATAGAATTTTAAATATTTTCTCACTAACGTACTTTACATATATAAAGAAAGTACCAAAATGGTTAAAATTGCAAAGTTATGAAAACGTAGAAAAGCTTTTAACCGATCACTAACATATATTACACAACTAAAATAAGAGATATACAATAAATTTATACGGTATGTAAGAACTAAAATTAGACATACAAATATTTTGAAAGTAAATATATTAATAATAATACAGTAGACTTGATAACACTAAAAATAAAGCAGGAGAGGAAATGTTGGGAGAGTAAATTAGTATAACAGAAAAGAAAAAAAAATACACAGATTCATTTTACGATATTTACATTTACATAAGTCTTGTCATTTTTTTTACACAAGTTTAGTTTATTTTCATTTACAAAAAAATAACTAGGTTTATTCAAATATATTTATAAGTTTTTTTTTATATTTTATAATTAGAATTTAAAAAAATATTGTATAAGGCATGGTTTGTTGTAAATAAGTAAATTATAAATGTAAAATTCTGTTTAACTGTACAGTGTGTATATAGAGAAGTAGATCGAGAGTAAGTTAAAATTTTATCTATTCTGGTTAGTTTCGAGGTCAAAATATTCATAAAATTATTTATTAAAATTATTACTTAATATTCTTAAATATATATTAAAAAGCCGGATTATAAAAATCACGACCATACACATACTTATATACGAATAGATCAGAGAACTGCTAAATTTTTTATATATATAATTACTTAATCTCTATTACATAAATATTACAAAAAAAAACATAACCGCTATGTGCCCTGTGATCATAACAGAAATTCGTAGATTTTATAGATACCAAGACCGTACGCGACAGGCAACGCGTTCATACAGTATAATGTTCGCAGTATAATGCTACGCCTTATCGCGGCGCGGTTATATGAACATCGACTCTGTTGGCTTCTTTACTTCAGTGGTGTAGTACTACAGAAACCCAACAACTCAATGAAACACATAATAATTTTTTTTTGCTGGATTCGTATTAAAGTATAACGGGTAAAATAATCTTACATGTATCCAGCCGAGTGTGATAAGGTTGTGTTGGTCTTGGTAGTGAAAGATTTCCTCTTCGTTGTTGGTGCTGCACGAATCCGACGTACCCGTCTGCTTGGGCACCACCACATGCGTAATTTTTAGCTGATCGCGTTCCTACACAAGAGACTAGCATTATTTCTTTGTAGAAATTATCTAAAATGGAATATGTTTTTGTTATTTCTGACGTTACTGCGAGTGGAACACACTTTAATGCATTTTAGGGGAATAAAAAGGAACATTCAAACAACTTTCATGTTTTTACGTGAAAATATTGGTAGGTTTGTTATTTAACTGTAACTCGTTTCATGAGCTTTAAAGGTGTCTACCATATCTAACCATGCATGACGTAACTACAACTTTTACAGAATAAAAACACTCATTTTATATTTAAGTCTAAAATACAGATGACCGGCCTCGCCGTCATCCACGAGGCTATAAACGGGCAAACTAAAAATTAATTTATGTCCGTCATTTTTTGAACGTAATTGACAGGTGTGGATCGGTGTAGTGGGACAAGTTAAAGAAGTAAATAAATGTGCGATGACTGACCAGTACGCCGGCCAGGATGCCGCAGGTCTCGACGTTGCGCGCGGTGTTGGCGGCGGCCAGCTGCAGGAACCGCGCCAGCAGCGCGGCCGGCACCACCACCGTGCGCACGCGCCGCGACGCCGACAGCGGCGGCAGCACCGGCTCCAGCTCACTGATCATTCATTATAAATTCTACTCTTACTCTCTTACTCTTACTCAAATTACTATCTAATTTTTTCTTAAAACTGTATATAAGACTTTCTTTTGAAAAGTAGTTTTTCGAAATTTATATATGAGTAATGCTAAATTGATAAATGCTGGGTTTTAATAATCGATTAACGCACGGTTTTGGTGACGGTGCTATAAATTTTCACATATGATAAATGTAAAATATGCCTAAATTCAATGACATGTTTCCAAAAAAAATCTGAAGATGGATTATTGAATTTCAAATTTTAAATACTTTCCCCATACATTGTGAAAAGTATACAATACATTGTTGCCTAGAGTATATCTGTAAAGTTTTTAATTCATTGCCAGGCATAACTATTATCCATGCAATAGAAAGTATTAATACTGTTGCGGCCTAGAGGGCGGTATGAGCGGCGGCGCTGGCTGGTAGTGATGCGGCGGCGCTCGCGGTGGCTCAGCAGCGAAGTCGTCGGGGTATAATATTCCGTCCACGGGCGGCGCCGATGGCGACACGGCCCAATCATCCTAAACACAATTATATATAAATAGATTCCCTATGTTGAGCAAGTTAATAGTGATACAATTAATAACAATCTATATTGTACCACTCAAGGGATTATTTTGTATTTAAAGTGAAATAGTCATTGAAATTATAAAAATACATAGTAACAGTTCAACTAAATAATTAGGAAATACATTTCTTAAAATAAATAAGAAACATGGTATTTTATTTATCAAATCCATTTTATAAATATGTTCTAATTGTTACTATAACTGATTTATAAATTTATAGCAACTTACTCTAGTTTGATCTGATCCTCTAGTAGGGTATATAGCATTTTCTATTCGTCTTTGGCCAACCAATTTCCGTAGTCTTGTCCAGCTATTTTTCAATTTAAAAATATTAATTACCGCATTTAAAAGATGTGGTGTAGGATGATGTGTATCTCGCCTGTCCTCGTCTGCCTGCAGACGTTCTGCTAATTTTGCATCTTCTCTCTCTTGCTTCCTTCTCTCTTCCTCTGCTTTTTTTCTTTTTCCCTGTAATAAAAGCAATACTGTAAGTCTTTTCTTATCATACTTAACATTTGAGAACTAATTTTTAATTAATTGTGATAGAATATGTTAATCTAAAAAATATGTCATAATCCTCATAACTACATTCAGAATAAAGACACAACCACAACACTTTTAATATCTCAGTTTATCCACTTTTGTCTCATACATGCCTACACAACCATAGGATATATAATGTGGCTAGTTTATGATACTTAACAAAAAAATTTATACTACATATAATCATACCTCATTCTCCTGATATTGTACATGCTCTTTGGCGTACTGTTCCAAAAGTTTCTGTTTCAGTTTCTCAGCTTTAGGCATCACTTCTTTTAGTTTTACCTGATTTACAGCCTTGACCTGTGCTGGTACAGACATATACTCTGGGTGTTTCCGGATCTTTTCCAAGAACAGGGTCATAAACTTCATATAGAGTATGTATGCATTCTCAAGACTACCTTCAGCCAAGTAAACATTTGCCATTCTCACCATTTCCAACCCAGAACGGTAATATCTAAAATACAGATATAGATTTCGATAAATTATTTGATTAGTTATTTCTTAAATGAAAAGCAGTTTCTCGAATGATAATAGTTTTGAGTTTATATAGTGAAACTCAATGGAAATTCTGTCAATAATGGTGATGGCGAATGATCCAAACATGTCAATCTTATAGAAAGAATAGCAATAATTGTAAAGTTTACCTTCTAGGAGGAACATTGGGGTCTACTTCTACCATGGTGCCATAGTTAGCCAGTTGCTTAACCCTCACTGCTGGTTCCAGAGCAGCTAAATCAACTGGTTGTTTTGTTCTTCGGTCTTCAGATTGCATATTCGAGGATATTGTCTTAACAAAAATGATAATGTTCAATACGATTCGCCATAAATCATTAAAAAAAAATTTTTTTGAATAAATCAAGATTAAAATTTACTCAAAAATAGTGTCAGGATAACAACTTACAAAAGAAAAAATAGAAAATAAGATAGTGTGAACTTCTATGCTGGACTGTCAAGTGTCATCTATATCTGTCACTCAACTGTCACTGTGATCTACACTTTTTTGTTTTTTTTGTTCCAATAGAACTACGGAACTAGAGCCCATAAGTTGTTACGAGAAATATATGATACTAACATAATATGGAAATCATAAAAAAGAAGTATAATAGAAATAATAAACCTACCATGCCGGAATATCTGTTTCATATATTGCACGATAATGCAATCCATTTTGACATGTAACTACACCGTTTTCATATCAAAGAATTGACTTCGACACAATATACGAAATGAAACAAATACGCAAACCAAAATCAACGACGCCGTAACGCGGCAAAACTCCATTTACACTTTCTTAAAAGCAAAGGGTTTTGATATTTACAGCATTATTTTATTTTGTTTTAATTTTAGATTTTAGTATTTTTCTGTTATATCTATATTTTTTATATGTTATATTTTGAGGCAGCAGTGTAATATTTGCGGTAGGTACTTAATTGACCACTTAATTTTTACTTCTTATGTAATAATTTGTTAGCAAATTTAAAAGGTTTCCTAAGCAGACTCAGCGACTGCTCAAAACCTACCAAAACCTATTTAAAACGTTAACTTTACGGTTGTACCGCAATTGCGCTGCCTCTACACACTTCAAATCCTTAAAACTACATAGACTTTATGTAGGTAGTAACTATACCTGTTTAGACCCTGACAGCAAGTACACTGATATTAAAATCGACATAATAGTATTAATATTTATTATTTATTTATTTAAAAAACAGTTGAAAGATAAAGGTCAATTTTTATAAACAATGAAATAACTCACAGACTAGGGCGTAACAGCAATAACAACAAAAAAATATTGGACACCAAACGCAAGCTGAACAAATATATAATAAAACAAAGCAAAAGTTTTCATACATCTTACATGTAGTTAATACTGCAGGATAGACAGATGGACAACAACTGTTAACCCAGTAGCAAGGTCGTTTTCTAAGCGTACTTATGTAAAAATTACTACATTGAGCACCCGCCTCGGAAACATTTTCTGTGCCCTTTAAGTTTCTAACACATGATTTGAAAATCTCTTTAAGTAAGTGACTCTTACAACAATTACTTCTAGTGTCTGCGAATTGCTTGCAATATGCTGTACAACAGGGGGTTGGTCTTATAATACGATTTTTATTCGGGGGTCTCCTTACTCTGGGCGCAAGTTTCCGATTTTTTTGAGCAGTACAAGTACACGGACAACATTGCGACTTAGATTTTGCAAAACACGATTTATGTGATTGAAATTTTCGATGTTCCGAACAAGTATGTAATTTTCTCCGTTGATATCGCTGTTCTCTAGGTACTTTAGGTCGTGGTTGTGGTTTTGATTTACAACAAGCATTTCCAGAAGGATATTTAATTTTAGCGTGTGGCGTTGTTTTTGATTGATCGTATTTACAAGCTCGGTTCATTATAGATCTTTCATCTTTAGCAGAAGAATGGTCACAGTTACAGGAAAATTTGTCAAAAGATTTCGGTTGCGATACTATTATATCATCTGGATTAAATGTAACACTGGGAGACAAACAACAATTTTTATTTGTTTTTATATGAGAATCAAAAAAAGTTACTGTTTTCTTAGCTCCAGACCGCGGATAAATACAACTCATACAAGTTTTTTTCACTGACTGTTTTTGTCTCAAGTTATCTTCATTCTGAACTTGAATCGGCTTCATTAACCATCCTCTTTCACACGTGTAGTACAAAATATAACTTTTCTGTGGATTAGGTTTAAATTTAGTACGTAGTTCTTTAATATATATTTGGTTATGTTTTGTTTTAGGACCGTCATCGTTGATCAAAAAAGAGTTTTCAGCAACTTTAAATGTACAAGTTAACTTTTTGCTCATTCGGTTAATTAGCGTCGAAAAACAAAAGTTTTTACGTTTTTGACAAGCCGGGATCTCTTCTTTGTTGATTTCCTGTGGTATTAAAAGTGTAATAAGAAACCAGCTTACGAAAACAAAAATAATGCATGGAGACCATGCTATAATCGCCAAACCAAGCAAAAAATACTTGACAGCACTTTTCAAAATATTAAAGAACCTAATCACTGCGCCAAACTTCTTTTTTTTTTCAACCAGACAAGAACATAACTCTTGCTTTTGATCCATATTACAGACTTGAGTGTGAATAGGTATTATTGATCCAGTTAAAGCAGGATCTTTCATAACTGCTTTGCTAGTTCCTCGGCAAGTATCTCCGCCACAACCTAAAGGAACTTGAATTAATGAAGACGATATTGTTGTTTTCTGGTCTCTTTGAAGCCTCAAATTTGAAGTACAATTGTCAACTTTATCACCCCTTGAAAAATCAACTATATTGTAATGGGGCGACGCTGGCTGACAATGACATTCTATCTTGTTCTCTTGTTCATTTGTATTTATTACTAAGGGATAAGACTCTCGAAGAGCATGATGCTTGCAAGATGTTCTTTTCCTTTTGGATTTAGTAGCACAACGTAAACCTGTGTTCTTAAAAGTCTGATAATAAAGGTAAACATTCTTACGTAATCTGGAATTGCTTGGCGTGCTAAAAAAGTCAGTTGAAGACTTTGTAACGTGAACTGATCTTAGTTTTCTTGAATTCCTTTGTTTATTTTCTTTTTGATTTTTTACCCCCAGACTTTTAGATGCATATATAAGTTTGATATCGTCTGTAATTGACATATGCCTACGATTTATTTGGTCATTATATTTCGAAGGCTTACTTTTGAGTTTAAGTCTTTGGTCTGATTTTACATTTGTAACACTATTGTTCTGTAATCTCTTCATTAAATTATCGAAACTTATAGTATCTCTTGGCTTTATCGATAGTTCTGAAAACATGATATTTTATTATTATACATGTCTGATTAATAATATTATTCATGACTTTTTTTCACATATGTACTTTACAATGAAAATATGTAAAGCATTAGGTTTATTATGTAATGTTTTACTTTTTGAGTTAATTGATGGTAATTTTATAGTACTTTGTCGAATATTAACATATTGACGTCCATCGGCTTCCCTTTGAAATTCATTTGTATTATGTACATTATTGCTGCGTTCTTTTAATTTATTCACTTTGGTAATATTGGTATCATTTACAACTTTATTTTCGCTTAGTTTTTTATCAAAATTTAAGACATGCAAGTGATGGATATCCATTTCTTTAATTTAACAATATATTGAAATTATTAACAATAATAAAAACAGTAATTAATAAATAATAGAATTCCAATGAGTATATAAACAATGAGATCTTAGTACACTATTAGTAGTAAAATATAACAACAATATAACAATAAATTAAATTGTGAAAAATAGCACTTCAACAATAAAGCTATCAAAAAGACTGACTGACTGTCAGTCTTTTTGATGTCAATTGGTTGTCTCGGGGTTACCACTTACCAGGTTTTTAACCTATCTACACTATAATTTATAAAACCATGGTGCAAGCTTGTGGTTTAAAAGGTTTTTGTTCTTTGTGACAAGCAATGTAAATTAATAAAAATTATAAATGTTGATGGTCTTAACATTTTGCTACCTTCTGAGAAGACTACAAATCTTGCAGCCTTCTCTGGCTTCTTCAGTATTTTCATCAATCAGTATTTTTTCTAGACTCGCATTTTTGCATGTTAGTCTTTGTCATCGGTCAGGTGGGGGTCGGCCTAAAGTACGCACACTGGGGTACTACCCCTAGTGTGAATACTCTAAAAAGTAATTTCAATCAAAGAAGACGTTTGCGATCGTAGTTGCGTCCAGCTGATAATCGCATACATATATAATCGTTTTGCGATACTTAACAACTGAGGCGCTGCTGTCGCTTCTATACAATTTTATAGCTGACGACAAATACAATCGACACGTTCAATTGGACTGAAACTCACCTTAGGGATACAGTAAATTAATAAGTATGGAGTGAAGCGGCAACACATTTTTGCGTCTTCAGCCACTAATATCTTAGAAATATATGCGATCACTTGTAGAAAATATTGCAACTAACGAATCTTGCATGAGACCATAGTTTGACCATAGTTAAAATAAAGTTCCTTGGGATTTCATTACGACCTACTTGATATCGCGTGTAATAATTTTATCACCTACGACATAAGATATCATAGGTTACCTAACAAAGAATATATATATTCTTCGGTAACTTGCTTTGTTGTTTTAAGACGTTTTCCAGATCTCCCTTGAGCTCATATAAAGTTTAACACTGCCTTACGAAAATGTAGAATAAATATTATTATTCGTTTTCTTTTCAGCCCCATAAGCCATTTCGACCAGTGTTGACCTTTTGTGGCAGCCATATAGATTTCACTGCCTAGCCCCGTTGATTCCAGATTCTTTGGGCAGTGATATGTTGCACCTCCTCAGGGTGCACTATGTGCTTCCCTAGGTAAATGCACGTTTGTTAATGGCAAAGATTTCAGCCTGAGAGATTGAGCCATTTTTAGCCAGAATAAATAACCTATGTATAGTACCTACACCCAACTAAAAAACCGAAGTGAGTATTATTCTGAGATTCTAATCCGAAATGGTAATCCATAAATTCTTAGAAAAACTGTCAATATCGATCCGACTTTATAGTACGTACAAAGTCTTACGAAGTACGTACATACGAAGTCTTGAATAATAAATAACTTTAGTAATTAGATCGTATCTCATTTAAATGTATCAGTAATATTATCAGTAGGTATCGACTAATCTGCTAAACTGTGAATCCGCTTACAAGTTTTAATGAGTTAATCGTATAGGAAATATGCATGATTGTTTATATTATTTAGTAGTTTACTCCCCTTAATAACGTAATTAATCAGTATCCAACGTCAATAAATAGTATTATGTGCCTGAAAAAGAAACTACATATACCGCACGGGTATCTTGAGTACACTGTTGTCCGAGACGGAATATATGATTAACAGTCGACCTTTGACTCAAGCTCCCCTCGACCATAACGATGATCTACCTTTAACGCCGAATCATTTTATACTTGGTGGATCAACTGACTTTACAACACAGACGTTGGACAAATTTAACAATAGCGACTTACTTCGAAAATCTTGGCGTCATTATCAGAGATTATAATGATCTTGGTTTTTCTCCCTGATTTCGCATTTTAAAAATGAGACCATTTGTAATAAACCACTTGAGATTTGATTCTTTTAGATTTTGCTTAATATAAGATATAATGCGTACTATGAATTGACAACATTTTATTTTAATTTATTCAATTGTAAAAAATAATAATTAAATTGTAGGAAAACTGAACAAACCAAGTAGAGGCATACTTCTCGGTTTGTTGATTCTTCCTACTTTTTAATTTAATGCTTTATAAATATTAAAATAATTTATTACATTAAATAAATTGACTTATGTTTACTGTGCACTTTCGTTGTCCCAGACTTACATTATTTAAGCTTTTTATTTATTAATCGGTACAGCAGGCACAACAAAAACATTTGCACAACTCCAAGCAAAGAATACAAGGTGTCCAAAACAGTATGCCAGCAAAAAATAACAAACACATACCAAAGCTTTTAAATAGATGTCTGCTATTTAAATAGTGGGGGTAGAAATGAGGCCAGCGGTGGTATATTGATAAATTAGGTGTTTTTCTTAAGGACATCAAATAGCAATCTCCAGCAGGACCTTGTCTGCACTTGGTACGTGCATTTTGTGACTCACAATCGCACCTAAATATGTGCAAAAGCTTTTTACAACAGCCTGTATTTTTCGATTCTGACTTCGGCTGATATGAGCACTGAAGGCGATCAAATAGGTTCCTCATGCAGGGAGCATTAATATTCTGTTTTTTCTTCAGATTTTGTACGAAACATGGCTTATTTAATAAATCAGTAAAACATGTAAGAGAAGAGCCTGTAAAATAATCAGCCAATGTTTTATTCTTTTTTGAATTTTTCTTGCGTTTTAACTTATGATTTTTTTCTACTTGCTCTGTCGCACGAAGGACTAAATTTAACTTCTTTTTAGCTTGATTCAATTTTTCTGCCGCTTTTAAATCCGCCTTTGCTGTACGACCTGCTTTCTTATTAAATTTCTCTATGTTGTCCTGTAATATTTTCTGTTTCTTTCTTAATTCTTTTTCTTGCAGATTCAAAGCCGCTTCTTTCAACTCTATTTCATTTTCTTTGAGGCATATGGACTTTATACATTTATTTCTAGAGGCAGGACAACACATTTTCTAGTATTGGATTGAGGTCAAGGCCTAATAAATGTGACATATACTATGCATTCTTTGATTTATAAAGGCACTATCCTAAATTTATTCTACCTAATAAATGTGTATATTCATGAATATTACACATTATATTACACACAAACATTTTTTATATTCTTTTAGTATTATTTCCTTTTTTTTGGTGTTTTTAATTATTCAAATTTTTATTATTTATCTAAAACTTACAGCATGATGATCTTACACAAATGAATGACATCATTTGACAATTGTAGGTTTTTTTTAAGAAATAAAGGTACTTTTTCTTAACTTGTTTAATAATTACTCAAGTGGTTAATGGAGCTCAGTTAAAAAACTTAGCTCCATTATTATATTTAATTACATTAAAATTTATAATAATAAATTTAATTAAGTAAAGTAACTAGTGTATGTTTTGTTTTTCTAAAATATTTTATTATCAAAGTAAACAGCAAAGAAAAATAATTAGATAAAAAAGGTTTTACTATATTTTGATATAATCTATATTCAATGTAAATTTATTTGCACAAAAAAGTGGTAACGTTGAATGTATGACAAAATTAGATGACGACTGGTACTGAAAGAAAATATCCAGGAGTTTGAAAAATTGGTATAAAAAGTACAAAATTATAAATACTACTAGATAATGTTTTTTTAGAACATTAACTGTAAAAACTCCACGATTCCTATTAGATTTTTATGTAAGTTCAACATTAAAATATAACTCTCTCATATTCAATTAACTGTTAGAAGAAAACAATTCTCCTCACGTAAAATAGTCATTTATATAATAATAATAGGAATAACTCATCACATAGACAGTAATATGTTATAAGAATGTAATATTAATGATTATAAATAATTAATCTTTATTTTCAAATTGGTAATAAATTGAATGGTGGCTGGATCCTCCTTTTAAGCATCAATGTATTTCAATCCAGAGTTTGAACTGTATTATGTGCTTATCTGTGTACATACATGTTAAATTTTGCGTGTGATGAAAATTTGGATGCACATTTAAAACAAAAAGTTTCTTAAGCAAGAGTTACGTGATGGGCACATCTTATTCGTTTGCAGTTCATGTATCATCTTGTTCTTTATTCATCGTAAAGAAACTGGTATTGCTAAAATATTTTATAACGGTACCAGAGTTGTGGGTGTTAGCCGGCCGGTGGTATTGTCAAGCGCCTACTCGCCTCGCGGTACATATGATCGCGGTAAAAGTGATTACATACAATAGAATTGTAACAGACGTTTCCGGGGACCGCATACCACTTACAGTCGTGATGGCTACATTATTATTACAAGACGGTGAACAAGGAAAAACTCAATTATTTCATAAAAGAAAATCGTGAATTTTCCTGTTTATTCTATGTCGTGAGTTTTTTTTAATTCACAATACCTTTAAACTGATCTAATATTAAATCATATGCAAACTTGCAAACCAGTTACTAACGTGCACAACATTCAAATTTGATAATTAGACTTAAAACTCGTTTTTAAACTACACGTGTATTATGAATATAAAATTCAAATTTTAGAAAATTCTAATTTAAGAAAGAATATGTTTATGAATTCTAATATATAATTAAATTATCGTAAACCTTACGGCCTAGACAACATGCCTTTCGATAATCGTTACTGTAATCGTTAGTGAAAAATGTATGGGATTTGGCATAAACTCTCGTTTGGGAATCGAGTGTGATTGTCAGATCCCATACATTTTTCATTAAGCGATTTGATTGCGATTGTTGAAATGCGTCTTGTCTAGGCTCACTGGCTGCGTGACCTCAGATATACAAAAAAGAGCCCTTTTCATGAAATAAGTCAAATTTATTATAACTTCTACACATACGAAAAAGTGGATCATTTTTTAATGATCCAAAATTGTCAACTTCAATAGAATAACGATGTTGTGAACTGTGGGTCTACTGAGTAAAGTATTTATTTTAAAATAATGTAATTGATTTCATACAAAGGAAGCTTTCGAAATGGAAGTACATTTTTGAATTAAAATATCGTACAAAGCATTTTTGAATTGACTCAATCATATTCATATGGACATCGTAGTACGGAGTCCATACAACTACATACACCAATGTACTACGATTAAAGGCATTAAGTGTTTTTAATCTGTTATACTGGGTTAATGCTGTCTCAGGTTTTTTGGTTAAATTTGTTTATGACGTGTGCGTCATAAACAAATTTAACCAAAAAACAATAAACTTATGGTCCTAAACAATAAACTTATGGTTTTTTTACATTTCGACAAAATGTAGTCATAATGACGCTCAAACAAAAGTTTGGATTAAATCTACACTCTTAGATCTCTTATTACAAGACACGCTACAACTCTACGTTATTGACATAATATGAAAACTTTATTGGTTTGTTAAATGTTAGTGAATTATTAATTATTTTAGAAACAGTTATCAACAAAAATTTTGTCAATGTCCTTTAGTCATATTAAAAAATCTACCGTTTCCACGACTCAATTGAAAATGTTTATGTAATCAGCACATCCAAGACACACAGCGAGTGTCTTATATATGCAATATATAATCAACTGCAATACACCATTGATAAATAGTATGAACAGCAATGGGCCTAGATAATTATAATTAGATCCTCGTGGAACACCAGACGGAGCCTTAAACGGAACCATAATTCATAACAATATACCGCAACCAACTAAGTTCACATATGCTACACTAAAATAGTTTTTATCTTGCTTATTGCTTCATGTGGATTAGGTCTTTTAAAGGGATTTTTTTCAAAAATCTTAATTGTTCCTGTTTCTAATCTTTAGTATTTAATAAATACTTAAATTAGGTTTTTTGAAAAATGTCCTGCCTATTCATAAGATATTCCAAAACAAAAAATTAAACCTCTGACATGAAATTTCCTCAAAAAATAAATAATCAATTAATTTAAGAAGGTAAACTAACATACTAATATACTTATTAGATTATGATTCTAACAGTTATTGTCGAATAATTTTATCAGTTTTTGTTTTAATTACAGTACTTAGGCGCGACCTTCGTGCTTACAAACTTATTTTACAAAGAAAGTATTCTGGAGTGCGATATTGACTTAGATGTGCAACTAACTAATGTAATATCCACTCACACATCCATCAGACATCCCATATCCATGCCTCGGCCGGTGACCAACGAGGTCACCGGCGTGCACGGAGCAGTCGAGAGGGATCGCCGATATTTGCGACATCCCAGAAACGAAGCTCTCTCCCTCCACCTCACGGTACTACAACAGTAAGCCGCATAAATATTGTTTCTAGTATCTTAGAGATGTTTTTTAAATGATAAAAATGATTTACAGAGTGAAAAAAAGACCATGGTTGGAAGAAAGAAAAGTACCCTTAATATTAATTCTAGCAAATTTTACTTAAAATAAACATTCCTATATTTTCTAAAATAAAAGCTTTTGAAAATCACCTACTTGAGCTGGAAATCGAACAGGTGAAATATAAAAAAAAACACGATTCATCCGAAAGAGTCATCTAGATAAAAATTTAAGAATATCTTGATAAAAAACATGACAAGAGATGAAAATGTTCTCTTATTTTTAAATGTTCCATTAATGTATAGATATTTAATGGCCTCCCTTAATTACTCAAAACCATCATCACTGTAAGAAGAGTTGTCAAGTTCACCATGTTTGTATTAAAATTGTAAGTTTAAATTGAACGCCGAATGCGAAGAAATGCCATTCGTTTAATAAAAAACAAAAAATATCTAGTTACTTATGTCTGCTTCAAAATAATGTTCAACTTAAATAATACATGAAATAGAAATGTAATGTTTTTTTCAGCTTTTTTTAGCCTAAGTAGGATGATTACTATAGTGGAGTCACAATTTAAAGGTATATTTAATAATACCCTACAAAGTTTAAAGATATGTTTAAACTGATAAGGATTATCATTTTATCATTTTAAATGGTGAATATAAAAGTAAATTGACAATATGAAAAATGATTAAAGACAAATCTCGTCAATTCTATAAACATCAAGGTGCACCAACATCAATACCACATCCAAGTAATACTAGACTTCCTGCATCAGTGAGGTCAGCGACTGGGGCGCAGGCCAGCAGAGCTCCGCACGCCTTCACTGTCGGCGCACGCACAGACTCGGTTATCCGCGACCACCACGCGCGTTCAAGTGACCATATCAAAAAAAGTGATTTGACCACAGGACATACCATTGAACTGAACGTTGCAAACAGCACAGCATCTCAGACCTGGACCAGTTTTAGGTATTTTAAGTCAGCTATATTAATGCAGAACTGGTTTTCTACTTATATCGCGAAAGTGTTTGGCTGACGAGTAAAAAACATTTAAAATAGAATTTTAAAAGTGTACTCAATTAAGCAAAAGATTTTTAAATCGAAATTCACTTATCCCATAACGAATTTTATGATAAATTAATTTCTGATATCCAATTTTTGATATCGACATAATGGTTTGTAATGAATATTCTATCGATATAAATAAATAGTACGATATATTAGAATTACTTTATGCCTAACTTAGCAGCATTTGACTTTATATAAGATTGATAAATACTCTTTGAATCTAAATTAATTGCTAATGAATATTATTGCTCGTATAATTTCTTTTTTTTTTGACAAAATTCGGGCTACTGATTATGAACTAGAATTTTCTTTATTTTGATATTGCGTTTAGTGAAACTAATATCTTGCATTACAGAGTGTATGCATATGCAACGAAATGGCGCTGTACCGGTCCTTTGGTTTGATCGTATTGACATTATTAGGTAAGAGATGTTTATAATAATAATATAACCTCTATTGCTCGAACCAACTAAATATTAATGAACACATACACATATTGATACATATTGATTAAGTTTCCGGTTGACAAAACCTCCTTCAAATAATTCCATTTCCTTCTGTTTTGCTATATTCTCCTCCATCCCTTTGGCATATGAGTATACTGTAGAAATGTTAAATAAGGTATTAACAAATAAAGATTTTTAAAGATTGTTTATCTTTTGTTATGCTACATTTTGCTTTACGTAAGTGAAGTTACTTACCTCAACCGACGGCAGTTGTGTCCTTTATTCTAATCTAATATTTAAATTTTTTGGAACTTCATAAATAAATACGAAGAGGCACTGCTGCACTAACTGGATTATCCATATTCTGTTTATATGCTGAAGCAAAATTAGCTTCGACGTACTTTGCATGCGTCTTACCGAAAATATACCTAAGTAGATAATTTCTAGCTATTGCCGTTTCAAGTTTGTTCATAGAATGGGTAATTAGTGTTCCTACTTTTTCTGACGTATAAAATAAATGACGTATGACTTTTGTATGTGAGTCACAGACATTCAACCCTACATATCCATGGGAGGACTTGATGATTCATCTTATTTCAATACGACGATTATAATCATTGGAAATATGAAATAATTGAAGTAGAATAAGAGCTACAGACACATTCAATGGGCATAATACTTTTGATGGTACCTAGCAACCCCTTAACAGACTACCCGCGGTCGCGCATATTTACTATAGAAAAATCTGATGTTATTTATGCACTGTTTAAAATAAATATCGTTAACAGTTTTAAACAATATAGGTTGAAAACAATATAACCCGATATAAAATATACAATACATATATAAATAACATATTGTACCTCTTATCTTGATAACTTCTTCTTCTTCTTCTTTAGTTTAGCAGTGACGTTACTCTAAATTTTTCTCAGTTCTTGGAAATTAGAATGCGTAGGTGTTGTAGATACATATTGATATTTATACGATTCCACTAAGAACGACTCAACATAGACAATATGCCTTTTATGCTAATATTCCTTTTAGAGTTCTCATAAAGACAAAATAGTCTGTCGTAAGTAGCGTAAAACGATTTACATTGTGATTCATGTCGCCTTCTTGGTGACCGTGAATGAATGAGTAAGATATTTCAAAAGCACACCAGTGGGCTTGTTATTTTATGTAGTTATAAAGTCCAGTTATTTAAAAGATATTCAGTAGAATCGAAATGTTCCTTTCCTATTAGTCCGACCGTCTTAAAAAGCTGTATTTTTGATATATGTTCTTGAAAATATCAAAAGGAAGTTAATGCAGTCTTACACATGCATTTGAAACGTGACTGTTGTTTTTGCGCGATGCGATATGGCTATTTTAAAAATATTGATATTATAGCGAAAACACGTAAACTCGGTGTGCATCTAAAAGGAAATGTAATCTCGATAATCCAACCAGCTACACTAATTATTTTTTTTATGTTTTTAAAATTACTTCAAACAGAATGTGACGTAAGTAAAATAGTAAAATATACGAACTCTACGATGTTTTATAATGCGAATTATGTATCATAAATGGGTAAAAAACAAAAGCTGCAAATGCTTACAGTATTACACACAAATGGGTTTTCTACCAGACACCTATTATTAAATCATTTAGATGATTATGTTCCATAGCTATTATACAGAAACGTAATAAACTATGCTATCATTGCAATCAATGCTATTTCAAAATATTCGTTTTATTTTTTTTCCTTTTACACAACCACAATACCACCGATAGATGCTATCCAACGGTCAAGTCTAACTATCCTAGCTCAAAGTTTTCCTTTAGATGGTCAGATTTTACATAACTAATATCAATAAACATACTAAGATCTACCACAACCATAGGTTCATCTACTACTCGAAAAATTTAAGCAATTCATCTATCTAAGAACATGTTATATTCTATTTGCTCTGCGTCATCTAGTGGAAAAAACACTACTACAGTGATAACTGTTGGTTAACTTAACCAGTTTACGGAGCACATTAGTTAATAGGTGTTTCGGGCGTTCGTGCTCCGTTTAACATACAATTAGTAGATAACTACTTGACTGACTTCTCTATCTATACACATTATAACACTGTCGAGAGCACTTGTCTGGATTGTCTGGATCTGAATCACCAAATATAGATTCAAGGCGATAAAATAAGAGTAGGAATACCCAAAAGAACTATTTTTTAAAAATCTGGCTACAGTTTGTACGCGATATTCGCCGAAACTACTAACCAGATATTGTGGCAATTTTGATTTTGTAGATGCAGCTGTGTCCGGAGCAACATTTAGGCTTTGTTTCATCAAATCGGATGTCAGGACAAACTAATCGTCATTTAACATTACTTTTTTGATTTTAGCGTCATGAAAACAGTTAGGGATAAATAATTATAAACTTACCGAAAAAGAAAGTAAAGTTAAGTAATAAAGTTAATAAGTATTTAAAAGTTACGTAATTTTGCACTAAATGAGACGCAAAAAATGCTAAAGAATAATGAAAAGATATGAACGTAAGATACAGTTGCAAATGATAGATGATGACAGTGATATTGAAAATATGGACTTGGTACCTTTTAAAGAAGTATGTGTTGTTGTTGGTTGGTTTTCAAAGATAACCATTGTTATTGGTGATTTATTGTCTGTTCAATAGCAGGTTGTACAGGGGTAGCTTTAGGGTCATGGGATAGTGTTTGTATAAACAAACGCCACTTTTACCTGCATTTTCCCCAACGTAAAGTACCTACTCCAAAAAATTGTTGCATTGCATTTTGTTATAGCTGTTATAGCTTATTATGTTTAATTTCTATTTTATTTTGTATTTTCATATTTCCCCATTAGCACATATTATTATAGATTGCAGTATTTAGTGCGTAGGTTGTATGAAGGTACCGTTCCCTGACTCTTGTCCTCTTTCAATATACCAAGGAAAACATTTAGGAAACATACTTTTTTTTAAGTATTTCTTCCATTCTTCTAAACGGTCGACTGATAATGACGTTCATACAGCCAGGATATTACTTGTTTAACCGAAGCTTTTAGTACTTTCAAAAAAGTTTCTTTTTATTTATTCTTATTAAAAAAAAAAGTCTTAAATATACAATTTTACAACAAAATTTTAAGTACTTAAGTATTTTTACTTACATTATGTAGTGATTATATATTTATTATATTGAAGTATGTAATGTTATTGTAATAGTATATAAAAAATTACTTAAAAAATAAAAATAAATATTTAAAAAATATATTAAACAATCGTATATCGTATGTTAATTATTTCTATTTTTTCGCTTACCTTTTCATCGTAGATGTCTTTTTTACTGATTTTTACATTAGGTGAAAACAAAAAAGAAGCAAAATCGTCAAAAGTAAAACAGCAATTTGAATAGGAGTGTTTTTGTGTTATTTTAAGGAGGAAATGTTCTATTAATTAAACTTTAATGAAAGATAATTTAAGAAATATGTCGTGACTAACGTAGTAGATTTTAGTTCAGATTAAAATAGTTGTGTCAACTAAAATGGAAAAGTTCCGAGAGAATAGTAGGTATACGAATAATTGTAAATAAGTAACCATAACAAACGTGAGAAATTATAGTTCCATATACCATTCAATACGGCGGGGTCATAAGCAGTGTAGTGCTTTAGACGTGAAGTTTAAACTTTACACCCGAAGCTATACCCATATCAATTAACTGCACAAATATGAGAATCATTGAGCTTAAGATATAATCCAACTGGTTTATATTTTATTTTGACACAGGTGATCCAGCAGATAATTATATAATCTCATCGCTGCCTCATGAATATGCTTCAGCGGTGTTCAATAACTAATTCTCCGTATTATAACTGTCTAAATTTAGTTTAAACAAATTACTCACTAACTTTTGTAACTATTTAAAAAAAATCTAGGACTTTTGATTTCTGTAGAGATACCAAATTACCTAAACCAACATCTCGTGGAAAACTCGCAAGTTATACTATTAAAATAAACTAGGTTGCTGTAACTGACATCATACCTAAAATTATGAATTGTAGGTATGATGACGATCTTGAAATGTAAAGGAATTGATATCTACATCCCTGTTCTTGGAAATCACGTCATAGGTAGAAATGGGTTGATATATCATTCATCTGTAACGGTTGATTATAATGACTAAAACAAAAGTAGTATGTACGAAAACCAGAAATACAACTACATGATTTATGTAATTCCCGATTTTTTATACATATTGAAGTTATTCACAAACTTTGAGCACCAACCATGACCAAAAAGCGGTGACATTCAAATTTCCGTAACTGTATTGTAAGCTTATTCGACGTGCTCATAAGTGGCATATCTTTGTTTCTTTACTCTACTAACTTCTACTCTCTCTCTCTCTCTCTATTTTCATTATTTACAGCCATCTAAAATTTTTATGCAGTACACAGTATAATTTTAACGCATATTGTTTACTCGTAAAAAATTGGTGCTATAGCTAACATGTGACGGTGGTTGATATGTTTCGCTTTAACCACTTTCACTTTGATTTCTAAGACCAGTTTTCTGTCTGACCTGTGCAAATACCTGCGTAAGTATCCCGTGCAGAATCGTTACAACAATGTCGGGTTCATTATAACCGGGAGAAATTGATAACGCGCATTGTGTTCCAAATCATCCATAGATTTCTTTATTTCTTATGCTTGAGTTAATCAAAATTGATTATATTTTTTGAATTGAATTAATCTTTGCTTTTCATTTTTTATTGTAATCCATAAATCACATTCCAGACTTTCAGATTTTTTTAACCGACATTTCCAACTCCCTTTTGGAATTTATATCAACTGTAAAGCCCTACATACTAGATATTACTAAATTTAATACTTTCCGTGGTACCTAGGAGCTTATTGTAGCTCAACAAAATAATCAGTTAAAGTACTTAAAAATACTTCTTTTAACTTAGTAAACTTCAGTCATTTTGGGCTTGGATACTTAAAACCGGACTGAACACCGTTAAGCTCACATTAAATTAAATCCAGCTGACCCACTAATTCATGTGGCTCGTATACATTAAACATGTTTGCATTTCGATAAGTTCTACTTAGCCGTAGTTTAAACTATGTGCTAACAATAAGTAAATATGCAGGAGATAACGGTTCTTTGACCTTACTGCATGCAAGTGTTAGAAATATGCATTATCGCTGTTCTCAAAATCAAAATAAATATTATCAAATCCTCTATTTGCTCAAACACTTAAAAGAGGCCATTCAATACCAAAATCTACAACTGTCTACATACACTTTTTATTTATTTATACTACTCATCTGTATCCCACGCTACGCTTTAGATTCTACTCTAGAATCCCTCGCTTGGCTCTAAATTCAAATAATCCCTCTAACCCTCAATAAATTACATTAGTCCCTTGTCACCATCTACTATTTCTTTGCCTCTTCGGTATTTATCAGACATTATTATAATATGAGCAGGTGTCACATTAAGCCACGAGGAGGGTATCGCGTTAGAATCATCCAGCATACAAGAGAACACACTACCAAACATGGCGAGAGAAGTCGAAGACAACAGCAGGTATAAGACCTTGGAAGCCAACGCCACTCTTCTGAAGCTTCTCGTTGATGATAAAGAAGGAGTCAGCAGGTAACTAGAAAGTTTATGTGGACTTACGTTTTCGATTTCAATGACAGACAGGTTTGAAGCAGTGCACAGTAAAGCCTGCAGAAGCAAGCGCAGGCGGCGTCCCGGGAAAATGTTTTCGGGCGAGCCAGAGTCGTCACCTATAGTAGCGCTATAGTAGTCAGCCTGGAGAGGATGTTTCCTGAGTAGTAGGGGAACGTCTTTACCCCGAGTCCCACATACCCCTACAGTTGGCATCGTAATACAGGGAAGATACCTAAATGCATTCGATCTCTCAAACAAAAAAAAAGTATTGAAATAACTTCTAGGATTACAAGATCGAGATAAAATGTAATGTAGTTTACTAGTTACTACTTAAATATTTAATCAGATATGAAACTTTAAAAGTTCCAAGGTTTATAACTTTTAGATTTACACCGTATTTATTCTTATAATTAATTGTCAATTTGAAATTATTAACGGATATGAACACGATTCCTGTTATGTATCTACTTATAGACAATGAACCTTTTTTAATTTATTTACGATTGATAAATAATATAAAGCAACATAACTTTTTATTATTGACTGGACAGAATGGATTTTAACATTTATCAAGCATATTAGAAAAACAAAACTTGACAAATCTTGTTGAGTTTCTTGCTGTTTCTATCAGAGAAGTACCCAGGGGATATGATCTCTCAGTGGACTTACAATCAGCTGGCTTAGATTGATGTACACTTATTGTACATATGTTTATTAAAGTTGAATAAAATATTTTTATTTTGACTTTTAGGTCTGAAGTATTCGACATGTTACATTCACGCGACGATAACCAGAATAACATAGACTTGCCGAACTTTCCGGAGGACGCCGAAGATGAACGCGTGGCCTTGCCAGGCGTTCCTGATTCACAAGCTGAGTTATTACAGGGTAAATAAATATTGAAACACTATTTCTCTACCTTATTCGCCATCTTTATCTTTTTAATTAATCAATCAATCAGAAAATTAATCACAAAGATATATTTAAATGCAATCGTAATTGTTTTGTCATTCAGCTTCGAAAACCAGTATCCGCAAAGACTCGGTGCGGTTGCAGCAGGGTTTCAGGAGTCAGTCTTTAGCTGCCGGCGTCATGGTGGTCATCACCTGCAGTATCGTCTGCCTTGCTTACACTGCACTAATTGTTTGGAGAAGGATATACTTGTAAGCATTCATATTAAATCGGTAAAGATTCTCTTAAAGAATATCTAACCAACCTACTCCTACTCCAATGAAATGTATTTATGAGATAATAATTGATTAGTTATTGATATTAATCGTGATATCCACTATTCACTTTATAAAGAGTTAACTAGAGTAAAATAGAAAGCATTATAGTGTTAATCCAATTTTGTAATCCGACCCACAAAGCCATAAAAGTTTATTTGAAAGGTGGACCAGAACGTCGAATTAACTCTTATTTGTGACTCCCCTATTGTGATGCATGAAGCCTGTATTGTGAGGTAACCTGACCCTCCGAGGCTGTGTAGGCCGCGGTAGAACGCGCTGGAAACCGTTCCGGTGCAAAACAACGCACTTCCAGACGGGCCACTAACAAAGGACTCGGATTTATATCCCGGTACATATAAAGAAGGTGAACAATAAACTAAATTTAATAAAGTATTCGTCTTATGGCTCTCAATTTGATTCTAGATAACATAACCTTGTCAAAGAACTTCTTCCTACGCTCGGGCGTTTTGTATCGTACAATGCATTACATACCAGTTATCTTTTTTAGTCCGCTAAATGAGGAATATAGACTAACAATAATTAAAATACATTTTGTTTACTTTTTTTATTTATTTAATGTTTTCTACGAAATTTTTCAGGAAAAGAAATGGTCTGAAACACGAATTGTTAAGAAACGAAGAGAATATAGCAGAAACAAGAATTGAGGTAATATTTAGTAGTATATGTAGTTGAGAAACATTCATTCATTCGTTCAACATATTACTAAGACCACACAATACATTAAATTTGTGCGTAGACGTCTGGCAAATCCTGTAAATTAACATTTTGTACTTTAAAAACGAAGGATTTAACTAGTTTTGAATTTCAGCATCATATCTTATGTTAACTCCGCAGCGAGTTGTTAAAACTGTCTAAAACGCTTATTTATTAACTACACACTAATTTATTACACACTAACTTAACTTATTTACACTAATTTATTTTTCATTTCAGTTGTAAAGAAGTTGCTCCTTGGTTTCGGCCTGCTACACACTCTCATGGGCTTCTCTGCTATAATTCTTTGGCTTCTGAATATTGTACCAATTAACTTTTTACGGAACAAAAGACTGATCGGATTAGCTACTTTCGTACGTGTTTGCCGTATCTTGCAATTTCCTATATGTTAATTAAATTAATATTAAGATATAGGTATCTACATGTCGTTTTATGAGGATTTTAGTCTTAACCTACTTATAATTACTGAAGTAGTTACGTGTTCTACGTAGTTATCTAGAATTGTCTCGGGACTGATAAAATGCAAATATTTTAAGCAGGGCGGTGGCCGCCAAGCGTATCTTAAGATTTCACAACACTTTTGACATATCATACTGACTCAATAATTGATGGTGAATTCACATTCACAGTTCACTAATGAAATCGCAAAGAAATGTTAAATTTCAATAAATTATAACTTAGGGGTTTACCTCTGAGATAAATGGATATAATTGTATGGAACACCTGACATATTTGTGGCCTAAATAATAGGTTGGGGAAAAAGTTTCTTCGCATTTTATTCAAAGTAAATTTACATTTAAATACTTTATATATGTGCCATTTTGTTCATAGATTTTCTGCCATCTTGTAGGTAGAGACATGATCCCGTTGCCGTAGAAATTTTGTGACTTCTGATCAAAAAAACGCAACAAGTAATTTTGGCAGTCCCCTCTTAACCTGACACCGAAACAGGTGAAAATCTGAAGATGCAGTGTGAGGGCTAGATGGCGAATGCATTAACACCTCCCAGCCAAACTCTCTTAATTTTTACTGAGTGACTAAAGAGGTATATGATCTACTGCTATCATGATGAAAGGCCACACCGTTTCTATTAATCAAATGGGTCGAACTGTTTTGTGGTCAATTTGCAGTTTTGCAGCTATGTTGTAGCTGCTAATATGCTGAACTTGCTCCACTTTTTCAAAAATAGCGTCAGTTTTATCCTTAACAGAGGGCAGGCCACCAGAGCGAAGTGCATCTTTGACATCAAAATTGGAAACGCTTAAACCAACTTTGTGCTACTCTTACTGACACTGCATTAGATCCATAAACGTCATTTTTTTTCGCGGCTTGCGTAGCATTTTTTTGTGACAAAATTTTAAAATATATCTGATTTGATCATTCGATTCACTCCTTTTCACGGTAAGAAAAACATAGTGAGAAACAAAATTTTCCTAATTTGATTCTTTTTTGAACTGTCACCTTTTTAATGTCCTAAAATCCAGCCAGATACTAATAGTACAGACAAAGATATTTTATTACAATTTTATACATACTATATGCAAAAAGACTTTCCCCGACCTAACATTATACCTAATTTGATGCTCAAATTTTTAGACTAACAATAACAATTAACCGGCGATAGCACTTCTTTTGAAATTACTGCTTGAAATTATCATGACAAACCAAAATAAATAAATAATAACCAAATGCTGCTCTGTTGCATTGCTGTGGTTATTGAAAAAAGTGTTTACTGGCAACATAGTAATTATGAGGATACCAACCTTAGAAACAAATTGACCTGTGCTTCAAGACTAGTGTTACAACAAGCATTCAAACGCATCGCAGGAGCTCAAGTTCCTCAAGATGCCTCGAATAGAGGTATTGTAATTTCTTTTGCTTATGCAAAATATTATGAAAATGGTTGTATTTCAGCTGAGAATGATATTTTTTAGAACAGACAACTTTTATATTTATTATTTTTGATATAGATATTTATTGTATGTTTTTCAAACAAGTACAAATATATGTTGAATTCAAATGTTGTCTCACATATTTAATAATAAGAGCATGATATGTGCCATAACAGTTAGTAATAGAACAACAGGAATATTTTTAAAATTTTAGTCAAGTATGAGTAGTTTCATGAAGTATTTATTGGCATGAAATAATTATTTATTTACATGATAAAGTCAAAACATATCTGTGATGTGATTGTGTAGTTACGTTAAGAATAATAATTGTGAATAAAGAAATTTAATATTTAAAACGTGTTTTTATTTCCATAAGTACATACAAAATATATCCAAAAAAACATGTTTTCAAACAATTAACATTCCAAAAGAATTTCATGCTGATTTCAGACTATGATAATGATAAATATAACAAAATCTTTAAAAAAAAATAAGAACTATATGCTAAATTTACATGAACAAAATTATTCAATGAGGATTATTAATAATATTGATTCAACGATTCATGTTTAAAAACTTTTCAATCACATTTGTTTATCACCTTTTATTTCAAAATGCTTTGTATTCTGGAAATAGATTTACTTATTCTCCTTATGTCGGACGACTGCTGGGCCTACATTATCGCCGGTTTCCTTATTGTGAGCACCGTGCGAGCCATCGCAATATGGCCACTGAAACAGTTATTACTCATAGTAATGACCTAAATATTAAATTAAGTATATACACATAAGCCTACTCTATTTGTTAACAAATGGTTTCCATATTTTTTTTAGTTTATATCGTAGTTTTATGACAGCATATTAAAAGGAAGACAAATATTGGTTTCATCATATATCAGCAAACTTTAATAAGTGCTTTAGTGAGTCTTTAAGAAATCTCTGATGTTTTTCAAATATTGTTGATAATTAGTTAGATTCATTTGACAGCATCAACTACTTCTTGATGTGATGAAAAATAAAGACATACTGCTGAAGGATTAGAGGAAAGTAAATAAACTATTATAAAGACCCCACACACTAAATGCAATATAAAATTGATTATTACTTACATTTTTACTTTTCCAGCATCGGCATAATGAAGCCTTCTCTGTGATGTCTTCAATGTCAATAAAATCAACAACTTTATTTATGTCCTTTCTGATACCAGGGTTAATTTGACCATTGCCTGCTTGTTGTGCCTTTTTCAAAGTCTGATAAGAATAGTAGGAAATGCCACCAACAACTACACTAGGAGGTATAAGGGCAAGCCAGTCCCGGACTGAAAGAAATAATAAGAATGATGATTAATATTTAAAGATCCAGTATACCTATCAGACAGGATTTAAATTAGCTTAATATTTTAATGATCAACCAAACCAAACACAAGAAATCTTTGTTGAATATACACCAATAGGCTAGTAAAGTTAAAAAGATACAATTCTCAGCAAATAATTAAGATAGCGGTCCTCAATCATAAATTATCAATTATGTAACTACATAATAATGAGTTGCTTCTTTAAACAATCATGTAGATCTGTTTCCTCAAAAAAGACAATAGTTAGTGCATCCTTAGGTCATTGTAGTCCAAGTGCCTAGTTACAGTGATTAATGACGTGTCAAGATTCATATAATCTAGGTAGCTGCCCAGGTATCTAATTAATTAATATATTAATTAAATAATTAACCTCAATGTTACATGCAATATATACATGTCGGTATATAAAGTAATAAATAAAAATTTTTAACTATTAACAATATTTAAATACACAGTTTAATTTTAGATTGAAATTTTCCTTGTATCAAAACCAGGACACATGTTTTATTACCTCCAAGACGAAACCAGCCACCAATACTATCAGGTATAGGAAGACCTGCTAAGTAATCAGGAATAATATCTTTCACTAAATGCGACAAAATATACATTTTAACTTATAAATAAGACCAAAGAAATTGAGAACAAAGAAATTATTTTTAATAAAAATCCCGTTAGAATGCTAACCGAATTGTAAAAAAACAAGTATTACACAACCCCAAGCCACAACTTTTTTGGACAGTTTAACACAGATTAGAAAGAGTATGTCTAATTTTTGTATAACTTAATTAGCCTGGTAACTAAGACTTTTAAGCAATAAGAGTGTCTAATTTTTTTTTCAATTATTTGGCTTGATAACTAAGACTTTTAAGCCATAGAGTATGTTTAAGTGAGGTTTAATTAACAGAATACTTACACTTATTTTTGAAGTTTAGTTCACCGAGCCTATAAACACGGCATTTAGCTGACTATCTGTTACCACAGACTAATAAATCAGCCACTCGTAACACGTAAAAAGTGTGGATCTAAAATTAATTACATGTATTGAGTGAGGAGTAAATGTCCTATCAAAACACAAAGTAGAGAATCAAATATATTGCATAAATTTTGTTTTACTTTTTAGTTTGTGTTTTAACATTTTTGATACCGTAATGTTATCTAGTTATTTCCCCCGTACCAAAAATAAACAACAGAATCAAATGATCTCCGAACTAAGAATCAAATCCATTTTTCCTGACTACATAGCAAAGAATATAATACTCCTCTACGTAGTTTAGACATAGGTGTTGCTACTACTCTGGTTGCCATTTAAGCAAGCTTGTTCTACCATGCTTCCAAGTTTTCCCCCTTGAATCTGTTAAGTTCTGATCCGTAGGGGGATTAATACATAGTTAGTCTAGGGCTTTGAAAAGAAGTATCGATACTTTTTTAATACTTACACGAGTACAGTCGTCAATTGTTTTCGTGTTCGTATCTGCCATAGACAGACACAAATTACTTTAATATCTGTCTGTGTCTAATGTTTTGTAACTTTTTAAATGAAACAAGGCTTGGCTACTAGGCTATTCTCTTATACCATAAAACAAATACAAAAGGCAATATATCTTAACACAAAACGCTTGTTAGCTAAAGGAAGGCTTTATATCAAACGATTATAATTTAAAAAATTGTCGAAAGGCTTGTTTTCTAGGGAATACACAACCCATAAATCAGAAATTATTTTTGGTAATTCGTATGATTATTTTATGCTCCATTTCCACATATTTATTTGTAGGATATGACAATCCTTCATCACCTAACCATTTCCATATAATATAAGTAAAATTTAATTATTTTTATCAACATAACATTTTCATCAGTTATGGGTTCGAGTGCGATTAACGAAATGCATGTCTAGGCCCTAAGACTATATGTGCTAAGATTTCATTGCTTTTTTGTAAAAAAAATTAAACCAAACATAAAAATATGACACATCAGATTGGTCCATGTATTTATCCCTGCCTATTTTTTATCTGTGCCTGCCTTCGCTTTGGTTGGGTGCGTTTGCTTTTTATAGCAAAAGTAATTATGACATTTTTTAACTATTATTGAAGTAATTTCCTTAAAAATCGTCATAAATGGTTTAACCAAACTTAATTACGTGATATCCTTCGGAGGATGGTGATCAATGAAGCTGTATTCTGAATATGGCTGACGAAAGACTAGTAGTCCTGAATCGTAGTGACAATTTGGGATTTGGTTTCTCCTTGCTTGGTGAAGCCGGTTTACCACACATCATATACGAAATTGAAGAGAATTCTCCTGCTGCTCGAAGTGGAGAGGTATGTTGTAGCTTTAATGTAATGATACCTAATAATATAGCCTACCTTCTTTTCGATATATGGTATGAATAGTAGCTTAAAATGCAGGATACAACTTTTCGTATTCCCACAGCTTTTGTAAAATATTCAAATTAACTGATATTTCAATGTGAAATTTTTTACAACTTTTTCAAAAAGATAATATTCATCACCAAACTAATTAATTTACTAATAAGGTAGGTTACTATGATCAACTGCTTACTGACTATAAGTTTTGTCATGATTTCACAAAATTTTGTTTTAATATATTACCTAATACTCTTTCACATAATAGAAAGTACATAATGCCATTTTTTGTTAATGTAAAAAATAATAACTAACACTTCTGGACCATCAAGTATTTTGAATCTAATAGAATTTTGTACAATAAACTAAATATCAAATACACTAAGATACAAATGGTAATAGTTAGTCATAAACCATAAATATTTAATATATGAAATAATAGTTTAAAATAGTTCTTATTATCTAACACAAAGTAAAAAAATATGTATTTATCTACAATCAGCTTTTGACAAATAAAAATATAAAAAAAAACACTAGTAAATGTCCAAGGATAAATCCCAGCCGGGATCTGACCTGGGACCCCTGGTTGAGTGGTAGTACACCTATTTCTAAGCTGACCAAGCCATACAAGAAAGGCCCTTGAGGTCTATTGTAAGATTTTGTAAATTCTTAGAGTGAAAAATTTGTAGCAGCAATTGTAGCTAGGGACTTAAGTTTCAACCATTCTATTTTGTAACATTAAATTCCTGAAGTAGTTTATGCTTGTCAGTTGTAGCCTTATTGTGCACACTCTTGTCTTTTTATAATCTGTTGTGGTACTATAATCTATGAAGTCTTCTTTTTTCATGGAATAGTAAGCGGGTAAGTATTTTCCCCTATTTTCAGAGCCAGATTTTGAACAATTTAGTCTCTGAAGGAGCTTCAATCTGTATTATTATAGTCTTATTGTGGGACGGTCAAAGCATGCAATTTTTAGGTAATGCCTGTTTACTCCTTTTGCTAGGAAGAAATCTAGCAAGTTAGGTATTTTATTGCTGTCTCGTGGCCAGTATGTTGTTCCAATGTAGTGATAACTATTAATTTATTTTGGTCTACAGATTCCAGATAAATGTAGTTATCGGTCTGAACCACCAGAATAAATGCTTACTATTATGACAGGAACATTATTTTAATGTTGGCTGTACTTGATGAGAAAGGCTGAGGGCTAGTGTGTACATGGCAGTCTCATCTCGCCTTGTCACCTCCCAATGGCTTGACAGATTTTTGTACTTGAGTCAATTGATTTTGTTATCTCTCAGGAGATTATTGATTGAGTTTTGTGCCAACTATGTTTGCGTGACATAACCATTTACAATTCTCATTTTCACCACAGCTTCATTATTTTTTGCATGGTATATGTTGAAAACATTACTGTGGAACACAGTTCAACTGGTACAAACAGTGTGTAGATAATGTGGTATCGTCGCGATTGCTGTCGCCGAGTGTGTACAGCAGCAGTGTACAGTACTAAAAAACATTTACCAAGTCCCCTAGTAGTAGTGACGAGACTAATGTAGATTAGTCTCATTATTTCCTCTCATATCCATTCATCATCGTTTTAAGAGTAGTTTTATTAAATGCTTGCATAAAATTTATACCTGCCTGGTTATAACTTACTAGCCTTTACTATTAATTCTTTAGCAACCACAGTTACGACAGGTGCCTCTGGCAACAATATTTTTTATTCATTAGGTTTTGATAAAGCAATACTACTATTAGCATCAACACCATTGCCATATAGGTATTCATGTTAACATTTACACCGATTTGATGTTGTTTGGTGAAAATATCATGATTATTGTAATACACGCGAATGTGTTAAAAAAACCTATTAACGCCTTTCGCCTTTAAAATAAACGTGAATTAAAATCAACAAATAAAGGGTACATACATCTTAAAATTTTTATATATGAAGAAAGCAGTATCAAAATTAAGTTCTTTAAAAGTTCTATATTTTCATTGTCATTCAGACAGCAGAAATACTGGAAATCTTTTTCCGTTTAGAACAAACTACGGAAACTTAATTTACGACTCGATTGGTTTCCTGCCGCAATATTAAGGCGGATTTTGCTCATTGATTAGAAACATAACAACTCTTTGATGACATTTGTTTCCTTTTAAATTTTTTTTCCTCAATTTCTTTATTTGCAAGAAATGTACATGTCTTAAAATATATTTATTAATTATTAAACTTTTAACAGTTATTCCCACTTCAAAATAATACGAAAGTTATGTAATAAAAATAAATTCAGTAGTAAACATATCATCAATCATATTGACAAACATAATCAGAATATTAATGAACTTTAATAGTATATTTATTTTATTAAGAATGGCTTTAGCCTTTAAAAATACTAACTAACGTTTTATGTGAAGGGGATCAAAACAAAAATTGAGAAGATAATATCCTTGTTATTACACCAGCGTCGGCGGCTGCATAATATAACCGTAGCTTAATCTATATACATATAACTATAAAAATGTAATTAATATTTTATAATCGCTAAAATAATATCATAATTTTATCCTATTTTAAACTGAAATAAATAAATGAAATAATCATCTTCAGTTTTCACAATGTACGCACATTTATTGCAAAAGTGTTATGAAGAAGAAGAAAATTTAATATAGAAATATAATATTCAACCATGCGATTATACTCAAGTATCTGAATAACGTTTATATAATAACTTTCTATCCGGGATATAACTTACTTTCTGAATTTATATGCTTTTTTATTCTCGTGGGATCTGGATATAGGTTTATTGCAATACACTGTAGACGCGGGTTCCGAATTCTGATCGATTACAATGTTTAAAGTGCTTTTCTGTATTGAGAATAAATTAATTCGAAACTTATTATCACTGTCTAATGTTAATTTAATTTAGTTAATTTAAGTGAATGCATTTTGAAATATCTCAAAATAAAACTTTTTCAAACGATAAAACAACATTCCAAATTTAAAAATATATGACAGTCAATTGTTTGATTTTCAATTGTTTTTCACATTAAACGTAAAGATTAGCACAATTTTTTTTCAATGCAATATATATTGTACTTATGAACAATACGCTCTAGCATAGCAATCAATAAGTGCTTAGCAAGGAGAGTTGTCTGAAAACTAAAGAAAATTATTTCCTAACCGAAATTACAGTAAGATCATAGGAGGTATAAGCAGTTAAGACTACTACTAAACCACCCATAGATCTGAAAAAAATTAAATCTAGTTTAAAGAAACTTCGCACATGTAAGCATACTGAAATAATCACTTAAAATTTGTGATTTGCCCCGTAGGGCCAATTGAAAAGAATGGGAAGTTCATCAATCTTTTCAATTGGCCCTACGGGGCAAATGCAACAGAGGTCTTGGTATAATCCTTATTCGTCAAATTTATTTCTTCTAGGAATACAGTCTTTCTACATGGAACAAATTAAGATTTGTTCGATGATTTGACCACGACCTTTTTTGCACGTTCTTGTTATACGTAACCCACTTTTCATCACCAATCAATCACAGTTATCAATCTCTTCAAAAACGGTTCGGTTTCTTTACGTCTCAATAAAGAATCGCAAATGAGTACACGGCTCATTAGGTTTCTTTCAGTGAGCTCGTGTGCCACCCAAATATCGAGCTTATTTGTGTACCCAGTACAGTACCCCTTTTTTAAAATGGGTCTAAACTGTAAGGTCAATTCCCAGTTCTTCAGCTATATCGTAACTGCTGATATGTTGATCTTGCTCCACTTTTCAAAAATAGCGTCCATTTTATCCGTAACAGAGCGACCAGTGCGATCTTTGATATCAAAATTCCCGGATTGAAAACACTTAAACCAACTTTGTGCTACTCTTACTTACACTGCGATAGGTCCATAAACGCCACAATTTTTTTGAGCCTTGCATTGCATTTTTTCCTTTTTGCAATAAAATTTTAAAATGTATTTAATTTCTTCATTCGATTGGCTCATTTGGATAGAAAGAAAAACAAATGAAAAATAGTGGGAAACAAAATTTTCCTAATTGGATTCTTGTTTTGAAATATCACCTTTTTAATGTCGTCAAAACCAGCCAGATACAAGTAGTACAGCCAAAGATATTTTATTACAAGTTTATACATACTATATCCGAAAAGACTTTCCCCGACCTGGCTGTTTGATGATGTTGATATTATGTTCTATTTGCGTCAGTATACTAAATTCTTTTCGCTTTAAAGTCCCCACCACATGTCTTAACTAATAACATGCTCATTTTAAACGATATTTAATCACGTAAAAAAAATTGTATTTGGCTGTGCCCGCGATTCTTTCGCGTGGATGGCGCAAAACAACAACATGTCGAATGTTGGTGGCTAAGTTACATAATTTTACTTCCTTATTTATTTGCTTAGGAATAAGATCATGTTTACATAAAGACCATCGCGGATAATGATTTCAAAAGACAGGGTTAAAGTGAGACAACCTTAAAAGGTAGATGTGCAATACCGACACACATAATTGTGTTAACCATTTACGAAGCACACGCACGACGAAAGCTTTGAAAGGGAATATTTTTCCCGTTTTAGCAACATTTTTCATTGATACTTTGGTCAAATCGTTATGTTATATAACCTATAGCATTCCTCAATAAATGTACTATAAAACCAAAAATAATTTTGAATCCGGAGTTACTGAGATGAGCGCTTTATTAATCATTACAGATTATCCAAACAAACTCTTGAGCTTTGCCGCATTAGGATATTCCTAATGGTAGATTTAAATGTGTTGTAATAAATAAATAAATAAGTTACCATACCATCAGCGTGATTCATTCCCAATAATCATTTTGGGCTACTATTTCCTAAACGTGCCAAGTTTACCTGTGCGAATTTTTTTCCGCCCGATCAACGAGTGTTCATCACTGAATATTTTTGTTCGATTTAGTAAATAGGGATAAGTAACGCATACCTAATCATAGCTTCCTTAAACGACCCCAGTAAAGCAAAGCTGGTTGTATTCCGCAGTAGGCATATGTGACGCCAATAAGTGGGCGGCTGCGGACTAATTCATATTTCCGCTCCGCCCTTCTGCCGGAGTTTGATCTAATTTATCTTCTAAGCTCGGCTCAATCCATTAGCGGTCCCTCCTGTGATAACAACGAGTTGACAGCGGGCTCCGTGGCGGACGCTCGCTTCCACTGCGAAGACATACGCACGCTACAATATATAATATGACAAGTCAATACGATAACTATTTGTTTCCTAAAATGCTTGTCGTTCACTACTACGGTGTAATTAACGAAAGCCGAAACACGTGTTGGATTCCCACAGTGTTATGTGAATACGTGTACGCATGTACACAGTCGCGAGATTGTCCTTATTTCATTGCAAACGATAGTTGTACTGAGTTCGGGCTTGTTTTTTGAAAAAACCTGTTATGATTAATAATGTGCTCCAGTGAATCACGATCACGAACAATGTTTTAAAGGATGTATTGATACTGATTAAACGTCGCGGTCGTGTTGTGTAATTTATAAACAGATAATATTATAAAATATCATTTTTGTTTTTATGCGTAAAGTGTAAAAACAATTGAGCACGTGTGCAGTTCCTCAGTGTACCATGTACTGTTAAGAATTAAGGGTCTGTATCTCAGGGGTCTGATCAGCGGGGCATTGAAATGTGAAAACAGTATCTGTAAAAGTTTACTACTATTTAAACATACCTATTTGTCTTTCTATTCATGTCAAAAGACAATGTTTACGTCCAATAACGTACACACAACACATTACGGACTTTAAAAGGTGTTCAATGTTATAATATGTTTTTACCACGATTCATAAAATTAATAATTTAAGCAATTCAATACTTTATAGTGTCAAGCAATTAAAGTTTCATATAGCATAGTAAAGAATAACCAACTTGCCTATGAGTACCTCTACAAAAATAATAATTGGATTGACAATGAGTAATAAAAAGTCCAATGTACTTAATTGAAAAGTAATTTATCTTTGTATGATAATAACGCTGTTGTCTTGAAATCTAAGGTTTATTACTATTATTTGCACCATGAAAAGATCAACTTATGTCAACTTAGATTAGTTTGAAGTAAACGATTGCATGTGTTCAATTGCAGTTGGAGGCGGGAGACGTATTACTCAAGGTCAATGGGACTGATGTTAACCGGTTCACTACCCGAGAAGGTAAGGAATTCGCCATTTATCACCGGCACGGCACCTATCTACGATACCCTTAGCTTGCCAATTAATCGTATATACAAGAGTTTTATTGAAATAACCACGCCCGCGCTGTCCCGTGTATTTATTGAACAGCCACTGTGACTCTAGGCTATAAAGTAGTTAAGAGTAGACCGCCTACTTGACTGGATAAGGGAGGCAACAACGACGAAAGGTAGCTACAAAGTCTTGGATGACAAATAGTCGTAGATGTAGTTCTAACCTACTAGTTAGTTCAAAACAAAAGGTCTGACCACCTGTCAGCCTATAAAGATTATATTACAAGACATTGCCCACTTATGCGATTCACGCACTAATAAAGTTTTTTCGCACTTAAAACTCGAGTTGTGGCCAATATCTATCTCGTTATTAACACTAATTCAATGATCGCGTTACGGCCGCGTCGCGCCCGGCACGCAAGTTCGCAATTCACATTTCACACATAGAAGCCCATTTTACTACCTTAAAATAACTAAATAACCTATTTATATTGCCAATGTCAAAAATTGATTACTACCGACAACTCGTTATCAAGATATTATCAGAATAGAAATGTACAAATAATTCGCTATTGTTCGACTTATATAGGCTGTTTGTTTTATAGCTTTAAGTTTTTGATAACACGAGGTAAAATACATTTAACTGACTGCATTATGCTTGTTCATATTGTCATATGGTTTATATTGGTTGTTACAGTTTTAAAATGCTTACGACTCTCTTCGGATCCCGTAACTCTAAGACTGAAAAAGGGTGAGTGTCCTATTTTAAACTAGAGCTGCGACACGCAGTTCTGTCAAATGTTTTTTCAACTGTGACATTCGAAAGCCGGCTTCGGAGCGCGGCGGCTGCAACTAATAAAATTGGTTTATTCCCAAGTGAATCGGCAGTTTTTACGGAGTAAGCCTCCACAAATTAGAGTTGAAATTCGCGGAGTAATTTAATAGGTGCCTCTCGGGATAAGGGCCGGGATCACCTCGCTCACAGTGGCTTTGTTCCTTAATAATCTAATCACGCCGCACCTTCTCGAGAAAATAGTTTGGTCTCGTTTCTCGTACTTTTTTTATCCGATGCCTATATTTGTTGTTTTTGTGATAATTTTGATAAGGACGCAATGTTTCAGACCCTCAGATCAAAGCGAGCGTGCGGCGGTATTTATCAACAGCGGCGGAGCGCCGGCCTAGCGAGTCCCGGACTAATCACGATAAGTGAGTTTGATATTTAACATCCATCCACCACCATTGATACATAAATTAGATGCAAAGAGCAAATTATTTATTATTATTATTTATTTAACAATTTATGTACACACAAAGATAATTCAAAGGACAACAGAATAACAGAGAATTGTACAAAGGTACTGCTTATTTCTATAAGAAATCTCTTCCAGTAGCCCCACACAATTAATTCATATTTTTACTACAAAATTAAACTGGTCTTTTCTGTTTGGATTCTTTTCATTAACGTCTAATAACCACATCTTTAAAATTAGAACATCGTGAATAATGTTTGCTTATGGAAAATTAAATTTACTTGAACTAGTTAAATGTTTCCTAATTTCGAAGTTGAGACAAGACGCACTTACACTTATTTTGATTGAGTCAAAGTTGGCGATGGATGCACATCCAGTTGTCTTTTAACTATGCACCCCTCTTTTGGTGTCGAATTTAATATTAACCAGGGCTCATACTACAATCGGAAGGGGGATCGACTTGACAGCTGATTTCCGTCATTGATAACTGATTTAAGGGCCCATGTGTGTCGCTCCGACCACGCCCTCGTGACATTGTTTATAACACGCTGCTATGTGTCATTGACATATCTAATAATATTAAATATTGCTTTATCTCCTCTAGTCGGTATAGCATTATTAAATTAAAAAATACTAGATGTAAGTATCGTTGCATTATTAAGTTATTTCTTTTGTGTACTAAAAAATACAAATTAAGGAAAATCTATTAGTAATAAATCTATTATTCATAAAACGTTTATGGGCAAAGTACTCAAAACTTGTTTTACAACTTCGTTATAATCAGACTTTAACCAGTGAACATAGTTAAACAGCAGTTACTATTTAACCTACTGATGCCGTAGGCATTCTAAATTATGTTATTGAAATAATTTAGAATTTTGACGAAATAAAATATTTTTAAGTTTTATTTAATTTTTAGGTTTTTCGTAGATTTTTTTTCAGTAGATTCATCGGCAGTTTTTTTAAAAATAATATTGATTATTATATCTGTGTACTGAATAAAAGTGAGTATTTTATTTCTCTGCGATGACAAGATCACCTCCGTCGAGTAATTCAAACAGCAACTCTTCGAGCAACGGGTCAGGCGTGGACAGCGGTAGCTGTGAGGCGCTGGTGCGCACCCGCGGCCAGCCTAAGTTCGAGGCCTACATGATGACTGGAGACCTCATGCTCAACCTATCACGGCTGGAGCACCCCCATCACAACCACCACGCGCCCGCTCACAGAACACACTACCATCGGTCAGTCACGTTCTACCTTTTATTACGTAGTTCACCACCACACCATGTCAGGGTTAGAATGCTACTGATATTACCGGTGGTGCTGTCCCTCAAAAATTTAATTCAATTTATGGTATGTGATCATTTTACATTTTTTTACTCTTAAAGTTCAGTTAATGACATAAATTAGGTTTATCTAATAATTTTTGATGTAGTTAGCAGACAGGTTTAATACAAGTCTGCTTCAAGAGACCGGTAAAACTTCTATCTCTGTTTTTAACTGCCATCTTAAGGCATTTGACGGACATAACAGTGGCTTCTTTTCTTGTTGGCCTCACTCAATATTATTAATGTTTGTTCAGTACCTACGTTTGAAGTAATTTTTTACAAGGACATGTCTACGTACTTAAGATTCTATCTCATTTTTTCTGTTACAAACATTTTCTTGTGTCGTTTCTGTAATTTTACTCCAACATTGTGGTTTACCGTAAATGTGCATAATACGCAACCTTCTGCCCTTAAAAAAATGAAAAAGTACTTACATTATTTCAATAATAAATGTAGTTGTTATATTCTGATGTTTATTGAAAATGGCATTGCACCAGACAATCTTAACGCTTTCTTTCATCAAACATCATATTCTAATGGCAGGAATTTATTCCTTTTTAATATTTGAATTTTGTTACAGGTATAACTCTACGCCCGCGTCGCCGAGCGAGTCGCGGCTATGCGGGCGCGCGGATCTTACGCAACGACACAACTCCTCTCCTGACACCGGCCTTGTGGGTGATCACTCTAATAAATTGTACGTACAATAATAATGAATACACCTTTTTTGTAAATAAAACTCACCAAATGGCTCGATGATAGGCAATAGAGGATATACGAAGATAGCTAGTACAACATGCGACATACTGCCCTAGCCACCCGCCAGCTGCTTTTGTAGGAATAAATGTTGTATGTGTGCTGGTATGGAATTTCACGCTCTGGCTGTGGGACACAGAAAGGAGTCACGAAATCTCTTTGTGCATAAAGTAGACATGGCCACAGTGAAAGAGTGACTCCGTAATCGAAGGTGTAGGCCGAGAAAAGTTTAATTAAATATATAAATAATTATTATTTCATTTCATTCTCATCAATAAATAATTTTTGATTTTATTCTTTCAGATTTATATCCCAACCTGCATCGCCGGCGGGTGGTTGTGGCGGGGGTGGGGGCGGAGGAGGGGTGAGCGCGGCCGCCAGTGATCACACGCGAACTGCGCACACGGTGCGGACTTCTCGATCAGAGGATCATTTACAGGTAATAAACTGAGAAACAAAAAGAATAGAAAATATTGAGAAGTGTATGAAACCATTAAAATGGATAGCTGGTTCAACGGAAGCAACACAGAACTCGCAAAAAAAACTCTTATTTTAACGTAAACTGTTAATCCTAGACGATGTTTTAGAAATTGTAATAAAATCAATTAACATTTGTTCAGAAAAAATATCAAATTTGTCATCAGACCGTAAATAAACGATTTGCAGACCCAATAAGTATACTGACCACGTCGATATGATTTTGGTAATCATAAAGTATTTTGCATACTCTATACTGTTGTTTAAAATCTCAATGTAAAATTCTCGTATCCCTTGACAGAAAGAGTGGTCCCTAAGTGCGGTAGGTGCCGATTTGGAAGAGGACGTGACGTCATCGTTGAACACGTTACTAGACGCGCGACCAGAATCTGCCACACCCGCGTCACGTCCTACCCCGCCACCAGACAGGTAAAGTTCTTTAACATTCATTTGATATTTCAATATAGTGTGTCTAGAAAATTTCGATAAGTAAATCCATTTAAATAAGCGCTACTAGTTCTACTAGTACTCGTATGTATATAAGTCCTATCTCTTCCTTGTAAGATAAGTAGCGAATGACTAAAAATTCCGCTGTTATTGTTTATAGCGAAAGTAGGTAGAGAGATTTGTGAAAGGAGCGAGAAACAACGATGAAATTATAAACTAATAAAATAGCAATAATTTTGTTCGTTTTCTCTAAATCTAAAATAAATTTATCTCTGTCTCATTCGTTCTGCTTGTATCAGAATAGGAATATGTTAACACTTGAAATATTTTAGTGATCATGTTTTTATATCTGTGATAAAATAAGTTAAAATATCCAGCTTAAAACGCAAAATAAAATCATTGATCTGTCTTTCTGGTCGGACTAATATGAAAGAGTAACACTAATCTTAAATTTAATTTAGTCAATGCACAGCATAGTTGAGAACGATGTATTTACTTTAAATTTATAAATTTCAAATAGTTTTAGTTTATAAGCCGTTAAAATTATATGGTGCAATTTCGTTTGATCAGGATCGTATGGACGTACAACGCGCCCGTATCGTGCGCGTCTGAACGCACGCATTGTAACGGCTCCGCTACTACATCTAATTCTACCTCCATATCTGACGGCATGTCACAGAGGTACACGTTTTTATTATTTACATAATATATTTATTTCTTTTATTCATTATTTTTATTTTGTATAACATTGTCAATTAACTTTTTGCGAATAATCTAACTTTTAATTGTAATCAACATCTATATAAAAGCGTTTCTATAAATTTTATGTAAAAAAAGGTTTGCAAAGTTTTAAAAAAACGTTATTGTTGCAAGGTCGTCGTCCCCCGCGTCGCCGACGTCGGCGTCTTCATCAGTTATGTCGCCGCGCGCCACGCAACATCTACATCATCGTCCGCTAAACGGTAAACATGAATACTTGTTTGAATTCATTCTTTCTCAAACAAATACAACGAAAAAAAGTTTTCGCTTTATCATTAGCGATCTTTCGCTAGTTACTATTACAGCGTCCTTCTCAGGAGCACACGTACCGCATAGCCAGAGCGCAGAATTCCTTATCAGCATACATATTCACTCTTTCAAACAACATGGGCTTCTTCAAAAGAGGCTTGAAAAGACTCCTTTAGGCCTGGAAAGGTCAAGATGGCTGGGGCAGTATGTCGTATGCTGCACTAGCTATAAAAGCATTTGGATTTCTACTGCTTACTATTTTTATTGTTTTAAGTAATTTTCTGTGCTTTTCAAAAAACTGACGTTTGTTTGTCAGGTGACATGAGCTTATCAGAAGCGGTGTCGAACCTGTCGAGCCCGGACTACCAGGAGCAGGACGAGGTGGTGGGCGCGGCGCGCGAGTGCCCGCGCATGGAGCTCTCGGACGCCTCCGACTCTGACTCCACCATCCTCGTGTCGGAGCCCTGCCACAAGCGCGCCAAGTCTTCCACGCCAACCGCCTCGGCCGCCTACAGTGACCGCGGCAGTGACTTGACGCTCAACGGCGACGACTATAGAATAGTCATACAGGTATTTCACGTTCAAATAACTTTAATTTCGATAAACAATATATTTTAAATAATATCGAGAATAACCATGTCAACCGTGCTGAAGCCGAAAGCTGGTCTCTTTTTGGGAACGAAAAGCTGTCCAAAATTAATTGTGACTCATCTTTCTAATATAAAAGATGAATGATGTCAGATCAATAAAACCTTAGCAATAAACAGTCGAATCTCTAAAACTAAAGTTCAATAATTAACTAAACTCCTTTTTGTAAGATTATTCCATAATAATTTATTTTGAAAAGTAAGGAAGCTATTTAATACCACATAACATCACAATGCACAAATCAACATACAGGTAAAAGGTCCGGATAAACAGAACGCAAACGTGAACGAAAACGTGAACAACAACAACAACAGTAATAATAACAATAACAACAGCAGTAACAGCTATTCGCAGAACGGCCGGGAGAGCGAACACAACTCGCCCGAGAACCAGGGGTACCAGGTAACGATACTATTAAGTTATTACACTTTAATTTATAACAACACTATTCTTAAATCAACCAAAAGGATGGACATCATTTTCTCAACAATCATAGGTCAGGACAAACAAGTTATATAGATATTAACACCAGCAAAATCTTTGAACAGCATAAAAGATAATGTGTTGTGTACATTCTCCCATATGCTGTGAATCAAGAGGAATTAAGTGAATACATAGAAAAATTACATACACTTCAAAAGCATTACTCGCAATACTGACAAAACTCGCCCAAACTCAAACCAGACGTAAGATAAAGTAAGATACACTAGAAGAATACAGTATCTAATATACACTTTTGTCTATTTTGTCTATTAGCTTGTTCCATAATGTCATTTAAATGACTATTATAAAGGTTTACTTTGCCTGGAAAATAGACATACTATCTGAGAGAATTCTGATATTATGATTGCCCACCTTCCTTGTTGAGATTGCATGAGTCGCCTGTTTAATACCCATACATTCTGCTTGGAAAATAGTGTTAACTAAGTTAAAGTTGCTAAAAGTCTTTTCATCACTAGCTTATTGTATTAGAAAGAAAGAGACACAAATAATTTAATTTTATATAATGTTGAGAAGGAAGTTCCAATTAAATCCACTTTTTCTCCTTTATTTATTTATATTGTTTATTTTGTTATAACAAAAAAATAAAGTAGTACTGTCAATAATGGTTGATTAGTAGCCTTTTTTAGAATGAGAAAAGGCAAAGGAATGTACACCATAAGTCCATAGTATGACGGTTTGTTACAAAGGTCAGAATCTACACAAATACCGTGTATATGATACTCATATTAGAGATGATTATTCTGTTTTTGATCCTAAAATTTCTGTGAGATTCTATAAAGTGGTGTATTATTTGAAATTGTGAATAGTTTAATAGTTCGTGGTTTTGTTTGTTGTGGGGACAGGAACTCGGCAGTGGTTCGGACGGCGGGTCGGACGAGGGCTCGGACGGGGACTCCCTGCATTCATTCCACTACAGCCCCAAGGCCGTCGACATCCCGTCCGCCGAACGGCTCGCCAAGCGTCTCTACCACCTCGACGGCTTCAAGAAGTCTGACGTCTCCAGACATCTAAGCAAAAAGTGCGTTATTGACGCAACAATGTTCTAGTCATATATTTTCTAAATAATTTTTTTTTTACTTGGTGATCAAGTAGGTGATATAAAATTGGTGTTTTTTGTATTTTTTATACAATTATAGTAAATAATTGCAATTTACCAACATTAGTAGTTCCTTGATTCTTATTACTGAAATTAAAACCATTTAAAAGGTATCTTATCATACCTTCGTCTATCATAATTACGTGGCTTATTTTTTTGCAATGCAACACATTAGTCATTAATACTGGAAATAGAGAATGGATTTTACAAATCTGCTAGTGTAGCTTAGTGGTTCAAGAGGTTACCCTCCACACCAACTTCTTTCCGCCAAGATATGAAAAGCAACAACCATGATAAATTTCGTACATGAATCACCATTGTCATCTTAAATGACATCGTGGATATGCTGTCTTATATCTAATACACGAACTAAACAGTTAAAATAAGAATAGAATAAAGCTTCAGCAAATTGTGATGACATGACTTGAACGAACTTCACTTCTGTAACCGGTTTGCCTATTAAAATTCACTTTAAATTTTTGGTTTGCGAAAACCTTAAGTAATTATTATTCATAATAAGTGATATTTATGGAATATTTGTTGTCCTTTCTTTATGGAGGGAACTTTATCAGTGTTCTTTATTTAAACTGTGCTTCTTATTTGACCGCACAGTATATATAGATGATAAAAGTGTTTTTGTTTGGGCAGCAATGAGTTCTCCCGCGCCGTGGCGGAGGAGTATGTAAAACACTTCGAGTTCAGCAGCGAGACGCTCGACGCGGCGCTGCGCACGTTCTTGGCGAGGTTTGCGCTCAGCGGGGAGACGCAAGAGCGGGAACGAGTGCTGGTGCACTTCTCGCGGCGCTACCTCGAGTGCAACCCTGGCTCCTTCAACTCGCAAGGTCGGTCAGCCAACAAAAAAGACGTTTCTTTGGGTAATATATTTTTTCGTACTTGAATTTTTACATGATATTTTTTAAACATTCTTTAAGACATGCCTGTAAGGGTTTTATTCCCATTAGCCTTCAATATACTTTTGAGAACTTAAAAAAATCTGCATATAGCGAATAATCTATGTTGCAGACGCGGTGCACACGCTTACGTGCGCCATAATGCTGCTGAACACAGACTTGCACGGGTGCGGCGGCGGCGGCACGTTCCGGCGCATGTCGTGCGCGGAGTTCATCGACAACCTGGCCGACCTCAACGACGGCGACAACTTCCCGCGCGACACGCTCAAGCACCTCTACCACGCCATACGCACGCAGCCGCTGCAGTGGGCGCTGTCAGTACCTACACCACACTTTTAACTCATTAATAACAATAGTATGTACGCCTAGTGTGGAGGGAAAAATCTACGCTGTACAAACAGAGAAAAACATTCTTAGAAATTGGCTATCTAGAGCTCCTCCTTGCTTCGTAAAGCATGTTACGGATGTTGGTACTTCAACATCATCATCAACAGCTCATGTAAGTCCCCACCGCGAAGCTCGAGCCTACCCTAAATTAAGGCGATTAGGCCTTGTTAACCATGCTGGATAAGTGCGGGTTGGTCGACTACACAAACAACCTATGAATTTCTTATCTGTTTTCTTTCACCATAGAAACGTCGAATAACCGTACATATTAATTCCTTGACCTTACACACTAAGCCGTTTCTTCGATGTTTATAATTAAGAAGCGTTATTTTGACATATTTCACAAGTATATAATATTCCAAAATTCAATGCCTCCTTAGCATAACGTGGATAGATGAAACCTAGCATGTTTTTATTAAACAGAGATGGAGAGTCTGCTCCGTCGACGACGCCGGGCGGCGAGCGCGGCGCGGGCGTCACCGGCGGGAACCCGTTCCTGGACGTGCCCGACCAGTCGCGCGCCGTCGAGTACAAGAAGGGGTACGTCATGAGGAAGTGCTGCGTCGACACCAACGGCAAGAAAAGTACGTATAATGGGATCCATACAATAATGCATTGATATATACTTCCATATCATCCGAGTTTTCTAACGCGTGTACTCTTCTTCTAGGTTATTACTTAATAATTAAACCAATCACAGCAAATCTAAATTGAAAATATATTTATCCCAAAACTTATTTATGATTATACTTATATATACTTTGATTTGGGATTGAAATCTACTAATTTGATTTAGATTAGAGATGCGTTGATTAAAATTAATTAAAGACAAGCAATACAGTTTACTTGCGTGCGCTTCAGAAGCAAGTGTTCTAGCACGGCCGGGATTCAGAATATACTAAATTTAACATTAGTAGTTAAGTTTAGTTTAGTTTTAGTTAACTACTTATACTTATTAAGTTAATTACTTTTAAATTATAAATACTTACATAACTATTACGTTATAAAATAAATAGACTGCTTATATGAAAATCTAACAATTATCGGCTGTATGTAAAAAGTTCTCGAAAATTGAACATACCCAGATGCTCTCAGGTAGCTCTCTTCCACATTAGGTGTCATCTTGAATTACCATCAGGTGTGATAATGACCAAGAGCTAACCAGTTAACAGTAATAATAATATAAAAAGCGATGTATGTGAACGGTGCAATAAATTATTATTTGTGTTTTAACGCTATCGTTCTACTTACAGCACCGTTCGGACGACGCGGTTGGAAGATGTTCTACTGCACGTTGCGAGACCTTGTTTTATATTTACACAAGGACGAACACGGTTTTAGAAGAAGTCAGATGTCTGACAACCTTCATAATGCTATTAGGTAAGAGCAAAATCTCTTAGCAAAGATGGTGAGGTATTTGACATAATCCCTCGCTCTCTCATAGACTTTCATCATTGCAGTCGCCTTTTAGGATTGTTTGAACATCTACTCTGCTTTGAGGCAAAACACAAGAGTTGTTTGTTCGCGTGTGTTCAATCAATAGCGATATTATTTTAAAGAGCATACTGAGAACAAATGATGTGACATGAACGTGTCTTTATTTCATTACTATCCTCCTTGTAATACTTGGACGAACCATAACCATAACCTTTATCTTTTCTTCTGTCCAGGATACATCATGCACTTGCCACTAAAGCAACAGATTATACGAAAAAACAACACGTGTTCAGATTACAAACCGCTGATCAAGCAGAATATTTATTTCAAACAAGGTATGTTACCTTTTTTATTGGCTTGTATATCTAAGGGAAGAATTACGTCTAGCAGTGCGGAATCGCAGTGATCTATATAATTTTCAATTGTCGATAGCACAAATGCTCTTTTTTCACTCTAACCAATAACGGCTCCAAGGCCACTAGCGAATTAGCTTAGTCAGCCTTTCAATTGAAAATCTAGCTAGCCTTTTACTTAAAGCGTCATTTAACCAGTTAAACGTTGAAGAAGCCTGAAATGCTTAATGAGTCATTGATAATGGTTATTTCAGTGATTCAAAAGAGCTGTGTTCGTGGGTGGAAACGATAAACTTCGTGTGCGCGGCGTACTCGGCGCCGCCGCTGGCGGGCGCGGTGGGCTCGCAGCGGAAGTTCCAGCGGCCGCTGCTGCCCTGCACGCACACCAAACTGTCCATGGTGAGCCTTCCCTCGCATCAATCGTGTATTATGTGCATATACACATAATATGTTTGAATTAATAGAAAAGAAATGACCTTTAGCATCTCTTTATCGCACCGACGAAATATTTAGTCTATATATTATTTGGGTTTCTAGCATAATATGTTACATTTCGCACATTTTATCACATTTCTCTAAATTTTACAACAAATCCTTCTCGGTACAAGCTGTTTTACTGTGGAACTCTTTACCTGTCCACATAAGGCAAGCTCAGTCACTAAACAGTTTTAATAAGCTTGTGTTTGAACACTACTTGTTGGTTGATACTTGAATTGTACTGATACTGCATCTCCTTAGTAGTCTGTGATTATATGTATTATCGCCAACTTCCCTCAAGTACTTTATCTTGAATACTGTCTATCCTAAGGTTACCTGGAAGAGATCGCTTTTAGCGATAAGGTCGCCCTTTTTAAAAAATTAGTTAAAAGTTTTTTTGAATTGGCTGATGTACAATAAAGATATATTCTATTGCATTCTATTCTATGTTCAAAGCACGGTGGTGACATCGACTTTGTAACGCATGTTTTGCTATTCTATTCAATGTGAAAATTGCCATGGCCTTAACTATAAAAAATACATGTTAATTTTTGAACATGAATCGTGCCGTTTTAGTTGGTGTCTTTCTTGCCCGGGTCGAGCCTTTTTTGAGGTCTTTTAACTAATACTCATTGTTTTGGAATTGGTTATGCACAATCTCCTAAAAGATTCATTCTCGCATAGCGAGAGCAACTAGCGGAGCATGAGGAGCGAGCGGCGCGCCTGGAAGAGGAGCTGGCGGCGCTGAGGCACGCCAGGGACACCTCTCCGCACGCCCGCGACAAGGACCACTACCTCGTGGCTGAGGTACGGGGACGGACACTATGTCTTGATATACTATCTGGTCAAAATAAGGATAGGGACTTGCACCATTGACACTTCGCTCCGCAGAGGAAGATCAACAAACATACAACAAATATAAAGTACAGTTGGTACTGTATACTATATTACTTTATTTGTATTGTAAATAATAAAACATTTGAAGATTTTTTAAAAAATGGTTTATATTTTTCGCAAAAATATTTAATCATTTACTGTAGCAAATGTACTTAGTTTCATATCTTTGACATTTAAATTTGCTGACAACTCCATCCAATTCCTCCAAACAAACTAAAGTAATGTGTATTTATGTAGTTATTAAAATATTTTCGTCAGACGTTACGTACGTTTACTTACAGATAAAGAGGTACCGTACGTACGCGTACGTGATGCGCGCGCGCGCGGGCGGGGCGGGCGCGGAGGAGGCGGCGCCCGCGCTGCCGGAGCGAGCGCACGCGCCGCACGCGCCTCCGCCGGCGCCGCCCTGACGCGCCATGGCGGTGTTCGCCGCCTGCGTGCTCTGACCGCCCGTCGCCTCCCCGCACTCCGCCCACACCCCCGCCACTCGCGGCCCCGACCTCTGACCCCCACCACGTCCACGCTACACACATCCACCAAAGACCGACCCCAACTAGCATACTGTACATGCAATCGACAGCAAACAACAAATTAATATACAGCATTAATTTGTTTGATGATTTTCTTTTGTGGAGCGATATATGTCAGCAGCGTGGTCTTATTATTTTTATGAGTGCATAGTATTTCCACTTGGGAATAACTTTACACAGTAACGCAACTACAGCTTTCTTACAATCTCGTCGTTAAGAGCTTGTATTCGGTAAACAGGAAAACGGATCATATATTCAATATTATACATATTTTTATATTACAATACAATAAATAAACATATAATCAACTATGTCATCTGAACATATATTCGCCTTTACCACACAAATACAGTCTTTACTACCCTGTCGGGACTCTGAAGAAACTTCAGGGTTCCCTGGTGGAGTAGACTAGCTAGGGCTTACTGACCAGACCAGCCGTTCGACGAACGAACCTATATGTGTAATGCTACTAAATCAAACTTACAATTCCGATAGATGAAAACTTACGTTTTGGAATAATGGAAAGTTATATCCTGATACATGTCAGCAAGGCTAATTGACTAATTGTGTTACTGCATAAAGCTAATTTAAGTATATTGTAAAGATTTTAGTTTTAAATGTCAGCAATGAAATGTAATAGATTTTACAGAATCATTGACATAAGCCATGCTTGGGGTGCAGCTCGAAGTTATAGAGACAAGCCATAATAAGCTCTATTCATCATCTGGTCACGAGAATTATGTGAAAATATAATAAATATGTGCACTGCATAGTGTGCTGCGGCGAGTTTACATATACTTTCGTACAAAGGGCGAGTATTCCGTTTAAAAAGTTGTATATTTCAAAGACTAACTGTTTGGATTTGAATAATCTTTTTTCCCGGTATCACGATGTGAATTACATTTATTATTAGTGTTTACCGCAGCCGATGTTAATGGGGAAGTGCGCGCGGCCTCGGCGTTGTTACTTCGCTACAAGACTGATTCGCAGAAAACATTCCTACGAAAATTTCCACGTGTAATGGCGGCTCCACTGGCACGATGCACTTGTATTAGTTAAAGAGTTGAAATTATTATTAATATCGATTCATCTAGTCCTGTCTTCCTTGGGTTATACATATTGCTAATGGATGTTCGATGTCCACTTTATGATTGTGTTGCGTTTTTAATAACGTTTACGCTTCAAGCACGACTGTTATAGACGATAGTAATTAAGAATGAGAATATATTTTATCACACTGTACTAATACTCAAAACCAGGGAGAATTATGAACGACATTAACGGATTGGTATTTAAAACCACAAACTATGTGATGAAACCAACACTGTAAAAAGCTAATGGTGAATGTTTTAAGTGTTTAAAATATTGTATTTATAAATGGCTCATTATAATATTGTAAATCAGTGAAACTGAGGCAACGCTAAATCTGGTGTTTATTATCTTGGCTTGATGTTGCGGTTATAAATTATTAATCATTCCATGTAATTTTGTATTAGGACTTATTAAGAGACGTAGGGCAGTGGGACAGATGGCTGGATTTAGCTGATGAATCGTTAACATTTATCAAATTTCACAATTTTGACTCAGTAAATTGTTTGACAACAGCTGAATTTACAACATGTATTTGTAAATAGATTTTAAAGAGACTGATATGTGAAGTTATTTATTTCGTTTGTAAATCAACCAGTGTCAAATATTAGGCATCGATAGTAAGTCACTATTCATTATGTCCCTAGGATCTCATTGTAATTATAGCTGTGTGATTAAAGGTTTGCCTGAAAACGTACGAAATTTTGTCCTGTGGCAGGTCGTTCTTATCGCATTTCGAGTAGATAATCGTGATTGTATTGAGTTGTAAGTAATTAATAATTTTATAATAGATTTTAACACTGGTAGTCACATTAATTATTACTTTGGAACATCAACGGTATACTCTATTAAAGTTCTTGTATGTTTATTATTATTCTCTATCTCATTTCCTTCTTCCAACATCCGTTTGATAATCTAATTAAATTTTGTTGCTTTAGTATTTTCCCTTCGTAATTAACTATTTTGCTTTTGAATCACTTTTGACACAGTTTTTTGGAAGTGATAATGTTAAATGTCATATTTAACTAGCGCATTGTGATAGATAAATATAATTAAATCAAGAATACTTCAAATGAAATGAATAGTTAGTACTTTTGTATTTTTTATATTTTTTTGGAATGTGTTCCAAATTATTTTGCAAAGGTTTAGTAAATTCAACAAAGCATTGTCATATGCCAGTGTTAACGTTTCAAACAAGCTTTATTTATTGTTAATATTATCTATTGTCTACATATATTTAAAAATGGCATCAATCGCTATATTTTCATAAGACCAAATTGATAAATAAAAATTCAAGGTTTTCTGTAATTTTTATATTAGCTTGTTTAAAAAAAACAATCATTGTAAATAGATTATTTTTTTATTGATTATTTACATGTTACTTTAATTTTATATTATTTACTTAAATATCTAGCTTGGTGAGTTTTGTTTTAATAAAATGTTGCGCTTGATAAATCCTTGTTATAAATATTGCTGCCTTGGAATTTAAAGCTTGAATAATATAATGACATTTTAAGAAAATTATTTTGTCTTTACTTGAGGTGTATACACTGCTAATTAAAGAGCTTGCCAGATTTTTTAAGTAAGGTGTCATGAATATTATTATCGTACGATATCTAACTATATCGAAATCATTCTTAATATTGATTTTTTTTAATACAAATTTTTCGTAAATTATCAAAAAATAGCCAACACACTATCATTCTATAAAAATTCAAAGATTTACAAGTAGTGAGTCTGCAATGATCTGATGCAGTCCTTAAATGCCCCCGCGCCTTATTTTTGTCTATTTTTTTTAATGCTTTTTTTTGGCACGCCTATTACATAGCGTTCATAGTTCGTTGTAGTTTTCTCATGAATAATTTGTGTGGGTACTTTTCTATGAGTGAGATGGAAATATTCACACGTACAATTAATTCATGGAACGGGAAATAGTAGATTGCATCAAAAGGGACCAAGATAATATTTTTACGGTGCTGTTTTGAATCCTGAGTGAGGCGAAGGATTCTAGAGTAGAATTCCGAGCGCAGTGCAGATTCTAAAATATACGTTGCCGAGGTAAAAATAATATCATTTGCGACCGTGTATACGCTCTGCGTTTTATCTCATCTGTGAGGAAATAATAAGAGGGGCTTCTAAATAGAACTCATTGGAAAAGACTTGTGCTGCGTGATTACACTTTGTTTGTTTCTGAAATAGTTTGTAATCCGTGAAGCACTCAGCAAGAAGCAAAGCAATGTCTTTTTTTCTTTAAAAAAAAAGGCTGGTTTATGACCCACTCGCCACGTCACGTCGATTAAGTTCAAACTCACTCGAATATGTTCAAAATTACAATTAAATACTCCCGCTACTACCAGTCTCATGCTAAGGCCACACCTGTGTCTATTCTTACAAAGCAACGTATGCCAAGCTTAGTATGATAGTAGTAGCTTCGTATGATTTGCCTGCTAAAATGTTATCTTAATAATTCAGTGGTCACTTGTATTTTTTATTATCGCAATAGTTCACGCTGACTGTAACCTTTACAAGACTTCTCACTGCGAACAACATTTTTTTTCTTTTCTACTACTTTATAAATTAACAATGTTACTCCACTGAAAAATTAATATCAGCGCGCTAAAACTAATGTACTGTCCGTATGTGCGCACACATAAGCTTATAAGGGCGGTCACACTTGCGTGCATCATGTTCTATCGCGAAGATTTGTGACCATAGACCCAAGTGCGGCCCTTGCTGTGCGAACTAATAGACGCTTTTCGATCTATTTGAATATTATACATAATGTATGTAAATATTATAATTTTTAACGTCGTCAGGCTTAAAAATTACAATCGTGCCATGGTTTTGAAAACTAGATCAGAATCAATCCTAATCCATTCCATTGACAATTATGTATATAAAGCCTTAAATGTAACGATATTACGGATCCTCGCGCGGTGAACGGAGCTACGGCGGCGTCGCGGACACGGTGAGCGGGTGTGGCGACGCAGACCCAATCTAGAAGTCAGCACCCAGCGGGCAGTTCATGCATCACTGGTGCTGTGTTAATCGCCTATCAAAATTTGCTCAAGTTATTTACTCCACCACGTTTGCGGACATTTTAAACGGACATGTCGGCGTCGATAAAAACCAAATACGCAATAAAACATTAATGCAAAAGGGTGGTAATTATTTCTATAGCTGTTATCAATTAAAATATAATCCATTTTCGGTACTTACGAAATCACGCTCATGGGCACTCAAAGCGCTGTGAGCGCAATAATAATATCAAATTGAACGAGGTTTAGGGCAAGCTCATGAATCAATTCTCGTGATTTGGAATATACTACTCTTTTGTTAAATATAATATGCCAGTGATTTCTTACCCAACGGTATTTTTAAATTCGATTTATCAAGAGATAAATAAAATTAAAAAAAAGCAATGCGTAAGATACAAACGTTGGAATATTTAAAAATTGTAAGAATATTGTTTAATATTCCAGCACTGCCACCTACATTAATGTTAATTTCGGCGAACGCGACTTTTTAATATCAAAACAAATTGTGTAACATTTTCGCGTTTACGGAGATCCCCATTCCGAATAGAACTTCTATTTAAAGGTCCATAATGCAGACACGACATTTTAATGATTTTTTTTCTTTCCTTGTATATATTACTTTTTATATTCTCGTATCACCAATAAGTAAGCAAATGTGGAATAGACTAATTAAAATATGAGAACCGCGCATCATCGAAAGGATTGTTGTACTGTATCTTATTACGCTGTAATTTTTCATGTTACCAGCGGGTACTATGAAGTCATCAATCCTTAGGTCCAGCTACGATATTCATCATAAATTTATCATATTTAGCATTAACAACAATGGTAAAAGTCAATATAAAGATAAGTAATAGGACTATACCTTAATTATACCTCTTTAATATCGGGAAATCTGTCGGAGAGGCAAGAATAATACCTTTAGTTATTCTATTAGCTTAAATGTTCTAAACATTGTAACTGAATTTCGTACGTACATTTGGGTTAACACACTGTGTTTCATCCCTCCTATAAATGAAAATGCAACTGTGCAAAGGTATTATGAAAAACCAAAAAAGACCTAATGGTTGTTTTAATAAATTATTATTATTATTACACTAGCCTGCTGTAAGGCATCGCCGACGCACCCAGATCATACTTTTTGTCTACGCTATTACTCATTATAGACGTATTACAGTACACCTAGTGTATTTCAATCGAATTGAACCGTCTCGTTCGTGTTTATCGTCAGCTGTCAAATTGCAGCAGTGCCTCTGTTGTGAAGTATTGGATAATATTTTTATATATGCTATTATCAGCTGAACACAACTACTCGTTTGTAACTCACACTAGGGGTACAGTAAGTCAAACAGTAAAGATAGAAATAACCTTTCTGCTTGACCTAATGTGTGCCGTCACTTGTATTGGATCGGCGAATCATACTTGCACCAATTTTTGTAGCACAGACTTTTTGTGAGTGGTTTGCGGTACATGAAGTTTTGATTAAATATCATTTTTTAATATTCTCTCCTTTGTTATATAGGTATAAAAATTAAAATCGATTACACCCCAATATTGTTTATTGATTTCAAAGTATCATATAACATCAATGCACACTCTCAAAGTTAGTTCAATTAATAAATAAAATACAAAGTATAATTAATGATCATTACTAGTAGGTATGGAATTAAAAGTTGGCTGTGCTGGAAAAATATTTTACCATTTTGATTCAATTTATGTAAGTAGATATTGCATAGTCTTAATCGAAACTTCAGAAAATGATGTTATGACTATGGCTACGATTAGTAAAAAAAATGTATATTGTATCTAAGGATGTACCATCTTTATATACATATATTACGCTTTCTTAAAGTATTGTAAATAATTATTTCGTAACATAGATTCAAAGAAACTAAGTGGAATGTTTATCTGCCTGGAAAGTACGTTGTTATATTTAAGATTTTAAACAAACATGTATGTAATAATGCTCTTAGTTTTTTCTTTTGTACAAGTCATTAACCTTTGAAGAGTTAAAATAAATAAAATAATACATTATTTTACTTTTATTTACGATAATACAATACAAAACGATATTTACAATATTTTGACATTTGAATTAAAAAAAGTATAGTTAGTATTTTTTTGTAAAACCCGCTGCAAAGGATGTGCTAGTAATTTGGCAATGCATTCATGTATTTTGGTAGCATTTCTTCCAACTTCAAAAACATAAGAATAGCCATTATCCAAATCCTGTAGTGCTTCATATATTACTTCACATTTGTAAAGTGAGCAGCGTTCTTCATGCGCAAATAAAATGTCTATGTAAAAATAGGGTTGCTTTCTCAGAAAATTAAAGTATTCATCATCTTGGGGAATAAGTGGCAAAGAAAAAGAACGTCCATATAAAACTATCATGCGAACCACATATGGAGGAGGCAGTATACAATCTCCTTGTTTGAATTCTGGTAATTCAACCTTCTGTTTTAATATTTGAAATATGTTCTTAAAATCAAAGTTGTGTGTTGTGCTTTCTTCTGCATCAATATAGTCTATAATATTAAGTATATCTTTCAAGTTATTTGTAAAATTTTGTACCCAGCAAGCTTCAGTATCTTTTAATAATAGCAGTGCATACTCTGTTTTTTTGTTTATAGCATTTTTTGAATGCAGAAAGAAATCTAAAATTCGCTTCAACATGTTAATAGGTGTGAAACTTGTGCCATCACCTAAACGATAAAAGACATTGTCATCATCGTAGCAGACATCTAAGCAAATAATTATATGCTCAGGCACATTTACATTGGGAATATTAGGTTTCTGGAAATTTGCAATAACCTGTTCTTGCAGTACTGTATATTCATCACTTGTCTTTTCTGCATCCCTAAAAAATACAATAGTAATAAACAAATGTTACAGACCTATTTCTAAACCTGCAGTTATTATTTAGCCAGAGAAAAATATTTCCATATTGATCGAGGAGCAACACCAGATTTTAAAAGGCAGGTCCCATATTTAACTGCAAATCAGAAAATTTTGCAGCATATAATCGATGCAAAAGTGGCTGCTCAGTCTAAACATCAGAACTGAGAAGCCACCTGAAGACCAATTCTGTCATACATTTTTTGCAACTACATAATTGAAAATTTTTAAAGATATATGCTTAACTTAACAAATTTTCATAATGCATTCATTTTATGACTTACAATCTTCAAATTCCAAAATCTACTTGTCCTGGATTAATTCATTTAATATATAGATTATTCCGGAAATTCCCAAAATTAAAAAAACCTAACAGTGACGTTTATCTATCTTCGCCTTTGACAATTACGAGGGGATTGTGGTGACGGTAAATTTGATCTCTTCGCCTCTTTTTTGCATGTATTCATGACCCCAAATCAGCAGACCCTCACTTCTAATTATCTCACCAATCTTTGCTTTCCGCAAGAAGACATACTTAAAACCCTTACGTTTGAATCGAAACAAAGGGGCCGTTCGTGGTCAGTTGCATCATCTTCAGTACGTCTTTAAAAACAGGCACTTTCCCTTCTGTATGGAAAAAGGCGTTTATTGTACCGAATTTAAATCAAGTGACGCCAGATCTGTCAAAAATATTCAGCAAGGTTTATGAGTCCTTAGTATGTACCGTGTTGATATGACATTAATCATGTTCTCGCCAAGATATCTAGCAATGTGGTTTAGTAAAATCGAGGACTCGACACAGGAACACGAGGCACTAATTTTGTTTCGTTTTTGAGCAGTCTCTGAACCTCTCGAAGAAGGACTACATAGATCAGCAGATACAATTTATGCAGATATCAGTTAAGCTTTTGATATCATTGATAACAATATTCTAGATTACAAGCTTTCCAACTTCGTTAACTTGGATCTTCTCATATCTTCAACAGAGGAAGTCAAGAGGTGTGGTTCACGGTTTCCTTCTGAACCATTTTTATGAAAGACGGGTGTACCACAAGGATCACATACGGATCCAATCCTCTTTAACATTTACACAAATGAAATTGTACACAATGCCAAGTGCTTTCTGTATCGTGACGATACGAAATTGTCGAGGCAAATACGCAATCAGAATGACTTAGCTTTATTACAATGTGATGCAAGGATAACCAATTATTTATGAACCTCGACAGATGCAAATTTATTAGATTTTCTTAGTGTGCTAATATTTTGCTACGTGTAATATTGATAGTTATGTTTTGGAAGAATTGTAGTTTTACTATTTGGCAGTGCTTCTGGAAAGAAATTATGCTTTCATAAACATATCGACCTAATTGAAACTAAAGGATTCTAAATGCTCTTGTTCGTATTACATAATGCTAATGAATTTAAAAACCTTTAACATAAATTCTATTATATAACTCCTTAGTTCGTGTCGTGTAACCTTTTTTGTGACATCTCTCATAACGAATCCATAAGGCAAAACAGACCTTCCTCAACTCCTAGACAGAACAACTGGTTTATTTCGGATTAAATAGCTTGAGAGATAGTAGATTTTTATTTATTTAGGTATTAATTCTTTGATCTACCGATTGTTCCTCTCTGTTAAGATTGATAAACCAGAATCTATCATATAAGTTAGCCTTTTTAATAAATGGCAGTTGAACCAATGTAGGTCACTCTAGCCTTGATGAACTGACTACAATAACAATCTTGGCAAAGTATGAACCTAAACCATATAAACGTAAACCAAACATAAACCTCAAAAATTCAGGCACCTAATACAAGTCCATTTATATTATATAACTAAACTGTACATGATAATATATTCTTTTTGTTGCATATGTTAGCCCTGTAATGGTAGGATAATGCCAACTATAATTAATTCATATCTTCTATAAGAACATTAAAATAATTTACTCAAGTAATCATGTAGAGTAATATTGGTCATAGTTCTAGTCCAGTCAAGTCCACATTGCATACCATGTGACAATATTTAATTAAGTGGGCACTAAGTTTTAAGTGTGTTTGATACTAAAACTTGCTTGTTGTAGTGTCTACCTTGTTGGTTGTCCTAATAAACAAATAAATATAGTCACCCACATAAACTTCATAATTGATACATACTTTCATCATTACATTGTTCCATTTCAAGCCAAGATTTGTTTGTTAACACATTAAGGACCGCTCACGAGTTTTCTCGTGTTTCGCGTCTCATCTGTTACGGACCGCTCACGAGTTTTCTCGTGTTTCACGTTCCGTCTGTTACGGATGGACTTACTTTCATACATTGTATCCTACTATCTCCAAGTCTGGTGACCAGACAATCCCATTGGTGGAATCCGAACAGATGAAGCTACGAAAAACTGTATAAATGCACAAACGCAAAATTTCTTTGCGGTCCTTAATGTGTTAAGAGAAATGCTCACCAAGGAGGTAAAAAATGTAATTCCAGATCAGAATCTGGCAGAGCAGGGTAGAACAGATTCTACCCTTTTAAAATATTCTATGGCACTACTAAGGTAAGTAAGCTCGCAGGCCATGATTTGAACAGACCTGCTCTACAGTATAAATTCATAATAAATAATTAAAAGTATTTTTAAATCAGATACTCAAATTTATACAATACTGAACTGTACAGACATATTTAGCAGATAGCTCTGCTAAAACTGGCTTTTGATTTTGTTATGATCCAAAGTCAATTTATTTATTTGCACCAAATCAGGATTGAGGGGCCAAACAAAATGTCATATGACAAATTTGCTGTGTATTTTATTTCTATACTGCAAAAATAAACCCACAACCTGTTAATTGATTAGGATATTGACAACTTTCATACAACAAATATATACATAACAAATTCATGAAATTTTACTTAGAGTTGAAGTCTCAACCTGTAGACAAAATGTTTATCAAGTTTTTTGTGCTATGCATGTTGGTTTACTCACTTTTAGATTTAAGAAACAAATTGTATATCCTTGACTTCAAGCACTACAGCACTGAAAAGTTTAGCAAATAATACCTGCTAAATGATACCATATTATTAACCTACTAAAAAATAAGGAGGAAGTTCTCAATTCAGTTGTACTTATTAATAAAATGTTTTTTATGATTGTTCCTCAGAAATTCATCCTTAGCAAACCGATTTGTAAAGTTCTTTCGGTATTTAAAAGGACATAATTCCAGTTTAGTCCAATTATTATCAAAGTTGGATATGTTGCTCAGTTTAGATATTAGGATCCACCTTTTCATTGTCATAAATTGTGATATATATCACTGCTAAATCCAGAATCCGTACTTTAATTTTTTTTGATTTACTGCTAAATAATTGTGCGACCTGCCTTTTCTAATCTGGTGTGGCTCCTCAATCCATTTAAAAAAATAACAAATAAATGTCATCTGAGGATTAAACTTTTACATATAAAACCTTACCCTGTGTCTGAATTAAATGTTGGATGTGTACTAGGCGAGAGTTGGTCTTGGGAATCCATTTCAGGATAAAACACCTTTTTAATTAATAGCAATTAAAAAATAAACACAGGGAAAAGAACACAAATTTATTAAGATTATTTTAATTAGCAAAGGTTTACTACAAACATTCTTAATAATTAAAAAGAGCGGAATCAATTTTATCCCCTATACACCAGCCACCACTATAAACAGTATATATCAGTAATCTATGATATAAAAACTACATTTTATCAGCCATCACAAATTACTTTTTTTTTGGTAACTAAGACCACAGATTAGAAAGAGTATGTCTAAAGAAGATACGAACACTGCTTAAAAGGAGCAATCGGTTGGTGGATGACATTCCACCGTTCATAGTAATGTTCGGAAACTATCGAGTCAAAAGATTCAACATCGAGATATTCTTAATTATCAATATAAATAGTGTAGCCCTAAAGTATAATACTCACTTACGAAAAGGAATAAAGTAAGTAAATTAAATGTAATTTCGAGTACTATAAAGTAGCAATGGAATAGACAACTAAAATAAATGAAAAAAATACAGATAAAAACATTATTTTATTAAATTTATGGAACTACAAAGATACTCTTAGAGTAAATTAGGTATTTCCAGTACATATATGTATCACCGTAGTAGTAAGTAGTAGCTGAAAAAAGTAGCGAAATAAGCTTTAAATTATATGTATTTAATTCTTAATAAAATAAAAAAAAATTCCTTATTGTAAGTGAAAATCGAATAAGTTTAATAATAATGATATTCATTTCAATACATACACTGACGATACACATTTCATTATTATTTTAAATTTATAGACGAACCTTTTTAAAAAAGATTGTGCTGTTTCCCTACTGTGGCGATAATGAACTAATACTGATGATGTTCAATTTGCAAATAAATTATCAAGTATTAAAATTATACCTAACAGACGGTTTTCTCATAAGTCATTAATAAAATGGCTTAATTATTATATCTCTTGGAGTATTTGACGATTCAAACTTATTACACTGGTATCTCGGCGCTAATATAGAAGAAATAATTACATAAGACATGGCTGTATGGGTATCAGTATCAAAAAAATAGAGTTTTTTCGCATAATAGAGCCTGCTGTATATTTTATTTTGTATATTGTGTTTTCGTATGTCGTTTTTGTTTTAAGTTATTTAACATTATCGTATCATTTCATTTTTTTTGCATATCATTTCATCGTTATCATAAATATAACATTTAATTTTCGTATCGTTTTATTGTAATTGCTAACATTACATTAAATTTTTGATTTTTTTCTGGTAAGTCATAAACAAAATGGCGGAGCCTATTCTTAGTCATTAAAAACTGTTTGGAGTAAAGCAAAGGATATGTTACACCGGTGTTCCAGATCCATTAACAAAAAAATAATTACACAAAATAATATAGACTTCAATTTCCTTTGCTTTTCTTTTTAATATGACGAATTCAACAACAAAATTAAGTCAAATCGCGAAATAGTATAGATAGTAATCTGTAATAGTATGGGAAATAATGGTCTGTCCATTAAAATAATAGCGGGGCCTACCATTCGTCGCTAAAAACTCTATGGGGCAAAGGGCTATATTACACCAATATCCTGGAGCTATAAATAAAGATAAAAGCTATATTAATGAATATATGGCTAAATGGTCTTAGTTACCAGGCCAAATAATTGGAAAAAAATAATTATTATCTGTCGAACAATTTAATACCACAGGTTAATAAGAATATATCTAAAGATTTAATACAGATTGAAATTTGAAACTACGGATAACACTCATCATTGGCTTTAATGAAAGAAAACGTGTAAATTAAATAAAAGTTACTCTGCAATAATAACTTTATAAGATGGATTATAATTACGAGCAGACCAGTGAGGTTGAAGCGTTAGATTCTATTTACTACGGTGATATGCAAAGTAAGTGCAATCTTCTAGACTAAGATTTATAAAAATAAAGCCACATGCATGTTATTTCTATTCTCTTTTCAGTACTGGAAACAGAACCCATGCATAGGTTTTCCATACCTATCAAGTCTGAGGCATTCGATGAGGGTGATGGTCTCGCATGCCTTTTAATTTTTACATACACGCCAAAGTATCCTGATGAGATACCTCTTATTGAAATAGATAATGAAGAAAATTTCGAAGGTGTTGTCGATAAAAATGAATTATTAACACATTTGATTGACCAAGTAAGTAGTAAATAAACTAATTTTTGTGGCTACTATAAGCATGTTTTAATTATAATGTAAGAAGTTATGATTAATACTAAGACTATCTTATTTTTATTGGCCTAGGTTCATATAAGATAATAAGAGATTGTCAGTTAGTATGAATAATAAATTCATAATTTTTGTTACACATAATACTGATTACACATTACAAAAAATAAAAATAAAATACTTACAGGGAAAAGACAATCTTGGTATGGTGATGGTGTTCACTCTGGTATCAGCTGGACAGGAGTGGCTCAATGATAAATGGGACAACATCAAAAAAGAAAGAGAAGAAAAGATCCTTGAAAAACAAAGAGCTGATGAAGAAGCTGAGTTGGTAAGTACTTACTACATTCAAACTATGTCCTACAATAATGTTTTCTATTTATTATTTCTATTATTACAAAATATTAAAAATTACATATTGCCATTACAAATTGACTAAATATGTATCAAATATCCTTTTTAATGATTTATATATACTCAAAATCTTTACAATTAAAATCCAAGATGGGTGCCAATCATAGTCTTGGTTTGAATGAAAGTTGTCAAATGTTAATTTATAGTAATTTTACAGAAAAGATTTGAAGGCACACGGGTGACAGTAGAATCATTCTTAGCATGGAGAAAGCAATTTGAAATTGACATGGGATTTCATGCAAAAAAAGAAAGAGAAGCAAAAGACAAGAACAAGTTGACTGGCAAAGAATTGTTCTTGAGGGACACTACACTCAATGAGTCAGACCTGAAGTTCTTAGATGATGGTGGGTTTGTTTTTAATTTTCAATTAATAACACATATATTTTCTAAATACAGGAATAGAATTAAATAATTAAGTCAAATAAAAATAATATTTTTCTTTTTCAATTCAAGTAGGAGTTTGCTACCAAATCGTCTAATCTATAATAAGAATATGAATAAAAAGTAATCTTTTTACCTATTTTCTTAACTGAGTTTAAAGAGTATAGTTTACTAATACAACCTAGTAAAAGGCCTCAAAATGATTGGATTCACTGTGGAACTAAAGTATTAGAGTACAATATATGTTACTTTTCACTCTGAGACAATTGGAGTCATAGTAGTTAAAAGTTTAAGGGAGGAAATTTTAATCAATTAGTAAATTTTACTTAATGCATGGAAATTTACTTTATAATTTTTTTATAGAATTTTTAAATAGAAAATGGGACTAATAGCTTAATGTTCTTTCTGAAGTTTGGAGGTGCTGGGCATAACTTATTTTAATTTAACCATTAATGGTGAAGGTTGATTTGTTTTCAAGAGCAAAATAATACTGCAACTATCAGCAGTAATAACTATAAGTAGTAATTTAATAATAAACTAATAAAAAAAATTAAGAATATTTATAGCAAATATTCATACATATTTATGTCATTACATAATTTTGTTTTAGGTGATGCAGTTAAAGTTGATGAATCTCTATTCCAAGATTTAGATGATCTAGATATATCTGACGAGGATGATCAAGATTATGTTCCTGGGCAGAGTGGTAGTGAAAGTGATTAGCACAAGAAAAGCTGCTCTATTAGGCAGTCATGACTTTGACATGTGACAGTGTCCAAATAGTTTCATTTGGATTATGCATGTTTCCCTAGTCTATTTATTATACAAATTTTTAAGTAAGCAAGTTTTATATCAAAATGTATTTGTTAAATAATTCAGTATGTAAACTACCCTATACAGCCTTAGTTCCATGTGGTAACTACATTTCCCATGAAAGCACAATTAAAACCTTTGTACATGTTAATTGATTATAATTTATGAAGTGTTAAAACAACTTCTATTTGATCCATTGATACAAGTGTGTATATATTATTAAGTATTACCAAAGGTTAGGGAATGGGAACCCATTTCCTTAAGTGTTCTTCTCTACAGAATTTGATATTTTTTAATTGATATGCAAATTACTGTGTAACATACTAAGAGCAATAATACCTCTTATTTATTATAATTTGAATCAAAACTCATTGAGAGACAACTAGGGTCCACATGGATAAAGGTCAAATAGACTCTTCATTGCAGGCTTTTAGAACATCTATAGTATATGTTTTATGTACCTAACCATTATTGGTATCATCTGCCTGGAGGAAGTTTCTAAATGTATATTTAATTCCTTGAGCTACTTGTATGTCATTCGGAGACCGGGATTCCTACTAGTAGTTATTTGGTGAAAATTTGCCTTAAACCTGACAATTATAATTGATAAATTCACAATCTAACTTTTACAAGGTTAACATACCTAATGCTTATCATATGTCATGCTGGATAAAATTATCCGTTACTATTAATTTAAAGCCAAAATTTTTCATGTCTACTGTTCAATAGCTATTTAAAAACCAGCAGTTAATGTAAAAGACCTTGTAAAATATGTAAATATTGATACTGCTAGTTATTTACTCATTTTATATAATAAAACCAGTCATTTACTGTAGAATAGTTTTTATTTACACTTTTTCACTATCATAGGTATATACAGAAAACAAGAACAGTATAAAAAATCCATTAATAATACATAATCTGTAGAACAAAATGTATTGTGCAATAAATTATGAAATATATAGATATAAACAGAATTGTAATTAATAACAAACTGGTATTTAATCTTGTGTAGATCAAACAAAAAGTCAAAGAACAATAACAAAAAATATAATTTGCGCAAACAAAACGTAATGACCATTAACTACTAGCTTCTCCCCTCGTGTCGTAACTTATGTAATAAATTTTTTAAAGTACAACAATACCCCCATAAGTGTCACGAAATATATTTACAACGTGCAGTCTTAAATAAAAGTGTGCACAACTTTCTTAAATTAAAGTAATTTACCTGAGATGTGATACTTAAACAACGTGAAAAAATTGCACTAAAATAATAATCATTTTTTATAGGAACATAAAGTGGTGTTAAAATATTAGTAATAGAGTACCTAGAATACATATTTTTACGCAATAACAATGTTAATCAAAACGAACATATAATATCGCCACGTAACAATATGTTCGTATTTATTCAATTAATAATATGTACTTTAATATTTATGTAACACTCACAACAATTACAATGCGCCTAGAAAAAGCACATCAACTTTAAAGAATTACTTCATTAATAATACCCATTTGACATGTGAATAAACTAATTGTAAAGTTTACAAAGAGTAACCTCAAACGTAAATAAACAACAACAATATTTCATATAATCATACATAGATAAATTTCAAAGAGCTAAGTTCAACAAAAAAGAATATCAGTTTTCATCATAGATAGGATAAAAAACTTAGAAATCAAACTTTTTTTAAAGGTTTCTTGCTTTTTCTCTATGGGTGAGAGTAACGCGCTTTATTGAAATTTTGTTCTTATTAAACCATCGCGGGAATAAAAATTCTTTTATTACAGAAGGTACTCATAGGACATTATATTTCATTAAAAGCAACAATAGTACGTGTTAAAAAATTCTGACCTATACAACGAAAATTCTCCAGATCATATAAACAATTTTTGTTGTTAGTAATCTATTTATTAGTATGTAAGAACAGTAACAGCAATTCTGAAAAATGTTACAGTGGTTATAGTCTATTGTGAACATATCCAATAATTTGTACCTTCAATATTGTTTTCACGTTCACAACTCGATAGATGCGTATAAGACACGTTACATTAGCGGTTTGGTTCTGCAATTGAGACTAAATTTGATATTGAGAAAGCTACCTATCTAAGCTTCTGTAAAAATATTAACGGATGGGTTGTATGTTGATCAATAAGAGCCTTACCTAATAACTGTATAAACCTTTATAAAAACGATGTTTTGCTACGTAAATTCGAATAAACGAATAAATTGTAATTATAGGGTTTATTTTGGTTATTAGTAAAGCCCATTAGTTGAAACCGCACTTGAGCGACTAGAGTCAGTTCTTGTAGCCTAATACGATATATAGTTTACTTCGTACGTATATATTTTGTCCCAGGTTACTCAAGCGTGGTTTGACATGATTTATATAAAGCTAATGTCTTCAGCGACTTGCTACAGATCTTTCCTTCAGAAATGACCAGTCGTGACGACGGTGGTATTTATACAATCTTTAGTCGTCATATTGTATCAACCTGCCTATGCTGTCCGATGGTAGCGGGGCTAAAATATTTTAAACTTGGATATGATTTTAATGTTATAGCGAGTCACTAAAAAGCCAAGGACATGAAAATAAAGCTTATAGTTAAACTATAATATTGTTTGTTGACATTCATGGTGATTACATGTGTACGAAGCAATCTCTGTTTAGTAGTATTATTTATAATGACAAGCAATATTAGGGTGTATTTTATTTACTGGCACTTGAGGGTAAATCCATAAAACAGTGTCATAAGGTAGTCACGGTGATTATCCATTGCAGAAGATATAACACTTAGTATATATCTTCATCTACCTACAGACAATTGTCTCGGTACAGTTCACTTGAGTCGCTGCGTAACGTTGGCGAGAGCGACCGCGAAGGCCTGTAATGCCGAGAAGGGATACTGGAAGTCTAAAGTGTAAGCGTTGCCGTCGATACGACCGAATTGCATAACCTGAAAATGTAATAATAGTGCGTTATACTTCTTTCTGTGAAAACATTTTATTTTATTTTTCTGAGTGACTAATTCATAAATAAAAACAGATTAACACGTAGCGTATATTTAGTATACATAAAATCCAAACAATCTTCTTTTATTCCAATATTTTAAGTATTGTCTAAGATTTCTTTAACATTTTCAAAAATGCATAATAATTTTACAATAAATTTCCTACCAGAAGGAACTAATGCTTTTATTTTGAGTAGCTTAAATCCGGTCAGGCTAAACCTATCAGTTTAGTTCGTTTAGATTGGCCTCATAATGTTAGGCACTATTAATAGGTAAAGTAAATAGGTGCATATGAAAATAATTCTATTACCTCTGTTTATTTACAGACTTAACCAGATCAAAATTCATGAAAAAACTAAGGACTGGATTATGCAGTACACACTTAAAAGTTTAGTACACACAAATCGTTTACTCAACAGGTATGATTGCAAAAAGGTCAACTGTGAAATATTGAAGGAAACATCTCGAAATGAAGGATTTATTAAGGAAGTGTGTTTTCTAAAATTGATATTAGTTTCTACTAAACATCTATTTTCTAGACTACTATATTTAACAGTTCTAATTTTGGTTATCCCATTCCTAAACATAATGAGAAATGTAAAATGATAAAGAAATACATAAAATGCAGAGAAAAGAAAAATATAAAATGTGATACTGATTGTCATTAAAACTGTGAAATTATTAGTGACCTGTTTCCCATGATATTCTATCTGGAAGTTTTTGGCCGATTCCTGTGTAACGCGGCCGCCGAAGTCGAGCTGGTAAACCTGGCTGTTCTCGTTCCACATGGGCGCCTTGTTGTGCATCACCAGCTGCCGCCGGCCGCTGCGTTCGGGCACCGCCCCTGTCCCTGTCCCCGCCCCCGCCCCCGCGCCGCAGCCGTTGCCAGCACGTTTTAGCTAAACACAACATTTATCTTTCAGCCTTGTAGACTTCCAAGGCATTCCTAGAGAGAATCGATGATTAATTGTTGTTTATTATCTATCTTTCAGACCTTGGTAGAACACTGTTTATAATTTATATGAATAGTCTATGTAAGACTGTATCTATAACACTAGCACTCAAAAATGCCTGATTTGAGCTAGATAATAGGTGTGTGAGAATTATTATATATATATTTTTGAAAAACATAAAAACATAATATCTAGGACACCGCGGACTTTTAATTAAATCTGGACGTTGAAACATTATTATTGTGTATCATACACAGTCTCACGAGCATGTTCACTTTGGTCTAGTAAATGAACTTGCTCACTGTTCAAGCTATACCCTGAACCGTGAGTTAAGAGATACCTATGACTTATTTTATAGTATTCTACCTTATTCCTAAGTTGTGCTTTCTGGAAGCTCTCTAAGTCGCGGTAGTTTTTGCTGTTAACCTCGCTGTAGCCACCGCCGTTGGAATGCTCATCGTCCGAACTCTCGGAAGGTTTCTTGTTTCTTCGTCGATTTAATAAGGGAGAATTTAATAATTGCCTGTAAAATAATTTAAAAAATGTTGTAAAAACTTAACAAAATTGTATAATTTAAAATTTCTATATCGGGGAAAAAGTCACTTTATGTGAAAATTCAAGACATACAAGACAAAGTTTTTCAAAGTTAATTTACATTTAATTACAGTATATATGTGCCATTTTGATCGTAGATTTTCTGCCATCTTGTAGGTAGAGACATGATCCCGTTGCTGTAGAAATTTTGGGATTTCTGATTAAAAAAAACGCAACAAGTAGTTTTGACAATCTTCTCTTGATATTAACTTGACACTGCCTAATGAATTCTGAAGACACCATAACAGGTGGAAATCGGATGCTGCAAAGTTAGGGCTATATGGCGGATGCATTAACAGCTCCCAGCTAAACTTTTTCAATTTTTCTGAGTGGCTTATGATGTATGTGGTCTAGCGTTATCGTGATGAAGACCACAGCCTTTCTATTAATTAATTAGGGGCGCCTTCTCTCAACTTCTTGATTTAAACTCATCAGTTGTTGGCAGTAGAGATTAAAATCGATGGTTCTTCCCGGCGGTAAAAGCTCATAAAGAACAATGTCTTTCCAATTCCACCAGAGAAACAGCATCACCTTATTGCGAGTTAATCCAGGGTTTTACCCAGGTGGACAACGACCTTTTTGCCAATATTTACTAACATATACTTTAATCTTTGGTGCTTACATTTTTTTTGTACTAACCTAATGGGTGACGCTGAAGCGTATCGATGTCGTGTGGGTGTGGGTGTAGCGGGGGCGGGCGCGGCGGGCCGGGCGCGCGCCGCCCGCGGGGACGCCGGCGCCGAGCTCACCTCCCGCGCCGCCACCGCGCCCGCCCCCGGCCCCGACGCCCCAGCGCCCGCCCCCGCCTCCCGGGCCGCTCGCGACCGGCGCGAGTTACGCGACGCTAGCAGCCGCAGCGCCAACTGCTCTAGGGAGCCTGCATAAAAATATTACTATTTTAAAAACCAATACGGTACTTCATAGCAGGATCTATGAACATTTCAACTAATTAGTGCTGTATTAAATGTAGCTTTTAACCTAGTAAATATTTACACAAAATACTACAATACTACAAGCTAAGCGATCAATTGAGCGTGATAGGATTAGATTATAAATACCTAATATATCATATACAAATCTGTATATGTATACGAACTATAAGAGATAGATGGATAGAACATTATTGTACACTAGTTAATATTAATACAGAAAGAAGAGGGGGTGAGAGATTCACTATTAGGGTAATACAGAGTTAAATAAAGAAGCGTAGGAAGATCAAAGCCCGTGTGCCGGGAATAATGCTGCAGAATAATTTATACCTACTTGTAACATCGGTCGACCACAGGTTGCCACCTCCGTCCAGCTGCCGAGGTGACGCCAGGCCAGTGCGAGGTGAGAGCAAAGCGTCTACTTATCGTACTAACTATAATACTTGCTGTAGTCGGAGTCGGAGTCGGTGGGCGGCGCGCGAGGCGGTGGTGGAGGCGCGGGAGGCGGAGCACGGCCGCAGGCACCGCACGGCCGCGCAGGGGCCAGCCGGCACGCCGCGCACGCTGCGCGCTCGTCGCCGCTGGTGGCGGCCTCGTCGACGTTGCTGTCGTGGCGAGGCGGGGGCGGAGGTGCGTGCGTGGGCGTGGCCTCGACACGTAGCGGCCTCTTTTCGGCTGCAATGCCGAGCTCGCCGGAGTCGAGGCTGCGCGACTTGCCGCAGCGGTGCAACGGCGGCGCGGGGCGCGTGTCAGTGGTGTCGGCGGCTTCGGGCGCGCGCGGGCTGCGGCGCGGCCGGCGGCGGCGCTCGCTTACGAGCACGAGGCGGCGCGGCGGCTCGCGGAGCGCGGCCAGGCTGACTCTCGCGTGCGGCTCCACCAGATCGAGGTAGCCGACGCTGCAGCTGCGTGGGATGGCCCCGGGCGCGCACACGGGGCTGACGGGCACGCCGCCGGGCGCGCGCCGCCCGCGGTCGCCAGGCGCTGCGTCGGCGGCCGCTTCCTCGTCGATGTACTTGAGGTCATCGGCCCGCGCCGCAACGCGCCGCGCCTGCTCCGGGCGCACCTCGAGGTCGTGACTCTTGCCGCAGAGCGATTTGAGGATGCGCGCGTTGGCGTCGTACGCGGCCTCGCCACGCCCGCAGATGTTCTTGCGCAGCTTAGAGAGGCAGTTGTCGGCGACGTGCGCGTCGCTCTTTTTGATGGTGACCTGGCGGCTGGGCTCGAGGCTGAGGCTGAGCCCGAAGGGCTGCTGGTCGATGCCGGGCAGACCGGCCTTGAGCGGGACGCCGTCACCGCGCACACCGTAGTCGGCGCGGCCGCCGCAGAAATCTCCGCGACCACCGCATGTGACGGCTTGTGGTGAGGGCCTCTCGAAGATGATGTCAGTGGGCGCGACGGCGTTCTTGGGCGACTGCAGCGCGGGCACGGAGCCCTCGCAGCGCAGCGGAGAGATGGCATGGCGGCTGGGCACGGCGGCGGCGCTGTTGACGCGACGCTCGGTCGAGTGGCGCACGCCGCCCGCGTTGTACACGCTCTCCGGCACGTTGTTCATTGAGTCATTCGTATCGATGTATGGGAATTCCTCATACGACTCGGCACGTGCCAGAGAAGCTCCGTTCGCGTTGTTGTTATTAGAGTTGTACGATTCGGTCTGACTGGCGTTGTTTGAATTGTTAATTCGTTCACTGAGGGTTAGTTTCCTCCGAATGTGATTGTTATTGTTGTTGTGCACGGGTGAATTGTTCGAGTCGGAGGGTTGGAACACTTCCTCCTCGTCCTCGGAAAATATGTTCGGGTTGAAGTTAGGATCAGGTCCCACGGGGTAGTCATCACGCAGCTCGGTTATCATGAGCGTCATCTGGCGCGGCTGTAGATGTAGAAGGGAGGTTTTGTATGTCACCTGACCCAGATTAGCCGGTACATTTTTGGCCAAACCGTGCATTTTGAATTTTGTACCCCATATATTGGATGTCACTTCCACCAATCTTACGTCCTGTAATACATACAATTAAAATTATGAAAACATTTGCAAAACTATCTATATACTCAATATATTGAATATACCTCAGGCAAGCAATCGATGTAAGCTAATTCGTCAGGAGTATCGTCCTTCTCGCTGGCACTCTTTACTTTTCGCCTTTCACGCGCACGGCGACGTCTCTGTAGACGAGGGGACCCAGAGCAGCCTAGGATATAAAATAATTTGTTAGGGTAAATAGTAACTTCACTCAGTGACATTTTCATAAATTGTAATTTGAATGCTTATAATGGATGAGTTTTACAGGTTCTGCATCAATTAATTGCAGTGATTGAATGCTGCCTCGCTATCCTGTCTGCAGCGCCCAAGAAATGTTTCAATAGTTATATTGTATTAGGTATATTATAAATTAAATATAAATTATTTGTGATCAAAATAAAAATAGTGTTATGACAGTGGCGCTTATAGTGGTGACCTTACTTTAGCTTTTACATTTACAGCCGGCTGTAATGCATATTGCTGAAACTCATTGGTTATTTAATACTTATGATCCGCCGGCTGACCCTGCTGCTGCCGGTATGATCATGGTGTGGGGGTTTACCTTCCTCGGGCTCGGTGTCGGAGGAGGAGGACTGCGGCGTATGTCGTGGCGGGGGCGGCGGTGCGCGGGGCGAGGCGCGGCCGCCGGAGCCGCCGCTGCTGCTACTGCTGCTGTTGCTACTCTCGCGCGCCACGTACACGACGCCTGCCCCAATCACACCCTCAGGAACATACCACGAATCTAGGAACCAGTTCCAGAAGTGCCTTGTAAGTATTTAATTTTATCATCATAGAAATCGAAAATCATGTGATTCTAGAACATAAATTATGCAATATATTTTTTATATATAACAACTGTCAATTATGCAGTACGAGAGTTAACAGTTATCACCTTCAATCAATTTTTTCATTATTTGGGTACATTCCAAATTACGCTGACGTCCTCACAGTGAGCGCTCTACAAGTACCAAAGGGAACGACTTATAGTGAGTGTTAATCACTAAAGGTGTTTAAAAGCGCTTTTCTACCAAGAATATACTCTTTGATGGTAGCAAATTTCTTTAAGTAAGTTAGATCCCTATTTTTGTTGTGCGAAAGTAAAACCATACATAATGGAGAGAGTACGTAGGACTAGAAAGTGTTGAAATTTTTGATTTTGAAATAATCTAAAAGAGGCAGGTACCTGAAAACTTTAACTTTGAGTAAAGTGTTAGTAACCTTCAGCTTGCGGGTCGAAGATAACGAATTCTGGTCGTATCTTGCTGGTCCTGCGACCCTTGAGCAGCGGCACTAGCCCGCCCAGATGTTCGAGGTAGAGCGTGTAGGCGCCCGCCTCCTCATCGTCGTGCCGCAGCATGGTGCAGTGAAGCCGCGCGCCCGCGCCTGGCGGCCGCGACACGAAGCGCCGCAACTCCGTGCTCTCGGGCACGTTGCACTGTTACCAAAGTAACACAGGTCAATTTATACTTACCCCATCAACATATACTTATCATTCCATCTGTTGTATTTCTTATTGAAGGTTATTTAGGACTTAATAAATGAATCCATAGATTATTGAAACCCAGCAGTGGTTAGTGGTGCGGGCTAAATTTAATTCGACTACACTAGTAATAAAGTTACCCGTATGGTGTGCGCGAAGAGGTTGTGCAGCGCGGGCTGCAGGCGCGGCGGCAGCGGCAGACGCGCGGCGAGGCGCGGGTGACGCAGCGCCTGCGCGGCGCGCACGCGTGCCAGCAGCTGCAGCGGCGCCACCGCGCGCCACACGCGCGCCGTGCACACCGCGCCGCCCACGCCCACGAACAGCCGCCGCGCCGCGTGCCCCCACGTCAGCCCGCTCACCGCCGCCTGCGCCACACAACATATCCTAAGTATCAATTGACGTAAAAAGAGGTTCTGGATTAGGGATTCTGAAATAAAAGTAAATGTCGCCGACGTTACTTATGATGTTGCTGTCGTCGACAACACGTAAACATTACCGTAGTTTTACGTGATTAATACACTACATTTGAGGGTATATTTAATAGCCTCAACGTAAGAAAATTTAAAGGATGCCCTTCTAATAATGACCTTCGAAGATACAGGTTGGGCTGTTAAAGTAGAGAAGTATTTTTATATTAAATTTATGTTTAGCTTTATATATTCCCAACACTTATTATGTTACAATTAGTTTTAAAAAAAAAAATTAAGATGTAATGTTTGTTAATGTTTTCAGTTTATAGCTACTTTATACTTCGACCTCATTAAATATTAATAAATTAGTGATTATTGTAGACTTTTAATCAGCGCTTCTTATCTGAAATACAGGTTCGCTTCGATCAGGTTCACATTATGCTTGAAGGTCTTTAAGTAATCTTTTGCATTGAATAAATATCGTTATTAAAATCGGTTAAAACATTAAAGACGTCATTAATCGTATGACAGTATCTTCGCGAAATGCCATAAAAATCACGTGATATTGACATACCCGTAAGGTAAGAACCATATACATGGCTGTGGAAAACACCAAATAGCTATAATAATATATGAAATGTATTTTGATTGTAACTTTATGAATTGACTTACGCACAACTTCCCACATCCATACAAAATGAAACCACTCAGAGTCCTAGCACTGCCATTAGTTTGCTATCAAATAACACGACTTTTGTCAAAGAAGCGTTAGATATCTCGTTCGAGCAAAGGGCGGTTGTATTGCCTGCACAAGCTCTCTAGTGAAACGAAATCAGCCCACTCAGCGCTTCGAATTTCGCTAGTATTGTATAAGCAATAAAGGTCATCAATTCATTTGTTGAAAGAAGCACTGCTCTACTTGTATCGGCGGAATGGTGATCTTACGCTTGTGTCTACAAATACAAATTTAATAAGGCAGGCTCGTATGCTTGTTCGCCACTGCTATAAGATAGGCAATTTAAATCAATTTAATTGAATTTGAACCGAAAAGTGTTACATATACCAATAAAAATAGAACGGCACTTATAACCTGCAATCATTTAATTTAAAACTACTAACTTGGGTACACGGTATAAGGACGGTGTAAATTAGGATGCCGGTATCTGAGTAGAATTTCACTACGTTCTTGTACGGGGGCGAGTCCGGCGATTCGTCCGCTTCTGCAAGTAAATGTTAATTATAATATTTAAATTTAAAAAGTTCCTACTGTGGTTTGTCTTTTTATAAAATTATACCACTATCTATATATTTATTTATTACATACTCGTCGCAAAAATTACTAAAACCCCGTATTTCAGTATTAAAATAACCAATATTACGATTTCAAATTTAGGTATTAGATATTTCATACACAAATTGTATCAAATTATATCTATGCAATATAAAAATAAACACGACAGTTTGTCTCTGAAATTTTTATACTTGTCGGTTCAAAATTGATATACCCTATTTAACTCAATAAATGTATGTGCCTATGTACATATATTTATATTAATATATGTACCTATGTACATATGTTTATTTTCCTTACGAATAGTCATAGGAACTTATATTGTTAAGAACACACACTTCCCTTAGTTTTTTTTAACACAGATGTACATTATCTTGAGAATTGAAAAGCGCGGCACCCTTCCACGCTGATAAACGATATAGAAGAATAGCATATTGAAAGAGCCCATTTTTCAAATTCATACTTATAAGGAGGAAAGAGAATTTATTCGTGTCATGCATATAATGGTCATTGTTGATGTGATGGCCTATTCAGAGTTAAGCTTTTCGTTAATTCAATAAATAGCGGTTATACATAATGCTGTGTAACATTGTGCGACATCTACTCAGACTCTTTCCACTTTTAATTGATTTATTTAACAATTTATGTGCACACAAAGAAAATGAAAAAGGATACAACAATATAACAGAAAATAAATTAATAGAAATTATTTACACATTTAAGTTAATGTCTTTTAAATGGTTCCAAATAAAGAAATTGAATTATTTCGGTACCTACTAACGTTTTAAAAAGATAGATTATGATCACACCAACACAGCAGGATACAGTGAGGATTTTACAAGATATCTGATTGAAATAGGAAAAATATCTTACACTAATTTGATCGCATCTAAATCACAATTTTTTCTGTTTTTGTGGATGAACAACAGTACAAACAGTATAAGTATAGGTTTAGATATTTCGATTGTTTTCACAGGTCAAAAGGTAAATGTGTTCCACTTACCAGGTAACAATGTCCCAGCAACAGCCAGCAGTTCCCTCGAATTGGCCCATTCCATAGCGAGTGTGGTCCCACGCATCCCAGTGCGCAAACGCACGGGGCTGACGTCATCGTGTCCGCGCAACAACACGATTTCCCCGCTACCTAAGGACACGGCCAGCACATGCCCACCATTATTCTCACCACCTTCTTCGCCTTCCTCCATCTTAAATTTCTCACAGGACCATGCCATTGATGTAATACCACCTTCAGCCACAAGTTGAACCTGACGAAATTTTAAAACTGCTTAAAAAAGATTTTCATAATATCATAACATTTCTATAAACTATACCACAGTATTCGTATTTAGTATTGTATTGTTGTCTCCACGTAGTATATTTTTTATTCTCAATACTTACAAGGCTTCTTGGTGCCTTAATAAATATAATAAATTATTAACTACCTATTCATTTATATATCAAAACAAGCATGATATTCTCTTTTCGTTATTAGCTAGTACACCACTTAACTAAATAATGTCACTAAAAGTCGGTCAGTCTTATGACAGAATCTATTAACACGTACCCTAACTTTGCATAACATTAAAATCAATACGAAAGTAATTAAGAAATCATTAATCTTAGTTTCGCGGCTCAAAATTTAGTTTTTTAAGTTGAATAAAAAGATTCATTACTAACTTACTCACTTATCTCACTTCGATGTTTAAATTAGCGTTAAGACGTTATTTTTAGTAAATTAGTACCTACCATGACGCAAATAATTAAAGATGATATTTTTCCACCGCGTTCCTGGCATCTGCATTAACTTTGACTGGTCAATTTTCATTATGGACACATTTAGGAAATTTAATAAATGCTGGAAAGTCAGTAACTGAATATGCATAACTCCAATCTCAAGCTTTACAAAGCGAAAGGTGTTAGGCTAAATTCATAGCACTTAACGGCAACATGCACTGATAAATACACTGTTATTACACTTTTTAGTAAAAGCTATAGAAACATTTTATAAAGTTAAGTGTATACAAATTAAACCTAAGAGGCCTTGCGACAGTTTGCGTTCCTGTGCACTAATTACGCATGGCTAATCAGCGAACTGAGGGCAAACCTATGTGCATATATTGGAACAGTCACATGTGGATAACAGCGGACATCCAGCAACTACTGATGACGTAATGTTCTTAATCTACCTAGAACAAAATCTCACTGGCTGGAGAAGCGCGGAAGCAATTCCAGTACACCATTAGGTGTTCTGTAGGTGCTTTTAATGCGGTGTCACGTCTTGATTTCACTGCCACTGACCTGGGAGACCATAGCTCCGTGCACGTCCATTACAACCAGCTGTGCGGACGCTGTGCCCAGGTATACTTGGTTGTCGTCGGGCGTCCAGCAGCCGCAAGTGATCCGCGCGTCGAGGGATAACATCGACGACCAGTACCTCTGGCCTGCCACCGAACCCACAAGCACGAAACCGTCCTAATAATACAAAACTAATTAAATGTTTAAGCAGTTGTATAAGCAAGGACGCAAATTGTTATATTTGTCTAAGTTTGGAGTATGAATAAAATTTAAAATCTGTGAGACGTTTGGCTGTGAAACTTGCGTGATAAACGGAAACGGACAAGATGGACACGTGAGTGACAGAAATAGGGCTCCTTTTGTACCCTTTGGGTACGGTACCCTAAAAAGTTAATAGACTAAAGCAATATTATTATTTATATAGAATAACGTTCGTATTTATTACTCGTATAGGTATTACAATTTCTAGCTATGATAGCGCTATGAATTTACAAAGCGATCCCGCTTTTGACTTGTTGCTAACTTCCAGTAAACCTGTATATTCTACTATTTAATTAATTAAATGCATTCATAATAAACATCTAATACCCACGTCCAACCAATTATTAACTAACATTGATGAATATAATACATTTTCCTTTCCCATGTTTATACATCCATTCTTCTTTTGTAAGGTATGGAAATATTTTTCTCTCTTACCAAGAAAGAGAGAATGCAAATTAGTAGGAAGGCTACACATACACAAAAATTATGACTTACTTGGAAATAATTAAAAAACAAAAAATTCATTTTAAAGGTAACAGAAACGTGAAAAGTTTCACCGTTATGTGATAGCTTGACTACAATAACATAAAATAAATATTACAACATTAGTTTAGTGTACTTATACACCATAGAACACAAGCCTGGAGAGGTTTTTTGTCTAATAGTAAACAGTTACCTTACGTACATTTTATTAGTACAATCATTTAATATAACTATAAGTATGATAGTTATTGTAACTAAATAATCTACGTAATATATTTCAATGGAATATATAGTGTTCTCGACAATTAATTATTTGTAATGATAACTCTAATCTTATTATATGTATAACGACAAAAATTGTTGTAATAACATCATAGTAAATAAAAGCTTTTTCTTATTTTAGATATCAATAACGTCAACTATTGAATATATAGTCGACCTTTTACAGACACGGGCAAAAAAATAAATCTAAAGGTTGCGTAAGTGGCAAACAAGAAACCGACCCGCTTGAGGATAACTATTATCGTAAAGTAGACGCACTTAAAATAGGTAGGTTATAAAATAGACCGATCAATCACATCCACAATTTAGATAACTAAAACGCTCTACTCGATCCAGAGATTTCATTCCTTTATATTGAGCGAGCGCTGTCCATCACAGCATTGTGATATCATACGAATTATAAATCGTTCGGTCTCTTCACTTCTGAAAAATTCGCTGAACTTAACACAACTCGCAGATCTCAAGTGAAAACGTGAGTATTGAGTACCAAGCAAAATACGTGGTATATTGCCGGCTTAAGCCAGCCGGCGAGGTAATATCCCGCCCTCAACACTTAATATACGCAGCTATCAATAACTCCCTCCAATCCTCTTTATCATGCATCGGAAATCGAAATTCATCGTTATATTTCCTTAATACGTCTAGACAGATGTAGACCGCTCAAAGTATAAAGAGGCTTTTAAAGAAAATTAATGAGTAAAAGCTGCATTTGTAGCATTATGAATTGAAAAGGAAAAAAAATATAGAATTTATTTTCGGTGTCTTTGATTCTTTCGTCCTTTTAATTTTTTTTGTTTGGTGTTAATGATAAAAAATACTATTCTGCCTTCATACTTCACTGATATTGTAATCATAATAGCCTATAATACCTAGAACGTCATTTACAGATAAAGAGCTATGACTGATGAATAAGAGAATGGAAATATTCTTTAAGATTAAATCACACTAAATCATTTTAGGATTGAAAACCTGATGCACTGTAATGCTAACATTGAACTTAAAAGATAAAGCCTTTTCGTTACATAATTAAATTTTATTATACTATTGACAATATTATATAATTCTAATTATGATTAACGCATTTTCTATTAAATAATTATTATTTAATTACAATACATCTGACCGGAATTATTGGACTTCTTTTCCAAATATCTGGGCTGTGTTTAATAAAATAGCGAGGATTTATTTTCTTATGAAAAATATATTGCATTAAACAATTTAAGTTGAACACACTCTCTCCCAAAAATACTACAAAACGCCGTTGTTCGTGTAGGCGTTACAAGGGTGACTTTCGGTAACCTGTTAGCAGATTAATCTAAAAAATATCTGGTAATTTTAATACTGTACCTGTAGTTCATGAGCTGTGATAGTATAATAGATAAAAATGTTGGATTCTCCGACAAATGTGCAGCCTTTTTTGAAGAATTACACTCTAAAACCAGTCTATTCTTAAATCTTGTACGTTATTGTAGATACACTATAAAAACGAAGCCTCTTTGCGGGTTTTGCGTGTGAACAGATAGACCTTGAGAAATTATAGAATAAAAGAAATTATAGGTATCCAAAAAAACGTAATAACTGAAAACTATAAAACCGTGTTGGAGGTAATTATTACATAGAGGATATAATGTGCTCTCAGTTAATACAGTAACACTACATGGACGAAGGACCAAGCTATAGAAAGAAATCACATCTAGTATATCTGTTACTGTGACTGTGTAATAAAACTGCAGTACCTTAGCGATTAATTTGTATTAACTGAAGAAGCATCCAATCCAGTATGTAAAGGTCAAACTTGGAACTGAAAAGGACCACAAACGAATCCCCTTCTAGAAATGATAAATTCTGATAATATGATTTCTACAATGAACGGTAAATATAAATATCCCTTTAATTATTTTACCATGAGCCTCTAAAGCCAAACACAAACGACTTGTGGGTAAAAGTAGATAGCAATTCATTTTGGTGCTAATTATATTAATCTTTAATTTTTTGCAATAATCAAGAGATAGAATAAATAACATATAAAACTTGACTTTAATTCACTTTTGCTTTATTTAAACCGAAATATTATATATATATATATGTGTGTGCAACAGAAGTAATAAGGCTAAGATACTTTGAATTTAGATATGTCATAATAAATTGTACAACAACACTCGTATGTCCTCTAATCGGATATGCAACTACATAATCAGGGGTTATATCAACCCCTAATCATTTCCCTCACCTGGTAACATATAAGAGCCATCCGTCCATCGTGAGACCAGGAGAAATGCGTGACCGGCGTGCTCCGGTCGTTGATGAGCTCGATGCTCCACCGGCCCTCGTACTTGATCCACACGAAGATCACTCCAGAACTGTCGCATGATGCCAACTTCTGGTATGGTTCGTTCCATTTTACCAGAATCACCTATGAAAGAAAATATTTATTATACTTTTTCGTCTTCATTTTTATTATTAATTACTGTATGTATGAATACAGCAGATAAATTGCCTACCTTTAAAATTTTTATTTATTTATTTATTGAACAATTAAAATACACAATAATTTTCCGGAAAACAGGCGTATGAGGATAAATTGTACAAAGATACTGCATATTTCTAAATGAAATCTCTTCCTTCATAATTGAAACGAAGAATTAGCGTGTGAGAATCGCTTAAAACTAAAATAATTACTTAAATTTAATGTTCTTAGTAAGAAGCTTATTTTAAGATTCTAAGAACATTTACATCTACGATTTCAGAGAAAGTCATTTAGGGTTTGAGCCCTTTCTGGAAGGTTTTATAAACACAGCCATTAGATAAAATGTCAAAAACAAGCAAATGTTGTGAACAACTATTATTTCGATGTGTTACTGTAGCTAGAATCAGAACTATATTTAAGCTGGAATACTACAAGCTAATTCCTGCCAAGAGACAAAGTAAATCTTTTAGTAGCTACGTTCTGTACCCCTAGTGTGAGTGTCAATCGTATCGAGACGTTTCAATCGTAGTTGTGGTCAGCAATAATCGAACACGAAAAAATCGTTTCCAATATTTCACAACTGAAGAGCTGCTGTTGTTGCCAGCTGACACGAGCGAGATGTTTCAATACGATTGAAACTCACACTAAAGGTACTGCACAGAGAAATTATTTTAATATTGGCTGTAACCTGTACACCTTAAAAATAAATAGACGTGTCATATTACTCGTCCCTTGGCTCAATATGCCTACCTAACATTAATCATATTTGATGTTAAATTAATGTTTTACCTCAACGCTGAAATAAACACTGAAATATATCCTTTCCACATGTTTAAATTACTTTTTATATGAAATACATTTATAATAGGTTCGTTTATGGAGCGGTATAAAATGTACCTCAGACCTGTCTACCTACTAGTCTAATTTAATTAGAAAAAGCCTAGATAGCTATTACTTTTACCTTCTACATAATTTAGGTAACTTTCAAAGATTATATAGTTATATTCGTCCCACCGCTAGGCACAATCCTTCCCACATGGGAGAAGCACATGTGCAAAGGTAAAAATAAAATAATTATACCTTGTGTTTCGTTGCATTTTATAATTTATTTATTTACTGAAGTCAACAACATAATATAGCATTTCACATAATTGGCTTATGTATGGTTTGTATTATTTATAATACAAACCATACATAAGCCAATTAAAGACTTCCACAATGTTACTTTAATATTATAGGGGTGGATTAAAAACTACACAAGAATCTGCTTTATCTTATACAATATTTAGGAAGACAAATTAAACAATATAGGTAGTAAATATTAAAATAGAATGTAGGTAATCTGTAGTGAGAAGTCGTCAACAAATGTGAAATGTGTGCGTATGTATCCGTGTTTACAATAGTGTCTGTGTTTATTGCTGTGCTTGGGAGAGTGAATAGTAGAAATCACAAAGGATGGATCACGTGTCGTTTTAAAACGCTCTGATATGAATGACATTTTTTACTTATAACCAGGAGAGTCACTCAAACCTTCCGGGTGTTACTGAAAGGCGAATCTTTGTCGTCCTGACTCTAGGCCGTTTGTGTTTCTCTGCCGAGGCGTTTATTGAAACTATGACTTTTGTTTAATTGTATCTAAAATATAGTGGTAATATTGTATTTATATAAAATTTGAGAATAATATAATCTAGTTTTTATTGAGTTTATATATTTAATTTTCAAATACATTTTCGAATTAATAGAGTATTTGGAGCGAAGGTGCAAAGGGACTGCGAAGTTGATGTTCAATGATGAAGTAATATTATATAAGGTGAAGGTCGTGTCTTGTTGTCAACCCGCAAGGGAGAGAGGAGGCGAATCCTCTTTCCTTTTGTAATTAAAACAAATATTTATTTTGCTTCATTACGCTCTAATGAGATTCTTTAAGCTTAATAATTTTCTCCAGGTCTTATACACTTGAGGTAAAGTTTTAAGATTTAAGATCTGAAAAGCTTTTTCAAATTAAATGAAACCACCAATACACGTAACACACCACCACTAACAAATAATATATATTTTTGAAAAGTTACTTTATATGCAGTTGATATCGAAATTACAGATCATAAATTAGTTCAGAAGCTTTATAAGAAGAATTATATAACACTGTAGAATATTGTTACACTCAGCAGCTCAATAAATTTTGATGTTAATAAGAATTATTAATGTAGTTAAGTACAATAGGAGGCACCAGAATAAAGTATGTTGTGACGTATTTGGAGCCTCTTTTAACACATATATGCCTGTGGCAGCTAAACGCAACTTCGATTGAAATATCTTGACACGATTAAAATTAAACTAGGCGTATTGATGATAAAAACACAATAATAAAACATTTCTCGTTTGTCTATGCAAAACTAAAGAAGAGAAAGTTAATAAATATAGGTGAAAATAATTCTAATTTAATGCTAAGTACAAGCAAAGTATGTAGAACTGAAGAAAAGTATCGTCTACATTGAACTCCGTTCGAGACTTCAATTCCCTAAGATAAATATCACTTTTTGATGTAACCATAACATTCTCGAATCCATCATATTAATATTCCAGCACTATCACTAAACTAGCACTCACATCAGAACGATGCCCACGGAGGTTGTAATTGGTTCGCAAAGGCAACTCGTGAGGGCGTCGCGCGTGTGAAGATGTGAACGTCACGCCGACCACGCCACGCACATTGCCCGTCGCCAGCCACCCCTCTTGGTAATAGTTGTTACGGTTCAGCTTCCAACCTTCCTCCTGTTAGAAACAAAACACTTTTGAAGTAGATTTTCTCCAGGGGACTCATTACATACATAGGTAAGTATGTAATGAGTATCCTGGAGAAAATATACACATATACACTTATTAAAAACTAGTTCCGTCTCTCAATAGACAATGCAACTCAAAAACAATTCAAGTCCAAATAGTAGTTCCAAAGATTACCCCACAAACATTACGTCTTTATAATATTTGTATAGATAAGTATTGCAAACTTTTAATATATGCATTCGTCAGTTCAACTCAACTAAGACCGAAACGTCTCTATTAAAACTTACACCTTGAGATGCAGATATCTTGTGCAGTCCAGGACATGGACTGCCCTAGCCACCTTTTCTTTGCCGGCCTAAAAGGAATTTTTTACGTCAAAATTAAATTAATACCTAGTATTTAGTATTATTTATTTATTCTCCGTCATAGTTCTGCTTGAGTAAGAAAATTGAGGTGAGTGTGAAAATATTATTTATTTATTAAATAATCACCTAATGTAGATAATAAATAACTATAACTATGGGAAAAAGATTATTCATATTTATCAGACTATAAGATAATAAAAACATATGTATTTATGAAAGTTTTGCCGATAGGAAGGAAGCAAGCGCAAACACGTACAAATGGATGGCAGCGTCCGTTACAGACCGGAGATCGAAAGCGAAATTGGCAATTAGCTAGATATTGCGGCAGTCGGCACCCCTCGCCATTAATTTGTCCATCGCCGGGCAATCAGCACAGATTTCTTCCCCCGAAACGATATTCCTCATTTACTAACTGCAATATAATCAACAGGTCCGTTGACTGTAAACTTATCAAAATAACGCAAAACGTAATATTTTATTCATTTAGTTAAGAATTGTTTACTGAAAACCGATGTTATAAACGACACTATTGACAACAACGAAGTTTTTCAAGATTTTGGAAACCGTTTTGGGAAAGGCCATCATGGGTCGTCTACATGGGAGAACCACGAGAGGCCAAAACGGCCATAACACCTCCACGCACACCGGTGAATAGTTAGGAAAAGCGGTTGATGTAACAGTCAGTGTAACATCCACCGGGTCCAACGAATTAACGTGCCTTCGTAGGCGCGGAGGAGTTCGATATTAACTTATTTTTGATTGACCATGAACATTAAGGGAAAGTTGCTTGCCTATACTTATATTATGAAGAGGTAAAGTTTGTGAAGTTGTAGGGGATAATCTCTGGAACTATGGGTTGGAATCTTTATGTGTTGGATGGCCCATTTATAGGAGAAGTTATAAGTTTTGTGCGAGACCGTACTTCACACGGGCATAGCTGCGGGCGGCAGCTTGTTTTTCATATTAGGAATCATTATTCTCGCCACTCTGTATAGTCAAACTCCTCAATCATAATAAAATAATAAATGTATGAAAAATATTTAAAAAAAATACAGACTAGAAAATGACTTACCTAGTAAGTCAGAGGGAATAGAGGCCGAACTGGGGTTTGTAAACTTGACTTTCACAATCTGGATGACTTCACTAACCTCTAAGAACTTTGTTGAAATACTTGGATATTAAATTTTGTGAGCCCCTGAGGTATTGATATGACAAAATTTCGACATTGTACAGCTACTTTTGTTAATGAGTACCGTAAAAGTTACTGATTCAAGTCATATGGTGTGAAAGGTCATGGAACTCATATGTTAACATCCCACCCTATGACTTGTTTTATTAGTCGGTAGATATTTTTATTACGATTACGCTTCAAATTTTCTCTTCTATTGCTCCAGCCTCGAACTCTTATTCATTGGAAAATTATACATTAGCATTTAGCAAAAGTAGAGTTAAATACCGGAAGTTATTCACAAAATAATACTAAATATTTAAATCTTTGCCTTCAACCAACCAATAGCATTTCTGTATGTTCTTTTATCTACTCACCATAAAATATTTTTACACGATTCACCCTCTAAAGCATTATTATGTCATGTCCCTATAAATGTTCTTCTGTACGAAAGACCTGCAAGCGCGGTAGAGGCTTCACTTTGCGTGTTAATTAACCGAAGCCTGCTCTAACTAGCCTCGTCTCGTTTCTCAACACTCACGGGATATTCTAGTGTTTCTAAGAATAAATGGTAAGACTTAAAAGTTACTAACGACCATATTTTCTTGTTTGATTATTATTTGTATGATTAAGTATTAAATGAATAAATATACTGTATCTAATACCTACTCATAGTTATTTATTGAACAGTTATTAAAATTAATTAGAAAAACTGAAGAGACTAGTAGACATTATAGTCTGTCATAGAAGTTATTATTGAATACAATAAATATAAAGTACCTAAAAATCTTATAGGCAAGGCAATATTATTTTTGAAACTTTAACCATTCTTCTTAAACTCATTATTACACTAAAAAATTTATTTATGTGCTAATGTATCTCACTCAGGTGTCGCTCGTGTATGTCACTCAGATGCACACTTAAGCTTTTTAATATGATAGATAGATAAGGTTAATTCAAATTAAGGTTATATTCAGCTTCAAGTGACAAACTATACTCCAAATTGGGCCACCAATACCCACAAGTAATTTAACAATAGAAAACAAACGAATAGGTAGTCAATTAACAACATGAAAACAAACATTTCATTGTTAACGCGAGAGATAACAATAGTTTAGTTAAATGAATTCATTCTGAAATAATTTACAGCACCAGCAATAAGTTTGATTCAAACTAGTTGAGAGCTACTTACGAAGACAGTGGCAGCGCTAGGCGTCGGCGACGTCGGCCACCGCCGACGGCCTCGCGCCTGAGGGGGCCTCGCAGAAAGTTTTACAAGTTACCTATTTATTTTCGTTCCGCCAATCATCCTGGCTTAGCCAGCCGACCCCGAACAATTTGAGGAAAAACTAGACATATGATAATGACCTTTATTATTTTCGAACACGTGCGTGATGGAAGTGAGTAGTACTTTACGGGTATTCAGAATCCGTCTAGCAACTTTTTTTTGACTGCGAAGTAAAATAGGTCTCGCATACTTAAAGTCGCCGACGTCCTCATGTGATCTAGCGCAGCCACTGTGCGAAGACAGTATGAGAGATAGTGCTATCTATATCTAGGTATATAGGTTGTGATGAGACAGCGATGCCTTATTCTTATCAAAAATCATAAGACGCCCACTGCAAACTCTAGCCTAGCTTTGTGATACAAAGGTAAAAAAATATTGCTTACTTTTACTTACTTACGACAGGATGTAACAAAAGCAAATAGGTCAAAAGCTGCAAAGAAGCGAAGGAAGGTTAATTGAATGGGAGCCCTTCGCCTTGCTCCCGCGGTTATATGCTTTATACAATTGCCGGAATACCATTCACCCTCTCCTACAAACTACGTGTCAGCTTGGGCTAAATCGTTTTCAATCTACATAGAACAAATTTAATGCAGTGCAATAATTTGATGTAAGCTTCGAAAGCAATTAAGCCTTACGTGTCTTGGGAACTACTGTAATTTATTTCGCCTTGTACCAAGATGCCAACTTTTATCGTAAGTGTAAAGTGGTTTCCAAAATTTGTGTAATAGTGCCGATATCAATCTGTGACTTAATGCAATATAGTTAACTTTTTTAAAATTTATTACAAAGTCAAAAACAAATTAGTTATTTTTGCAGTTTTAGAGACATTGGTCATTTAATAAACATATTCTTTCTCTATGAATGTCTAATTACCAATGGGAACTGAAATTGGAAATATTTGATTCTATAAGGTTATTAAATATGCTTATAAAGTAGATTCCTGTTTTACCAATAAAGGCCAAAAGCAATGTAAGTTATGGTTATAAATATCTATGCCACGTAAATCCGTTTCAGTTTTCAATTAAATTTTCAATCCTTAATAAGTCTAAGCTACCTAAACAAAAACATAAATTAACTTATTCAGTATTATTATGTGGTATTCGATAAGAAAACAATCTTACCTCTGGCAGTTCATCAGGAACCTTTCCCATCCAAGACAGCGACAATATCGTGCAATCGCACTTAGCATTCACGTTCCTCTCGAAATGTAGATGCATGCTAGCTGTTGTAAATTACACTCCAGACGAAAACACGAGAATACTAAATCACTGATGTTATGCGTGCGGAGCTCGATGCCGCGAGCTCGCTCAAGACGGACATGTTACGAGGAATAAATGGACATTTGGAGGCACCAAAAACGTTTCTGTCGCGAGGAGCGGTGAGACGCGTCGGTGGCGAGGCTGGCGTGACAGGGTGACAAGCGGGCGCTGAACGGTGTCGCTAGGCGCAGGTATTGATTGCGCGCAGGGGCGGCACGCCCGCCCTCTACCGCCCTCCACAGAAACTTGGGAAACCCCTTGGAAAACACGCGGGTATGGAACTCCGATACGAAAGTTACGTGACTAATGCGAGATTAGTTCTGACATGGCAATGAAAACCTTTAATCCTCTAAAATAAACATTGAAGAGACCATTGTTTTTACAGCCTTAAACCTCATGAGGAATTTACTTTGGCATAAAGTACTAAATAAGTAACACACTAGAAGCTGCAACAGAAAACATAGTAATCTAAATTCATTTTTTTAATCAAATCTATTTGTTTCTAAGTAAGTGGAACTGTGGAAGCAGGTAAGATTTTTGTTACAGCTACAAATAATAAGACTTAGGTACGGCCTACAGGACTCACATACTGTTGGAACGTTGGGACTAAATAATAGGTTAGAATGTACACGTGCCAACATTTGTGATTCGAGAATACGAGCGCGAGAACTGACAATAGGCAGTTCTATTTTTATTTTCAATTTGGCAAACTCAACCACTGCAGTGCTTGCGGTCGTCACTCAGCTAGTTACATCGCCGTCAGTTCCATAATAATCGTGATAGTACGAAGGGCGGCGTGAAAAGTTTTGAGCCTAAGGTATTAAAAATTCTGATAGAAATGTATAAAAAAAATATTTATCAATATAATCTCCCCGTAATTCATACATTTATTAAAAAGAGCTTTTAACCCGGTAAAAATATTCATTTTAAAAGGTTTATTTCTTCAAATCCTGTTTCGGTGAGGGCACGCCTTGCAACTCTAACAGTGTGGACGGGCTATTCTCCTCTCCTTTTTTCGACAATAACTTGACGAACCTTTGCTAACAATTCGGCATAATAGTCGCCGTTAATTGTAGTATTTTTGGGAAGGTAGCCGATGAACAAAAATCCTTCACAATCCCATAAAACAGTGGCCATGAGCTTGGATGCCGATCTTTCCACTTTGAATTTCCGTTGCAGCTTTTCTTCCTTCTCTATCCACTGCTTTGAATCTTATTTTGACTCCGGATCGTACTGTCTAATGAAACATGGGTTTCATCGACAGTAATAAGGCGAGAAAAAACTATTATCGCCACAGATGTCCAAAAACTCCTCCGAAGTTGTGAAGCGTCACGGCTTCTTGTCAAGCGTCGTGAGCATTTTCGGCACCAAACGCGCACACACCTTTTTCATGTGCAAATGATTATGCAAAATGTCACCGATTCGTTCTTTGCTAATGTCTATGGCTTCAGTTAACGGCCACAACTTGATTAGCTGATGTTCCAGAATTACTTTTTTAAATTTTTTAATGTTTTCTTCGGTAACGCTACTCATTAGTGATGTTCAAAGGTACTTAGGCTTCAAAACTTTTCAGCCGCCCCTCGTATTTATTAATAATAGTTAACTACATTATATTACATAGTTTTGGAGGGTATCTATTTGAACGCTGTCAGGTCAAATTATTACAACATTCAAAATATACTAAAAATATCCTTAACTTAAGAAATTTTGGCAATACTCTTTATACAATTACAATCACAATTACAATCGTGCCGGTATTGGATTGGAACCTGTGCTCTTTGCAAGTGTGCCCATCACGGAAATAGGCCTACAACTACGAATAAGATGCGTTGAAAGTTATAATCAGAAGGGAAATAATTATGTGACAATATTAAATATCAAAAACCACAATTACTTCATCGTTTTTACAGTAATAGTTTTATTGTTGAATGTGAATTTTAACATTTTCAAACAATTCTTAATGACGTGTAAAAAGGGACAAATCTTGCAATTTCTAGCTTGTTCTCAGGTCCAAGACCCCTGTTTAGATTGGTTCAATATGTGTACATGTAAAACCAATCTAAAGTTCAGTAAAATATTTAGACTTTGTGATTCTTCATCTACACATATTATGATTTAAAAAAATGAAATTAAATAAGGTGGTTTTGACCGGTAACTTGACATTTAAGTATATAAATACGACTTTACAGGTAATGAAATCGATCGAAAATTGATCCATAATTCCAATATCCGTTATTTTTTGAACGTAAATAGTATTTTTTCATACTTTCAAAAACTTCCATATTTTGGATTATCTGTTTATCTTTAATTCTATGTGTTATCTGTTTTATTTGCTGTGTTCCTGTAGTTTTGTTGTGTTGTGTGTATCCGGTTATGTCTATGTTTCTGATGTATCTATTGCTGTTTCTGTTTGTAAAATGTCATAAGGATAGACTAACTGAAGCAAGGTTCCAGTTTCAAGGCTTTACTATTGAAATGATAAGTATATTTGAACCTTATTTTTTATTTATTTTTATCGATAGTAAATTAATAAATTGCTATAATAAAAGTACTAACCTAATTAATAAATAATAAAGGATTACTAAGTTAATACAATATATAATCACTGCTTTATCCTAATCACACATACTCGTATATCACAGAAAAGTAATTGGAGCAAAATATCACATGTTCAGATTTTTATTTCTTGTAAGGTACCCCAGGTAGGTCCAACTTTCACTTTGACAGGTAAAGGCACATTAAGGCACACCGTTTTTTCCATGACTTCTTTCATAATTAATATAAATGTCTCTTTATAAGATATTGGAACTTCATAGATTAATTCATCATGCATTTGTAAAAATAGAACAGGTTTGTGTCGCTCCAGTTCTGTCTTCTTGTCTATAGCACACATGGCCGCTTTTGCGATATCTGCGGCGGATCCCTGTATAGTAGTGTTCACAGCTTGCCGCTCCGCTGCAGCTGAAATATTTTCATATTAAAATAAGATATGAAATTAATTCTTTAAACGATAACTTTCTTGGGTATTGGGAAAAGTGTATATTTACAATTTTCCAACTGACAAATTACTATTTGATGCTTGATGAGTGGCCCTGAAGTTGTGGATATGAAACTATGTACAACGTAGTATTTCAGCAAAGACGGTGACGAACAGTAAGTGTTATATATTCCAGAGGCAAGTGGACACTCAAGACAATAAGAACTCGACACAATAAGGTCAAGGACTCTCAAGTTACTGTCGCATAAGTAAGCTTCTTTAAGCAGGTACGTGTTAGCGCAATAACGTGTTCAACGTCGTTAACACGTGCTTGTTTACAACTATACTTACCGTTAAGTTAATTACTAACACAGTTCGTAAACTATTCGTCTATAATACATGCCATAAATTTTTTTAATTAAATATTAGTTTATATAAATTTATACCTATAATTGCGAGTAGATTGGTAGATGGGTAGTTGTAGCAATGGGTTGCAATAACGATAAATATATTCAGTGTTTAAAAAATAACTCAAGTAATGACACTTTACTTATATCAACTCAAATAAACGCAACGGTATTTTTATACCTTAAATTTAAAGTCTAAACGCCAAACTTAATTAGTCAGTCGCTAATACGTACTGAAACATATTCCGTGTAAATAAAATCGTAAAATTGTCACTGCTAGTTTACACTCGTCCACTGCTGGACATAGTAAAACGTCATAACGCCATTGTCAATGTTAGGTTAATGTTAATATAATATATTGATAATGTTACACGTAATTGATTATTTAGTTATAATATTGAATAATTAAATTCTATTGAATACGTAATATTAAATAGTAAAAACCAAGAATTTTTCACACTTACATCTTTTTGACGATATCGAAATATTTATATCCGGCAAGTACCTTCTACGTTTCTTCAGTGTTTCCACGAAACCATTTTTCTTGCAATCCTCTATTACTTTCTGAGTGAACACTCTAATAGAAGGATAGGTCTTGAAGAAGGTGTCCATGAAGACTGCAGCCTCTATTTCACTAACGTCAAGATGTTGGGCTAAGGTTTTGTTACCCATGCCATATAGTATACCATAGCAAAGTTGTTTGGCTTTCTGTCGTAAGTCGTCGTCTACCTACAAAGTTGATTACGTTATATTTAAAGTAAGTTATCTAAATTACTGCCTAACGAGCTAATACTCAAAATCTCTTTAAATTTTGAAGCCTTTTTAATTCAAATATAGAGAAATATATGAATTTAAAAATTTGAAATAGCCTCAAAGTTAAAAAACAGTATATCCATGAACGCCAGTTTATAACTTTTAATTTAATGAACATCCCAAAATATCATCATAACAGCTCAGCACAGGTCCTGGGACATGGGAGAAATACATGAGGCTATAGGACCATAATACCACTACGCCCAAAACGATTAATCGATAAACCCATGAAGGGACTCACCATGGCAAGATATTACTTTTTTATTGATAATCGAAACCAATGGTGTTAGTAGAAATATATGTTGGTAATCTATTTCATCGTGACCGAATGGATAAACCCCAAACATAAACTTATTCAAATTGTACTAGTAAAAATTTCAACCTCGTCTTCAGGCACACCACCCCAAGATGCAGCAATCGACTTAAAGACATCCTCATTCGAACTCATTATCTTCGTCAGTTCTGGATCTTTACTGTAATGGGTCAGTATCCTCATTTCCAACTGGCAGTAATCCGCCGACACTAAAATATGGCCATGTGCTGCCTTGAAGATATTTCGACAGTTAAATTCTATTACGTCGTCTGAAGAATCATTTTCAAAGGATAAATATTTAGCGGGGATATTAAAGGTCCGCGGTACGTTTTGTAAATTAGGTTCGTGCATATTTACTCTCCCAGTGCATGTAAATAACGTATAAGAAGGATTGATTCTGAAATAAAACTTACGAAGTGAATATAAGGTGCATTTATGCTCAAGGATTAAGTTAAATGATCTTAGAATGAATTTCACTTGAAAACATAGCACGTCTCACATCACAATCAAAAATTGTCCCGCTGTGAAAATATTTGTGGACTATGATCCCGGTTATAAAGGAATTTCTTAATACAAAAAATGTTTGACTTGCCTATCCCTTTCGCTGTATGTACAAGCTTTCTGGGTAAGAGGATAAAGTGTTTTGGTCAATATACAGTTCAATTTCCGCCAATATATAATTATACTTGAGATAGGAGTGTTGTGTGCTGTCAGCACGCTTTTCTTTGTGCTCATTTTATGCCCTCGATATATCCCTAAAACCTATAAAATATATTGATGTTTTGAAAAACATTTGAAATACTATAAATACAGATTAGTACAAAGTATTGTTACCTTGGCAACGTCTTTGGAAGAATTGAAATTAAAGTGATAACCACACATTTTAAAAGCCTTCTTTTGAAGTATATCTTGAGAATTCTTCACGTCAATTAAAAGCTCTGATGCCAATTTTTTATCAACGGTCACGCCACAATATTGATTATTTGATAAAATCTTTAAAATCTGAACTTCTACATCTAAAAGATAATTAATATATCAGCATTTATTTCTTATTGCCTGAATTGTTACTTCATAAAGTTTTTTATCTACATACAACATTCTTAAAAGTATTTAAACTATATTTATTTAACTGTCATATCTGTAGTAGAGAAAAAAAATTATGAATTTCTAAGTTAAGTAAGTTCCTTGTAAGACTCATTTTTCAAATGACGTGTTTGGCTTACCGGTCGGCATTTATAGCATAACATTCTCCACAAAGGGTTTTTGTCGAAAGGTAATTTATCTCGAGCATAAGTAAAAGAGTTAAAGTTCCTCGAATAATATTTATTATAGTCTTTCTGTTTTATCGATATAAGCTAACGTTAGAGGAAGACGAAATTTAACAATCCCTCCCCGGGAACAACAATAACAGGGCCTTTTTTTAGTACAGACATCTAACTATTTATCCTTCAAATATATTTGAAATAAGTGTTTCTGAGGTTATATATTAACTTCAGCATATTATAGACCATTAAATTGGTAATTGTTTAGTATTGTAACTTTTATGAATTACATCTTTTTATCATACAAACTTAATGCTTAGGATCTAATTTGAATTACGCTATAACTGAGTTGGCAACGTCGCATTATGATTACATGCACATCAACTTTTAGAAACTTCTTGACGTAAACATGTTTATTGATGTCAACCTGATGATGAGCAGGATAATCGTACGGCATTGTCACAAGCGAAAACGAAGTAAAATTATATCTAATATCTCTTATAAGTTAAATATAGTGTTAGTGTATATATTTATGATGTCTCCTATTTAAGATTCTAGGAAAGCTCCATGGCATTCGATAAATTACTATAACCTGTATCTGTCATAAACACGACATTGGCAGAATTCGTAAAAAGGAGAAGCCATAAGATCAAAAAAAAGGGGGTTGAGGGATGAATTCGGTGACCATCATACGAAAGGCACTTACTGTCCATAATTATTCTTTTAGAGGCAATAAGTAAAAAAGTTGATACATTACACTCATTTCATCACAGTACAAAATGTCTTTGACTGGGGTTATTTTGTTTAAAAGTGTTCTTGCGAAATGTTGCGATATGAAATTTAGAGTTGTGTGTTTTGGTTGTCTTTATCACAGATAAAGACTTTCTCACTGCACAACTTTATAAAATTGTATAAACTTAAATTAACAATAACTTACTATACTGTTTCAACTACTTACTTTGTACGATATGTTTACCAAGAGCCACAGAAACATTATGCAATGTTAATGTATAACCTCATAAACACGGTGTGTGTAATATTTAATAAAATAAACTAAGAACTTTAATATACCAACCAATTATACTTTTTATATTGCTGTACTGGTTAAATAATACAGTGTTAATTTTTTCTGCAACATTCCATATCAACCAAGTCCTGAGACATAAGTCTTGATTTGATTCTAAGTTGTTGAATCTCTTTTCCTTACCTTCGACGTGAATGGAAACGACTGACAAATCAATTTCCCAGTATTTCTTTACCTGTAAATCAGTAACTTAATAAATAACATTTCCTCTAATACTGTTGTGCAGTAAATGAACTGATTTTAAGAGACACAATATTCAATATTGGGAAATAAAGTTTTACTTTATTATACCAACCTTGTGTTTACAATAGATCGTATACGTATAAGCAGCATTTAATCAAGTATAGTTTATTTCTTTTCTCAAACATACGGTAAGATTAAAATTATAAATCATTCGCACTATTCATGAGCTGAAGGGAAATATATGTTCATAATACGCCATAATTACACCACTGTGATCTTTTAAATTATTTTCAGAAAAACTAGATAATGCTTAAATACAACGCTACCCTATCTAACGGTATAATATAAAAAGACTTAACTCACCAAATACGAAAGGCTTCGGATCTTTTCATCACTATCAATCAACCATTCTGCCAAAGATATATCAATCCAGGGTATCGGTACAACATCACAAAAACGTTTTAATGGGATATAAATTGATTGAAATGACAAATATTTCCATTTTTTACAAGGTTTTTTAAATAGGTTATGCAATCTCTGTTGCACCAAAGAAATGTTTTTATCATCTAATGATGTAATATCTAGTAAAATACACATATCCATACAACATAAAGTTATGCTTTTTATTATGCATTCGTTAGCATAACTTTTCTCGTTTATGTCCCTTCCTGTAGGTTTTGTGGACCTTAAAATATTACCGCCGATTAAGTTACTACAAGATGATATTTTATTTTTTATTTCCAGGTAAACAGCTAGGTTATCATAATTATCAAAAATATTTATGTTTTCTAGGATATCATTTTCTCTCAAAATAAAACAATTAATTTTAAAGTGGTTTATCCTCAATTCAATCGTTTTTGAGGAAAGATTTTTTAAAACTGGTTTATTTATTGCTAGCTTATTCTCGTTAGAAGTTAGCAGCCTCTCTTGTTTCATTTTCTTATTGGGGTGAGTAAATCCATCATCAGTCGAACAATTGATAAGGCGTTTGTAGGGACTAACATAGCAGTGTTTAATTGTAACTTTTTTTACATCTTGTGTATTCATTTCTTCTATATCAATAATATTATTGCATTCAATGTCACAGCCAGTATTAGGTAGATTATTGTCATCTTCATAATATAATTTAATATCTTCTTCTTCTTCCTCTACTTCAATACAAGAAGTTTTAAATTCATTTAAAATTGTATTTGTAACTGTACTAATATGCAAAGAATCGCTAGATTTTGCTGTTTGTGATTTTTCACAACCATCATTATCAAGCAATTTACCGGAAATTAGATCTAAAGGCATACTATCTTCAAATATACATGAATTATCACCATCAGATGAAAATAGACTAATATCTTTTGACATAACTTTAGAAGATATGTTTCTACACCAATCGTTTGGTATAGTTTTATCATTATTTTCACCAAAACTTATGTTAGGTGAAAACATGTGTTCACTAGTCCTAATTTTGGTGATATTCTCTAAAGGAATATCTGTAAAATTCAATGAATCCCACACAATGTCCTCTTTGTTAATTTTAAGTTTTTTGTTATCATTTGCATCTAAATCATTTATAGGTTTATTAATAAAATTATCAACATCATGTTTATGAAAATTTTTATTTTCTGATAATGCCATAGAGTGTAATTTAATGTTCTTTAAAACAACTGAATTTTCATTGGGATTATCTTTATTATAAATATTACACATTTTCTGATTTTTTATAGCGGTCCCACTATTAGTTAGCTCATTCGCAATACTTTCAATCTTTACATCACTGATATCTAAATAATCATCAGTGGTTTTTGGGGACGATATTTTTTGATATTCACATTTAGTTGTTAAATAAGATTCATTCGTCAGTTCAGAACTGTTTGAACTCTTTTTGTCCCATCTAATTTGAGAAACACCAATTTCATATTCTAGGTATTTTCTAGCTTCAATTATTAAATTTTCTGCAGCTTGTTTTGCAGTCATTGCACAGCAACCAGTGATCCACACACTCTTTATCTTATTCCGCTTCATTATATCTTCGATTTCATCATCATCCCTTCTTCTTTCACTTTCAAATGGAACTGCCTTATGAAGAGCATTTTCTATTTTATTAACATCACCTGATGCAATACTAGATACTGTTTGAAAACCAGAATCAAATAAACTACGAGCTCTAACGCCATTTAACGATGGCAGTTTCATTAACTCCAGTAATTCTGAATTAATGCCGAAATGTAAACGGTCTTGAAATTGAGACATTAACATCTCCATGTTTTTCCATCCCAGTTGACGACAGAATGCTGTGACCATTCCTAAAAAATATTTTTTTTGTAAAGCTTCATTAAATAGAAATATTTAATGAAAATAGTTCACTTAACTTATGAATTGCTCAAAATTAGGCCCACTTTCAGGTATGCACAGACATATTATCCAACTGAATTCTCTGAATACGCTAGTTAGAATACATATCAGTTTTTGGTAAATATCATTTACTTAAATATATCTTTCTCTAGATAACAAATTGAATATATATAACATATCATATTATAGAACTTAGTAACTCAACTAGTGTATTTTTATAACAATAAATACCTACCAGCAAAGGTGGCTGCAGCATGTTGTAGACTTTGAAGAAAGCCTCGGGCACATTGAAATTTTATTGCCACTTCTGACAAAGGAACCTCATTAACCAAATCTTGCAAAGCCAATGCTGTATAAAATCTAAAATAAACAATCATTAATTATTCAAAGGTAGTTATACAATTTCCACCTCATGTACTCGAAGCAATTAAATACCTCTTATGTATATTTAATTTATTTTGGCAATTCTCTGATTTATTTCCACCTCTCAGACAACGAATGATAAAACTTTCTTGAACACCAACTAACTCTCCAACTCTTTTCATAGCTCGTGTTAATGACTCCCACAAATTAAGTAAATGCAACCAATCTAGTTCATGCCATTGATTACTGACACTATATGGTGTAACTAAATATATAAGATGAAGATCTGTTTCTAAAACTAAACATTGTCTTGCTTTTTGCAACTCACAAAATAATAACAGACCATCATTAGGACCCATTGATGAAGAAAGACATGCTTTACCAAGAGATGTAGCTACATACAAATTTTCGTTATCATTTTTTTGTAACCTCACCAATTCATAATTTATTAAGTCTTTTAAAGTTTTATCTAGAATGGTACTGTGTGTTTGAAATTGTTCTTTCTCACTAAACAGCAAAGTACATTTTGTATACATTTCTAAGTCTAACAGAGTACATACAAATTGACTTGCAATAACTTCAAGCACTGCTCTCATAAATTTATCATCACTATCTATGCAGCTTTTAACAGGAGGTAGAGCACCCATCATTAATTCAAACCCAATTTTTTTTTCTGTCTCTGTACATATCAGTATACTTTCACCTTTTGTATCCTTTCCCATTCTTCCAGCCCTACCAATCATTTGTTTGTAAGTCAGAATATTAATTGGTTGCCTCTGAAAAACAGGTGATCTAATAATAACTTTACGGGCGGGCAAGTTTACCCCAGAGCTTAATGTTGATGTGGCTACTAAAACTCTTATAGCACCAGATTTAAATCCACCTTCAATAATGTCTCTTTCATCAAATGTAAGTCCAGCATGATGATAAGCCACACCAAAAGAAATTGTGCTCTTTAATATGTTATCAAGTCCTACAGGACAATTTTTCAGCTGTTCTAATACTTCAAAAATTTTTTTAGTATTTAGTTGATTTCTAAGTATGTGTCCCATTTCATTACCAGAACATCCAATTTTATGAAATGATGTAGACATACTCTGGGCCAGATTTTCACATCTATTTTTTGTCATACAAAATATTAATACAGAACAGTTTTCTCTAATAGTGTCCAAACATATTTTTAACACACAATCACTATCAGATGCTAAGTTTTCATTCAGAGAATCTATGTATTCACCATGTTTATTATAGTATCTAGTCTCCACTAAACAATACTCATCCAGAGGTATTGGCCTGAATTGTGTTATGTACAATTCAGCATCTAACCAATTTGCTAAAACCTTCAAATTAGGTAGTGTAGCAGACATGCCAATAATCTGAATTAAAGTGTCATCAAGCTTTTTTGAAATATATCTAATTTTAGTTAATAGTAATTCCAGAATATAGCCTCTGTGAGGATCACCAAGCAAATGCAGCTCATCAACAATGACAGCCCCCAGTTCTGAGATACTACCATCATCAATAAGTCTATTTATCAAACTATTAGCCTTTTCAATAGTACAAACTGCCACATGTACAGAATTTAGTCCCCCTGGTGGAGTTTGTGATCCCATAAAGCCTTCTACTCGAATTCCTGAAGATGAGAGTATATCTTGTAAGTAGAAGATTTTTTCTCTCACGATTGAAACAAATGGTAGTATTACAATTACCTTTTTTTGACGTTCTAAAATAGTTTTTATGGTGATTATTTCAGCAACCAGAGTTTTTCCTGCAGATGTAGGAGCTGAGTATACTAAATTACTACAATCCAATATGACTTTAGGATTGCTAAGGCAAGCAACCTGCCAATCAAACATTTCGTTTATTCCTCTTAATTCATATTTTTTTGCTATTTCTTCAGGTAAGCCCCAAACATTCAAATCATTATTTTTCGCTATATTAGTTCTTAGATTTTTTTGACTTTGGATCTTGTGACATTTTTCGTCATTTAAGTCTGGGACAGTTTTGAATTGGGTAGATTCATTCGCTTGTTTGCTGAATTTGAATGATGTTGATACGTCATGATTCTCTTCAGTCAAATATTCTCTCACAGCACATAGCGACGTTTGTAAAACACTAAAAGAGCTATCAAAGCAATTTTCTAAGAAACCGACATTCTCTGACAAAAATTGAGAGTCTAATATGTCACCGTGCAAATTAGCCATAATAAAAATTGATTATGTACAGTATTTTAAAATAAATACCACAAACAACCAACAGCTAACAAATGAGCACAATAGATAACCAATACAAACAAACCAAATTGTCAAACATGATCATTTGTTTTCTAAAATCCCTGAAATAATAGTATAAAGCCATAACCTTACATTTGTTTCCACTAAAGTTGTAAACAAAACATTTTGATGTCTTTAATTTTTTTTATTAAATTTTTCAGTTTTCGAGAAGGCAAAGGAAACTGAAGTCCGTACAGCCATATCATACGTAGATTATTCTTCTATTTTTACTCCGTGATACTAATGCAACGCAACTCTTTGCCCCGTGGAGTTTCTGGTAAGTAATGATAGGAACTGCCATTTTGTTAATTTCTTACCAGAACATTTTTGAAAATAGATGCGATAATGATAAGATGATATGAAAATGGAATGTTATGATAATGAATGCGATGTAATAATACGCAAATGGAAATGATACGATGCTGTATAATAAATGAACTTACCCTACAAATGAATGGGTGAAAATTAAACACTGAAATTCTCACATGAGTCACTAATCAACGCCGAATGATGTATTCATTGCACGATATAACGATAATGTCTCCCTATTAAAGGAAAGACAAAGGGAACTATAGCTTATACAGCTTTGCCTTATATAGATATATTTTTATAACCCCTGGATACCGGCGTAATTATAGCGACTATTGGCCCCGCCATTTTGTTATACGATACATTTTTTTGAAAATGAAACACTTTAAACATTACCAGTCCAGCCATACATAGTTATCCAGAAAGAACTGTTTTTAATTGTATCGAGGCATTCAGGCATATATTGCGGCTAAATAAATTAATAACACAATATTTACTAACGAAATATAATTTTGTATTTCAGTAGACAGTATATATATTTTAACAATAATAAGTAGTACTCATAGATAGGCATGTAATGTGATGTACAGATATTTATTAAATGGAAACAAAATGAACAAAGTATCATAATGAGATCTTGGTAGCACTGCTTTCTTTACTCTCTGTAAGCGCGCGTGACTCGTGGACAAATGCGGCATAAGTCACGCCCTAAAACAGTAATTTATTTGTTAACTAAGTATACCAATTACACAATAAAAAAAATACAATATTACATAATAAAAAAAATTAATAAAATGTGTAGCTTTCTACTTTAAATAATCACGTATGGAAATATACTACACGTATAGTAATAATACACGTATAGTACTTAATATTATATCTAAAACTTTTATTAGTACTTATTAATTTTAGAGCATCGATATGAAAGAAAAGAACTCTTTATTTTCACTACAAATTGTCAAGAAATTACTTTAATTTAACTATTTTTTTCAATAAACGAGACAGAATTTGTTTTTTCACCTTACATTTGATTTAGTTGTTATTATGACCATTACGATAGAGATAACATAAACCGCTCCAACTATTTAGCCCATAACTTTAGGCATCATTTGGAGCATGTGGTTTGGATATTGATTAACATAGGTCGTCCCCAAGAATCTCCATACCGATAGCTCCTGAGTTTCAAGCATCCAGTGTGATGATGACTAATATACAGGCTGTCCCAGAAAAGTTATAACAGCGAGCGCCAGGTGATATAAAACACCAATATATATCGTCTCATGTTCAGCTAAATCAAATAGTTTATGAGTTATTTATTTCCAAACGATACATATAAATGGCCTCTATCACCTAGCGCCCGCTGTTGTATCCTTTCGGGGCAGTCTGTATAATACATTATAATTCCTAAGATAAGTAAACAATTACTGGAAATAAACTTTAAAATCAGCATTGTTGACTCACCAACAAACATTAATATCACCAGGATTCAAATAACCAGGTTACTCGAAACCGAGTCTAAAAAAAACGTATACATAACAATGTATCTCAGTAAATACCTGTTGTAGAGCAGCACGAACGAATCCTTCATTTGCTGACACTGTTAGTGCTTTAATTCTATGGCCAAAATTAAAAACAATTTTAGATCTCAAACGAACATGCCCTCTCACTTTTAAGTTTTCTCGTGGATAATCATCAGTACCTGCAATGAAGTAAAATTAAAAAGTAAGTCATGGACACAAACAGACAATATTAAATTAAGTATGTTGCTTATCAGTTTCACGTAACTACACAATTAAAAGGTATTGAACGTACACAAGCAACGCGTATGCACGCTTAAATATGTGCCAAGTAAAAACCAAGTAGGTAGGTAAGTGAAAGTGCAATTTGAATTTATGTACATTTACTCCATCCTCTAAAAGTGCCTGACAAAGATTGGATAGTGAAATGGTTGGAGGACCTTTGCCAGAAGGTATAGATGATGAACAAAATAATAGTTACTTTTACGGGTTACACTACCGTTGCGGTTAGGTTTGATTTTTGATACCAAGTAAATTCATGATTTCATGGTATCATTAAATTAACATGTAATAGGTATTTGCAACTCGTTTGAATAAATAATCTTTTCCATTCATAAAATAGTCTAAAAATGTAATAATTACAATGTTGCTTAAGATTATTTGGTTTATTACACCATAACAAAATCAACGTGATATGGCGATTGTAACAAGTATACCATTACTTAACGCGGATAAAAAACATGACACTTAAAATAAGTCAATGTTGTCAAATAGGTCAACCTTTCATATTCACCCACTTATTTACATCCTCCTACAAAAAGCAGTCATACTAAATATGAGCAGGAGCATCCGCAAATTGTTCTTGTCAGTTAATAGAAAATTATGTAGATTAAATATAATGATATTTTACCATATACTTTTTATGTAAACAATATCAAGTTTTATCTGTATAAAGGCTATATTATTTTTTATTTATTATTTAATAGACACATTACTACCTTTGTAATCATCTGGAAAAACAGTCACCATTCTTTTCAGATCTGCTGATCTATTTTTTTCCATTGGTCCACCAAGAGTAGCAACAATTTTTTCAAAATCATCCCAAGCTGTTTTGCAGCATACCAATGTTTTACCTTAAAAATACAATTAATTATAAATTCTTAATACCAATATGATCAAAGGTAAAAATCCAAAGGTCATCTTATAAAACAGTAAACTATATTTTACTTCAAAGCTAGTACTGACTATTTCCATAACTAATCTTTTTCTGTTTTAGTTTTTATTTTATCATAATAATAATCAGTTTTAAGTTAGATTTTTTATTGTCGTTATTAGACAATATTTATTTGTATATTTATTATATTTGTGATTTACTGTAGAGTTATGGTTGAATAGAAACGTGAAAAGACACTGATTAAAATAGGCCCGCTCTCTTTAGTGTTTGTATTAATAAGACCTTTCTGTGAATATCATATTATTCTATGGGATATAATTACAATTTATATTATTAATATTCCCATTATTGATATTCTGAGTGGTATTGCTAAATATTACAGTAACTTTCGTAAGGTAAATCGAATCAAAATACTTTAGACATATTCTCTTTGTGAGAATTAAAGTTCTCTAGCTAGTATCATGCCCATAGCTTGTATCGCATATGCGTGGCTTAAGCAGCGCAATTACTAGCCAAGCTCGTACGAATAGCATGCTATTCAAAATGAAGTTCGTGGAATCGCCACTTTAATGTGGTCTCTTTGGTTTGGGCTACCCTACACCTGAAGACTTAAACTTGCCGCTGACTCCAAGCGTAGCAATTATAACCTGGAAGTATTCCAGCATAGCAGACATTAGGATAAATGCAGCACATAAGAACTCAGCCCTTAAACGCAATCACAGTAAAAAAAGGAAGTTATTGAGCCTGTCCTGTAACCACAACAGTGCTACATTTTGTTACTTTATATTACAAGCAAATGTTAATTGACATTTAATAAGAAGTCATAACTTACTATATCTACATCTACTATATCTATTGTTATTTAAATATTGCTTTTTTCAATCTGTGTGGTCGAAATCTGGGTCAGAGTTAATACATAGATGACATATTTATGCTAATTATGGCGAATCAAAATTGAGTTGCAAATCTGTTATAATTATGCTGAACCAAAACGTCATCTTAAATGTTCCTGTCGATGTTCGCTAGATGGCGCTGTATGAAATCAATAATTAAATTTATCTTAAACCTCACTATTTAGTAAATAACTTTTTGATTATATGTTTTATGATTTTATGCTTCGTATAACTTAGGTTTAATATATTCACAACACTGTTTTTGAACATTAAAATAAAAGTCATATTTAATTTATTACTATGCGCATTAATTATATTGACTACTTCTATAAAACTTCCTTGTACAGTAGCTTTTATGAATTTAGTTATGTATATCCACCAGATAAAACAAAAATATAAATACTTAATTTAAATTAATTTCTTGATAGATCTTACCTTTGAACAGTTTTTCTAAAACAGGCTTTACAGGTCTCTCTGCTTCCCAGGAACATTGTTGGGTCAAAATATCTTGTTTAAATACATAATGGCAGTGACCATTTGTCATGTTACTTACATAAGCCATCATGGCTGTCACATCTAGATTAAGAGTATTTATTTCTGCATGTTCTTGAATGCACTGGGACACCTCATTTAAAGCATTATTTTTACTGCAAGAGGGTAATTCGAAATATCAATATGGCAAGCTGTGTTTATGTTTAAACTGTTTTTAGAATGGGCCTAATTTGCATTCACTGTATTCTCTCTTCATATTATACTATAGCAAAGTTACAAAGAAACCTTAAATAATTTTAGATGGAATGTATGGAGATGTAGATCAAAATTTGTTAAATGTTCCCTTTGTATTTCTCTTTTTAAATTGGATGATGTACAATAGATATGTTCTATTCTATTCTGTTTCCTAACTTGCTGATGCTCTACAGGATCAAAAATAAGAATATACTTTTCTCAATGTTATATGCCTATACCTTTACTATATAAAGAGATTCACTGCACATACATTTAGATTTAGAGTGTGTATTTTAAAATCAGATTCTAATTATATGTAATGTTTTTGTAGCTTGACAATTAATTAAAAATATTTATTATTTACCTTTTGCAAACCAAATCTTTATCACTAGTATCAGATTTCCAAGAGACATCATCATCATATTCCTCTACAGGATGTGTATCTGGAATTATGTTACCTTTCACAATTACACCAGCAAACTTCAATTTATTAGCTAGACACTCTTCTATCCCACTGGTGAACTCAAAAATGATCTAAAATTTTTAAATTAGAAGTACATTACATTATAATCTTATAAAAAAATATTTATTTTCTTTTACTAATTATTGATCCAATTAAAAAATTGATAATACATGTAACTAATACATACTTTTGGTGGTTTGTACATGCAAGGGTATAATTTAGCACACTCTAAATAATCTTCTGCTTGATCTAATATTGAACGAGCACCATATGATGCTTTTCCAGTGCTCAAAGCAGTCAGTGATTTTGGATTCCGAGCAATGACTGAAATAATAATATTTGAATGAAACTATAAGAAATATATAAGAAAAATCTGAAAGGTAAAGCTCAAACTAAGTGCAATTGTGTTTTATAATTATTGAAGTATCAAGACCTGAATTTTTTGTATTTTATTTTATTCCATAGAACATTGTGGAAATACACTGACTAATATCACCAATGAAGATATGTTATTTTTCAAGTATATATATAATTTATGTAATTAAATAAGTTAAAATGAACACAAATTTTATATTGTATTTATTATCTTAAAATGTGCAAATGCATAACAAACTAGATTAATTGTTGGCTATATGTATTTAGGAGAACATTAGTCTTATATTTACTAAAGTAATAAATTTGCTTCACTTAACTTTAATATATCAGTATAGAGAAGCAAATTTTAAACAACACCAAAAATGAACTCCATACTGAGAATCCACATCAGTTCCAGCACCCGTAGACAAGAATTTAAGATATCCTCTAATTCTAGAAGCTTACACAAGGTTATAGGTTACCTTTAGTCCATGTCTTTCCACTTTCACTTATGATATCTATTAATAACTTGCTTTCATTATTTATATGGAAGTTTTTACAAACAGCTAAAACTCCAGGTCTCTTTGCACAATCAACCATGGCACCTAAATGCCTCAGATTTGAACATGATAACTGTTCTATCTTAACCTTTTTTGCCTTCTGTAACTTTAACAATAAATATTGATATCACAAGCATCACAATATAAAAACAAATTATATCCGTAGTACATAAGCAGCATACTCTTTTCAGAAATTCAATTTCTTGTCTTATTTTCCTCTGTAATTTTGTAACTCCGTCTATATTTTCTATAGAATTTAATTGCACCATGAGATCTTCACCAAACTTAATTTTTTCCTCCAACATTAGCAACAATTCTTGTATTGGTTTAGCCATGATAACAATTACTCAAAACCAAAGAATATAATACTCCTCTACGAGGAGAAGAATGGTAACTCCATAGATATTTTTAGCAACCATACACATACACATATACGTGATACTAGCGCCATTGCGTAATAGCAACAAATTTAAATTACGGGCGGGAATTTTGAAATAGATTTTAAACATTTTGAAAAATTTTTAAGGTTACAAAGAAAACGAGTTAGAAACAAAAACCTACAATATTGGAGTTTCTAAATAATAATTACTTTTATTTATTTATTAAAGAAACTTAAATCTAGCTCCAATATATTGAGGTTATTGTTACAGACTCATTTTCTTCCAAATGTAATTGTACTTTGAAGAAAACAGCAGATTTAAATATTTTATTTATTCAATTTTCGTTAAAAAGATTTTAGTTGTTCTTCTTCCTCCAATTCATGGTTTTTAAGTATATTATACCTTTTAATACAAATGAAAAATTATCAGGTTCATTTCTGCAAATATAATATAATTTGATCTCTCTTTCCGTTAGTTCTTTTAATTTCAATGTATTAATTGCTTTTAAGATGGTAAAAGGTTTCTTCAATTTTTTCTGCACACCAGTTGCAATTGCACATGTTGCAGGACTATTTTGAGCAGACACTTGCTAAAATTGATCAAAAGAAATATTAAGTTAATTATAAAAATAAAACAAGATCATAACAATTACGTATATTTTATAACCCCTTAACATTCATTACAACAGATTATCTCTTGGATTTTAATTCAGAAAGAAACTGAAATTGTAAGCAAGACAAAACCACATTTGATTGGCCAATCAAAACCAAGTACACTAACCAAGCACAAAAACCTGACTAAATTAATTCATCTTGCCAATATAAAATATCACTATCTACCTATTTATTATTGTGTATCATGAGAGAAAAGCACTAGTCATCTATCTCATAAAATCATAGAAATTAGAAAGCCAATCATAGAAATTAGAAAGCCAAAATATTACCTTTTCATTTTTTGAAAGATTTTCTCTTAGTATCTATGTTAATTTTATTTGTACACTGCAAACTACTAGTTGATGGTTCAACTGTAATATTATTAATTTGCATTACTGGTTTTCTCTACAGCATATTCTCTCTCATACTTGGTTGTTCTCGTTGGACTTGACTTGATAACCTCTGCAATTAAAGGAGTAAATTAAAATATAACACAATTACATTAATTGAATTTGAAATTTAAAAAATATTTATGTAGACAAAAAAGTGCTATAAACAATAATCATAAATAAACAATACATAATGGTATTGTTTCAAAATGATCCAGCTCCATAAAAAACAAATTTGACAAGCTTTATATTTATAGAATATATGGTTTTATTTGCACTTACTTTTTTATATTATTCTTTCCATGGTTGGGAAACCTATGGAAGGTAACCATTGGATCTTGAGCTTGTATTCTACGACACTTATTGCATTTTCTGAGATCGTTAACAGACATTTTTTCCCAAACTTAATACAATCGCTACTTAACCTTAATAGTCCAAATATAACTTATAGAATATGACAACTAAATGGATACGCGTTTTGCCGTGTGAAAACTATTATATTAAGCTACACAATTAAAGTATGCCACTAATCACACTTAAAATAGCCACCTTTATTGATAACAACTTATTACGCATTAAAACTCGATCAACACAAATAACAACAATGGAGGCCATTTGCCCGTGTTGTCAGTATTAAAATTTGTTAAATTTGAAAGCAATTATTTTTTGCTCTGGTATATATTATCAACAACTACAGTGATATAGTTTTATGCATGTGTGCCATAACATACCAAATCTCATTTAGTAAGACGAACGCCGGTGCTCAAAACAAATTTGCAATATATGACAATAAAAACATATCGATTCTAAGGGCCTAGACAAGATGTATTTCGAATATTACAATCGAATCGCTGAATGTAAAATGTATGGGAATTGACAATTACGTTACACCGCTAAGCGAGGGGCTGTCAAATTCCATACATTGTAAAATTTAACGATTCTAATGTGATTATCGATATACATCTTGTCTAGGCCACAGATTATAAAGAGTATGTCTAAAGATCAAGGTCCTCCAACTAGATATGAAATATCATACCATCAATAATAAAATACGAACAAACATAAATATTAGCCTAAAAAAACTTGTTAGTGAAGCATTTCATTAACAAGTTTTTTTTAATTTGTGTAAATGTTCCTATTATAGGAAAGACCAAGAAAACTGAAACCAAGGTTATTTCTCTATTTCTGGCTCCAAGATACCGGTATAACATTACTCTTTGCCCTATGGAGTCTTTAGCGACTAGTGGTATTTTAAATGTTTTCCCACCATTGTGTAAATGACTTACAAATTGAACTCAATGTTAGCAATTACGATGAAATGACACGAAAATGAAATATTATGTTGATAATTAGGATTAAATTATACTCAAATGAGAAAAAAATGGTACGATGATGTTGAAATATGAATACGAACATAAAAATGTATGGGATTTTATATAAGCTCTTGCTTAGCTAGCAAGCCAATTAGTCAATTTCCATACATTGTTCACAGAGTGATTCATTTGCGATTGTTGAAAGGCGTGGTGTATAGGTTTTTTTACAAAAGTTTGATACTTGGCCAATTTTTTATTTATGGTAAATATTGCATGTCCAATATTTTTAGAATCGGAGTATCAGAATTTTAAGTATATGTAATAATTTATGTATGTGGGAATGTGTAGTGAGAGTAGCGACTGCTTTTTCCCGCGTTTTTAGGAATAATTGTTCCGGTCACGTGACTGACATTTAATGAACCAATCAGCGAATGGCGAATAACTGAACCACAATCTTGGGAAATGGCTGACGATAAAGAAGTGGAAAAGACTATTGCGGAGGACTTGGTAGTTACCAAGTATAAATTAGCAGGACAAATCGTGAATAGTAAGTTGATTAATGGTGTTCTTAACTATTTTTTAATTATTCATGTGTCGGCAGTGCTTTTGATAAAGGGTTCCGTCCTGACGCGTGTCAACGCCATGCGGTGCCGCTAGGATTATTACATCAATAAAATTATAGGTCTTTTTACCTTGCATCAGACAGTTTACAGCATAAATAATGTTTCTTGAAAATTACAGGGGTCCTAGAACAAGTAATCGCAAAATGTGTTCCTGATGCTTCTGCACGAGAAATTTGCGAGTTTGGTGACAAGTTGATATTAGATGAGACATCTAAAGTTTTCAAAAAAGAGAAGGACTCCAAAAAAGGCATTGCCTTCTCAACATGTGTCTCTGTTAATAACTGTATTTGTCACTTTTCTCCAATCCCCAGTGAAACTGATTACATTTTGAAACAAGGCGATCTGGCAAAGATGTGAGTGATACTTTATTTTAGTGGCCAAGTTTTAATAGGAACTATTCTTCTAATAAGATAATACCTAAATGACATCTATATTTATCTGTTTTGATTATTGTTATAAATAAATATACATGTGAAACACTGATCCTGATGTCATGCTGTATTAATGATGTCATGATGTAAGAGAAACCTTGATCAAGAAATCACTTTTTGATCAAAGTTTCGGGTTTCTTTTTCCTGATGTGTAACTTTTGTATCTCAGCAGAAGACAACAGAAGCTACTCAACAATAAACAGATTGTCTATTGTATCTAGTTTGGGTAACTAATTAGTTACATACGGAATTTGGGCTAAATGCAAACAATAGTGTCTATGTATAATGTTATATTTTTGTTTTCAGTGATTTGGGTGCACATATAGATGGCTTTATTGCAGTGGTAGCCCACACAGTATCAGTGGGAGGTGGGGATGTGACAGGAAGAGCTGCTGATGTGCTGCTCGCAGCACATTATGCCAGTGAAGCTGCTTTAAGGCTATTGAGACCTAGTAATGAGGTGTGTTTAAAAAATAAGCAATTATTTAAGATAAAAATATGTCAATCAGCAATCAGTCAAATTTAATGCCCTGAATCTTTCCTTTATAATTCATTATTATATGGGTACAAGCACAGGGTAACAAGAAATGTAATCTTTTATTCGTTTGTATATTCAGTACACAGATGATAATTGTGATTCCTACATTATAAAAAAATACACTCAAATAAGTTTGGTTAACACAAACTACGCTAATGACACGGTTGCTGTGTCATACTATATTTTCCTTCGACACGCACAACACAGCTCCCGTGTTCACTGTATAATAAACTGTTGGAAATGTTCTTAAATAGATTTTTTTGAAACAATATTTAATAAAATTATTAAAAATATTGCAAATATTGCACCACAGTGCAAATATGGGCATTTTTATATGCATTGAATATGTTATTAAAGAAATTTTGTGTATTTTTTAGAATACAGCAATCACTGAAATAGTGCAAAAAATAAGTGCAGAATTTGGATGCAAACCCATTGAGGGTATGCTTTCACATCAATTGAAACAATTCCGCATAGATGGTGATAAGAGCATTATTCAGAATCCCTCTGAGGCTCAACGAAAAGAACATGAAAAAGCCACCTTAGAAACATATGAGGTGTATGCAATGGATGTACTCATTTCTACTGGAGAAGGTGTAGTAAGTATTAATATAACTTTATTATTCTAACAGGTGTCAGTCTTTATTTATTCATTACTCCAGTGCAGCAGCATGAGCAGACCAGAGGCTCTCACCATAGAAAATTAATTGTTATGTCAATGCTTCATCAAATTAATAGTATTTTAATTCCTTTAGGGACGTGAAATGGACACAAGGTGTACAATATACAAGAAAACCGATGAAATCTATCAATTGAAATTGAAAGCATCAAGAATGTTTTACAGTGAAGTAAGTTTTCAATGTTTCTCTAATTAGTTTTTACTGTCAAAATTTTAAGAACTTAAAATAATTAACAAGTTTTTTGTTAATATTTTGTTCTTTTTAATAAAACTGACTGGCTCTGCATGTAAGCCAGTAATTAAATAATGTAAATTCTATTAAATAGACATGCACAACCCAGATTAACTTATTTTTTGTGGTGCTTGTATGTGTAGCATGACTGTTGTATTCTGGGTATAGAATAGTAATGTGTTTGAACCAATATATTTTCATAGTGTGTTGGCATAGAGCATTACAACATAAATAATGTACTATCAATTATGTATTTATCTTCAAAAAAAATTGTGTTTTGTGTTGTTATATGATGATACATTCTAATTTAGTAAGGTTTCATAATAAAATTTTGCCTTGTTATAGGTACGCAATAAACATGGTAATATGCCATTCAACCTACGCAGCTTTGACAAGGAAACAAGTGCTAGGATGGGTGTGGTTGAGTGTGTGAACCACAAGCTCATTGAACCTTTTCAGGTATAAATCATTTTTAACCATTTACAATTAATACATTAAAATTATTTGAAACATGTCAGGGGTTCAGGAACAATAATAAAATTTTAGAAAAAACATACTTCATATGGGTGACCTCATATTAAAAAAAAAGTCTACATTTAAATTATCTACATAACCCTTGTTCTTGTCTAAACTGGTAATAATGTTGGTATTTAATCCACCAGGTCCTGTACGAACGTCCAGGAGAAGTCGTAGCGCAATTTAAGTTCACGGCACTTCTGTTGCCTAGTGGTACACATCGCATCACTGGTTTGCCTTTTGACAAAAGCCAGTGCAAGAGTGAGCGTAGCATTAAGGATCCTGAACTCAATGTAAGTGTAAATTTATTCATAACACATTTTATCATAAATGTACAATTAACCCCTGATAATTTTCAAAATACACTTCATAGTGTATGTTGGACAAGCACAGGGTATATTAATGTAATTATTTTGAGCCAGTTTGTATTATTTCATATTGGTTTGAACGATTCGAACATTTTAAATTAGAAGTAAAATTCATTTCTATAAATAAAAATGACGGGAAATCTTTAGAAAATGATTATATTAATGATATATATTCTTGAATACTTTTTATCATTGTTAATCCATTCTCTGACAAAAAGATATACATCAATATGTTTGGCTCTAATTTGTTAACTCTCCATCTTTCTTTAAAGATAACTGTAAGATTGCTGTTCTTACTATTTATAGCATCAACAAAGCCAACAAACAAACAAAGTCAATTCAACGTCTTTCAATCTTCTGTAAAAAAGTATCTGAGTAGGTATTTTTTCTGAATAGTTCTTTAAAACTGGTATGTTAATTCAGACTAGGTTAAAATGGTGGAAAATACTTTAAAAAAATCTAAAACCAAAAAATCCAGTTCTTTTCACCAAACAAGAAAGCAAAACTAATAACCATTGTATATTTATTTCGACAAGCTTCGGTCTGCGGCTGCACCCGCATTTGGTCTCTTACATATGTGATATAACCCTACCTGATAAATGGACTATAAACAACTCAAAAGAATTTTCAATTCCAACCACTAGTTCCAGTAAAGATAAATCCCTAGAGCCTCACAAACTATCTCTTTTTAATATCAGTATAGATGATTTGCTGCTGGCAAATATAGTGTAGTTCCAAAGCAAATGAACTTTCTTTACCAGTATAGTTATTTCATTGACAAATTAAATATTATTGTAAAAGAAATAATATAATTTTATTGTTTCTATTATGCTTTTTGCAGTCACTGCTTAACTCTTCTGCTAAAGCTAACAAGAAGAAGAAAAAGAAATCTGGAGCTGAAGAACCCATGGAAACAGAAACTATATAGCCCTGAATTAGGTTTCCAGTTGAACAAATGATTAATAAATGAAAACCTTTTCTCGAACTCCCTTTAGTGGATATCATTGAAATCAGCAATAGAATTTTGTAAAACCACACTGTATATTTACATTCAAAATAACATGTTTCATATTGTACAGCTAGTGGTTTTTCAACCAAAAATCATTGGGCACCATTGTGTAATAAATTGGTTATTTACTATTTTAAATATTTTATGTACAAATTTGTTGTATCGTGTGCGATTTGACAAGCAATAGTTTGAAGGCAAGAATGTGTGCTGTTTAGTTTCATAGTATCTTTTAGTCTTTTATACATACATAAATTCTCATAATAATTAGTGTCATTGTGAAGATTTCATTATTTACAAAACAATTGCAAATAAAGAGTTGACATGTACATAACAATCCTATAGATAAACTAATGACAAATATAAAATGCATAATGTTTTATTATGTTCCAAAAAATCATTCCCTAGTAATTGTTTTGTATTAATGATCATTGACAAACGTGCACAAATTGTCTCATTTGTTCTGTACTAGAAGTGGTCACTTCATAACTTTGTAGTGTTTAAATAGCAAATATACTTAAGTTGTCAAGTTAAAATAATTTGATTTTTTTTTTCTTAAACATGCAAAGTTGGTGAACATTGAAAATCAATTTCCTTTCTTTATTAAGTTTTATTAAATTTTGGCAGATACTTACTACAAGAAAGTTATTTTTGAAAAACTGACTATGCTAATAATGTTACAATGTAATTCTGAAAACTTTGTATAAAAGCGAAAAAGGAATAAATCTAATTGTGCCACAATTGTGGGCTATTTTGTAACTTTAATTTTTTTTATTTTTCTCATAAAATACTATCTAGTTATTATGGCAAGTAATACTTTTCTGGACCAGTCCCAAAAGCTAACCACGTAATCCCAAATCCGTTTTTATTTATGTATAATAAAAAATAGTAATATTAAAATTAGACTGGCTGCATTAGTTCATAGTAATGTAATGGAATTTTTAAATGAATACTTAGGATTTTTTAACTATTTAAAAATCCTAAGAAGTACATACAAAGGAAATAGAAAAAAAATTAAATCTATTACAATACAATGCAAAATCGTAGGACATAAAAATGGAGAGATTTGTCCCTTCTCAATATAAAACTAAATGGCTTGTCAGCAAAACTATCAATAAGGAGATTATGAAAACAGTAGTTGAGAATAGTAGGATACGGATTGTCATATCATTTCAACTGCATATCTATAATAATAATTGCGTGTCCATTGACAACATAATAAAATTTTAGAAGTAAAATTCATCTAATTGTTTCTCAAATTATTTTCAATTTAAAACCAGGTCTAGTCACAAAACCTTTGCATTCAGTTCACTATGCAACATCAAAACCATATCTCAAATAAAATGACCAATAATAAATAGTAAAAATATTTGAGCAGTTGTCTATAATTAAAAGAAAAATAAATTGTGGTCATTCTGGAAGTCCGACATGACTGCTAAAATGCTAAGATTAATGAAATGTAGTGACAATTTTAAAATAAATAGCTATGAATTTGATAATTTAATTTTATAATATACATTCAATATTTAAATTAATTACTACATTCTTCCAAATTGACTTGCTCATTTAGGTTTTTCTTCACTAGGACTTGGGCTTGCTTCAAAAGCATCAAATGCTGATGAAATGGAATTTAATGTTTTACTGCCTGCGTTTGATGCGTGTGTTGGCAAATCAACCAAGAACTTGAATGTTGCTTTCACACCACAATTCCAGTAGTACTTGAAAAGGTATGAAACTCTATCGTTTGATGGTAAAGGGGGGAACTGAAAATAACATTCGTTCATTATAAACTCAATCACACTAACTTGTTAAGCTATGCTATCCAAACAATAGGTTTTATTTATCAAGGTTACCAGGTATATGGTGGCTCGAAAATAAGGTGTAAATATGAAAACTTACTTCATATGGAATTTGCTTTTTGAGTTCACCGACATAAGGTGAAGCACCTTTTTCCAAATCTTCATAAATAGCGCTCGTTGCTGTACTGTCTTTCCAAACACCTTTGTCAATTGTATAATAAACTGCAGCTCCTAAAATAGCAGACTTAACACCAAATCTGAAAAAGTAGCATGTCATGAAATTAAGAAAACATATTAATTATATATAAGATACAATACCATCACTATGGAACAAAATAATACTTTAACATCTTGGATATATATAATGTACAAAACTTTACAAAGTTTTATTACACAATTATATAATTTTCATAATTTGTTCACAAAAACAACAATGACCTAGTACCACAGATCACAGATTAGAAAGAGTATGTCACAGAATGAGTAATTTTTTCCAATTATTTGGCCTGGTAACTAAGACTTTTAAGCCATATCTTCATTAATGTTATGTTGTTAGTTTTTATCTTTATTTATGACTCCAGGATACTGGTGCAATGTGGCTCTTTGTCCCATGGAGTTTTTGGCGACTAATGGTAGGCCCCGCTATTTTGTTAATGAGTAAGTCACTAATCAACGCTGAATAATGTACATATTCCATATATTGCATAACATAACGATCCCTTTTGCCATAACACTACACCGATTTCATAACAAAAACAACACTACAACACAATATATAAATAAAAACACAGCACCAAACCGCCCCCCGCCATTACGCGCCAAAAACTCATTTAGAAAGAGTATGTCTACAGATACCACAAAATATGTATGATCACAGACTACTAAAAGATACTACGTATAATTTCAAGGAAAGGGAAGTTGATAACCAGAAAATCGAATTTAGATGCCAAATATTGATTATTAGTAATTAGTCGTTATTTTATATTTTAACATTTCATCGTTATCGTTAATATATCGTTCCATTTTTGTATTATTTTAGCTTAATCGCTTATATTGTATTCCATTATTAAAAAATTTCATTACAATTACAAACGGCGTGGCCTGTCTTTAGTAGTTTAAAAGTCCATGGGGTAAAGCGATACGTTACTTACCATATCATCGTTATCATTATCACAACATTCCATTTTCGTATCATTTTATCATAATCGCTTACATTGCATTCCATAATATTTTCACTTAAGTCATTAACAAAATATCGGGGCCTATCATTGGTCGCTAAACACTTCATGGAGCAAAGGACAACATTGCACCAGTATCCTGGAGCCATAAATAAAGATTAACTACAATAATAAAGATATGGCTTAAAGGTCTTAGTTACCATGCCAAATAATTGTAAAAAAAAACAAGCATGTTTATATTCTTTGATCACAGCACACTTTAGACATACTCTCTAATCTGTGCAGCACACTGAGAATAGAAACACTGCGTTTTATAATAATATATTTACATCACAGCTTTAGTGTTTGGCAAAGAGTTAAGTGAAATATAGCTAAAGCCATCTAAGCAAAAGATAAATAAACTTCATGAATCCTACATTTGAAATCTTGGAAAATATCAAAAAATGTTGTCTCCCAAAACTTAGCCGAAACCTGGAAGAGTGTGATAATCACATTGAGTATGTTTTATGGGAAAAGAACTTAACTGATCACTTTCCCAAGTTAATAGAATCATTAGATGATTGTTTTCTATTAAATGATGATTTAAGATCTACTGTTTTATCTTCTGTCATTATTCTTTATTATGAATTACATTGTGATGGGCCCTGGAGAAACGAAAAATGTAATGAATGCTTGAAAAAATTAACCAACCAATTCGAACATAACTATGGCTTACAATTACACACTTTCTTTCACAAACATGGACATAACAAATTTCATATACAAAGTATATTTGATAAGATTATTGAATTACTGCATAGAAAACTGACAATTGATGATTTCAAAAAATATCCTACCCTAATTGAAGTGTATTTTTTAATTAGTACGGATATAAAGGTAATTATACATTTACTTTGCCCAAACTCTTGAATTTCCTTCATTTAGGAAAGTCTGCAGGGGGCATAAATAGGCTGTTAATTATTAATTTAAGCAATACACAGTATTATATTTTGATGTATTTTTGAGAGGACAAGTATTTTAATTAACCATCTAAATGTTCTTTAACCCTGGCTTTCAAGTCAATTTGTTGAGTCAGAATTCACTGGTACTTATTACTAGTTTGTCTACCTGAAACAACAAGTGTATTGCCTGTTTCTTCAGAATAAAATACTTGCAACTCCAGTGTAGTCAGTAACGAAAGTGAACATTGGGATTGTCTTTTATTTTCTTTAAACTATTCCTTTTTATTTGCAGCAATTAAAAATTATACTGAAACCTAGTTCCATATTGCCAGCATCACTGCTGCTCATTGATGACTACATAAATGAGAACAAAATTAAAGGTCTGAAATGCTGTTCTTCAATATTAGCCTGTTTGGTTTGTATTTTTGATAATTCTCTTTGGTATATATTACACTTTCATGGTTACTAACAAAAATTATAATACAATCATGATGTAATATTGGTACATCATAAATACAAATTACATAAGTATATAGCCAGTTTTTTTTAAATATTTATTATTATTAATATTTAAAACTTGATAATATTCTCAGACTCCCATATTATTATCTTATCAGGCCAAATAAAACATGATTAAAGATCTGTGATACTTTATTTTATTTTATTTATATGATCCATTATGTAGATAGTATGGTGATTAGAATTATTATTATTTCAGAACCCTGAACATTTTTGTGATGGTAATTATAATGAAGTAGTTTATGCTGTGTTGAAGAAAACTATCACAGAAAAGGATATTAAACTGATAGAGTTGGTGTTAGAGTGTTTAATGCATCTATTTAGAACCTTACCTAATCAAGCCAAGGTAACTAAGAAATATACAAATTTATATATTGTAAAATAGTTTAAAGATCAGAGAAGTTTAAATGAAATTAATATAGGTTAAGAAAAAATATATTTTCTTAAAAGTAGGTTATTGACAATATGAAACAGATAAACCCATAAAGTACAGCCAGCCTCATAAGTAGCTGACACTAGTACCATTTCATACTAACTATTAGGACCAGTAATAGTTGTGTTAGGCTATTTCTGATAAGATGGGACCAAACCACGGTCGGGCCGCTCTATCGATATTACGGCGAAATGTCTTTGGGCCATCCCGTGCTGTCGATGGAATGCGGCTAGGTAGGTGCGTCGCTGAGGAGTTTAGTGGTGAGAGCCCCACACACCCCCTCTTCCTCCTCCCCAGAGGTTAGGGGATCGGCTGGTAGAGCTTCTCCTCAGCGTCACAAAAAAAAGGCTATTTCTGATGTCGACCATACATTTAAATTTAAATATTTTTATATCCTACCTACTAATAATGTATATGTATGAGTAATGGCTACTTGAAATACATGTTTGATAGTTTCATAACCAAGCAAAACTTTGGTGATTACAATTTTATACAGAGAACAGTGAAAAGCTGCCTTTTTAGACATCTGAATATTATTGATTTATTATCAATCTTGTTTATGAATATGCAGAAAAAAAAACTAGCAATCCTCTATTTTCAGATATCAACAATTGACGATATATTACAAACTATATTGGAACAAATGTACACAGATACCAATTTGTATAAAAAGAAATTATTCTTCATTTTTCTAAACAAAATTTTGCATATTCATGGTGTGTATACTGGCAAAAGAAGATTGTTTTTAACAGTGATATGTGATAATTTGGATATTTGTACCAATGATGCAGTAGCTGATATATTACTTTTAAATATTTTAGAGGTAAATTTTTTGTTATATCTATTTAATTACTTTCATGTTCTTCCATGAATAATTTTAATAATAACTCTATTTATTACCTTTTACAGTGCTTTGAAAACTGGATTAAATATTGCTGGTGCATTTGGAGATTGCAATCAAACATAAAAATATTATCTGTGCTAATTAAAGTCTTGTATATTCATAGTATGAATGAACTATTGTGTATCAAAATTCAAAACATTCTCATAACACTTATCAAATTATGCTCCATTGAAGATCAAAACGAAATATATAGTAACATGGAAAAGTCTGCTCGTGATATGAAAGAGGTTAATGAATATTTCATTAAAAAACTGGAGTTTATTATGAAACAGTTGTCAGTTAAATGTTAATTTAATAATTTAGTAAATAAAATTTAATTTCTTATAAACTAGGAACTTTAATTGTACATGATTCTACCAAAAATCTATACTTTCTTTTGCAAGTTGCGTCGGAAGGTGGCCGACTATGTCTTGCTCATCAGCCAGTTGCTTTTGTGCACGCAATCGCCTCCAAAACACAGGGCACTCCATATTCTCACATTTAAGTATTTCATTATGACCACTACACGAGCGACATATCTAAGGAAAAAGAAAATAAATTAGGTAAATAAAACATTTGAACTATTATTGGACGACATGACGCTTAACATATCTCACCTTGGTAATGAACAAAAACAAATTATTTTTTTAAAATTGGCTTTTAAGGATTTTGATTTTTCCACAAAATGATATATTATTTAAGTAATAAAAGTGACATTAAGCAGAACTCTTTGGTTACTACACTAAAAGCGGTAGAGCATTTCACTTTGATTCAGCATTTAAAATCACATTATAAAAATGTTCACTTGAGCTCTTATATTATTAAGGAAGTGATACAATTGGGAAGAAATGTCAATAAAAAATAAAATAAAACACTATTACCTAGTATTATGAGCGCTAATTTTTACTTTACACACTCAGACAATATGTCTGTTTATTTTAAATTTAGATATGGGGATGGAAAATATAGATATGGAGATTAGATATTTAGATATGGGGATATGTTTAATTTAAATTAAGACACTTCAGAAACAGTCACTGTTGATGATGAAACTTTAGATAAGTTTCGTGAGTGTATATTTTCTAAATGTTCACACGTACGTACGCTTATGGAAATTGACGGCCACTTTTATGCTATTTTCTAAGGCAGAATAGACTTACAGTAAGGGTTTCGAGCGATACATAGACGTACCTTATGGCCGATATAGGTTCGTGTATTCTGTATTGTATACTTGTGCAAGTCTAAACTTGCGCATGTATATTATTATGCTGTCAAAATAAGAATAACACGGATTCGGCAGCAAATTGTGACGTTATAGTCGTAGACTAACTTCATTCCAGTGACTGGTGTAAGTTTGTGAAAAAAAATGAATACATTTTATTCTTCATATTACAAATGTGTTAGGTATTGTTGACATTTTTTTGTGAAGTTCGTCAGTGTTGCAGCCCTATTGTTATTTTGACCGCATCGTAGAAGCTTGTTTACGTACAGTATCGCAGTGCGCTAGTGACCGCTGCGCGTGCGCGAGGCGCGCGACGAGCGCGGCGGCGGCGGGCGCGCGCGCGGCGCAGCGGTCGCACAGAGCGCGCGCCGCCAGCGCCCCGCACCGAGCGCAGCGCACGCGCCACATGTACCGGGCGATGCCTACGTTTGCGCCGCTAGCAACGCTAGCACCGCGCCCTTGAGTTGTCTCCCCACGCCTGTAGCCTAGTTCACACCACCTGGTAACACTATTTTTATTACATTTGCTCAAAAAGTACACTTTTTCAAAGTTATTCTTTTCCTCTCTAGTGCTTTTTGTTTTCGCCTTCTGCATATGAAGGAGGTTTTTCATATATATTTTTTTTGTATGAAGTGATTATTTTTATATTTATTTAATAAATTGGCCCTCCAAAACGTTAACCCTCTACAATTGTTTAAACTCTAGTATCAATTATTACATGTAAGGATTTAATTGTTCTTCAATCGTTTCTTCGAAGCTTCCTTTCGTTGTATTCTTTCGCAATGTACTAAATAATGTATTTCGATCTCGATATCATGACCTTTCACAAACCGGGTGTCCGTTTTAACCATTCAATTCTATGACTGGATGAATATTTTTCTAGATAAATTTTAGTCGAATACTTCAATTTCACATGTATAGAATGAGTGCAGGATCGAGTATACTTCTTTAGATACAACTCAGATACATCATCGCAAACTAATGGACGAGGGCACAGGCGCAGGACTGAGAGTATCCAGCCACAATTTGGACAATCGATAAAGTTAAAAGCTATATTATTACACAGTCAATCATCACTCAATCGAAATTAAGTGATCGGAGTTACACCTAACACCAATTACGCGAATTATACATAAGCTTTGATAGAATGGTGACGCACCATTTGAAGACATCGGCGCCCAGCAGCGACAGGCAGCGGTGCAGCGGCGGCAGCAGCACTCGCGCGGCGTAGTACGCGCAGTGCGGCGCGGGCGCGGTGCGGGCCGCCTGGCGCCGCGAGCGTGCCAGCCGCACCAGCGCGGCGCCCGGCGCGCCCGCCGCCACCACCCACGACACACGCTCGCCCGCGCGCGGCGCCGCGCGTCTGTCGCGAGACGCTATACGGCTAACACGCAACGACAACGTTCCTTACTATTTATTTACTCAATTACAACAGTCCTAACAGCGCCATACTATAACACAATGGTTAAAATTTGTAATCTATGTCGGATAATATGATACAACAGCATTTTTTTGTAAAATGATAATCTCGCCCTACCATCCCAGACACAAACTATGATGATCTGATAACGACAAAAGTACTATATAGTCTAAATAGGAATGATAAATAGTTGTCAGCTGATTGTGACGATAGACATGAAACTAACCTCGCTTAAGTGACTGCGTATGTTTGGCTGAAAACTTTGCAACATAATAATTTTTTACTTAAAGACTTTTCTGAAATGGTTATTAATGTTTAATGATTATTCATTGTTTAAAATAGATACAAATATGATAAGTATAAATTGAATTTTTACTAATCTTATATAGCGGAGTGAATTTAAGCAATAATTCCTACTATTTTCCTATTTTTATTTTGACCGCATAGTTCCAAAAAAGCATCTCACTTGGCGATCTCATTAGGCGGTGCGACTGCCCCGGGCCTGTATCCTGTAGGCCCGTGATACTCTCGCGTGAACATGAGGTCGGGCAGCGGCACCTTGCCGGCCGCTAGTTGAGACAGCGCCGCTTGCACGAGTCGCTTCACGCGCGACATGTCTCCGCTGTCGAACAACTCGCATAACGATTGTTGTAACAGCTGGTGCAAAACATTATATTGCAATTAGATTACATTATATTTAATATACAGTATTTCTTTGAAAAACGTTGTTATATATCTAAAGTTATCTCTTATTATTAATAAATTATACTATAGGAAACGATTTAATCGTATTTTTTTTTAATATTGTTGTTTATCCAGTAATATTCTAAAAAAATAATAAAAATCTGTCTAAGGGCGAGTCAACAAGAACCTTACGAAGGTAGATACGGTGATATTTGTATTATGCATTGCAGCGTGGATAGCCATTTGTTGCAAATGTAACTTTCGTAAAAAATTTGCTTATATTCTAGCACTTCGTAGTTCGCTATAGTCTGTTACTTGAAAACCTGCGTACTCTGTTAAAAATGAGATTTATTTAACTCATTTCAATTGGATAGGAAAATACGTTTTTTTTGTAAATCGATTCATAGATAGAGAATATTTGGCACGTAATGCAATATATATAAAATAAATGAAATGAAATATTGGCTACAACATGCCAAATTTTCAAGAGCTCTTGAATATTTGGCTTAGCTCTTGAAAAGTATTACACTATTTCAGAGTTTTTTCTCAAGATCACGTGTCGGAAAACGCACACCGCAGCTTTGCTCGTTATCAAGAGCTTGGTCACTTGATAGTAATGAGCAACGCTGCGGTGCAAACGAGTAAATCTTAACACACCTTAACTCCAAGTGGGCAGCCATCACGACGTACCGTCTCGATGCCCTTAGCTTCGTAGATTGGCTTCTCTTGCTCAGGACTTTCATACATGTAGCCAACGTAGCGTTTCTTTGTTTGCAAAATGCACGGTTGATACACCTGTTTCACGAAAATGATATTGTAAGATGATATCAACAAAGTACAGAGTTGATTTTTATGAATACCCTTAAAGTTTTTGAAAGCTCATTATACACCTCACAAAATAAAGCATAGAACTAATAAGATGGGATAAGGGACAAAATTTCCTCAGGCCACTCGCCTTGGTAAATACGGTAGAACGCGCTAAGTGAATATCGTGACGCAACTGGACGCGACGCTGCAACATATACAAAGCATGTAGTAGGTACTTGGCGAAGCCGTATAGGAGAGCAATACTCAACGCAGGGATGTACTTGTGCCTTGTATAGCAAGATCTGGTATGAAAAAACGCTGCACCTAACAAAGTGAGGACGAGTTTCCGTGAAGCTGTTTTGATCACTTTTTCGATGTAGTCCTTTGAATTAAGATTGCAGTGAACATCTATACCGAGGATGATGATATTGTTCTGGAGCGACAGTGTTGTGCCCTGAAGAGAGAGGGAATGGGTAGGAATGACGACGTTTGGCGACGTAAACGCGCACACTTGGGTTTTCTTGGCATTGAACTCACCTAAATTCTCTGTCTGTATATGAGATCTAGCGCCCGGTTGAGGTATTTATAGGTCAATATATCATAATGGAAGAGCAAGATCACCTAACAAAACTATTCTATACACTTAATAAATAGGTCTCAACTTCTTTTGAACAATAAAGTAAGGCTGTAAACTGAATAAACATTTTATTTACATTACCTAACTCCAATAATCATAATTTTAAGTCTATTGCTGTGTAACAAGGTTAATAATCAATAGAAGATTTAATACAACTTCGATCGTACCGAAGAAATGACTTACTAGTTAACTTTGTAACTTACCTTTTCCAGTTTGAGTGCAACAGGCGAAGGGTTATCAGCAGTGACAGCGTCTGCTATCTGCTGGCCTATAGCGAAAGCTTCGGCACGAGTGCCACCGGGGACTAGCACGAACATTGAATCTGTATCACCATACACCACCTAACCAGATGGAATATTAATTAACAAAGGAATACCTAAATCTTGAATCCAAACCACATATTTTATCGTCGTAAAAATATTATTTGAGATCTGCCACATTGATATGTTCACTTGACATTACAGTCACGTAGACATCGGGAGCCAATAGATTTTAATTCCTGCCACATTCAAACGGCTTCGAATTAAAGAAGCTTTAGAGTATTCGACTGTTAGGTAATTATTAATCTTATACATAAAATAGTTTGAACGGGATATGATTTATCTCCACAACATTAGTAAACGAAACTTTATATTCTTAATTAGAATTATTTAAAACTACTTGAATTCCAGTTACCTTAGTATTCCATTCTTTATTTTCTCGTACTAGCTTGATGGCTCGCTCCAGAGTTTCCCTCCCCTTGGCCACAACACTGTCTCCTACCTCGACGCAAGGCATGCGCCCACTGAAGTTAGCTGCAGTATATCCATATGTCACGTTTGCTATTAATTTCAAACCTGGCAAGTTAAATCATGTATTATCATCTCTTGTACACAACCTATGAGAGAATGAGTTTAAAGTTCGGAGTATTTACCTAATTGCCTTGAATGCATTGCTTTCTTTACAGCTTCATCAGTTTGTTGCTTCATGCTCTTTTTAACGGCTTGTCTCGCCGCTAAAATCCTCCTTAGAAGCGCTGGGAGAACACCACGTCTTACTGTGTGCTTCACGAAGCCTACACCCACTGGCGACCAGTGGATTAAGCCCTTTTTTGTCAAAGTGTCCAACTTAATTTTGGGTATCTTTAATTTCCATGCTCCGAATTCGTACGCTGTATCACTGTAAAGATTATTTCACAATTTTTTATATTGTAAATAGCACGGCTATGGAATCCGCCTAACGGTAATCAGTAAGAGAAGACCGTATGCAAAGATAGCGAGTGCAGCTTCGAACATGCTGACCTAGGCACCGCCAACTTTCCCAACCAAAAAGTGCTTTTCTATGCCTCTTGTAGTAATATGAAATGAAATAAAAAGGTAGATTTCAGGTATGAAAAAAAAAATTACAACACATGCGAGACGATTTATGTTTTTGACTCAGATAAATAATATAAAGTAGACAATTAAAAATCACGAAAAGTATTTGTTCTTATCTCAGATTGTATTAAACGAAACTAATCAATCAGGTCAACTACAAGCGACATCTCAATATGAGTACGTTATTATCGCTAGTACGGGGTCTGAGTCGGCTTTTATTAATATTGTTTATTTATTTATTTCATAAGAAAACAACTATTACGAACAATATGAAAACTTAAAATATATAACAGAAAGCCAATTAAGGTTTGTTTATTGTAATAAAAATATTTTCTTACCCGTTCATGTTTCCCACGCGTCCGATGCAAGTAGAGAAACAATAGTTGTAGGCTATCATCATCGATGGATAAAGACTTTGAAAGTCTAACACTATTACTGGGTCAGAGTAGAATCGAGATTCTGTAAAAAAAATAAGTCTGAAACAAAATATGTCACGTAATAAATAGTTCATAATAGTTTAATTCGAGAACGTTTCTGAAGATTTAGTTGCAAATTTGTCTTATATCTATTGACATCGTTACCTAATAAGTTATAAATATCAGAAATAATACTGAATTCTTTGCCTTGCTTAGATAGCTATATCGCTGACCTTCATCAATGTGTAAAGACTACAATATGTTATGGACTGTTATTTTGTATCAGCTAACATCAAATTTCGCGTATAATTTACGCGCGTGAAAGCTATTTGAGTTTCATACTCGGCCGTAAATCGCCCATGTTACTTGTATTTGTCTATGGTTTATATAAACCCAAAATATTTTGGTCAATCGGAAATAGTATAAAAGTGAAAAAATAGCTAACCTGGTTCTAAAATAAGAGGTAAACATTCTGGCGCCCGCATAGCCGCCCTCTGTCGTACAGTGGGGGACAACGCGATGAGATTGAGAGGTCTTGCCGCACGCAGCATCAGCGACTCTACGCGGAACTGGGACCCTCTTGACAATACTTCCCACCATTGCAATCCAAACAGTCTTGCTAGTTCTGACGTTCGGTCTAATCCAAATAAAAACAAATCTCTTATCTGTTCTGTTAATACAAAAACCAGAGGAAAGTTCTTCAATAAACAAAAAATCGCAATACTTACTTATAATATCTAGTTTCTGTAGCATCCTCGCGGTTCCCTTCAGTCGTGTTAGGTAATATTCCACTGGTATCCATCTCAATACCCTCGATTCATGGTTCCACCATTCTGCTAACTGTGCGTAACTATATTTGGGCACTCTTTCTTTTAAAATCTCGTACATACAATTTTCAAAACTGTAACTTGATAAAGCTAGCTCATGACGGAACAAACGCCACACATTAAAAGTGATTCTGCCAATAATACGACCCTCGAATTCATTATCCTCGCTCCTCCAACGTTTTTGCCTATTCTTGTCAGTAATTCTGGAAACTTCTTTTACTATTTCTATACCCAGAATCTGTGCTCTCTCCAAAATATATCCCCAGGAGTTCATCTCTATTTCATATCCACACATAATGTCAGGGTCATGTATTTTCACCAATTCTAATATTTTATTAAATATTTCAATTTCATTATTTACATAGGTAACGCGAACATCGAAAACGCATCTATCTAAATGTTTTAGATGTTTTTCATTATCTATAACTATTGCCTCAATGTTTGTTTTTGTGAGAGAATCATCATGCATATGATCATAAGAGATCATTATAAATATCGCTTGGATAGAGTCAATTGCAGGATCAGGATGTAGATCTCCCCTTACTGATGCGTGTACCTCCGTAAGCATAAGTGTAAGAAAATCAACCTAAACATAAATAAAATTGTTCAATATCAATAAATGTAATTTATCACTTTAGAATTTAAGTAAGATATAATTTATTTGAGTCTATTTGTAATACTTACTTCACCTACTGGTGTTTCTTTTATGATTTCTTTTTGATAGTCTCCACTTCCAAAACATAAAAATGATCCATCTGGTTGCATTGAAATTTGCAGACTACTATTGTCATCATTATTTTTTTGATCTTTTACCTAATAAATAGTTTTAAATCAAATTATACAAAGCACACAATAAAACACAAACCACAGCATATTTCTAATCAATCTAATTGTATACTCACATTTTCCTTTGTTTCTGCATCAATACTGTTGTTTATATCATCGTTTAATCCTAATGCTTGAGAAGTTTCTAATTCATCTACAGTTCTACCAATTTCTTCGTGACTTATATTATTTTCGACACGTGGTAAGATTTTAAAGCCAGTGTTTTGAATGGCCACTTTGATCTGATTAGTAGTTGGAGGTTTCATAACGGGTTCTAATATACAATGCCTGTTACTAGCCAGTAGTTTCTTTAAGGTATCTGCTTTAGAATATTCATCAGACTTCTCATTGTTTTGTAAAAATAGTAACTGTCGCCATTCCTCAATACTGGTAGTATCTAAGACTTTTTCAAAAGGTTTTTGGTCCCGTGCCAACTTACTATGTAATTTAAGTACGATCAGTCCTAATTCGACCTTATCACCAACATCATTAGGATCGGAATAAAATGGTTCAAGATTTTTGACCTTTGGAATGTTATATATGTCCAGACTAGATATAACATGGTCCTTTGTTGGTGGTCTAATTGCTGGTGTTAGGATAATCATTTCGGGTACATTTTTACGTTTATTCAGGCTTTCTTTTATTTTATTTGAATAATTTTGTGTATGTTCATTACAAACATTACTATTATCTAGAGATTTGTTTAAAGACATGTCAAAAATCTTTGATGTGTCATAAAAACTTACTATACCCAATCTATTGTCATCAGGTGATGATTCATAGGACGTGTCAGATATTGAATTATCTTGAATATTGATATTTTCTGATTCAAAGATATGCGTAGAGGAGGTTCCAGCTTCAGGCACATATTTATTTTTTATATCATATGTTTTAGAAGCTGCTGGTTCATATTTAATGTGAATTTTTCCAACTAAGTCACTAATAGACTCTTTAACATTATTTTCAACATGCTTTTTAATGTCAAAGTTGATTGGGTTTTCTGTAATACTTACCACTTCCAATTTCTTACATTTCATCAAATGTAAAGATGATACACTATTAACTACATCCCTAGATACATTTATTTCATCTATTTCACTTATTTCTAAATTTGATTCGGTATCATCCTTAGCACAATTATTTATTAATTTTTTATTCTCTTTTGGCTTTGATAGACCAAGCCGAAGGGATCGCATCTTCCGTTTTCTTACTTTTTTTACGTCTAAATAACACCAAACAGGAATTGATGAAAAAAATATATAAAAGACATTAAATATTCTAAAATATGATACTCACGGTCATCATCAAATGTGCCATCCAGCTGTGGGATTTTTACACTATCCCAAAAGGAATCATTCCATAAAGCTAAACTGTCATCGATATCATCTTTGCTAAAACAATAATCAAGGGTTAATTTTAGTCAAAAAGCAAATAAATAAATAATTATTGTTTATATTGTAAAAGTACATACTTTTTGTAAATATCATTAAGAATAGTTTCTTCATTAAAGATTTGGGAGTATTCAGCATCATCCGATTCTATATCTACATCTTTATCTGCAGGTGTTCCCATTATACTATCTTGTTCGATTGGTTTTTCATCCATATCTTGTAAAATGTCTAGTAAATCTAAATCTTCATCATTTACTGCAAAAAATATATATTGAAAACTGAAGCACACAATATTATATTTGAAAAATATGTTTTATACTTACACAAAATTTGACTGTATGGGACTGAAAGGCTACTATTCAAAGCAACATTTTCATCAACAATTGTTTGATTTACACTATCCTCTATTGTCTCATCTGTATCATATCTTAGAGTTTCACATAAATTCGAGCTTTGTATAAAACTGTTTTCAGGTAAATGAATGCTCACATCAACAGCATCAAGCAACGGTGTTCCTTCAATCATTTCTGCTGGATAACATATATCTTCTCCTGCCTTTTTTACGTCTGTGGCAGGTTTATCAATGACACCATAGAGTTTGATCAAAGCTATTTTTTCGAACTTATAGTGTGATTCTGTTTCCTCAGATCTTATTCTTCCTTGTGATAGTGATTTAGTGGCCATAGACATATTCAGATATTTTCGTCTTTCTATTTCTTGTTTCCATACCTCTTCAAGACCTGGATTTTCAATACCATCACCTCTGCCAATTCTTTGTCTATTTAAGATATGGGAAGCAACACAATCAGCTTCGTAAAAACAAATACTCTCAGATTTTAGACAATTACTAATTGGTTCATTAGAATTTTGTGAACATCCTTTCTTTCGAAAAAATACTTTCTGAAGATCAATGTTGCTCATGCCAAAAAGGTTGAAGTCAATAAAAAATTGTAAAGTAAAGTTTAAATGGGATTCATGTGGCTGAAATGTTTGTCCTAAGATAGCACCATTGCTGCATAGTTCAACTGCTTGCTTGATTAAGTTTGGACTGTATAGAAACACTTTTAGATACAAGTGGTCCATATCATGAAATCCATAAAAGGGACTGAAATTTAATTTAGCACAGTTTTGACACATAAACACAGTTTAAATACTTACAGTCTACAATCATGATAAAGTTACTTACAGGCCTTTGACTAATGATACTTTGTAAATATGTTGATTTGATGATGTTGCTTGTTTCATTGCTATATTTAGTGCCTTGTCTAAACTTGCTGCTATCTAAAACATTCTGTTATGTAGATATATTTGACAATAATTAGTAGGTAGGTTATAAGACAAATCGCTCAGATTTTTGAGCTCGTTACATAGGTGCAAATTTTTTATTATATCTTACCTGATATAAAAGTTGTGGTTCAGGGTTTGAACTTGGGCATGGTATATAAAAGTAGGGAAATACACCATGTACATGAAGACATGCTTTATGACCATCAGTAGAAGGACCGAATATTCTCAACACAGGAACCTTCGACAATGATTTAAAAATTATATAAGTAAGTTATTTATAAAAAAAAATATAAGATTTTTTAAAATATCCAGTTGATATTTAAATTATGTTGTATTGAATCGTATATAATACACAATATAACACAAAATAAAAAAATATTCAACTCCTTTCTTTCTTATAGAGAATAAATATATATTAAAATAAAAATAGCCTCTATTTGTACAAAACTTAATCATCATAAACTAAAAGAAATCTTAATCTCCATAGATTAACTATTGACTATTATTATTATTAACTATTGCATAATTTAATGTAAGTGCCTTTGTGTAAAAGACCGCACTCAAATCGGTTACTACTTTTGACTTTAGTTTTGCGAACCATTTCCAATATCTCATATTCCTATCGCCTAAATTTCTTGGTTGCCTTTGCATTTCTTTACCTTTATTGGCTTCGTTCTTTTTTGTAGCCACTCTAGCACTACTTTGAAATGGTTTTGATTGATTTCTTAGATGACCTTATCTTGCCCATTTCCACTTAAAATGGTCCAAATCATTATTTATTTGAATATAAATGTACCTTACTATATTAAACTTGATTGTTATTAATCAAATTAAATTTATAGTAAGATAAATGTATATCTTTGGCAATACAGCCTCAAATGAAAATAAATATATAAATCTATTCCTTGATTTTTAACCCCTTTAACAATTCCTTTGGCTATTGACTGAAGAAGAGATATGAAATGCATGTACACCACTGTACACTCCTTAATCCTGTTTGTTCTGATTTAGAATAACTTTTGTAAATACATTATTGTGTTGTGACATTCAGCTAATAGACTCCCACTCACATATTTATTTTCAGTATTGTGTGGAGAAAATATATAAATATTATTAAATATAATATTATATGTTGATTAATTTTACTTCTTATTCTTTGGCAATTATTGTTCTAATCTGTTTTAGGGTACTGATACATGCCTCCTCTAGAACATTACTGTTGCCATTCTTCAAATCAGTGGTTGAGGAATCCACTTGTAGTTAGCATCAATCTTTGACCTTATCTTTACTTACCATCAGGCAAGATTGTGACTGGTCTTAAATGACAATGTCAGAATATAGTTCTGTACGAGAGTACAAATGGGTGATAATGCAGATAGCACTACCGCCCGTTTGTTCAGCTTTCTCTTCAAGAATAAATAGTGTTGCAAAAAATAATCTATATATCACAATCAAGGGCCAATCAGTTTGCCTATACCCTTAGCATTTTCATTTACTTAGTCATAAATATTGATTCGTGACAGACAAGTTCATCACACAAAAAAATAATAAGAATAACCACCTGTAATGACTGTTAAATATTTGGCTGTACCAACCTGTTTAATGTCTGAACCTCGGAAGTCTGAATATATAACATCAAGCCCAGGTATAGGCTTTGCTAGATAATGGTCACATACAACTATTCTTACAGAAAATTCCGGATTGACTGTAAAAAAAAAGAAAATTAATCTTTCACGCTAAAATTTCAAAACGTTTACATTAATATTTTACACACATTGCTGTATACTCATTTTGGGTATTATTGAAAGGTGGGAATATTTCAAACATTATTTTAAGGATCTGAGGTACGATAATGAACTTGTGTTATCCCTGTACTTTGATTACACAAAAAGAGAAAACAAATATTTGCCGCTTATAACTTTGGTTGACTAAAAACATAAGGAAATTTGAAACTGTCAATGTCAAAATAATTGTTGTTGTTTGTTTTATACTCCCTATAACAGTGAAGGCAAAGGAAACTAAAGCCCATACAACCAATTCTTATGTAATTATTTCTTTATATCTGGCTCCAGGATACCGATGTTATGTATCCCTTTACCCCAAGGAGATTTTGGCTAAAGGTAGGCCCCCGTTTTTTTAATGACAAAAAAGAGAAATTTTTGAAAAAGGAATACAATGTTAGTGATTAAATACAAAAATAAAATATGTTAATAATTACGATGAAACGATACCCAAATGAAAATGGAATGATAGGAGGACTAGAAATAAATGAACTTACCCTATAAATAAATGAATGGAAATGAAACGCTGAACAATCTCACGTTAGTCACTAATTAACGCTGAATGATGTATTTCATATATTGCATGATATAATGATCATTTTGCGATGAAACTACACCAATTTCATAACAAAAACTTCACTAAAACACAATATACGAAATAAAATATACACTAACGAACTGCCTCCTGCCATTTCGTGCCAAAAACTTGTCAAAATAGTGAACGGCGAACGAAGAGACATAAAGCCCATACAGCCATGTCTTATGTAGTTATTTCTTTATCTAAGGCTCCGGGATACCGGTATAAAATATCCCCCTACCCATGGAGTATTTTTTTAATGTCTTACGAGAAAAATGGGATAAGTTCATTTATTTAACGTCATCATATCATTTCATTCTCATTTGCATATCATTTTATTATAATCATTAACATAACATTCTATTTTCATTACACAATGATAAATCTTTTTTGGCATGAAACTTCATCATTTCCAAACCATAAACTTCACTTAGCACAATATAAGAAATAAAATATACAGCACCCACCGACCCCGCAATTACCCGCCAAAGACTCCCATTATTTTATTTTCCCTATTCTAGGGAAGACAATGGAAACTATAGTCCATACAGCCTCAACTTCAGTAAAGTTTTAGTTATATTCTTTTGTTATTAAAAACTTGACTGTGATTACAGATTTTGTTTTGAAAAGTTTTTCTAGTACTCTCAGGAAACGTTCCAAAACGATATCATAGTTGTAATCGCCATGTGAGTTGATAACATGAACAAAAGGGTATCGTGTATTGTGAATTAAGTTGAAAATTGTCGTATCTACTGAAATTCAATAGAAATATTTTATTTATCTTTGTGTTTAATTGTATTTCTTTTGTTTTCAACATTGTATTGTCCTAGAAATATTCAAATCGAACCAGAGTGAGTGAGTTTGGTCTTAAGATGGTATCCCCTAAAATTCCTCAAGCCAGACTAAATAAAAAAGCGACCACTAAATTTCAATTCGAGTAACTCAAACAACTTGAAACAGTTTACCGTAATAAAAACGTTATTATATGCTCAATTTCTAAGCTAAATTTTTAATAATTATACATCGTAACAAAGTTACATCACATTTTTATTGACATCTTTCAGAATAAACAAACTATAATGAACGCACTGTAAGTAATTTTATTCACTGTCTGCACGACAGAAGTTATGACTTGTTTGTGTAAAACGAAATGTAGTGACTGTGACTCTTCTCTGCCATGTAATCAGCTGTAAAATTAAAAAAACAAAATTAGTCGTGTGTTTTGTGCGTCAAAGTTGTATGATTGTGTTTTATTAATTTCAAATTAAATCTTTGTTTTCGATTAGTTTGAACATCATAAACAATGTGTAATTTTTTTTCAATACTTAATTATTAGAAATATGATTATTAATAACAATAGGTATGTACATATAGGTCGCATATTTTTATGTCCAGTAAAAATGTTGTGAACATGGAGTTTATCAATACGGATTTTTGTGAAGAACCCGCAAAGCGTTGTATCAAAAGATAAATTTATAACGTGTGGACAATGGATGATGAGGAAGCAGATTTGCGTGAACAAATATTTCACAACAATGTTCGAGAGCAGATTGTAAGTTTCAAGTAAAACCTGAATAGACTCAATTGTTGTTTCTTCTTCTTAGCTCTTAAAGACGCATTAATTATGGTCGCGGGTAACTGGTGACTCTCGTGGTTCTATTGACGGGAGACAGATATGGATGATGTGTGTGAATGTAATGTGATGTGTAGGTATTTTCAGAAACATCAGTGATTTTCTTCACCTTAAAATTTCTGAAATATCCATACACCAGATAAAATTTATATTATAATTTCAGGAGTCGGTCAAGGGCTAATATTTCAGGTTTTATACCTTATTTTACGTAATATAGCCCAATATATTTATAATGGAATAAAGTAACAAAAATAATTTAGTCTCAACATGTTAATAAAAACTTGCTTATGCTTGTGTTTGAACACTATTTATTAGTTTGATACTTGAATTATTATGATACTTAGTATCTTTTTAGTAAACTGTGATTATATGTATTTTAGTAGATATATATTTATATAATTATGTAGTGTATACATCCTATCATAAAGTAAGTAGCTATGTTCGTATATATTCAGTATTTGTATGTAATAGGACAATTAGTAAATGCCCGGTTGATACCCAGTAAAATTAAGAGTATTGCCTTTATAATTATATTTATTTATTTTCTTATACATATTCCCTGTTGTGACGATTTAAAAGAGCTTAGTAAATAAGTCTATTTAAATAAAGTTATTTTTGACTTTGACTTTGAATTTGACTTTAATATTATGTCTCATGTATGTTTTATTATACATTGCCAACTTCACTCAAGTACTTTATTTTTATATTCTATATATCCTAAGATTAAGGAAGAGTTTGGTTTTAACACCCGTTGTACTAAATTAGTTAACTGTTCCCTGTGTATTTCTGTTTTTTAATAGCTTCATGTGTAATAAAGGTATATACTATTCTAACACATTGACTAACAATACATATGTATAATATTAAGTTAAGATGCGATGATTTCAAACTTAAATGAAATTTAAGTTTATGTCACCAAGGAAATGTATTTCTTGTTCAGTGCCAACTCATATTAATTTTAATAATTGATTATGTCAAATAAGTAAGTTTCGAAAGAAAGATATGGAAGTAAAAGCAATATTAGCACAATCAGTAAAGTAATTATTAATGTATAAATAAGTTATCAATAATAATAACAAATACAATGTACTAAGCGTTTTTGATGCTGGCATAAATACATTCCATCATGGAATGGAAAAATGCAAAAATCAATAAGTTGGACATTGGATTCAATACACAAATTCAAGACATTTCATTTTTTTTTTTTCATTTTCATTTTTTTTTCATTTCAATTCAATTTTCATTTCAATTTTTTAAGTTTGTAAGTGCTTGTCATTTATTAGCCCTTAACTCGAAATAATAACAATTGATTGTATAAATCTATAAGTTTCTAGCTGCTGTTATGCCAAATATAATAAAAATTGGCTTTTAATGTTTTAACAGGTAACCTCCATATGCCTTTGTTAGCAAAAATATATGGTATGAGCTCTTAGATAACGTTTGACCATATAAAAGGTTGGCGAATAAGTTTCTTCACATTGTATATGAAAGTTCAAGACATTTTTTTTTCAAAGTTAATTTTCATTTAATTACAGTATATATGTGCCATTTTGTTCGTACATTTTCTGCCATCTTGTAGGTAGAAACATTATCCCGTTGCTTTATAAATTTTTGGACTTCTGATAAACAAAACGCAACAAATAGTTTTGACTCAATTTTTACTGTGTGGCTTATGATGTATGTGGTCTAGCGTTATCATGATGAAAGACCTCACCCTTTCTATTAATTTTAGTACAGCCAAAGATATCTTATTACAAGTTTATACATACTATATGGGAAAAGACTTTTTCCCTGACCTAGAGCCTAAAACCATCTACTTCCGATTTTGAGATCTGATTTCAATTTCTATAGAGGCCCAGAGCTACCCTGGTTTTTAGCCTATTTCTTGTCTGACAAAATACTTTGGTAAAACATTCTTGATTACCAGTAATTAATATTTTTTAAAATATTTATGAAATAATTTCATATGCACTAGTAGAAATTATCTATATTTTCAAATGATTTTCTAATTACAATGTAATTAATTTTAGTTAGATTATGTTATAAGTAAAGTGGTATGAAATTTTGGCACCCAACTTATAAATCATAAACCCATAATTTTGTTTCAGATATTTCTGCTTCTGTTCATATTGCTTTACCTATTCTCATTTGTTTTGATTGAGAAGTATCGACGACGTGATAGTGAGGATTATTTTACTGCAGATGAAGATGAAGTAAAAGTGTACCGTATCAGCCTTTGGCTGTGTACATTCGCCCTAGCTGTATCATTGGGTTCAGCACTCCTACTGCCCGTTTCCATAGTCAGCAATGAAGTGCTTATATTGTACCCAAACAGTTATTATGTCAAATGGCTCAACAGTTCACTTATTCAAGGTGAGTTTTATTTTTATTTAATTTGTTGAGATTAATCTTGAGACAAATGAAATTTGATTGTGTCTGGATTGAATGGCTGGTCATTTTCATATTTTAATGCCAATTTTTCAAAGAAATTTATAAAACTCTCACTCATCATTTCTACAATAGGAATTCGTATAGTAACGAAAGTAAACCATACATATTATAAACAATACCATAAAAGTTTCTTAAATTGGTAGTATTGTTAAACAATTATACAATTTCAAAGTCAGAAATCTTCCATTTGCAGTTGAGATGTTTTTTATATATGTTCTTAAAATTTTATTTATGAGTATTTAGATGTATTTGTATCTGTACCTTTATTTTTCATGATAAGTATAGCAACTAAAAATCTGTTAAATCAAGTACTTAAAATAACATCTTAGAACGAAAGTATACACTTAGAGAGGTACTTATTTTGATAACTATACATAATTTTATCAGAATCAATAAGGTGGATAATTCAACAAATTATATATATTGAGTCAGAGAAGACATTAAAACCAAATATTTATAATTTTTTTTTGAGATTTATATACTCTTTTCCATCTACTGTATTTGTATGTAGTATACATTTAAAACGTAGATGTAGGTACATTTAAAAGGAAAATGTGTGAAAGAATGTTTTCACAGATAACCAATATTGTTTGCAATCTTTAAATAAAGCTGATTCTAGCACTTATTTTCTCATATGCTTTGAGTTCTGTTAAGACCATACCAAGGACAAGATAATATTTAAGTTTCTATGTTATGTTTGATAAGAAGTGTGAGCCTAAGAGTATAATAGTATAGCCTAAGATTATACAGTGAACAGGCAGTAGGGCACATTGCAAAGACGGCCGTGGTGGCAAAAAGGTACTCGCGTTGCGGCTGCTAATTGGGAGAGCGTTGGTAGGTCATCTACAAGGTGGACCGACGATTTGGTAAAGGTCGTGTTAAGCTGCTGGATGCGGGCAGCGCAAGACTGATCAGTTTGGAGAATCTTGGGGAAGCCTATGTCTGGAAGTGGGCTTTTCCGGCTGATATGATGATGATGATTTATATTTGTATATTCTTGTAAATAAGTGAAAGCGAGTATAAGTTAGCTTATTAAAAAAATATTTCTTTCCTATAAAAGTGTTCGTTTCCTATCACGCGCTATGCGTTTGAAGCCGCGGGCAGCACCTAGTATATAATTTATAAAAAATCTCATAATTTTTGACCAGCAGTGTCAGCTTGGTGTATATATACTCATAAAATAATCAAACAAATACATGGCAATTCACACTGTGGAAATACAGTTGAATAAATTGTCTTTTATTGAAATTGATTAAAAAGGAAACAGATATATTGTACAAATATAGTGTAAGAAACAGGTTTGTGTTGCGTTACTTGCACGGCGCTATTACGTTTTCGTTCTCGTGTATTGAACAGAGTTAGACGTCATTTATTTTCGTTATATTTCGATTAGCTTTATTGACAAAGACACGTCAAAAAATCCAATGACGTTATGTATAATGGTACAATAAAAGCAATAAAATTAAAACATTAGCAAAATTATAGAAATCACAGAAGCCATTAAGGGAATTCGAATAGCTTACATTGAAATTTAAAACTAACATACATGTATTTTAAAATAGATTTGTTGAGTTTATATAGGCTTTTGATGATGATAAAAACTAAAAATTATGTTTCTACTGTGATAAGGTCGCCAGACCATTAGCTCTGCATTGGGAAGGCGTCATGTTGGGCTCGTTGTTCACCTATGCTATCAGCAGAACACTTTCTCTCGATTTTTACAGAGCAGGCAATGCTTCAGTAGAGAGAGTACACTATAATTAGTGTAATCCTGTGTTCTTAATATAAAAACTTAAAGTTCGCGTAACTAGAAATAATATACTTGAAGTTTTGTCTTTTTCTATAAATACACATATTTATGTAGTGTGAGTATCAGAAATCACCACCTTAAACTAAGTTTTTGTTTCAGGGTTATGGAACCATGTGTTTCTCTTCTCAAATCTGTCAATGTTCGTGTTCTTACCATTCGCATACCTGTTCTCGGAATCGTCCGGTTTTCCTGGGTGCCGAGGCTTAAGGGGCAGGGTGTACGAAACTTTCATAGTCTTGGCGCTGCTTGGTGTAGTCATGCTGGGTTTAGCTTATGTTATATCTGCGTGGTTGGAGGGTGACCGTTCCAGTATTGATGCCTTGCTTAGTAAGTATTAAAAGTTTATGTATATGTATTTATTAATTGAAGTATGTGTGTATGTACATAAATTGACAAATAAATAAATGCTACTGGTTACATTCACAACTACAAAATACGCTTTTATTTTCGGAGGTCAGATTATTCATATGTTGTTATTCATAATATCAATTAAGTAGCTTCTTCTAGTTAAAACGAGTAGCTAACAGTAAAAGTAAAGTACCAGTAAGTAAGTAAGTAAAGTTGTAAATGTTTTTAACCTGACGTCCTTTATCAAGTAGTCAGGTGTCAACACATATTTGGTTTGACAGGCGGGGTTCAGTTTTCTCTTGATGCATCTTGAATTTGCTTTAATTTTTTTATTGTATATTTACCTATCTTTTTTTGACTTCTTAGGCTTAAAATTCATAAACTTTTCGGTTATGTAATTCCTATTGTAGTTACAGGGTTACTTTGGGAGGACTTGTAAAGGATTTTCAGCATCTTTATAGGTCAATTTAAAATTATTTGTTTAGGATTCTAACTCAGAATCTCATCGGCGTAAGTAGTGAAGTCTAATGACTTATTGTTTTGGAAAGTGCACATCAATTTAATACATACATCGATTATTAAATAAATTTTATATTTATTGGTACTGGGAGGTTTACACTTTATGTTAATATAATTCCAAAAAATTATCCACCCATAATTGACAAAATAAAAAATTTGGGCCTAACATATGAAAATTGGCGTTTTGAACTTTTTACTAAAAAACCATGAGGGCAAGAATCAATAAACTTTCTGAAGGAGATATGCCACATCAGAGTTGATTTATTTTCCTTGTAATATGTTATATAAATTACAGAAAAAAATGGTAATCTGTTGGAACAAGTTCTGAGGTACTGCGGTGGATGTCGCAGACAATCCAATTGCAGCTCCTCAAGTTTAGCGGCAGTTTGTTGTGTAGAGTGTGGCCTAGCGTTTTTCTGGAGCAGCAGTGGCTTAGAGCTATTAACCAGCCTCTGTTGTTTAACAGCTAGTTCTTCTATCATAATGTGCAGTTGCTTATAATAGATATCTGTCAATCGTTTGGCCAGGTTTTAGAAGACACCGATTTTAGTAACTGAAGTGAACGACAACGGTACAAACACTCACGAGTAACTTTTTGGGTAACTTTTTCAATTTTCGCTCGGGGCAGGATTTAAATGATTCTCCAGGATTCTGCCATTGTGATGAGCGCTTTCGACTATCGTACGGGATCCACTTTTCATCACGGGCAATGAACCAATTTAAAATCCCTTTATTATTGTGTCGGTTGAGCAATGTAACGCAGCAGCCGAGGCATGTTTACTAGTTTGATTCACTCACCTTTCTACATCGACGCACCCATCAGCACGCATCAAGCTTAATTCTTCATTATCCACTTTGGTCTCTGGCTATTCATGGGACTGATTTATATATTTTTTTATACCAGTAAGTTAGCAATCAAGCATACGGCCACCTGGTGGAAAGCGGTTACCGTAACCTATGAACGCTTACAACACCACTCGCGCGTTGCCGACCCTGTAAATTTTCACTTTTTTGAAAACCCCAATCGTACCCTATGAAAACTTCCGCAGGAAGTTTATCCTACAATTTGAGCGTACGCGGGAGAAAGTTTCTCTCAAACCGTTTGTTCCCCTAGTCGAAATTTCCAAAACGAAAAAGTTGGAACCCAAAAACGTACCGCTTATTCTTTCACGACACCAGTACCACACACATCGTTAACGACTTTGCACCGTGACAGTAATGGTACTGTCACGGTAGAACTCGCACTCGTAAATATAGCGATATTTCTTATTTTAATTGTGCGATGTGAATGATGCTAAATGAAAAACTAATCAGGAACAGAATTATTGTTTTAGAAACTCAAATGTACCAGCTAAATAAATTTATAAATTTAAATTTGAAATTCTCAATCAAAGAAATTTCATATCAAAGCCAGTACGACAAAATACTAATTTCATATGTAATGACGCAATATAATAATTCTCGAAGAGTATTTGTCCAACAAATACTATTTTATATTAAATGACATTCCTTATCGTTATCTATTACTTTCTAATACAAGTACAATTAAACCTTTTTTTATCAATGAAATCAAAATCTTGACTGGTTTTTTCGCACGGCAATCACTCGGAATCATATACACATGTACACAAATAAATGCACAATTGCTCTAACCATTAACATAATAACAGCATGACATAAAACTATCTACAAGTACCTATGTGTAATTTACAATGATTATATACTCTCGGCATTGTTTTCTTGATTAATTGTGCGTGAATGGCTCGCTATGATTGTTTCGATGTCAATGTTAGTCGGCGGTGAGTGCGCCCGCATCGCGATCACATCGCCCGGACGTGTCTATGTCGCAACTTTTGTCCTACCTACCCATGTCCTATATCTAGTTCACTTGTTGTCGATGTTTAATGAATATAAACAAAAAAAGATACAAATACAATATATACAATACAATATATATAAATACACATAAAAAGTTAGATTTTATTTTGATTTAGAAAAAGAAGTTTCACTGACTACACTGTAACTAAATACTGTAAATGTATTTGCTTGGGCCTACGCGAAGGTGCAAATCAAATATTACTTTTTTTATATAAAGTATTAATAATTTATTTATTTAATTAAACATTGTTAATAATAATTAAAAAATAATTATTTTTTAGATTTTCTTTTTGCATATAAGATAGATACCTGGAGTTGACATTACCTTTTTTTAACACGCCTTTGCAGTCTTTATTTATAGGGAAAGATTTTTTTTAGGAAATGTGATTATTTTTATCTCAACTTGCATATATGTGAAAAGATATAAAATAAAATAATATTTAAGATTAATGATGTATTAATATTTGCGTACACATAATTATGCGCTGCTGTTTCGTTATGTAGGCCACAAATATAATATTATCCTTTTTGTGTAAGTTGTAATATTATACTAATGTAATGTGATTTTTTTTATGTATTTACAATATTTTGTTCACAGATTTATGGACCTATTTACCTTTCCTGTATTCCTGTGTGTCTTTTGTGGGGGTTTTAATGTTACTAGGTAAGAAAAATTATTGCATATTTATTTATAATAATATCAATCCAATCAATATTTCATATGCCTCTCTACAATACGAATGCACAAAAGATAAATCAAGGTTATGCAATGTAATTCCTATCTATAATTTCATGTATTAGTCATAGATACATGTTTGATAAAAATTATGAAGTAATTTTAATAAAGGATTAAGATAAAAGTTCTCTTATAGACGTGTTGCTATGTCCACCGTTAAATGATACGCAAAAATTAACAGTATTACATAATACATTCATTTACTAAGAACAAAAAAACAAACATTCTTCATGCAAAAAGTAACGTATTGCTAGTGACTCGAACATGTTATGAAATAAGGATACGTGCAAGGATATAAGTGTTAAAGTAAATTAATTTTCGTGCTAAAAAGCAAATATTAGGTTTATTATTGTATTAGCACATCAAAATTATTCATCCTCTTCATCTAGAATGTCATGTTTTTTATCTAAAAAGTATTTAATAAGGTCTTGGTGTTTAGCGAACATTTCGTCCAGTTCTTTTCTACATTCCGTATATTTGTCCATTTCTTCTAATTCTTTATGCGCTTTAGCTTTGTAAAGTCTTGCTTTGAAACTCTTCTCGTTAAGGCGAATGGCCCATTCACAGTCGTCAAACACCTTAAACATGTTTCAAAGTTAAATTGTGTTTAAGAACATTTGAGTCCGTCATGTTAACGAATTCATTCTGCGGGCACAAGGTTGCTATCGAAAAGCTTCTTTTGAGTGTATTCTTATTTATTTTTAAGAATTTAAAAGCTTCCTGACCATGAGCCCTAGGACGTTGTAAAAATCATATTACAAAAATTTATGTTAGATACATTTTACATGAACAAATTTTGAAGTGTGATGAAAATAAAGTTCTAGAATAGGTCGTGTGGCCATAACTAGGTAGTTTTATCGATATGCTGACTCATTAGTAGCTAAATAAATTAATTCAGTGCCCTATGCGTTTATATCCAAGATCAGATTAGATAACATTGGTTTGATTGATTTAAATATAATTGAAAAAGTTATTAAGATACTGTTTCGGCTTCCGACTTCTTTCTAGAAGTATCTATCAAAAGAACGTACAATATGAAGTCTGTTAACCATTTTTTATAATCTGTCTTTTAATTACATTAATATATCATAATTATTTTATTGATGTTTTTAAAGGTGTCTCATATATTTATTATAGGTTTAATAGGTTAATGAATTACCGATATTATTTCGAAAAATGAATGAGTTGATTTGTATTTTATTATTTTTCTTTATAACACTGAGTCCTATACACTTACAGAAATCAAATACACAAATGAAAATTGTGAGTACAAACAAAGGAGATAAAATTGTTAACAGTGTAGTTGTTTACGATGGAACAACTGCGTAATTTACATGGTGTTATATTATGATATAAAAACCTAAGTAGTATTTTATATCAGTAGTTATTAACCAGCTTTCCCTTAACAAATCTCTGTAGGTTGGTCTCTGTAAGTTGTAAAACTTTCAGGCAAGCGCAAAGAGAGATTTACAGAGCCAGTCTAGAAAAAAAAATCTGTCAAAGTGGCTCATTTATTGTTCGAGAGTAGGGTAATAAATAATCACTCCCGTAGGATGAATTAATACTCTAATTGGTAGTATACGCAATGACCTTGGGCACTGTTATTTTTAATAAATTAATTAAAATGATGACGTCAAAACTTTATTAAGCCAATCACTTTTGTCTGGGGGTAGAATATTTTAAGTACCTTGTCATATTTACCCAGCTTGATGTTTGTAAGAGCTCGATCACAGTATAACATGGGATTGTCTTTGACCTGTTCTATTGCACGATTGTAACATGAAAGTGCCTTCTCGTATTCTCCACGACGAAAAGCCTTGATAGCTTGGGTGTTAAGAGTGTCTGCTTTCTCACGACGAATCTTGCGATCGAGGGCCCTCCTTTCTGCATCTTTGCTCATCTCCGCCATCCATGCATCTTTATCAATTTCATCCTGTCGATATTGGAAAACAATTAACGTTAAACACGGATGAGAAATTACTAGCTAGTAGCCGGGGCACCGACCGCGTCCTACTCCGTTATCGCGTGAAAAGGTTGCCAGGTTTTTTTATGAATATGTAATCTATCTTCATCTCAAATTTCATCTTAATCGCTTAAGCAGTTAAGTTGAGAAAGCCTTATTATATATTATCTTAGTATTATTTCGAAAAATACACTTAAAGTTAAATAGATGCCTATTTATTTTATACCCAATTGGTATGGAATAGATACCTTTATCTAATTTTAGCATCTGTATGTATAGTTATTATATTTAATGAACTATCGTTTAACCTTGATAAGTATTTTTGTTGAAAATGCGCATTTACTGTTTCGCGTCGATTGATTTTGTTGCGAGTCTATATGTGTCTAAAATATTATAAACACCTCATCTCTGAATACAATGTTAAATGTTATCTTGCTGTGTAGCTAAGTAATATTCACGGTCATGGTTTTATTTCTGAACGTTAAAGTGCTGTTATTTAGATCCCAAATTATCACCGAAACGAACAGAGAGATGTTTATTTTTCAAATCAACTCTAACATTTATGTACTTCTAGTGTTGTTGCCAATAATTTTTAGAATTCAAAAGTAGATGCCGTGATTGTTAACAGCTGCATCTATTGTTAATTGCTACAATGTTGTTGATTACAAATTTTTACATTCAGGATTTATAATTGGTAACCCCAAAATATGTAAAAATTAAAAATATGTGACTTTATGGTTCTAATTTTTGCCATTTCCTGTATTGAATCCTGTAGAAAGTGTTTAAATAAAAATTGACATGACTTTAATATTGGGACGAAATATTTTGTGTCAAACTAATCCATGGGGGCATAGTTGGTGTCGATCGATAATAATTAATGAAAGTGACTTATTTTTATAATGTTCTACCACCCTGTAACCGCAGTGTTCAATACTTTTACAGCTATTTTTCAGCCAAATATTTCCACTGGTATTATTAATATTTGTAGAATTTCCACGTAAATATTTGTGAATAAAATTTAGATTTTGTATGCAATTAGTTTTGTTTAGCTAAGATTAAACATTACATATATAGGCATATGATGTTAAATGATCTGCGTATCTGCGGTTAAATATAATTGCAATGTGATATTCAAGCTGAATCAGTCAATACTTAATTTTTTTTTATAGCTTTTGTATTGTATAACGAACTTGTGCCAAATTTTTCTCTATTAAAATAGGTACGGTAAATAGGTGTATACTATACAGCCAATATGGCCCAGATGTGGCAGACAATCAATGAAGGCAGGGCGACCCAAATCTTCGTCTATATAGGTACATAATCATAGGTGAGATAGTTATATGATTTGGCATGTTATCATTCTGTGATAATAATAATGCAACCTCGTGTCTAATAGATACGCTACATTTAATTACAACCGTTAGAGTAACTTAAATAATGAATAATATCCTGTAAAATATAGTAATTTATTACGTATTTTGAATGTGTAACTACATCTGACCGACCCTGAAGTTTTGAATGTTAGCGTTGTTTGGCTATTGTCCAAATTTTATCAGTTCCGCTTAGTTTACAATTAGAAATTTATTTACCTACCGTATCTTTTTTTTCCAAAGATGTAAAAGCTTTACTGTTTATAACGGTTCTGTTTGTTTTAACCGTCATCTCTATGTCGTCGTCATTGATTATTTTGCCCTGAAGGTATTGGTCAGCCAATGATTTAGCTGCATCAGCCTTTCCTTTATCACCGCTTGCCATATCTTTAACAAGGTTCGAAACTTCGCCCACTCTTTTCATAAAGTTGTTGAACTCGTCGTTACGTTGCATATCCTCGAACTCCTTAAATGCAGGGTTATTTAAAATACTTCGGTAACTCATATTTGTTGTTTGGTTTTTAACTCTAGTTGAGACCTCAATCGTGGTGTTCTAAAAGTGTTATGCCTGTAGTATTATGCTAAACAATATTATTTATTGCTCTAAGGCCTCTGAGTTCAACAATAATAACAGTCACAACGTAATAGCGTAAACAGCAACGGTTGCTAAGGAGATAGGTAATGTCATTAGATTTTTAGACAGTGCACATTATGACTCGATTACTATATTCGATTCTGTCATTCATTATTCAAATGATTTTTAAAGTCATTGAAAAATATACTTAGTTTGATCTAAAGAGTACTTTGATCCAAAGACTACAATAATACTACTCAACTGCTATAGACTGTCATAATTTATTGTTACCATATCTTAATTTAATTTTAGATAATTATACTAACATTTATTACTTTATTTATTTGTTTTAGTGTTCACGCCATTAGGCTTTGTGAGGCTATTTGGAGTAGTTGGCGGTGTACTCGTAAAACCGCAGTTTCTGAGGGATCTCAATGAGGAGTATTATATGTACTCGTTCGAAGAAGAAACCATCAAGCGAAGAATCAACAATGCCGTTGCTACTGGTAAGTTAAAAGTACATTTAACAGCGCCACAATGTTTCAAACTTAAAATCGCTGTTTTCACTGCGATTATCACGATTACTTAAGTAATTCTATTATGTCACTAGTGTATTATGTTGTGGTTATTGTTTACTTTGATTGGTTGTTGCCTCATGCTGCGTTTTGCTGAGATACCTCTCTGTAGATTTTATAATCTGTATGAAGCATCTTTTATGCTTTTTAATTCTGCTCTAAAAACTTTAAATATATCCATGATAAAAAATAATATAAATATTTTGTTCTTAAAAGAAGGAAGAAAGAAACATTTATTGGCCAAGATAAGATTACAAATGTAATATTTCTAAGAAAAGTTTTAATAAATGAGTAAAATGAAGCTCATGCATTTATAATAAAATGTTGAGCAATATGGCATATAAAAAATACATTTTTTTATACGTTCATTATTTTAATAAAAACGAGAGTACTCAGGATTTACTTCCTATATCGTATCATATACGTAACGGATAGCCTTAAGTCGACCTTGAATATCGTTTTGTTATAAAGAATACCAATGAAAATACGAAGCTTTATGAGGATAATTTATACAATGTAGTTAATGTTGTTGAGCTAAATTGAGTTCTGCGTTAGTGATGTGAATATTTTATTTAAATGTGAGTTAGCAATCATGATAAGGCTGTATCTATTTAACATAGACATACCCAGTGGGCGTTAAACTACTAGCGAGCTAGTACATTTCGTGGTTACAAGTTGAGTTGAGAATTACATTCGGTTGCAGAGCTGCAACAAATGAGATGATAATTGTGTTGTTGTATTATATCTGGGAGTGGTATATGATTTCTTAATATTCAGATTGAGGCTCTTCATTATTTACTAGGGTATGAACTCTTTGGCTCTTCAGATAGAGTTCATTATATAGAAAAATCCTAATTCGTAATTAGGCTGAATAGAAATTAGAAAAGTTATAAGTATATAGATGATACACTTCTTTACTTATCTTTGAATTGATTTTGAAAATTAATTTCATTATAATAAAAAATATATTTAATCGTTTATTATATTTAATTTGGGCTCTAATTTATTCTTCTTATATATTATTAAAATATGCGACTGACAATTTTTGTGTTATTTATAAAATTCTCTATGATATCCATAGACTGAAGGTTACGAGTTGCATTCGACATAAGTAGAAATCGTTGAAAGTTACACGACATTGTTAACATGACAACTAAATTACAAATACGTTAGAAACGACTCGCTCGCGTTTCTGTCTCTTTAATTTTCTTAATTTGTTTTTTTCACGTACCTACTAGTTTTCGTTAATCCCGAGACAAAGGAGATGTTCGATATTGGTACTTGCAAACTCCCACGATAAATTATATATTAAACGAAAGTTTATGGTCAGAGAATATACCGTTTGAATTACATGAACCATAATACCATAATATGAATATACCGTTTATGTAATTTAAACCGCCGCATTCTTGAGTTATTTTGAAAAGTGTATGCGAGAAGTCTAACCGTTAAATCGAATTTTCTCTAATTAATAAATCTCACCAATAATAGGGATGTAATTTTTTACCATTATTTGTAAAAAAAATTACATCCCTATTTAAAAAAATTACATCCTTATATTCATTGGTCTGAAACAAGATCACAAACCAATTTGGGTGTTCTGATAACATTTATTATACAAAAAAATTGCAAATTATACAAACCAAGTTATAAAAAATATTTTGACAAGACAATATATGACATTGACGTTTTGTTGTCTTCCAGTACTTTGAACTGTTTTGTGTATCGTCTGTGGTATTTTGAGACCAAGATAAAATGCTGTTTTTAGTTAAAATGCGGAGATTTAAAATTTTAGTTTTTGTCCCACGATATTCCTAAAAAATATACTCTTTTCATCTCATATTACTTTGTCTTGGTAGGTGGTAATTCCGTTGTAAACGGACTAAATTAAAGTTATTCGCATCGCTTACATTTCAATTCATTAAGAAGGGATAGACTGACTTTAAGGAAAGTCAAGTTAGTTGACACTCGGCGATCCATACACTTTTGACTTATTATGTTTTACTTATCATGCGCATTAAAATATGGCAAAAATGCTTAAGAGTCGCCATTTTAGAAACGTCAAATGACATCACGGGCCATCTGGCTTTTATTGGTAGTATTGAACTGAAAGAGTAGTACTGAATTATTATTTAATTTATTTCGGGGCCAATATCGTTGTAGACCTGATGACGTACATGTGTCTGTCGTGTTACTCGTATAGCGGTAGACAAAAGCAATGCGACACAAATTACTGCTGCTTTTCAGCAATGATATAAAGCAACATACATGAAACTTATTTTTATGGACTTAGATAAAGATTGTAATCATTCTTTAGCAGTAGCCTTATCAGTGGTCGTAAATAATAAGTAAATACCACTATATAGACACTTTACCGTGTTTCACCTCTTTGGATTTTACGGTTTATATTCATTTTTGGTTCGGTTCTCGTCATCGTAAATAACGGAACACTTTTTGAATATTATCAAGTGTGGTTACAAAATTTTCAGTAGAATTTTAGCGGCTTATTGGTAATGTGAATAACATTAACCCCACAGAAGATCACTTTGTAGTATTGTGATCCTGCTTTCACTAAAGCTGCCAAGCGGTGCTTTTTCTCTTTATTTATACAATATAAAAATGAATTTTTCATCGTTAGTGTTGCTAAAACTCATTAACCTTGGTCGATTTCAATAGGTATTTCTTATGTAAATTATTTTGGTTTACTGTTGTGCCAAACATATGAATTTTTAATTAAAAGACTGCGTCGTCTTTCAAAAGATAGTTATTTCAACACAAAAAACAGTCGATGGGTCAGCTTTTTTACTTTCTATTTTATATACTCACCTAACACATTGATAACACACTTTATATTACATACATGGATATATGGTTCATGAGTGTATCGAGTTTATTGGCTTCACGTTATCTTATTCATACCAATAAAAGTTATAAATTCAAGCCGACACAGTAACATCTATAATTGAGGATAATGCGCGTAAAAGCTGTCCGCCGCGCAGCACCGCTAACGGTGAACTTGACAATGACTCGTTAGACGACCCAGTAAATCTCTGTTATTATTGATATGATGCGTTTATTATTCGATTACAATTTGGATTGAATAACAACTTTCTATGACAAAGAAACGTTATTATTAATTTTTAAAATTGTGTATTTAGAACTAAAGAAATACTGCTGCATTATCCAGTGGCAAATATATTGTTTTTTTTATACCTACGATGTAGTAATTTTAAACATGCATTAAGTTCACTGCTGTTTCTGTATTCGAACCCCCAATCTGTAACTTTAAAAAAAAACTTTTACTTTAATCGAATCCAATGTAATGTGATCAGCCATGTTTGAGAAGGATAACATAATTTTTGACAAACGTTCTAAAAGAAAGTTGTTATCGATGAATTTCATATAAATAAAATGTCTATATATATACGCATGGCATGGCCTAATTGGACGTTGGGCATTGGAATTACTATTTGTGTTGTGTTGCTTTTACAGCTAAAAGTAAAATAACAAACAAGAATAAATTTAGATACTAAATATTTATTAATTTAGTTATGTACTTAAAGTTTTGTCATCAATTCAGAGAGCAGATGTAGGTTTATATATAATAAACCAAACTGAATGCTCTTTAATTTATCTTATTATTACTTTGTTTTTACGATTTTTACGATATAATAGATGACACGGTAGTGACAATAAGACAGTAAAGTCATAAAAAAGTGATTCAACTATCTTTCACCATGTCGATTACACTATTATAATAATTACCATACATATTATAAAGTAAAAAATATCTTGATATTAAAATGGTCAATGTTCATGCAAAACAAATATTTTGCGTGGTGGAATTCCTATAGTGAAATACAGTCAGAAACACTTGTATAAATTAAAAAGTTCAATATTTCTCACACTGCTAAATACGTAAATACAATTTGATAAAAGATACAATGTCAAATAATTAATGAAAGACAAAACAATGAAGGCGATATCTTTTTTAAACCTTTGATTTTTGTTAAACAAATCATCTAAACAAACAAACACAAACCATTTCGATAATAAAACTTTTATTGCCTTTTACATCTTACCTTTTTCTAGCAATATATCACCAATATAAATTTGACTGTACTGTATTTTTGTTTATATAGGAGATGGCTACATATCTCCGGAGCCGATGTATCCTGACCGAGGTGATATTTCAACTTCACTCGACGCAGATATCTCGCTGTTGAAAGACAGTAAGAAGACCTTGCTGCGTGGGAAGGAGACACCTTTGTTGAGGTTAAGGAACGGTGCGCTGCAGGCCGGCCTTAAAGACAGGCTACAGAGGGTCGTCGCCATGAGAAAGGTTAGAAGATTGAATGTATCTTAACCATAATTAACACTTACTAGTAACGTTCTAATTGAACGAATGAAGGTAATATTTCTTGATCAAGATTAAAAAGTATTTCCAACCTACTCAGATGTCATGTCTGTCATGCATAACTTCTTAGGTAATTTTTTTTCGATCTTATTGTTTTTATCTTGGTATTTATTCGTACTTACTGAGTGGTTATATTTTGTGTTGTTGCTGGCACGAACGAAAAACAAAATGTCGTCCTTGTCGTCATGTAACTAACAAAAACCTGTCAAGCGGTACAATTGTATATTCTATTCTAGTCACATTTTCTTTATTTAGAGATTCCCAGGAGGATAAAGCGTTTAAATTAAATTGGAACCCGCTCTTTACACTTCGTCACTCTAAAGTCTATTTTCACAAAAATAAAATTATCACTGCTCAACTAAAGTCTAAGAGAAGAGATTAATGATTTAGTAACTTGTCAGTCGGTATAAAATATATATATATTATCCAAAAATAAGAGGCATGGAATGGCACATTTTGGGGCGGCAAGGTGGAGGTGGCTAGGGCAGGATCTCGCATGCTGCACTAGCTATCTTCGTATAAGGACTCCTCCTACTGCTTACAATCAGGTCAACTTGTGCATTTGTATAAAAAAAACTTATAAATCTTTATAATAACTTAAATGTATATTGTATATACATGTTGTTTATGTTTTATATATTTTAGTATAGTTTATACAAAAATATATTAAATCATACGCCTACTACCGTTGATTTCAATTTTGTTTAAATCCGGTCCATCCTAAGGATACCTGGATCGCTTCTACCGCTAAGATCGCTCATTGTACAAATTTTTGTATATTTAGTTTTTATCTTCTGAATATGTAATATTGGTTGATGTATGAACAATAAAGCAATATTCTATTGTATTGATCGCACTATCAAATTGATTCGTTCTGTTAGTTCTATGTGATTATGGGCATGCTAGGTGACAGAATTTTGTTGCTAACTGTAAATTATCTTTAAAAGTTTGTCAAGAGAAATTGACCAAAGTGAAACTATCCAAGAAAATCGGTGTATTGCGCTCAAGTAAAACTACGAATAGCTTGAGACTGCATTCTATTTATTTTTCTAGACTCACGTGTTTAGTTTTTTATAGCAATTAAGTGAAAGTTACCTAGTCTGGACGCAGTCATTCTTTGATTTCCATAACATTGGTTCTCAAATTCAATTTCGTATGAATGATATAGTTTCCTACAAAAAATATCAAAAAAGCTATTTGAATCGAATAGTGTACAAGTGCTGCATTAATGTAAATTGACTAAACGACAAAAAAATGGTCATTTCCCGAAAAAGAAAAGGTATTATAAAGTTGATGTGAAGGATTCCTACTCGTAAAAACGCTATAATATGACAGATGCAATGCCTCGTAGGAAAATAAATCCGTGCGTTCAATTATCGGCGGGTTTCTATAATCTGTAACATAAAAACTTTAGTGTACTGTTTACTCAAGAAACGTAACTACAGTATTTATTTATAATCTATGATAATAATGTGTTCAGTTTTATAAATAATATCGATATCCCATAAAATTAAATAAAGAAGGTCATAAAAAAATAACCTGGAATTCTAGCTAACAACTAAACTACTAGTATCTAAGGAAAACCAACTTGTTAACTTGATCTGAAAATATAGGTATACACCTAGGTATTCGTATAGCTATAGCTTCAGATCAAGTTAAACAAGTTAATTTTCCTTTGTCACACTAATACTTTAGTAGTACATATACACAAGATATATATGTTATTATGTTTATATGAAACAAAGATAACCCACAGTTAACCCCTAACAAAGTTTGAACTTGTAAAATAAGCTTTATAATTTTAATAATTTTATATAGTTACCAAAAATGTTTACAGGAGGTGGAAAGTCAGCGCAAGACTTCTTCATTTCAGCGCAATGTTGTGTACCCTTTGGCGATGCTGCTGTTGCTCGTTCTTACTACTATCACGGTGTTGATGGTGCTGCAGAATACGCTCGAGTTGCTTATCGGGATCAAAGCATTACCACTCAGCACACGGGTAAGCGTTCAATCAGCTTAAAATTATTTCGCTTCAGGTAATAAAAGAAGATGCAAAATTTATTGTCATAATTATATTTAAACTTTACTAGCTTCCGCTCGCGATTTCTCCTTCGTAGTTTTGAGAAATAGATCATAGAATATCCTATTTACAACGTACGTCATGTAATATTTGTGTGTAAAATTGTAATTTGCTTAACCTTCGTTGTGTAAATATTCGCCTTTTTAATGAATATCAAGCAGGCTTGAAAATTTTACTAATTAAATATTAGAATGTTGCCGTTTTACTATTTTCGTAAACAATTTTGAGGGTCATCTTCCGTTTTCGATCAAAGTGTAGACGAGACGAGATGTACGGTAACGAGCGGCCTAGCAGTTGGTTACCTCCACCAAAGCAGAGCAGAAATATCCAGTGAATAGTGGCGTAGAGTAGCATTGCGGAGAAGTGGCGATGTAAAGAAAGCAGTTTAGCGGAAGCGGCACATCTCTTCTTGCCCACGCTCCGCTTAGTGTGACGTATTATGTAAGGAAACACATCCATCACGTTTTCCAATCTACTCAACCGTTTCTATATAGATGAGTGGAGGTGCGATGCAAAAGTAACAATATACTATTACGGTTACTTAAAGCATGCCACCCATTTCTTCTCCTCTCGTCTAGTCTCCGTTTAGTGGAAAACTGTCTTTTATAATCTGATAAGGATTGATTGTTGGTCGGCAGCAATTCACGCTGGGCATCGCATCACTGTCGAAGCTAGGCTGGGCGGGCGCAGCGCTGGAGGCGGTGCTGATCCTGTACCTGCACGCGGCCTCGCTGACGGGGCTGGGCGCGCCGCTGAGTGCGCTGCGCGTGCTGCCGCGCGCGCGCCGCACCCCGCTCGCGCGCATCATCGCCACGTGCGCGCTGCTTCTGGCACACTCCACTGCGCAGCCGCTGCTCGTCAAGATTCTAGGTCAGTATCACTTGTGCAGCACCGCCGACGCTACACAAAATAATTAATAAATTACATTTGACTTGTAAGGTGTGTGCCACGATCATAAAATAAATAACAATAAGTCAATGGCTTACATTTTCAGGTATAACAAATTTCGATCTCCTCGGAGAGTTTGGCCGCATCGAATGGTTGGGAAACTTCCGACTGGTGTTGTTGTACAACGCGATCTTCGCGGCCACTGTGACGCTGTGTCTTGTCAGCAAGTTCACGGCGAGTGTGCGCCGCGAGCTCTACAACAGGTTGGTGGAAAACGTCAACACTGTCGCACACTGCGTGTCTTTCCTCAACAACTGACCCGGATACATAAAAACTGTCAATCTGTCATGTAGATTAGGGCTAATATAAGTGAGCGATATACATTTGCCTCCTAACAATTAGTGTTTTTAAGTCAATGTAACTCCAAAATTTAGTTTATCACAAACAATCTGTAAACCAAGTAACTATAATTTTTTCACCAAGAATTTAAGAGCTTATGTAAATCGCTTTGGTAATCTAGATATAAATATGTTTTTCTCAACCTGAGCTAAGCTGAATGGTTATTTTGGTGAAAAGTAACCAATATACATACATAAGTGAAACGGTTTAGTTGTTTTGTTCAAATAAAAATGGACAGTCAACTTATGCTACGTTGTATGAGTTTTCCCATCTGTTAAGAGAGAATTTATAGATAATATTGATAAATATTAAAATAATGTGTACATGTATCGGGGACCTTATTGTGTAACTTCATACCTTTCGCGAAAGTTTTCGTCTTTAAAATCAACACTGTGAAACGTCACAATGATAGACAGTTAAGCGACAATGGAAATATGGTGGACGTCAGAATAAATGCCATGACGATAGATTAACAGTTAGACAATAAAGGAGGCTGTTCTGTGACTGAGTATATTTATCTCTCAACAATCACCAGAACGCCGAGCCAGCGCAATACCCACATTTATAGGCATCTAGATTTATTATGTTTTAATTAAAAGTTTATTTAAATAATCAACAACTGGTACTTACATTTGTCTCTTTATACAGACTGATTCATAATATTGTCACATATTAAAAAATGAGAAACTATTTTTAATTTATCGACGGTAAATTTTTTTTTTTGTTATTATAGAATATAATTTACAAATGCCTGCTAAACAATAGTGCGTAGTGGTCCGTTAGCCGTTTTTGTAACAGTTGATAGTAAATATTTTGATTACGAGTAATTAAAAGTTACAAAATATGTAGATATGACTACATATTTTGTATTTAAAATAACGTCTCATCATTTCAAATTATATAGAAGTTTCTTACATTGTAATTGATCATTTAATTAAAATGATATGCAATTTTCAATGACAAGGCTTTCAATAAAACACCAAAAAATTTAAAATAATTTATAAACATATTTTCCGTCCATAAAATTAAACATAGTTTGCCATTTTTTGATAAGTGCACATTATAAAGATTCATTCTGTATATTAGCAAATAAGACACGCTATCAATGATATGCAAAAGTAAATAAAATTTAATGTTAACTCAAGACATGTCGTGTATTCATATTGTTTGTTAGGAGAAACTAGTATAAAGAAAAATCGGGCTTGGAATATTTTCAGCACACCTTTTTTGATAGACAAAGTACCTAATTTTAATAGGATTCTTTTATTTACTTGATGAGATTGACAGTTGATTAATAACATCTTGGCGTTTTCAGAATTAATAGTGATAGAAAATAGCCATTTAGTGTAGTCTCTTGTGCTTATTGGAGTAAATATGAAATTAACCAACAATAAGACATTATAATGTAAGAATATTTCTAACGAACAGGCTTCTTTGCTCCTTTAAGTGCAAAATGTATTGACTGATTTGTATATTATAATTTGGTACTAATGTTTGTAGGCCTAATGAGCCAGTGTTTGTAAGATCTGACCAACAATACTAGGCTGTATAAACTATTATTTTTAGTGAGTTTACCTGTAGATATTGAAATAAATTTTTATTAATTATTAGATATTATTGAACAAACATCTCTATTACAGAAACTGTAAAGATGATAATAACAATGTAAAATATAAAATAAATAATGATGTTTATTGTAATAATTTAAATGGTACATTAGTTGCATTTATTTTATCTGATTCTATTGTTTTAATATATTTAACAATGTGTCATATTTATACTTATTTTCTATGATAAATTTGAAGTTCTTGAGGAAAGACTAGTATAAAGTTTTTAATTAGTTTGACAAATGAGACTGAATTTATTTATTGTTACAATTAGTGTAACATCAGATTATTTATTTTGTGTGAGTTTTTGTGATTGGTAATTTAAATTCAGAGTTAATTATAAGATGATAAATGTTCGCCATGACATTATAATGTAATAATTGTTTGTGGTACATTCTAAACATAAGTAGTTAAATTAAAATGCCACAAATTGTGTATTCGTGATTTTCTTATTTATTAAGCCAATTTACGAGTGTAAACTTTATAAAAGACATTTATAAGACTATGTTGATTTAGTTCATACGAAAACAAGTTTGTCTTTCAATTTCTTGCTCAATATGTCGTAAAAGTTTATTCTGCAATGAAATGAGATTAATGTTTGTGATGTGTTTGTGTTCGAGGCTTTATATTATAAGTTCTAGTCGCGATGGATCTCAAAGTTTATTGCAGACTAAACGCTGTTGTTGATTCTGAAGCTTTCAGCATAAATATACATTAAACTTTCTGCGATTCATCCGCTAACAATACTAGTACGCACATCGGCGTATTTTCTTCTGCAGCCAAGTTGTTACTTGATAATAAATGTCCATGGTGCTACCCACGTTATACTCAAGTAGCATCATGAATTTAATAATAATACCGTTCTCTTATATTAGAATAGAATGTTAAATGTAGAGTTTAGCGAGTCTTGTCTTATCAAGCATTAATATATCTGAGGTGTGCTGTTTTTATACATTTTATATTACATATCTTGTACCAAATGTTGAGATTGCATTTGAATGAATTACATTTCAAAATTATATTGTTATTTTTCATTTAAACCCCTTCTTAATAAAAATATTTTATGCACACAAAATCCACAATAATTGTAAATTTATTCGCACATTATTTTGGTACATGTTTTAGTCACAAGTCTTATTTTAAATCATTTATGCATTTGAAACTAATTCCGTCATTACTTAATGCTTTTATGTTCATACTTTTATTGAAGTCCGCTCTGCTGGTTTTTTCTTCTATTATTTAATCTAATTTGGTGGCCTCGTTTAATGACATACTAACTCTTAACAAACAGTTGAATATATGCATGCATATTCAAGTTATTAGACATGAAAAAGGTTAATACATATACTGATTTTAAATTTGATAAAATAAAATAGAATATAAAATGAATCAGAAATATGAGTCCACTATAAGGTATGAGTACGCTTTAGAATCCGAGATGGTACAGTTTGTAAATGTCAATAATAAAAATCAAGTTGATGTTTTCTGATACTGAATTGTAAATGACCGAAAAATTTTCAAAACGTCAAATGGTACTGATAAGTTTAATGATAGTGGCAGTTCGACTTCACACCTTTCGTATAGAAGAAAGTGGTTATTGTTATTTATAATTATAGCAACAAGGATGGTATCAAAATATAATAGGGGAAAATGATGGAACAATTTATATTGGAGTTCCAAATACCATTGTGACTTCAACTTTAGTATCATGATACTTATGATTATCATATAGTATGATCGGATAAAGGTCGCGGGAAACCGCTGAATGCGGTCAGCACATGACCGATCCATTAGAGATCCTTGGGGAGGCCAGGATGTCCAGCAGTGGACGTCTCTCGGCTGATATAATGATGATGAACCGTAATTAGAAAAACCTTGTTCTGTCTCATGGAGGATACTCCGTGTGGGGTTACTGGCAGTGTCAATGCTATTAGTTCTATAATTAAATCTAATAATAAGTGCACTGGTGTACATAGTTCAAAGGTGTTATGATCTCCACACAGTAGTTTATCCTTCCTTTTACTAAGACCTGATTACAATATAATTATTAAAGGCTACCACCGTGACCCACTGTATCCAGGTCACCAGTTATATATTTATTTTATAACTCACTGTTAAGTATTTATTTTTATTTGTTTACTTTCTATACAGATTCAAATGGATAGCCGATATATTTACAGTACCGGAAGACGACTACCCTCCAAAAGTAAGTCTCACAACAAGTAAAGTATCTGCAAACAGAACAATCAGTGTACAAAAAGAACAACATGAAGATACAAACCACATCAACACAGAGTGAAAGTTTAATAATACGCTCTCTATATTATTTGTAAGAAACGTTATAATTATTATGAGAAAAAAAAGCATTTATTATGTAATGTCTAAGTAAGTCGTATAGAAGCGAAGACAGTTATTGACATTTGTTACAGAGTAAGAAAAAGAATTTCTATACTTAGCATAAAAATATGTTGAATTGTCATATTTCATACCAAAGTATAAAGCCCATAAAACCAACAAATAAGCGATACTAAAATACTAACTTTTACTACAAGTGCATATGCAATATACCACAATTATACTTTTACAATCTAATTGACCTAGTAAGCTAGTCCCTGTTTTCGAGTCTTCCTCTTCGTAATAACGCAAATCTAAAGAACTTTTTTCAGAAGTTTATTACAATGACCTGCCATAGCAGTTACATTAGGGCAGATGTTTGACAACATTATTATAGGGAATACCCCTTTTTTTAAAGTACATTTCCTATATGTTTACATATCACTATAGTAGGAGTTCCCAACCAGCGGGTGCGCCTCCCAAAGGGGGCATAGAGAGATGTCAAGGGGAGCCGGAAAGCGTTAGCATTTTAGAAAGAAAAAAGATAAAAAATTACAAATAACATAATGTAATGTTTAATTTACACGCATAAAATTAATGAAATTAAATATCATATCCACTTATTTTGATTATAAATTACCGAAAAATAATGCGTTAAATTATAATCGGTTTGTTCCTGTTCACAATACTTGAATAGTTTATAAACTCGCCAATTATGTTATAAATATTCCGCAACTGCAGTAGGTATCTATCTACCTACCTAACTTGCCTAGCAACGAACCAGACCAGCGAAGAGTTCAGTCTTTTCGGAGACACTTAATTTATTTAATTATTAATGTATACACAATAAACTTTCAGGAAAAAGCATTTGACGATAAATTGTACAAAGGTACTGCTTATTTCTAAATGAAAACTCTTCCAGTAGTCCTACTATAGAGAAAAATTAATAAAAAGGTATAAACGCTTATAAATATAATAATGAATTTAATACAAAATACTTTATAAAAGGATCTTTTACTTTTTTACATATCTTTTTTGTCACGAAATTAAATTTGTTAGTGACTGGGTGAGTTTTCTCCAAGAACTTGAAACTATTAATTTCTACTCAATTTAGACTTTAGACCTCTTAATCATTAAAAGAGTGCTATATCAGACACAATTAATTTTGCATTGTCTTGATATTATAATGCGATGTGGTACTTAACAACATATTTGTTACGAATCTCTGAAATGTTCTTCTTTATCTAATCTTCGTAAGGGCCACAATTAGTTTTTGTCATTAGAAGTCGTGTAAGTATTGCTCTATTCAGTAATAATTATTATTTCTTCTCTCCACTATTATAAACATACAAAACAGTAAATTTTTATTTTTAATTACTGTCTGTGGGAGTCTGTAATATTTAATATTCTGTATTTCAGATTGTATTGCGTCCAACACTCTATGTACTCACTCAATCAATAGATTTCAAAACTAGTTATTGTGATATATGAAGTAGGTGTTCATATATTGTATATTATCTATGATTACAAAGGAACAATATGTATCTATTAATAAATATCATACCTTTATTATTGATTCCTAGCTTTGAAGTTACAAATTACATAGTATCAAAAGTCCATACTAAATAATAATTTAAAAAAATATTATTATATACCAAAGTAATTAAAGTGGTATTATCTAGCCCTAAGCAAGCATCATGAAGAGCTTGTGTTATGGATACTAGATAACAGAGAAATATAGATAGTAATATGTATATAAATATCAGAAATATATTACATAAACATTCACACCAAGACTCATGAACAAATATTTGTACTCGCCATACAAATATCTGTCCTAACTGGGATTCGAACTCGGGACCTGTAGCTAAGTAGACATACTGACCACTTATGTACTGTATCTTTGCAAAGATATGTTAATCCTAATAACTACTCTTGATTCTATAGAACTCAAATATGATATAAAAATTCTTTAACTGTGATGATTGTTTTGTTTAAGTATAATTTCAGGGAAAAATAAGTAATTATAATAATAAAACATGTTTACTATTTATTTGTTATGTAAATAAATTATTAATCACTTTAGATGTTATTAGTTTCATTTAAATTTGTGACAATCAGGTAATGTTTACCACATCTTCTACCTTCAGCTTTTAGAATGAGTCTCCTTGAATTATTCCTGATCACTTCCAAACTTTCATTGCTATTCAAGCCGAATATGAAACCTAAATTGATGACATCATGAACATTTCTAGCTAGCATATGATTGTCTGCACCACTAGTTACTATAATATTTTTAGATTTGCCAACAGCATAATACATATGTGCTGTACTTATAATATTTTTCCTAGATGTAGAATCTTTTATTGCAGGTGAGTACATAATCTCAAAAAATATTCCACGCTCCACAGCTTGTCTGTACAACTTACGACTAACTTTAAAAGGAATTCTGCTCTCTGGTTCAAAACTTATTATATCAATATCCATTGCACCACAAGCATATTGGAAAGCTTGCAATGTTTTTGGGATAGCAGCAATAAGATCATATTTTCTAATATTATCTGAGTGATTCATTTTAAGAGCTACATTTGAATCTGAAAATTCTAATGTTACTCTTTGTAAAATGTTTAACTTTATGTTATCTTTTATTTCTTGTGAAATTTCTATGGGTGGAGGTATGAAGTCCTTCTTTTCTTTGTTTTCACCTTTTCTTTTCTTCTTTCTGGGTTCATCGTGAGACGTTTCTTCTACAATAGTGTTAATAGCAATAGTATGGTATCCAAGTTTCACTAGTGTTTCCAGTTGATTGAAGTCAAAATTTCTGTTGATAGATAAATCACAAAATCCCCAGTTCTTAAACGACATAACGGTACTGAAATAAGAAATTAACTTGTCAACTCCATAAAGCATTGCTTGCCTTTAAATCAATTTTATTATGTACTTTAATGTATATTTAAATAATCAAATAGAAAAAAATAATAATACTTACGGTTACTGGTCTTTTACAATAAAGAAAACAAATATAAACTCTACATATGAACTCTCGTTTATTTCAAGTTGTTTTCACGATTTTAGAATAAAACTTAATCTAGACTTAGGTTATGCATAACCTGACAGAATACTGATGGAAACTATCATTTTGACATTGACAGGTAGTCATTCGTTTAATAGTCTAATATCATTACTTATTAATTTTCATATCGATTTAAATCGATTTAAAATGATCAATTATCATTTTCATTATCCATATTATTACGATTGAAGACTTTGTTATTTTAAGACATAGATTTTCTTTTCAACTCATAGCATTATTTTCAATAAAAATTATCCTTACGTAAGGTTCAAGGATCTTTACAACGTAATAAATACTCCTGGAACTGGTTTAAACGGAGGTAACAGACCAAAATCAAAACTGAACTAAGAAGTTATTACTAGATATTTTTTAAAACTAGATAGTTCTTTATGGACACAATGTGAAACAAATTATGACTTCTTTCTAAACGTAAAGATTGTATCTGTCATATTTATTTTCAAACATAATTTATATAAAAATTTTCACTAGATACACAATTGATCGTTCATGCTAATGTATTAATATCGAAAATGGTATTTAGATTAGTAATAGCAGGACAATCTCAATGCAATATATTTGCTCAAATATGTCTAATAGCTGATCATCTCGCTCAAAATCTCCCAGACTTCTGTTACGAAATAATTGAAAAACCAGTTCTTGAATGGAAGGTAATAAATTAATAAAAATACTAGCATAATTAGTTTTTATTATTTCCGGTTGCTATATCCATAATAAAAATTGTAACCAGTTAAAATAAAATTTAACAAAATTTTATTTTTAATAACCAAATTTGATAAAATTTTAGCAATGGCTTTGTAAACTAAACCAAAAATACAAGTGGCATCATTCAGATTGTCCAATAGTCTGGAAAGAACTGTTGATGAAAGGAAGTAAACCTTATTATATTGGCGGAGCATCACAATTTTTGGATTATTGTTATTCTTATTATAAGTTTGACACTTTTTTGTCCAGTGAAAAATTTGAAGGATTAGTAAGAAACTTTACTCAATTTAAAAAAAAATTGCAACATGAAACTAAAATCGTTAAGGAAATAAAGGATGGATCCAATCTTTTCGATCAATCACCTAAAACCGATTTTATTGTTACCATTTCCGGAGCGGGATTTCCTTTAGCAATGCATTTAATATCAGGACTTCTAGACATGTCATCTGGAAAGAAAAATATCTCTAAAATATATATTTATGACACCGACTGCACTGTTGGCTTTACGGAGTCCATCGAACGAGAATGCAATTATGTATTTTCTAACAATCCTGGAAAGGTTGTAAAAGTGGTGGAGAAGATAGGAATAGCTTTAACACACACTGATTTACTTATAGTACTGAATCACGTACCATTTGAGTAAGTGCCAATTAAAATGAGAATTACAAGGGCATTACCAAATTTTTATGATAATTAAATCATGGTTATTCTTATATTTCCAGAATTGATAATGCTATAGGTGATTGGCTTCATTTAAATAAAGAACTTATAGAGAATTTAGCATTAATGATAAATGCTTCTGCTTATCACTCAATGTATATACTTTTCCCAAATCTTGGACCTGCGTGTTATAATGCTACAATATTGATGAATTCCGTAACAAATATTCGTAAACATAATATAGTAGTTGCTACATCTGATCTAGGATTAGACATTGCGGCTTCAGTTGCTGAAATTGCAGAAGTGCCAATGAGGAATATGTTTTGCTCACCAGTGTGGGGTTTTGTAGGAATTAATCATTTGGTCGATATTAGAACTACTTTTCATAAATATAATAGTTTTGATCCATACATTAGGTACACAAAAGTGAAAAATTCGACTTTATCAGTTGGATCTCTTACCCCAGAAATGCGAACAATGGAATATTTGATGTATTTTGACAAAAATTTATGGTCAAAAGTTTTGGAAAGAAAGGTAAGAATATATATTCATTACAATGTGTAAACATTTAATTCTTTTTAATTCGACTAGTGAAAATATTCATCGCGCATCTCCATTACTTGATTTTTTTTCCAGAGTAAGATAACAAAGGGCGACTTGTACTTAAATAAGGCAACTGCTGTTTTAAATGTTGTAAAGTTATGGCTATTGGATACTAGTCCTGATCATGTCGTTAATCTTGGTATTCAATGTAACGGTAACTGACAAATTCAAAATGTAGTAATTTAATATATGTTTTAATTTTTATTATATATATTCAAAATGTAGTAATTGGATAACTTATGAGTATTAAAAAATAATTATTTAAAAATATATCAATATTGTCGATATATCTTAAGTTTAACTTATTTCTTTTAGGTTCTTTTGGTTTAACCTTCAATGGCATATTTTCACAGCCTGCCAGATTAGTTAATGGATATTGGGTTCCAGCAAGTGATTTTTTGTTGCCAAGAGATTCTCATATTAAATTGCCTTATTTGGAAGATATGGCAAATTTTGCATTGGATTTAAAAACAGGAGATTTGCCTACAAATTTTCCAGGGCACTTATGTTACTGCAAACTAAAGTAGTACAGAAAGGGAGAAAATATTTTTTATACCACTGGAATAGTTTTAATTCGTTCATTGCATGGCATGTCTCGGATAGTGGAGCGTCATCTTATAAAGTACTGTCGCATTCGATTTTTAATACCGATTATTATGATCGTTTCTAAACGTAAGAGAAACTCGAAACGCATGAACAGCACTAGAGTTGACTAGTGTTGAACGGACGTCAGTCAGAGGAGTAAAATCGGTTGCTCGCGAAGGAATGTTATGACGTGCTCATTCTTTGTTTCTTCGAAATTCGTTAGTTTTTTACTAGCAAGTAATTTTTTATAATGATGTGATAGAATTTGTTCGAAATGTTGACTCGAAATCGTATTAAATAATGAATTGTTCTAAAGTATGATTGTGCCAACAGGAGTTCAAAGCATAGTTAGGTGTTTGTATTGGTTAAGTTGTGTGAATGTTGTGCCAATAATGAGATAGTGTAGTGTTGTGATGTGGTTGTGGGACATGTGGGGCGTGCTGTGGGCCGTGGAGGTCGTGACGCAGTTGCTAGTGGTGGTGGCGACTCCGCTGGAGCCAGTGCCACCAATCCCACAAGGTGAGAGGAGAACCTTGTCAAACTGCCACCTACGCTGCCCTAACCGCTTTAATAATACAACATTCGCTACTGCACCATATTTTGTCTACTATTAAAAATGTTACGATATTGTTGAAGAATTTAAATTATTTATTGTAAATGTTTTAAATTTTTACACTATAAGTTATGGAATTGGTTTTATTTGTTTTTTCTTTGAATTATTTTAATTACAAAATATTTTATGATTATGGTAAGGTGATAATAAATTTATTTTTATACTTATTGCTGTTGTTTTTTATAAAAATAGTTTTATTTTTCTTATGTGATATGATGTATTTCAAGTATTGGTATGACCTATACTCTACTTGATGTTTTATCATTTTTGATTTATAGAGTGAATTTAGTAAAAAATATACATGTAGCTGAATTCATAAAAACAAGCAGCCATAAAATAAAATAAAATATACATTTAGAAGGTGGACTTTTAAAATAAAGGTTCAGATATCAAAATATATTGTGACTAACATGCTCTAAAATTACAATGTTAACTGAAAAAATTATTTACAAAGTTAAAAGTAGCAATTTTTAGACAGAAAATATTTTAGGTAAGAATATAGGCATTATAGATTCAACATTATACAATATTGTATATTCCATTTGGTGTCACTTGATATCTTTTGCTTTTGTATGTCTTGATATTTGTTGGATAAGATACCAAAATAAAATAATGACATCTCGGCATCACGGTACTGCTTTCATACAAAATTTTCAATAATATTTGGTGTATAATTAAAATAAGTCATTTTTATTGTTCATTGAAGGGAAAGAGTGACAAACATCATATGCTTTTTTTAACTTTATTGTCTCACTGATACTAGAAGCCGAATGTTTACTTTGCTCATAGTGGTTTAAAAGTAAATATTATAACGAAATTCCTGGACCAAAAGTTCACAGTTAATTATTTCTAGTGGTCTATAGCAAAATGCAAAAAATTGGTTTTGCGACATTTTTTTTCCACTACTAGGAATGATGAATTATTCCTATATATATTCTACTAAATATGTTAATAGACCATCTAAAAATTAAATAAAAGCTATATTGTCTATGTGAGTGTTAGACAATAGACAATAATTTTAATCAGCTTTGATATTATTATAGGATTTAATTACTTTGATATTTGCACATTGTATGAACAGAATTGTAACATATTTAGATACTGTTTGTGCACTGAAATTAATTGGTATAATATTATGTCTTTAACATTTAAGACCCTTTGTATCCTTATTCTACCATATAAATGATTAATAAAATAAGAAATAATATAGTGAAGTATGTATAGTAATATGTATATAAAAATCATAAACATACTAAATAAACATCCATACTGGCAAAAAACACTCATCATACAAATATCTGCCCCTACTTTGATTTTACTGACCACTTGATCTGACGGTCATCAAATAAATAAATTGTATACAATAAATTGCTCCGTAAAATAAAAATTCTTTACAAAGAAATAATTATTAAAATTATTCATTGTTGTTAATATGAATTAGTATATTATTTTCCCAATGGAATGATATCTGGGACGAAAAGTTCAAATGGTTGTTGTGTTGCATAAATTATATCTACCTCAAGGATTAGCCCGGAGTTGAAGATATCTCAAATTAGTCTAGTGGGACTACATAGCAGTCTAAAGACGGACGATCGCTTTATTTGGCTCGAAGGTCGACCGCAAATCCGTACAAATTGCTCTTAAAGACGATAATCTGGCAGCTATTGGAGTTAGAGGGCCAACGCGAATTGATGGTGGTGCCTTATATTTAAGTTACGACAGTCTGCCGTGCACATTAGTTTTTAGTCTGCACTGATCTGTTTTCGCTATTTCTTTTGCTTAAGGTTTTAAATGTAATATTACAAAAACATTAGATAACTAACATATATCTAACGAAAGTGTATATAACGAAAGTGTTTATAACGAAGATGAATATGATAACGATAACTTTATAATATTATAGGAATTAATTTGGCATTCGTAATGTATGTATGAGGGATAATATTGTAGTTACATACAAATAAGACAAATACACCTTTTAAGAGGAGATTGTTTCGTAATTCTAAAATAGTCATGTGAGTATTCATTTAGGGTAATATAAAATTCATATTTCCATCTTGTACTTATTATGGTATGTCACGACTTTGTATCTGCGGTGTGAACCCACTAATGAATGTTACATAAGCGGGTCACACGGACGGTTACCGTAGAAAGCCCGCAGGTTGCTTGCAATTAATTCCTTTGTGCTTATCTCTTGGTCGGACAGGACTAAATTAAGAAACTAGGGAAAGTAATATATGCATTAATTAAAATGTCACATTCATTAATATATATGAATAAATTTAATGTAATGTAATATCAGAATAGACATGAATGATTAAAGCTGAAAAGCCCAAAGTTCTTATAAACTTCTTACAAAGCCTTATAAACACTATTTTAAGTGTGTTTTGTCATTACTAACTTATCTACTCATTGAGAATTAATCAATTTTTATTTCTTCAAGATTCGCAGTGGCGAATCGTAATTGTATGTGTAAGTACTCAAGTAGCCATCTGGTTCTTACCAATTACAGTTACTAGTATATCCTTATAAAGCCGTGCTATGATGTAAAAAGGTTTACTCGAGTATTTTTCTTATAGTACGTAGAATTTTACAGCTTATAAAGAGATATGAATTTAAATTATACCTACTAGATTAAAAGCAGATTCAAGAATACAATTTTGTTACTCATCCTAGGTATTGTGCGATGTGCTAGCGCAGGCGATGGAGCATTGGAGAGACATCAGTTGCATAAGAAGCGTGCGCAGCGGCATTCCGCTAACGGGACCGTGTGAGTAGGGGAACCTCGACACGAGCCTCTACATCTAGACGTATTGATAACAACAACAATACAGCTATTTTGATCATTATTTTCATCAATATGCCAGTTGCATGATGGTGCTGAATCGTTACCGTCTAAAAATATAATTTATTTTAATAAAAATAAATATCGAAATATATAACACGAATAATTTTCGAACGACTTTTCTGGATGTTATATTGTTACATTAGACACCACCCGTGCCTCCCAAGCCAGGGCGAGCAGCTAGTAATGTAAATATTCTAGCACACACAATTATCACCTAGCCCAAAGTTATCATAATTAAGAGCTTCTGTTATGGATAGCATAAAATAATAAAATATAAATGATTTCATATTTTATACATTTATCATATCACAATGTAAAAAATAGATTTACAGATATATTTTTTTGCCCAGCTGGGCGTTCAATCCAAAACCCACTAGGACTAGAAGCCTAAGGTAGCTAGAAGTACCGATTGACGACTAGGCTAGACGTAAGAAAAAAATAGTCGTAATACGTCGCATTTCCACAATTTATATAACACATTAGAAAATTTGATGACGCTAAGTGATGTAACATTGCGATTACTTATTGTATTTTTCCTAAATTAAATCATAATTCGTGGAGTGCGGAAGGCGCCGACCGCGATTCCTGTTTGCATGAGTCCATCGAACTGGTTAGCAGGTTGCCACTTATTACAATGCTCAAAGGCTCTAGCTGGCTGCTCTGGCTACCGAAGGTCGTTAATTACCCGACTACAAAATAGTTGGCTTTAACACTGCAGATTAATGATATATGTATTTACGAGTTGACTGCATCGGACTAATATGTGGTGTACTGTCAATTATGTGACTTCGTTAACACTATAATTTAAATTACATCCACATGTCACAGGTTTTCTCACATAAAATTCTATGTAATACTATTTTAATGCTGTGGGTAAGCAACATAATAAGATTACGACACGATTATCAGAAATGATGCGAATGTTGCGCCAGAGTTTGTCGTCGGTGATTGTGCTTGTCTGATGGCCTCGAGAACATAGAAGACAGAGTCGCGTAAATTTTATTGTAATTCACTTTAGCAAAGAATGGTTTAGAAAAGGGGTCATGGTTTCGAAATAAATATTTTGTATAAATTCTTCTCGTTTTGCCTAGTATGTCATATAAATAAGTGGTTTTTGGCTTAACTTTTGTAGCGTCATGTTGAGGTTGTTATTTAATTAGTTAAATTATGCATCTGTATCTGTATGAATATATAAATTTGTGTACTTATTACATAGTCCATAAGAATTAGGATTATTGAAATAAGTTTGTTTTATTATAAAAAACACGGCAAATGTCTAAACACAGCGCATAGACTGATGGTTAGCAGTATCTTGCGACGAAGAAGTGTTCGTCTGCCCTAGCGATGTCCACCTGATATCGACTTGAAACCATCCAAATTGGCCATTGACAAAACGCAGTTACAATATCGTTACGTATCGTTATCATATTCATACAGCGCAATAACTTTGCGGATATCAGATCTAAGTACTTACATACTTACTAATAACCTCAAGGAAATGTCTCTATTTTGTTTGTCTACCAACAAGTCCCAAACCTATAGGTTTAGCGACGAACCTATATGGATCCTTCCTGTTGTATAGAGGCGAATATTTTCTCATTAAATAAACACTAGCTTAACAGCTTTTTCTTATATTTTCTTGCTCCACACGGCTATCTCTACGCGAATGCTGTTAACAATATGTATTGTGGCTCGTGGGAAACATAGATACCTTGTTTTGTTAGAGTTGTAGTTAAGGTAAGAAAAATACAGTAATACAATTATGTAACATAAATATGTTACTAAATGAAGTATTTTTAGGTATTTAATTTTACTTTTTATGAGTTAACGCATATATGATTCAAGGGAAGTGTGAATAAGGGTAGGCTTTGGTCTAGCTGACTATAAATACTGGAAATAACTGTTCTTGGACAATAATTTTAAATATGGACACAGGAGTTTATAGCGTGTAACTTGCTAAAATATTTGACCTTAACATAGCATCGCCGTATGTCTAACCGAACTAGTTGAAGCCTGAGTGATGTTTATAAATGTCCTCGGATATAAAGTTATTTGTAATTACTGACAAACCAAGGTTGAATTTGACGTTTTTTTAATTTTTTTGCATGAATCTTAAATATTTCTCGTGACTAAGTCTGCTCCTTTTATGAGGTTGCGTGGGGAAATCAAAAGAAAACAATATTTAGCTTGTTTAGTTTACCCAATCTGATTTAAATGTGGCACACACTAGTCATTTATTCGCTTTAATAAGTAGATATATTGATAGACCAATGCAAGTAAATAGGTAGGTAAACCATTTACTAATATTGTAACCTATCTGTTAAACATAAATCAATTCTGATTATGTATTCGATGATGTACACTCATCTTATAATAATATTTGAACAGGCTTTAATTATACACAAAAGATATTTATGCGCTATTGGACAACAGTCAAGAAGTTAATTACTTCCAATAGAATAGGTACCTTACCTATAAAGTCATAATGCCACGATGAATGTAACAGTGCAGCGTCGTAAAATGTTACCTATAATCTCGAGACGGCTATGTGATTGATGGTTCGTTGCCGTGAAAGTATGGCCCAGTGATTAGAAGATTGAATTTTTTACATGCAGAGTAATATAGCGTACACTACGTTCAGACTCCCGTTGGAATCAATAACCTAGACAGTTGTCTCTAGCTATGGCTACATACATACAGGAGATACGTAACTTATACAAAATGTAATCAAAGTATAATGATTTTTAGTTCCTCAATTGCTTCGTTTTGGGAATGGACAAGTGTCAGTTTTAGAGAGCTTATATTACAAATATTTAATATATAATATTTATATAATATTTTGCTTATACTATAAATATAAGTAGTTATAGTTAGAAAGCATTAAGGACCCTACAGGATCAAATTTATTGAGCCGTTTGGTGCTGTTGGTAGCATACAGTAGTTTAAGACGCAGTTCACTAACAGAATTAGAATGCGTAAATCATTTTGGGTATCCAGGGATAGTGATTATATTACGATAACTTCGCGTCAAAAAGTAAAACTATGAAAGTTATGTTAAAGTTAAGCTAAATTCTAATTATTTCAAATAATCTCAAGTGTCGGTAAAATGAGTGAGTAGTTATTACATAAAGCAATTTGTTTTTTGTGGTCGTTATGTTTGTTGCTTCGGGGCATTGTTGGAGGCTGTCAAATAAAATCTTACAGCTATAAATTGAAATCCGGCTAAATAATATTGTTCCAGACAAACAACGTAGATACTTTTGTATTATATATTTGAAAAAACTTTTAGCTAATACAAAGAAAACTTAATTTTAATCTTTCATAAAAAAACGTAAAAGACGGGTTAGAATGTATACATTTCTTGTAATAAACCTAATAAATAAATTAATAATAATTGTAACTTAATTTATAGTATATGAAAATTATTATAATAAGCTATTAGCAAAAAAATATTTTTAGATTTTCTATCACACACATTTAGAGATGATTTAGTGATAAAGGACGAAAGCTAAAAAAAAGCTGTAATTCGATACAATTCAATAACGCTGCTTAATCTTAACCTTAATAGAAACTGGTGAACTAACGAGAATTTGATGTTTTGTATGATTTCGCATCAATAAAACTAGAGTTAATTTATTTTGATATTTCCTATGATCACAAAAAACACCAATATTACTTATAAAACTAGAGTTAATTAATGATTGGAAATCCATTTTTATCTTTGAAAAATAAATTGATTTACTGCAATGTGCACTATCAGATAAAGATGAAGATTTTGAATCAAAACCAAATTCACACGGGTGGAACACGCTAAACCACGAGCGGAAAGCTGGTAATTCAATATTTTTGTCTTTGATTTCAACAACATGATCAAAGTGAGACTGCATCAGTATAAAAACGTTCAAGGTTCCGTTAATGCTAAGGTTCATGCGGGACGACAAGGTTATATTATTTTCGATTTAATGTAGTTACATCGAAAACGTGAGATGAGGTCATCAGCGTGGTGTCGTCAGCCTTTGCCGGATGCACGACCGGTAGGAAGAATCTGATTCTTATGCACGACTGGTGATTGATGATAACGTCACGCACTGTACCTTACCTTGTTGGCAATAGCACAACTTTTATAATTGATAGCAGGAATTCACTTAATGTTTGTCATTGTTTTATAACAGTTTTTTTACCTATGGGAAAATTACCGAAATTGATTTTTATTCATATTCATACCTTTTTTAAACGAAGACAGTAATAAGTTGCAAAACATAACATTTAATGCATAATTCGGGAAATCAAATTATAATCTTGTTTTGTTCCACAAGAAACAAAATGATTAAAATTTTACCGATTTTCTGCATAGTAATGATAATTTACGCGGTCCTCTCGAGTAAGTCGATTTCAATTTTGTCCTTCTTGATTCCACCCATCATAATATCACCTCTCCCGATTCTTGGATTGATCTCTCGCTTAGATCTTGTTATTAATCATGGACGCCTGGTTTTCCTGCCATGGCTTAGTTTTTATATCGTACAGAATAAAACCTAAAATCAAACCAAAGGTATTACGTATACGCAATTTTGCGAGACTGGACGGGGATTAATTGAGTAGGGATTTGCGATGTATCGATTGGACTACTGTTACTGGTTCCTCTTCGGTTGATGATTTGGTTTCCGCTTTGAATATGTGTGTCTTAAAAATATTGGATACACGTGTATCCAAATATTTTTGAAGTTAAACTTCTCGATCTCCAGCGACTTGGTTAATGGATGACGTCCGATTGGAAATGTGCATTGGAGATATTGCCTTTCGTAAGTTTAAAACGTGCCGAACCGAAGTCTTTTGGACTAAGTGCAAACAGGTGCAATCAGGTGAGGGAAACTAAGTGTCCATATATTCATCGTAACGTTGCATCTTCGATTCCGGACGATACTTCGAAGTTCCTAAGATCGCTTCGGATTGGCAAAAGTGAAAACACTGATAAACTTCCCTTTTTCTTTGAACGCAGTTAATAAACATTTATCTTCTGTAGTCTCCTCATCTCAGTCTGCTTAACTTACTTAGGCGGGGTCTAATATTTTAATGATTACTAACATGACTCAACCAACCATTAATTAATCAGTTTTCATTCTCCACTCTTACAGAGGACTAAATTCTCAATACTGTCACTTCAATTAAGTCAAGGGCTATGGGCTGTGATGTTAGTAAAATGATGATCATAGTGGGTGAGCAAAATGGGCATTTTGACTCACGTTTTTATTTTTCCTCAGGTGAATTTCTCCTACTATAGCGTAAAGTTTTTTTACCATTCCTCTACCTAAAATTTCCCACGTTTCTAAATAATTTCAGGCCTATTTTGCCTTTCTTATGAAACATTCTTGAATCTTTTGTACAATTATAACTTTTTTATTAATGAATATAATTTGCTGACTTCAATCAGTCCGGGTTTCGACCTGGACATAGCAGCACTGTTACGGATTTTGTAAATATCACTGAGGATATTAGGGATGGCATCGATAATTCGAAATTGACCGTTTTAGTGTTGATTGATTTCTCTAACGCTTTTATCATGACATTCTTCTTGCCATCATGTCCACTCAGGGTGTAAAAAGAATAAAATAAACAAATAAATGATTCTATTTCATACGTTGCCGATTTCAAAGGTATATTTCATGGTTATGTCATATACTTAAGGTAATTTAATTATAAGTACTGGCTTAAGACTGTGACGGCACGTTTCCAAGTGGTGCTGTTTACGTTCGAAACTTACAAAACAAACGAGTTAACTTTGTGTAATTTCATTGATACTCATCAAATGACCATGTGCTTGAAACTTGGAACCAACTAAATCTTCTAAGCTCGAATTTTAAGTAAGTAAACCACAGCAAAAAATTAGTGACTTTGATCTAATTTAATATGTAAAAAATATCTTTACATGTATTTGTGAGCGTGTATTGAAGTTTTAATCGTACAGTTGCATCTTTGAAAATAAATGAGACAAATTAATACTGTTGTAACATACACGTGTCGTAAATATAGAAAATAAATATTCTGAAGTAAAGCATATAAGGAAAAATATGGGGTAAATTTTTCCTTTCCTCTAAATCGCTTCTTCTTCACTTTGATGAACTTAGGTAACTATGTACTCGCTATGAATAATTATAAAAATACAACTTTGAAGAGGAACTAATTGATATTACATAAAATTACTATTTTTGTTTTGTTTAGAATCCATATTCCTGTCCTGCGATTGCCATTTACATACAAACGACCTCAGCGCCCTCTACATTAGCTTTGCTTTGCCAACTTCATAGGTATTCCATATTCTTCTATTTGCCAAGTACCGGCTCTTTATGGGTGTTTAACCTATTATCTCTAAAAGCAGATTAAACTTTAAGCTCGGTAAGTAGGGTGCAGTGGTATTCAACTCTATCGCGAAGCATACCACAATATGATGTAATAATATAAGATAGTTCGTGCTTTAGGCAAGAACGGGCTTATTGGCTTAAGCATTGTTATGGATTCAACACTAAATGAATATAAGTCACTAAATAGGATTGCTAGTTATGAAGTTTAAAACTATGTCTTTTACTCTTTGTACGACTGCCTAAAAAATTGTGTTATGTTATTAATGACAATAGGAAGGAGAGAACACAAATCTTTAAAAAAAAAACTTGTTGAACTAGCTGTTTAAACCTTTTTATAACGTGGTTATTAGTGGAACTAATTTTCTTATTAACGAAGTTAGAACTTTGACCACGTTTCTTAATATCTCTTTTCAAATAAGACGTTTGGCTTAAAACTATCTTCTAGTCCAACAATTAGGTCGCACAAGAATATCCGTGTAATCATCATAATTATGATACTAGAAATAGAGGCGGCACTAATATTAGCGAAGGTAGCTTAGGCTAGGCCTTCTCTTCAAATCTAAAGGTCGCTTGTGTGTCGTAACAAATTTATGGAGGTAATTTTTGTTGACCCAGTCGGGAGGCCAGATGACATGTAATGTAGGTAAATTGACATTATTGGCACGTGGATTTCAATTACAAATAGCGGATTTCAATCTATACGAGATTTTTCCAGACTCAACGACACAAGTAAAATTTGCTGATTGAAGCGAAAATAATAATCTTTTGGAAATACTTACAGTCCTAATTATTATTACCAACGTATCTCTGCATAATTGTTTTGATTAGAAGATATAAAAGTCCTAGAAGAGGAAGTACCTTCAATGCATCCAGTAAAAAATAAATACTCAAACAAGACAAAGAATGGGCGAGTATCAATATTAATTTATTAGTGATGGACTTAGTTGATTATCGAAATTGATCACTAATAAAATAACATAGGGAGCTTTAATTCTGATTGTTCAAAGAAATTGGATTCGTGGTAGGTTCTTGTTAAACTGGGTAATGCGTGAGTTTTGTGACATACATCTTATAAAGCACCTCTAAACTAGAGCATTTAACGAACAAAGCTTAATTGAACTTTTTTATTTACAGGTATGCGACATTTTCCATTTACTTTTACGACGGTGAAGGGTCCAAGGTAATTTCCCGTCCGCTGTCCGCCGTTATGTGAGTATGCCATTAGTCGCTATCTATAATTTATGAACTGATTATAATGGTTTGGATAAAAGCTGCGCTTTGAATATTTACCATGGGACTTTTAATAACTGCTTTGCTTAAAAATAAATATTTTGGGTGTACTTTTACTACTTTCGATAAAACTAATAAAATAAAACTAATTTGAAACAAGTAGTTTTGGTTAAGTTTTTATCCTTACTAGGCTATTATCTGATTTGCTACTTTCTTACTGTACAAATTAATGAATGAAGTGACCTTTTTCAATCTTATTTTTTATCTACTTCCGAAGAGCAGCTCATGGGACATAACTTACTTCGTTGTTTCATTAAATCTCGTTGACTCTTCCATTACTAACCTGTGATTTATTATCGACTATACTTAGGTAGATTATATCGCATTGGAATCCTCAATTAGGCATTTATGTCTAATTGGAGTCCGAAGACTGCCAATTAACTTGGTCGCTATTTACTTTCTTGCCTTAATGGCCGTATATTACCTGCCTAGTTCTTGTTTAACGCAATTCAGAATTCTTTTATTCGCGGTCGTTTATTTTTGTTGTTTCGGGAATTTTGGAATATTATCTAATCCTTATTCTATTCTACATTCAATTAAATATTTCCAAACGCTTTAAAAGAATGCTTGAAGAGAGGCCCTGAAATATGAGAGTGTTTCATACGGGTAACGTAATTAGGTATCGAATTTCATCTCGACTCGCCTGTGTATTTTAGTTCGCGTTGCAAAACTGGTTATTACCTTGCTCTTATTTGCAGGCAGCGTTTCTCACAATTTACAATATGCTGCACGGAGAAAAACAACTGTGGGAAATTTTGCTTTGTGCGGTAAACATATGGTTGCATGTAATGATTCAATAAGCAGATTTTTTTTTAAATATTAAAATTGTACACTTACGCTTGATTTGTTGTAAAACTGTCGGATTTATTTGAATTGTTCAATAAGTACTAAGTATCTGCCGCGACCGTAAAATGCACAAAAGCCAAAAGCATTTGCTTAAAAGTTGGATACTTAGTTCCTTAATTACAATTAATAAAAGAAAACAGAAAGATAAAAAAAACTTATTTTAATTATCAAAACCATTTACTGAGCAAGTATGAGTGACGGTCGCTCGGGCCAATGTTGCAAGTTTGGAACGTAAATATTAAACAAAAGTAATTATTTATTCCGAAATCGTGGGGTGAATCGTGCCCGTTGCGTCGACGCTCACGCGCTGACAATCTAATTGTTTAACGAAACAGCTTTCAATTATAACCCACCTCGGATCCCTTTTGAGTATGAATCGAGGTGCGTAAAAAGCTACAACGCACCTAAATTACAATCGTACGGTAGAAGCGGCAGAAAAGGGATACAATAATGCGTGCTTGTGGTCTATCCTTTCCCTTGTGCGGATATTCTGTTTTAATTGTGTAACAGTCCTATTAATTCACGTTTGAATCTTATTTCCTGGGTATGAATCGTTTTGGGGTTGGATGTACTTGAAACGATATTTTAAATTTTAACGAACTCATTCACTCTAGCATGTTATCTAAAATTCATTGTGAATTAGATATTAAATATTAGTGTAGGTAGAGGAGCAAAGTAATGAAATAAATATCCCTATTATAATCGATTCTGCTTGGGGTAAATGAATCATCTCGAAAGTTCATGTTGTGGATCAGATAAAGGCTTTCGAACCGATTTTTTTGGCTATTTAAATAAGCCCACTCATATTAGTGGCATTGTCAGTGTTACGGGACAAGCCCGAAGCCTGTGCTTGCTGGTCTGAATCATGGATCATTAACCTGCTTTAACCCACGCGACTGATTACCGACACATGAAATCCGACTTAATGTATATAATATAAAATAAAGGCTTAAATACGTAGGCTGCGGTCACTGACCTGTGTCGTCTCGATATTATACTCCGGCGCAGATGTATGGCTGGGTACAACAAACAATAGATTTTTGCACATAAAGCCTGCATACGTAATCCGTAGCTTCGTTTTTAATAATTTATTTTTTTAATAGTATAGGAATGATAACTCATGGAACAAAACCCAGTTCTAGATTAAATTAAATTAACTATATCTAAGTCTATATCATTTGTTGATATCCAATTACCTACACTTCCAATTAAACATCAAAACAGCACACGTAGCATTAGGAAGTCAATAACGGTATTATCAATATATAGAAGGCATTTTTCTCGAATTGAAGTATGGGAGCAGCTCGTTGGCGTAGTGGTGGAGAGAGTATAAGCTTATTTAAAAAAAAGACAGCTTGGCCAAGGAATAATTTAGGAGAAAATTTGTTAATACCGAAGGTTGACCTGTTGATGAATGATACAAAAACTTTTTCGTAAACTTACCTACGTACTTGTTCTGTGTGTAGGAGCTTGCATGATTCAAAAGAAGTTATCAGGCATGTTTAGGGAAAAATATATTTACGAAAAAAATAAATAAATGTAGTTTTAGCTGTCAACTATTAGATAGTAAATTTAGTCTTTGAAGATAAGGTTAGTTTATTTTAAAAGAGGTAGCTAAATGTTAATTTATACTTGCTGAAGTGTGATAGTAACTGTAATGGTTTGGTTTAAAATTACCATTCGTTTGGCAGCTGGAATGATTAAAGATATTTATATTCGACGAAAACTTTCAGTTTGGGTAACGAAGTTGAAACAGGCAACACTGAATAAGTTAGTAATTAAATTTTAGTCACAAATTAATATTCTGCACCTAAATAGCTTTTGGGTACCTTGAATGTCGTACTAAAATTACAATAACAGGTTATTTACATTACAATAGGCTGTAAGGCTATTGTTTTTAGTTATTTGTGTTTGTTATTCTGAGGCGACAAAAATTGTACATGATCCTTTTATGAAGAACAGATCTGCTTGGAGAAATGGAGGAAATCGAAGATGATTAAGGGAACTTTATACACATTCTTTATACACATCTGCTCAGAACAGTGACTGGGTACTTATATTCTACGATCAGGGAAGGGTTTTTACGTTAGCGGAATATTTTCCTATGATGATACCTTCATACAATGATTTGCTAGCTTAACATCCACTGACAAACGAAATGTTAGCTGAATTGTAACAGTTACTTAAATAAAGAACAATAATACTAATTAACATTTATGAATAGTAGGCACTGCCATTTTGTTGATGATTAAGAAAAGTTTATTGAAATGGAATGTATTTTAATAATAACAATAAATTGATTCTCTAAATGTTATACTAAACCTTATACTGCAAATAAATGGTCGAATATTAATTTTTAAACATTTTAGTAGAGGTAAAAAGCGATAATTTATTCATAATGACTCCTAGTTGAAGGTGACTTTGAAGAGTCTAGACTAGACGGCTCGTAAAGCAATATACGTAAACTTGTTACAGTGCCCAAATACCTTTAGATAGTTTTTTAAAAATTTTTGCTAAAATATATCCAACGGCGGTAGTGATGTAAAGTTATGTATCTGCTCTCTTAATAGTATAACACAGCCAATTTTCATACGGAATCTTGAGAATATTTTTTTTCTTTGAAGCCAACGACAAAAGTGACTAAAACGACAACGACTTGTGTGATAAGTGTGTCACACAAGCACTCAAGCGTTTTCAATCCTGTTAACATGTGGAGGTGATTTAATAGGACAGCTTCAAATAAATATAAAAGAGGTCCCTTACTTATTTATGGTCAAATTTATCTATTAATGATTACGTTACATTTAATTAACAAGCTTATCTCGTATATTTTGAATTATCACTTTTTTATACGTACTTTAGTTTCATTTATTCAATCTTGTGTTAACAATGAGTGGTATAACAAACGAAGGAAATACTGTAGGGTCGGTCCTGGAAGCGGATTGGGCACCCGAGGCGCGGGGCCCTAAGCATACTCTTGTCGGATTAGCCATACATATAGTATGGCTTGTATTTCACATATTTTCTGATTGAATAAACCGATTACTAAAATAAATGTTTGTTATTGGGGGTTAGGTTAGTAGCACGGAAAAGCCCCGTTCAATCGTCCTTATGTAGATTTAAATTCAATTTCAACATCAATAAAAATTAGTATTATTCTTTTCCTTTAAAAGAGGCGTGAAAAAGCAAGTTTTGGGCCGGCAAGGTGGAGGTGGCTAGGGCGTTAAGTCGCATGCTAAACTTATCTTCACTTATGGACACCTCTACTGCTTATTATCAGGTGGTAGCGAGTCATTTGCTGAGCTTTTTATAAAAAAATTATCAATTAAGATTTTTCTGTCAGCTCTGTCCAAATATATTTAAAAAAATATTATCAATTAAGTATCAATTAAGATTTTTCTTATATTACTTACTTACACGCATACTAATTTAAAAGTTATAGAGCCATTTACTACCGAAACGAAGTTATTTAGATGTGTAACTGGTGCTTTCTTTGTAAAATATGTATTTTACATTTATTCATGTCTGCCATTGGTATCCTTTTAAGAGCAATGAAGTGTGAGTAAATAAATCACAAAGATAAAAGGTACTTCCATTTAGTAAACACTCGAGCGTACGTGTACGCATCTTTCATTGGAATTAGTCCTGCGTATGTTACATTTATTTGCTACGAGCATCTGTAAAGAACAACATCATTTATTCCGTTTGATAGTTTTTTAGAATTGGACATATACAGTTTCGCAGATACAGGTTTTCTGGTTGGGAGTCTATTAAATAATTCAGTTTAGAGCATGCTAATTCTTCGCATAAAATCACTTCTCATATTGAAAGATACGATAATCGTTGGCAATAATGTGGAACTGGCCCCGAGTTTGAGTTTTAATCGTATCCTGGTGTTTCGATGGTAGTAGTGTTTTGGCTAAAAATGCAAAGGTACATAAAAGTAGTTTACAATACTTCAGAAACACTTCTGCTGTGTTTTTCATACGACTTGATACCATAAGATATTTATTTCACAATACAGTTCTATTGTATATTGTCTAGTTGCCAGTAAAAGCTTCCGCATATGTAGCTGTTGTAAAAATGTCACTGTTTTTGTGTTATGTAATAATAAATTTAGAAAAATAATTGTACTCAAGTGTAAGTTTCCTTTCCACTATTTTGTTTTTAGTTTCATTATTAAATCAAGCTTCAAGGATAAAAGTCAGATAAACGAAACCTCAGTAACTGCCTCGCGTGACCGGTCAATGTGTCTAGTCGTACTTAACGACGATTTAATGTAATCTATTTTCAGTGTCAAGCCAAATTCGGTTATATTCGACGGGTAATACGGATTAATACATGAGTACAGTTACGTTCTTAAATCTGATTAACAAACACCTATGAATATCAAACGCTATGACTACGGTCAAAGTAATTATGAATACGATCGAGAAAGTTCAACACCATGCCATTAAGGAAAGAGGTTTTATATTATATATAGATCTATGATATATAGTAAACATTCAAACTCAAATTTATATTTTTAGTTCTGATGCTTACGGTAAAATTCTCTGAAGAAATAGGTCCAACTATCGAATAAACGAAAGGTCTAAAGTTGTTAAATTAAAATAATTACGATATCGAAGCCCATGAGCTATATGAGCAAGAGAAGCTGAGGTATTTCTTTTCCATAGGTACAGAATTTAAATAAAGGGTTAAGTGATACCTTTATGCCATCTTGATTAAGCAATCACTTATCATAAGCCTTTCGTATTTGACAATGGTGTCTCTCAAAAATTTGGTGCACCAGAACGAACGACCTCGTTAAGTGGCAACGACGTGTTCAACGAGCCCCACATATTAAAAACCAATGAATCCGGATATCGGTCGTCGTGACAGATTAAAGTAATAAATAAATTCGGTCTTTATAAATTAGATCTTTGAAATATTATATATTTAAGAATGTTACGAGAGCACGTGCATGGTGAGGCCCCAGTTCACAATACCCTAGGCCGTGCAAATATTACCTATACCACTCAATTTAAAACTTGCTATCGGTTTTTCTCTTTTGAGCCATGTTGAATATTTATGAAGCGAACTTTGGTTGCCTACTGCTTTTTAAGCAATATCCCTTGGAGGATTATTTATTGCGTCGATATTAAACGTTTCGCCTCTGGGGTACACGCGTGCGTGTGCGTTGAAGTATGTAATCTGAAACTACTATGGGATTGCTGAAAAAATTAATTATTACTATTTTAAGTTAGGCTTCCGAGCGTGATGAAACCTAGGTTTTAATAAACTTATTTTTTATTATAATAATAGTAATAAAGACAAAGACAGTACGCGTTGACACACTGTTCAGATATTAAACGGCTCGTCGTCATCAAGGCTTGGCTTAGACCTGCCTGTCAGGTTATCACAAACATGAATAACGTTGCCGATAAACTGTTAAATACATATACTAGATAAGCTGACAAGAACCAGCAACCTCAATTATTATTTCAACCTTGACTTATTTCTCATGAATAAGCCTCTATTCAATGTTTGATGCAGGTAAGGTAGATATGGTAAAACCATTAGTCAGTTCTTATTTAGTTGTTTTGGTTTTTCTTTTTATGTATTATCAAAATATTACTACTGGAAAATTATTCCACATATTCGATTCATTATCATCCTCAATGTAATCGTATAACCCAGAATAATACTATTGTTACTTACGTATAACTAAATACCTACCTTAATAACTATAAATAAAATGTATATAAGTAAAATAATTGAAACTCGCTTTTGATGGGCCGATAGGCGTCTTTTACGCCGGCAATATGAAGGTGGCTAGGACAAGTTAAATACTCTCTTATACTGCTAACTATTATATAACAGTATTCATTTGCTGTGATGCTGAAAAATCTACCCATTAAGTGCATTATCAGCATTATATCATCCGAGAGACACACACACTGGTCATAGCCCAATCGTCAAACCGATAGCTCCTTTGGTGCCCGTATGCAGCGGCTGCGCGTGACCTTATATCGTGTCGGTTCACCTAGTAGAAAGCTTACCCTAACGCTGCGTCTAGCGTTACATGGCCGTCACTGGGGGACTTTTCCACCTCAACAGCCGTCGTTCCTCGTGACAATGGAAGTGAAAACTAAAAAGGATCTTTAAATTATTACAGTATAAAGTTTACGTGTTCGGTATCATTCATACTATGATAATAAATTTGATTATAACTACAAACGCATTGTACAATTGTGTATTTGAAATTGAAGCTAATGAGCTGCGAAAAGAGATATACTGATACAGTTGAACACTGTGAAAAATATTTTATATATTCTCTACTCTATTACTATTAATCTGTCACCGATAGGCATACCACAGTTTAGTTACTAACCGGCTTTTGTTTTTTGAATAAATTAATAATGAGTGCTTGGTAACAAAATCAGTACATAGAATAATGAAACCGACCGTTACGGTCCCATAGGTAATATAATATTTACATAAATAGTATTCCATAAATATTGTTCTTTAATAAATACATACGTTGTTTTTATTTCTATCGCTGTCACAATTAGAAAAGAATGCTACATATCTCTAGTATCTATCTAGACATTTCAATCTGACAGTTGACAACAACATGATGGTGACGGTGATGAAATTCGAATGAAACTCACACTCAGGGTACTGGGGGCATTATCTCTTAATTACGATAGGGATAGAAATGCCTTAATTTGATTCTAAGTTTCATGTCACTTAGAAAACAGTCATTATCAGCTCAGCGATATGTGTAGCTGCAATTACAAAAATATAATGTTATAGATGGAGGAAATTACAACGTGGAATTACAAAATAAAATTACTACAACACTTAACTGTAAGTAAGTACATACCGTAATGTACCCAAAATAGAAATGATGAGCCCAATAGCTTGTTTTTAATTAATATGTTACTTGTAATTATTCTACATGTACAGATATTTATCTGGGGAATTAATGTTCTAGTATAATTACGGGAACAGGTACTCGAGTCAGCCCTGAGGCTGCTACAATAGTTGGAAGCCTGTCTATACCAATATTATAGAGGTAAAGTTTGTGTGGTTGTAGGGGTAATCTCTGGAACTAATGGTTAGAATTGAAAAATTGTTTTTTGTTGCATAGTTTATCGGGGAAGGTTCTAGGATTTAACCTTTATGTGCGACCGAATTCCACGAGAACGTAAAAGCGCTACCGGAACCGATTTCATTTTCGTGGTGCATGAATCTATCTCGCCAATATAAACTGTAGTTGATGATGCCAAAGCAATATAAGGATTGGCTTTACATTAGTAGCCGTTCGACTTTGGAGTAAATAAAATAATATATTTAAAAAATCAGCAATTCAAAGTCAAAATTAACTGACAAAATACGTAGGATAAAACGTCATAATAATGCTTGTGGCCGACCCATTTATATTTAGAAGTACCAATATTTATGGTTTTTGTCTATTTAAATCACTCAAATTCTTATTTTGTCTTTTTAAATTTTCTTGCCATATTGCTAACTTGTTACATAATCTGTTTATGAAATAAACCCATTTTTACTTTTATCGTTCGGTCGCCTTTTTATCACTTAGGAGATACTCACAAACCACTTATTCCTCCTTTTCAATGTCATCTACAAAGGGGTCTTGACTTAAGAAGAATTCAAGAAAATCGAAACGTAGAAAATTGAAAACAAGGTTTACGAAATCACCTGAACGCATTACTTACCGGCCGTGATAGTGATATAAGCTGATTTAAATACATTTTTGTCTTAAATTTGTTGCATTTTTCTGTCTGTATGAATACAGTATTGTGGATGCTGTATAAGTAAATATTTATCTCTTTCTGTCTTTTATGTTTAATTTTTTTGTTTTTTTTAATGATGTAAGAAGCGACTATTAGTGTTTCTTTTCTAATAAGTCGTGTTTTCATTCTTAATAGTTATTAATTAAGCAAACGTGTGCCATTGCGCAGTTCGCTCATGACCGTTACCAGATCAGGCATGGATGGTTAGTTAGATGAGCAGTATAGCACGCTCCACATACGCGCTGTGACACGATCTATGTATGATACGGTATAGTCCCAATGGTCTCTATTCATTATTACTATTTATGTGTACGTGAGGGAGGGTGAGAGCTGAATCGAAAAACCATTTGCTACATGTCAAGCGTGCAATCTACAATTTTTTATTTATAGATTTGTCACAGAGTTCTCTGTACAGTACCATAAACATTGTGGTTACCAAAGATAATTTAATATGTGAACAATGGTTTTGTATATTTAAATATGTTATATATTATATAAAATAAATGATTTTTTAAAATCCAAAATAATTACATTTAAAATTTATTATTTACTTAGTTAAATTTATTTCAACGGCTATATATAAAGCACGCTTATAATTCTTACTATCTAAAAAATTTTGTCAAAAGGAAAATTATTGGTTTTCTATACTTGTTTTATCTAGACCTATAAATTGAGATTTTAAGATAAACTATAATGCTAATTGAGATTTAATATTTTAATCTCAATTATTATCGAACTTCTCTAAAGGCTATAACTTCATATTTATTTCCGCATTTTTTCTCCACACAGCTTTCAAATGGTCTTCCTATGTTAGTTTTTGAATTCCTCTCGTCCTCTTTCCATCCTGGGGTAACATTCTATAAATTCTCTCAACTCTTGTTGATCGGCCATTCATTGCGCTTCGGCAACTAATAATAAAGCGAATAGTCAACTTTAGTGCGGGCACTAGCAAGACCTGTTAATAAGCATTGACGGACGAGAATAAACCGTAAAACGGCTATTGGTCGTGGCAGTCGGAACAGTTAGCCATTATTCAGATATCCGTTTAATAGCGATACGCATTCGCAGGTGAATGCGTGCCGCATTGTTCTCACGCGTCGTTTTGGTTATAACTGGGTGCAGTTCACATAGACAGTTACGCAAATACTTTTTTGTTTTGGAATATCGACTACATAATGAGTTAATACTACTAATCGAGTAGTTATTGGTATAAAACTCAACATTTTCTTTCAAATATAAGTAGCGCTTGCTTCTTATTGAAAGACATCTTAACTACTGTATATATAATAGCAAAAATTAAAGATGATCATAAAATATGTGTATTAGGAGTTCTATGCTGAGAGGAGGAAAAAAATCATTTGTAAGTATACCTACGATCTGAATCGGGCCGACAAGCATCATTTTAAAGACAAATATCATTATTCATGAGAACGTTATACACTAGAAAAAAGTGTTGAGAAATAAACATCTTAGTGACAATATCTCGTGACAGAAGTATACGAGAAAAGGTATATTTACATTAAAACACAATGCCAAAACAAAACATTAAGAAATCTAATATTTACCTTACAACTCTAATATACTTAAAAGTTTTTCAAAGAGTAATAAATAGTTATACAAAGTTCCATAACGAAACTTTAAGTAAACTGGCAAATGAAATGAGAATGAATTTCAATATTAAAGTAATTGCACTTTACTATTATTGAATTTTTGGAACAAAATCATACGTACATAAGAAACTTTTACGATTTATCGCTGTAATCGTTTGAAATAACCTAGAAATAAGTTGTTCAATAGCTAGATATAATTGTGACCATGCGTTAAGCTAATAAGTGGCATGATCTTTTTTTTATTTTTTTATGATGATAGGTTAATTTATAATGATATTGTTCAATTGTTTCTAAGTATTTAACAACAACACAGAAGAATATCCTTATATTCAGTATGTATAATGTTTCTTTAATGACTTCTAGCGACCTTTGTAAGAAGGCGCTATACTATTCAGGCGCGCTAAATAGGTTTTGGAAATAGCTTTATACCCAATTTCTTACAAAATGTTTTCTAAGCATCAAACTGTAAAGATGGATTGTGGAAATGAACGAATCAAAAGTATAAGTAAAGTCAATGAGACTGAAAATGAAAACTTGAAGATCCATAAAAGAGTCTTAAATCGTTCTGGCGAAAAAAATAATTACATCAGTGAAATTATCCCAAAAGTTTGAAAACTTCTTTCAAGTTTGTTTCAAGAGTTGATCGAGAGTTAAATTAATTAATATCTACCCAATTTTTAATCATAAATTTTTTAAATTAAACTTGATATCAACAACACCACTTGAAACTGATTGATTAACCGTGTTTTCATAAAACATGGAAAAACGATATTATTTTAATTAGATTTGTACACAAACCCACACACTTGAAGTGCATTTCACAAATGCTTTCTTCAATGGGTTCACTTAAAATGATGGAGATTTTATTTCCGCATTAGATAGCTTTCTTAGATAAAATAGCAATAGATAGATAAAATAGTCTTTTTCAATAGTCAAACCTTGATAAATCCTAATATTTTGAACTTTATCTTATTTTAAAAAAAATCCAAGTTGATAACGCTGTTTTAATCAAATTGTGTAGGCATCATGCAACTTTGAGAATAAACTTCCGTCATAATTACTCGTCCTAAATCATCCGTAGATATCTATCTATATCATTGAGTCTTAGAATTACAAACTGAATTGAATTGATTCAAGAATTAACGGTTTCAAAATAAGAGGAAGAATGTCTGCGTCTATAATTTGGTATATTGGTATTTGGTAAGATATATTATATTCTATTCTATTATTCTATTCTATATTTTTCAAACGTGGCTAATTGAAAAACCGACTTAATAATATTTATAAGTATGTGTTTTTATGAATACTCATGGTAATTCTCTTTCGAGATATAGGTTTGTGTAAAAAACCTTACATTAATATAAATGATTGACTTAATGATACTAAAACTTTTGAGTAAATTGCTCAGGAACGATTTACCGAAAATAAAAAATGTATTGACATTTACAATATTAACAAGTAATGGCATAAATAATTTTTAAATGTCATTACAAATATTTAAAATCTGAAGAGTTTCCTACGACATTCCAAAGCTAATGTATTCGTTGAAAGGTTGTGTTTAATTTTTGACGATTTTAAAACTTAGTATAATAGTTGAGTCCTTTTAAATAAAGAATGGAATTACTAAGTCTAGTTCTTGTCAAATAGTCAGTCATTGTCTTCTCAGCCATAGGTCCCTTGTTTGAATCCCGGTAGTGGCAAGTATTTGTATGATGAGTACGAATATTTGTTCAAGAGTATTTCAACCTATATAACTCCTACCTATACCTTGATGAATAACGCAAGGTCTTAATGATGCTAACTTTGGGCTAGATAATAAGTGTCAGTGTGAGAAATATTATTATTATTATAATTATCAGATCTAAATACTTACAATTTTCAGTATTATCATCCAATCTCATCATGTCTTAAAAGATTCATAGAATCCCTAGCTCACTACCAAATAATTTATTTTTTGTCGTAAGTTGATGAAGTTTTCTCGGTAATCATTGAAGCGTATTATTAATTTTATCCTAAATTATTCTAAGTCGTAAGCATATTCAGGGTATCTTTATTCCTCATATATATCTTTATACTCTCATTCTCTTTATTTTCACTTTCATATAGTTTATTTATTCACAAGAAATATTTCTTATGAAACGCAAATGAAGGTTTTGGTGATCAAAAGCTTTTGTGTCATTTTTCATACGCATGTAACATGAAATAGAGAATTATTAATACTGATGCGTTTTTTTTGATTACCTACTTATTAAGTTTGACAGAAACCAAAAAAATAAGTGTTAAACAAAACTAAAAACCACTTCAAAACACTGAAAAGGCAAAATAAATTCGTTTTGGATTTGGAGCTACATTTTTATTGATTCTGAAAACAACTTCGCACCAACTTCAAAATAATAATTTATTTTTGTCTTTTTAGTGTTCTGAAGTAGTTTTTAATTATGTTTAATTTTTTTTTACAATAATCAGTGTCAAAGGTGTTAGTAGAAGTTAGGTCTAGTAAAAGTTAGATGGGTGACCGTCATTATCGTTAACTTGCCTGTCTGTTTGTTGTTTGTTAAAAATACTCGAATAGCTTTAGAAATAAATATGAAACATGTTCTTATTAAATTTGTGGGTAAACTTCCATTTCTTTCGGTTCCCATCATCAGTTTCGCAATTGACAGAACAACGCTTAGTAATCGTACAAAAAACATACAGTCCAATTGAGAAACTCCGTCTTTTTTTGAAGTCGGTTGAAAAAACAACTAATCTTTGTATGTAAGAAACTGGAACTCTTTCATATAACAGTTTCAGTAAAGGGTATAAATATAAAGGATATCAGGAAACTAGGCTTGTTCTTCATATTAGATCTAACGTAGCCAACCACAGAAAATAATTGAAAATATCTAGGTTAGAGAACGAATTTTCTGACGCCAGGTGCATTAGCCCTTGTATTCAAGTGAAGACGTAATTTTCAATTGTGTAAGTCACGGAACTTTGTTTTTTAGATTTTACTAATTTTGTAATGACCAACGTCACAGCTCAATAAGTTTGTCTTCTGAATATTTGGCAGCTCGATTCTAAATAAATAAATAAAACACAAACAGCCTGTCCGAAAGATTTTTAAAAACGCCAACAGCAAAAGCCTGGCTTAATTAACGTGTCAGACGGTTTGTTCAACGCCTCCAGCGGGCTTAATGTGCTCGCCAGTGCCATTTGTGCTAAAAGGAACGGGGTTTTTGAACTTTTCTAATTTTGCACTCTGACTGACACAAATAATGATTGCGGTAATTATCATCACAAGGAGAGAAGTAACGTTATATATTTAACAGTTTCGTTTTTTTGCCTAAAGAATTATCTTGGTCATTTATAAGTTGACTTCTTTGGAACTGGGTTAGAAATGGAAAAGAGGTTACATTCTCTACTGTACTAGATTAATGAAAATTATTAATGGTATTTTAGTAAATATATAATTTACACTACATGAACATATTTTTGCGTTATTTCAAATACGATTTAGATCTGACTGATCAAGTTAGAATGCAACCAATGACGAAGCGAACTGAAACGTAGCCAATTACCTGAGCGCATGCCGCAGAATATGCAAGCAGTAGTGGTCCTTAAAGAATAATAAAATCGTACAAATATGATAAAAATATTAGGCCATATATGTATATTTTTTGGGAAATTATGCTAGTGTCATAAACTTCCAATCTGAATAATAAAAAATTTAAAAAATACGCGTAGAATACGTCTTGTAAATACGCGTTTTATTATAAAAATTCGTATCATTAAGGTGCAGTAACGTAACCTAATTCTTCGAGATTCAAACTTCGGCTAAAGGGAGGAAGTTGACCGAATTACCCAATTCTCAATTTACTTTCGGGGTTTTCTTTCAATATATCGAGCAGCGAATAGGAACAAATGGTAAGGATTAAATGAAGAGAGCGGTTATCTCCGTCGCAATTGTCTTGAAACAGCGTTCAGTATTCAGGGAGGGGTGATCCAAACGTTAATCAGGCTTCGGCGTGGGCCAGTTTAAATGGGATTTCTTTGGGATCTCGTTCAAGTGAAGGTGATTTTCCACTCATTTTATTGTTGAACTGATTTATAAAAGGAAAAAAGGTTATTTACATCTTGCGAATGATAAGATTTGTCTTTGTATAATTGGCTCATTAGCATGGACTCAATGTAGTTTGTACTTCTTGATTTAACTTCCAATCATATAAATGTTATTGTAGAAAAAAATATATAAAACATAAACGGTGGGTGTATGGACACTTAATAAATTAAGAACTTAAGGTACAGCTACCTTTGTCCCTTGCTACCATTATATAAATCTTGACTTGCTACCCTTTCGTTGTCACATAAGTTTTTACTCTGTAATGAAGTGTTTCCTAAGGTATATTCTTGGTATATAGAAAAATAAAGTTACTAATACCTGTAAGACTATGGCGTAGCATCTCGTGTAAAGACGCAAGACATCAACGCGCTCATGATTCTAATGTTACATAATCATTCTAGGTTTTATTTAAAAAAGAAAAACATCATCGACCAACAAATATCACCTGCAGTATATTGCAAATCTAATGCTAATCTAATATAATCTAGCATACGGCCCAACTAATGGAAAGCGGTTATCGCATCCTATGGACGCATGCAACACCAAGGGAAATAACTAGTGCTTGGTAAAAAATACGAATTCATTGCAATTTATGTAAAATAGAAATGGATATCTAATAATACAGCATAACACAAGCTCTTAATGTTGCTTAATTTGGGCTAGATTATAGGTGCGAGTGAGAGAAATATTGCTATTATTATTATTAATAATAAATTTCAGATGAATAACATTATCATTATCATTGGTATTAAGTACTGCTACAGGGGTGGGATTTCATTTATGTTGAACTAAAAAGTTATGAAAGTTGAAGTGTCAACCGACGAAAAGTGGTAGATGTAGAACAAACTAGCTTACGGATTTCTTAGGAACATTAGACTGGAATCCACGTTTTCATGTTTACGAATAATAATGATATATATATGTGTGTACCAGTGGACAGCTCTTATATCTTTTATATGTAAGAAATAATAAAAAATCTCAGACCTTTGATTACGCAGTCAAAGCGAAGCTGTTCCCTCCTTTGTAACACCATTAAACCAAGATTTGTTATCGAGACTAGCGACGCGAATTTAGAAAGGTTCATTATAATGATTTTATAACGCCCACAATGAGAAAACATAAACCATTTTTTGTGTAAAACTGAATACATTTTACTTCAAACGAACCGTTATGTTAAATTGAGCATCAATAAAAATTTAATGAGGACTACGAGGATTTATTATTTTGATATTTTTTTCAGTCTTACTCTGTGAAGTATACAAATAAGTCTGTTTGTAAATAAGGTAGCTTTTAACACAGACATCATCAGCTTTTATTAAAATTCTTCAATTTGCACCGGCCCTAAATACGGTTTTTCGAATAATCGTCCAAATGGAATTAATAATTAAGTAGACGTTTTCAATATACCAAAGTTTGAGGAGAACCGTATGCTTTATCTTAGTGGTAATTTTATATCAAGTATACTTTTGAAGTTATCCTTCATTTGTTTATTTTTTCTATCATATAAAACGAATTTTGACGTAATCTTAAACTGTTGAGATAAACATTGCATGGTTGGAGCTCCAACTAAGCTTAGAAGACCCTGAACGTTCGATATCAAGTAATTTATGAGAACCGCTATTAACTTCATTGATAAACAGTAGGCAGTTTAATTTCACTCGTAATCAGAACTAAGTTAATTTCTAAGTTCGACAGGAGCCAGTTGTTGATTTATTGGTCCCAGTCGGTCTTCGTTTACAAGATATTTCAATGGTGTCGCCAAGAGGGGCTCTATGATTTATGTATTTTATATCCCATCAAATCACAAAATCACAAATCACTTTATTTATTAATCTTCGAGTCTCTTTGAGCAATGAGTCAGAATGAGTTTACTCAAACACTCAAATCGTTTTTTTTTATAAAAGCTCAGCAAATTACTCGACACCACCAGATGATAAGTGGTAGTCTATATGTGTAGATGTAGATCCATATGCAGTATGCGATATACTGCTTTAGCCACCCTCACCTTGTCGGCTCAAAAAGTGTTTTACTTAATTAAATACAATAATACAAGTCGACTTCGAGATATATGCTGAAATATGTTTCTATTATTATTTGGTTCTGTATTTTCAATGTTTAAGTTACGAACGTTACAAAAGAATGAAAAGTGTAATAAAATAATATTTCATCGCTAAACTTATTTTTATTAGAATTTAGTAAAAAATCAGGTAAATTAATTTAGGTTTAAATGTTATATAACCTAATGCTTATCCCTAATTATAATTAAACATGGATATTTCTTTTATTTTGGCCAATATGGGGTTTAACTTGCAATGGGTTACAGTGCCCGTAAGTATTAAACGAGATCTTAAATTAAACTGAAAAAGTAAGTAAAAATCAGACTGTATGTGAGAACGATATTTTTCCAATAAATACTTTTAACAGAGGATGTGTATAGAGATCTAATACATATCGATTCATTCCGTTGTGATGTCAAGTTCAGTTCCCGGTAGATGTTTATTCAGGAACCTTTCTCGTTATAGCAAAGTACACTGGATTTCGTTCTAGTCGGTCGTCACAATAGAACGCACTCTTCCGTACACACTCGTTAGGGAGTTTTCACTCCGATGCGCAGGAGACTATGTTTATTTTAACTGTAGTAGTGTGATGTGTGATAAACAAATAATATGTGTACCTTTTTTTATATTTTAATGGGAATCTGTGTTTTAAGTGTGAATTGAATGTAACTAACAAAAAAATTTAACTAACTATCCTTATAGTTTGGATTCTACGTTAAATGTTGGTTCAAATACAGTGAGGCACTTGGACAGTTGGACAACGCAGACGTGGACGTAGTAGCTAGCGTTTTACGAACCTCAAATCTGAAACTTAATCACATACCTCCTAAGTGTACCGTTACGTATCCTTGTAGTAAGTATAAATGCTGTAGTTATAACTATTCATTTTTAATTTCACTTTAGATAAGCAAATCTCCACACTTTTTAAGAATTATTTCAGTCGTTTTGCAAGTGCAATGGATGTTCTTTGGAAAATCTATAGAACTCATATTGTGATAAATTTTACGTTTTTCCCAGTGTGGAGCGGGGCTTTATTTTATAAACAGTAATCTTGGGAATCATCTTATTCTGCTTCGTATTTTAATATACGCAATTACGTATGCTGTTTTATTCTTAACTTAAGATAGATAACAGAATCAAAGCACTAGTGGCGAGGGCTCTCTTTAAGAATAAATTGGGTTAGAGGACGCTAGGAGAGCACTACATACTAGGGTTGCAAAACTGCACCACTGTATTTCAATTAATAGTAAAATTTTAGGACGCGGTCTCATATAACAACTTCTTGTAAAACTGCTGCTGTAAAATTAAAAAAACTAAATCCAGTTGTGGATTTGGATCAGCTATTATTTTCTTTCTCTATAGTTTTTCGATTTGCTCAAAAATACTTATATTTTGGTATTCTAGCTAGTTTACCTAGACTAAGGTAAGAATAAGGAAAGTTTTCTTACAACTTCAAATATAATGGTAGACAAAAACTATTTCTATTAACGGATATTGCGAGAGTTAAAAAAATGATAGTGTTAGTAATTTAATTTGAAGCCTACAAACTGTTACAGGTTTTTCTATATCGACTACTTTGTTTTTTAGCGGCGTCTCTAAATATTGAGTGAAAAAGAGTTGGCAACCCTGCTACACACCCTGTGGAGGACACTCCTTAGACGGTCCACCCGCTTTCTGGTATCGCATTTGCCCTCTACGATCACATTGATTTATATGAGCACCACTTGCTGAGTTACTTTAGCTACGACTCAGATTTAACAATTGCATTCCACTACACTCCGCCCTGTCATATTTCCTTTGTATTTTATGAACGGCCTAACTCTTGGTAAATACAATTATGGTGTATTCTCCTGATTCTGAAAGAATAGCAAATCTATTTTACGTGGCAGTGAAAAAAATATCCTCGTGATATCTCTCTCAATATAATAAGAATATAATAATCATAATAAGATATACCATTTTACCATACTATTCATATTTTCACCTACACGTACATTGTGGCCGAAAATTGAACACATACTAAAACTTTTTTTTATTTATATTTGAGTTTAAGATAGACATTGTGACTTATAGACAGAAACTGTTGTTCAATCTAATTTAAGTTATGATATTGAAGATTAATTATAGAGGTTTGTCAGGTAAGTTAAAAATTTCAGCAAGTTCTAAATATTCATAACCCAATTGTGAACAACGGGATTCCTTCTCTTTTCGCGGAAGTAAGCATCAACAGTCGGCGAATAAAGATAGTCCAATTCTAAATCCCAGGAAGACTCCTCCGGGAGGGATTTACGGGGGCCTGCTTTACCACTTTACTTAAACGCTCGCCGTTCTACGAGATTACTACGAAAATGACCGCGGATTGCTATTTTGAGTGCTAAAATACAGTCCACAGCTTAAACAAGTATCATTGTGCGAGTCTGATAAAATAAAACAGAATTCGTTATTACCTTAAATAGAATATTTGAATGCTTCATTTGGTAATTTCGGTTACAACAACGATGATATTTTTAATTTAGTATGCGAATCCGGAACCGTAGTTAAACGGGTGATTATTTACCAATGACAGTTAAAACCAATTAACTGTCATAATTTTGTAGACTATTTGCAACCGTTTTAAAGTAAACATGGTTTAAAATGTTACTCGCGAGTTTTGCGTTAAATTGTAATCGGTTTGTCGCAAATATTAATAGTATTCCAACAAAGTATAACACAACTGTCACAATATTTCGACACTTAATAATCTCGGAAATTTAATTATAAAGTAACGCTGCTTATTGTAAAACGGCGAGTCTGAGTGATCTCCTAGTAAACGTATAACAATAACGTTGGCAATCCTTAATGTATTAAACAAGATTTAAATTTAACTGTTTATGTATTCGGGAATATACCACCATTGGGGGCTTTAGGTCTAGTGTGAATTATGACAGTCATTATTGCAGGGTTTGTGGCTCGTGGTGTAATTTCGCCTACTACACTATTTTAATCATAAAGGATATCAAGTTTAAATTCTATTGGTCCCTCTAGTATATATCTAACTCCATTTTTTGCTGACATACGTATATACTACAGTGAAATAAATGTTAATTTCACAGCAATCAAACAATTATCAACACAAACGTTATTTGATTTTAATGAATCCCAATTTTAATGAAAACAGTTTGATTATAAATTTTTCCAGTGTTGTGTCCTGTTATACTATTTATATTTTATTTTGGAGTATTGTTCCTTAAGTGTTGTTATTAATATTAAAGATTAATATTAGTATGTGGTTTAACCTTTAAGTATTCTTAGGAACGCATTTAACTAAACTTCTGCTTGGGTGTATTAAATAAATTGGTTTTTCTGATAAGTAAAAAGCGGCGATTATAAATACTTAAATACTTACATACTTATCACTGTACAGACGAAACACTGAATAGATTCTTTTTTATATTCAATGATTTTCACGATTGCAAATGGTGCATCAGTTAGGCCAAGCAATTGGTCTATGGTTTCCAATTTTCTCGAATGTAATTTCTTTGTTTCGAAGAATGTCTTTGTACATTTAAAGTTTAATAACGTCAGAGGGAGGTAAGGGAAGACCGTTGAAGCGGGTAGGAGGGTTGTTTGGAAGAAAATTTGTTTTAGATTTTATTTGTACTTTATACCTTTCAATAGACACCTGGTTCTATAAGCTAAACGGTCATTGCAAATTAAATCATATAACTTTCAAGTTTTTCGTTTAATAATTATTTACGAAAAAAATATAGAGTTAACGCCAAATAAAATAAAACTGTAAGTGGTAGCAAGTTTTTTTGGGCCTGCCTACTTATATTTTAGAGAAAATCTTAGATACTCCTAAGCCTGGTATGTTTGCAAATTTTTTCGTAAATCTGTAATTGAGACGACCTTCAGATGGTCATCTCTAAAAAACTAAATACGGATTTTGCGAGTTGTTGCTGTAAAACATGTCAAAATAACGCTTTCCTTTGGGTATTTCAATTATCGAAGTTGGATCTCTGCCCTTGTTATTGGGTAGCTAAAATTGTATGTATTTTATATTAAAGTTCTCTTTCAAAGTTTGCAATTAGTCAAGGTTTTATTGAAATCGAAATTCAATTTACGTACATTCCTGACAATGCTGTTAGTCTATGCGAACTTTCTCTGTCACGCAACACTGGCTGGTGAGTCAACAGACGATTACTTTTTTATTACGACCAATATGACCACAAAGACCATATTCTAATTATAAGCCAATTTGCCAATTATCTATACAACACTGAAGCAATAGTCTCCAGTTTTATGGTAATGTGTATTTACCAACAATGTAAGTACACATCTAATGATAGAGAAAGGGTAAAATTATAGAATTTATTTATCAGATACAATAAATAAATGAATATAGCCTAACTATAGCCGCTGAAAACTGTTTACATACGTAACAAAGCTCAGTGAACTGTAATCTGCGGAAGCGATTTTCATAGGTTTCCATGGAGTATTTTCACAATATTTAAATCTTATAATCCACGAAATTTCTTAGTGCTCACCAATATGTGTATAAAAAACAAAAAAATTGTGATAATAATAGTTTCTAAATTAATTGCAATGCTATAGTATTAAACATTATTTTAGTTGAGGGCAGATATTGATTATGAACAATCAGCGCGTTGACATGACACTGACGCAGCAGCTTGTTTGACACGGACGGAGTGTTCTATAGAACTTCGTAAAATAAATCAATTATATGTTTTCGGACTCCGATAATATTGTTCTGGTCCAAGCACAGACGAACTCAAGTAAGTTCTGAGAAATAATTGGTGGAAAAGGGTACCTAAAGGGAACGTTTGAGGCAACTACAGATCTGTGACTCTTATGATATGTAATTATTGTTTTATCACAAAGCTTAAACTCTATGCTATTAATAATACATAGGTAAGAGATTTGGTTTAATTATGATCACATATACGGTTATTAATTTTACGGTTATTTATTATTATTTATTTAACACTTTATTGTACAGACATAGCAACATCATAGAAAAAGAAAAAAGTGTTTTTTATGTAGTTATCCCCGAGGCGTAAGACGGAGTTTAGTCAGGTAAAAGTTTGGCGAAGTGGCGGAGAAGCTGGGATGGGTTTCCCTTTAAATAAGCATAATTGTGTAATACAATAATTTAAGAGGCAATATTTTTTCCATACAATACATAGGCCCAATAAATTTCCTATGTGGATAATGCCACTAGAGCAATCATTTTATCCAAAATGGTTTTGCCACTATTGTCTTTTCACATTAATTTATTATTCAAAGAAAAACTAATCTTCATAAATATAAATGCCGGATATTCCGCTGTATTCAGAGATCCTCCAGCAAATTTTTTTTAGATTATTTAATAAAAGCAACACAGGAACACAGCCAAGGCTCTTTAATTTTAAATGAAAAAATAAAGAAGGCTGCCTAGTTTAAGGACAGCAGACTAAAAACGTTATTTTTTAAATATTTTTCGTAGGTTTTTAGGTTAATGCTGCAGTAGTCCTCGGTCCAAGATGCAGTTGTCCCACTAATGTTCTATAGTTCGGTTGTTTAGGCATAGCGCGACAGTAATATATTTTAAAAATAATACATTTACAATTAATTCGACCTTAGTGTTTTTACTTAAGTTCAAACCGCTTAATTACACGAACAATAAAGTGCGGGCTTAATTACAAGCGTTAATACCCACATACCAAGTTACCGACTTGGCCGCGAAAAGTTTGAAGTGACCTCTAACCCATTAGCGCTGAGTTAACTATTCATTACGCGAGAGACCTCAGGCGAGGTATACCTAAGATAATTTAGGCGTTCCTCACCAGCTTAAGGGTCAAAGTGCCCGAAATTGACCCGGGGGCCCTCTGGGGTAAGCGTCATTTCGAGGTCACTGAACATTTTTCCTCACTTCTCGTGAATATCATAAAGGATGCCGCATTTCACACTTTAAGGCGACAGTAAAACATGCGACCCCGTGGAGAAGCTTAACGTCAACAGTTTTTAGAAACGACCACATTACAACATAACGTATGTGTTTAATCATGAAAACGATCGTTGAAGTTAATATAGCAAAATATTTTTAAATGATTTATATAAAAGGTGTTTAAATATAAAATTCCTTTTTTAATGTACTGGCCATTTTACTTTTAAAAAAAATCTGCTTTGTATGATATTTCAAAATAACACTTTTGTCACATGATATACACGATACAAAAAGATGATGGTAATTGTTTGATGCGACGATAGATCCGGTCAATCAATAACAGTTGATATCTTCTGTTTAGAACTTCGTACCATGATGACACAATTCGTAGCGAAACAGCCCCGTCTCATCAATCAATCTTCACTATTGTTGCTTATTGATAACGTAAGACCTCTCACTGCTCGAAAAACCATTTTAATAATGCAGGAACTGCACTTAGAAACCATCCGTCGTCCCCCAAACACGCTGGAATCAGCTTCAACCAACTATCATTTTTTTTATATTAAGCTCAGCAAATGACTCGACACCACCTGATGATAAGCAGTAGAGGAGTCAATATGTGAAGATAGCTAGTGAAGCATGCGACATACTGCCCTAGCCACCCTCACCTTGCTGGCCTAAAGAGTGCTTTTCCACCTCTTTTAAACAAACCCATGTTGTATGAAGGAGGGAATACGTGTGCCGGTAAGGAATTCCACGCTCTAGCTGTACGACAGAGAAAGGAGACACAAAATCTCTTAGTGCGCAAAGTAGATTTCTTCGCGATTTGGCATTTTCTTCATGCAAAAATATTTTCTTCCCCAGAAGCAGTACAAAAACCTGCACACATTTTGTTGAGACCAGGTCCACAGAGTTCTATCTCAAAGGCATAAATAATCTGCCAATGAGATAGCAGACATGTGAAAGAGAAGCTTTGTGTCAGAAGCCATAGGAGTCGTGCCTAACACTTTCTACAGTGATAAGCCTGTGCTCATCACAGTAGCAAGTAAAATTTAAAATGCTGATCCTGTAATCAGCATTTTACGGGCTGTAGTGTTCTAAGGAAAGTATCCAATTCACAGCCAACCTGATTCTATAGTATAGCCAAGTTTTGCAATAGTTATAGTTGTTAATACCAAACAATAAGCAAGCTTTATCATATTATCATAAGGTAAAGCCTGCGCTTGTTTATCACCGTACCCAAGTAAATAAAATAAATATAGGTTTTTATAAGTATCGATAGTAATATTTGTAACGAATATTACCCCGAAAATCAATCCTAACTCGTAAAACTGAATGCGTATTTGGAAGAAATTCACTGGCAAACTTACTATATTATTAGGAAATAGGAAGAGATAGTGCAATAATAGGGGTCTAGTTAGATTGGTCGTGTTGTATTTTTGACGACATATGCCTTTTATTAACATTTTGATACGGTTTTATGAGTATAGGGATTCTGCAATAAACTTGTCTGTTCCCGTAGAAATGACCTTCTGTATAAGAAAAGTAGGTAAATAGTTATAGTATTTAAAAAATAGATTGTGATCTTTCTATCGTAGGTAGGTATAGTGGACGGTATTAAATGCCTATTTTTTCAATAGTCGTAAGTGCGAGTTTTTTAATTAGTTTATTAATGAATTATTTCTTGTCGAAAATAAAATAAAAACGGGTATAAATACAGAGAAACAACTTATAGTATATTAAAGATGATTCATTTATCAAATTGTTAACTAAATTTCTACGGTCATAGTTAATTGTGCATAACTTTCTTGAAAAACATGTATTTTACTTTTGTAACATTTGGAATAAAGGTTAGGTTAGGTTAGGTTAGCATCTATGAAAGATACTGAAAATGATGTGATATATATTTTAATAATATTGATATAATGTCACCTTGTCACAGGAATATGTCTGTTATGTCGAATAGTCTTTTCTTAGTGTTTGCGTAGGTTAAATGCTCTAAGGGTGTTTCCCACAATAACAAACATTCGTTTACTTAATCAACAATTAATGATGCTCGTTAGTAACAACGGTTGTTGCGTACATATTTGAGAATGTGATCGCGTTGATTAGATCCATGTGCGGCAGGCGTATTTATTACCGTGCCGCTGTAATTATATTATACCGTAAATTTATAGGTTAATTTCGCTAACTGGAAACAAATATATATTATCTTTGTAAGATTTAACATTTTTTTTAACCTTTGTAAAGATTCTCATATTTCATAATGATGGGTATGATAGTTTAATTTTATTTTAATAGAATTTGATTTAAGAACAACACAATTCTAGTGGACAGGCATCAACCGCAATAAACGACTTCGAAAGAAGATAGATCGATATTTCTGCTCATAACATCTCACTCGCAAAGTCGGCAGTTATCTCCACGATCATGGTGCTAGCAACAGTGCCGAAATGTCGGAAACTCAGAAACAAAAAGGTGCATTACTTGATTTAAGAAGTTAATACTCAAAGCTCGAATAATAATAACGATTTAACAAATTAAACTAATTTTATAACTTTTTCGTTTACGCAGTTAATTCATATATATTATAACATTCAAAGGGTCTTCATTTATAATTTCAACATGAGTAACTCCCCTAGCAAGATTTTAATATAAAAATTGTTTAATTACGGGACCGTATGATAGTTCTTGTAATTATCGACAGCCTATAAATAATACGTACGCCTATATATACGTTCCACTGAGGGTTTCAGGCCTTCATACATGGCAGGAAAACACGAAAAACCTGTGCGAGCAGTTTAGACCATAACACTACGTTGGCCCGATGTGGATTGGTGTGTGAAAGCGGTGGCCATAAAAGCGGGACAGTTAACACCCATTTTATATATTACCTACTAAAAGTATATTTTTCTTGAAATATTCAAAAGGCTCACATAATTAAACGGGGCGTTCGTCCTGTCTGTGGACCCATAAAATGTATCACAGTATAGCGGCGCGGCGTGATGAGGTGATTAAAATGCAACGCGTGTCGCATCGCCTGCTGGGCATAAAACCAGTATGCCTCCAACTAAATTTTCTCACAGAAAAATATAAAAAAATCTATAATTAGGAAATTCTAATGAGAAAGTTAATGTCTGAAACAAACATTAGTGTTCACCGAGTTGTAGAAGAAAAAACGGGAGCAAAACATTATGTAATCAAATGCTTAATTCATTGAGAACATCTTCTCCATGGAGGCGATCACGGGCACTGAAGAAACCAAAGCGGCGAGGAGGAGAAGTTCCTAGTTATATGTATGAGTTTAAACTTATTTTGATATTTTTTAAATGTAGAGTGTTACAAAAATATCTTGTTTCTGATCATACTGATTTAATATATTACTTTATTTTTACTGATTTAATATATCTTTCTTACGTTTAATTTTTCGCGGTTTTACACGGAGAACCGTGTAAAACCGCGAAAAATTAAACGTTCTTTATATTATAATCGAATGACAATGTTATTACATACTTAACGTATTTAGGTCTTCGATAATTTTAGATTGACTATTAATTGACGAGTACTAACCTGAAAGATTTATTTCAGAATCGTGGAAAAGTATTCCTTCATCTAATCTACCAAAAAGTATTTAAGTCTTATCCCTGTATATGGCAAAACTTTCTAAACAATGATCAATTGTATATTGGGTACCCAAAATTTTCATTCTAAACTTCCTCTAACGGTTCTTACACTTTAAATGTTTCTGTTATTTTCGTCTTAACTTCGAATTAATTGTTTGGTTTATTTTTAAATTTCGTTTGCACGCTTGTAACCTAATTTATTTCCAAACAATGTTGAATGTTTTTGTAGATATTTTTCATTTATAATTTTTTTCAATATTGTTTTTATTGTACAATATTTTTTACTATAAATTGAATAAAAAGAATATTTGTATTGTAGCTATTATTACTTTGATTGATAATTTTTACTTCACCTAATAATTTTTTTTTATTAGGTTCGTGTATTTTGAGTTGTTCAATCAATTTAGTAGAAAATGTAGATATTCTCTTTTGTTTACGAGTTAATTTAACGCCACATATATACACACGCTATAATTTGACTAAATTTAACGTAAGCTAAACCATGCATAATCCGTAGCAAGCAATACTTTCTGTACGCTTACACTTTCCCTATAAGACTACGGATGCATTAAGCATTGTTCAAATACGTTGCAAGTGCGTTCCCAGGGTTCGCTGAGCAGTGTATAAGGCAACCACGAGGATAAACGTCCTACCAAGTGGAGAGATGTGAATATTATTCGGCCGGTGCCCGCATCGCAATAGATCGTTAGGGTTGACAATGTGTGAAATAAATTTATAACCTATTCATTATAATTGTAATCTATTACTTCTTATACTTTTTTAGTTAAAACTTTTCTTAATATTGTTTTTTAATACATTTTGTTGTCCTATATAATTATAATATGTAGGAGATAGGAATGCCTTTATATGTTTTATCCAAGTAATATCCACAAAGTTCTTTCCACAACTTTTGTTTCTAGATATTGACTAAATGTTAAATTTCCCAAGGGCAAGTTTCACGTTCTTTGAATAGCCAAGGTGTATCTTATTTACCCAGTTATGTCAAGCTGAAAACTTAAACTGATAAAGTTGAGTAGTGTCAAATATATTTTGTTCTGTATTGTGTTACGTAACAAACAATCTTAACGTCGATTTTACATTTCAACTGACTATATTTTAGCTAATTGGTTGGTTATGTTTACAAACTATTTTAATGGGACATATTTTGTCAACCCTACACGCTTGCAGTAGCTCTCAAAGCGCGAAGTTATAGTGCTCGTTACATTGCACGTTATGCTATTTTGTAACAAGTTCGGCATTTCCAAGGACTTGGTAAGTACTAAGCGCTTGTTCCCTAAGCTGCAACATTAAAGTAATTTCTGAAACTACTTACAAGTAGAATTAACTTCCACGCGAATTTGAAATTAAGTAAGTGAATTGTTTCTCTCTCGTGTGGTACACTGATACCACTTATATTTTTACCCTGGTTATTACCTATTACTATTAACATCAGGAATACCAATATAATGGATCTTCAAAGCGGTCCATAATCAATTAAACCTTTTTGAACTGCGATGCCGTTGACCTTTTTACCAGAGTTTTACGGACGCGAGAATCTTGGGGAGTCCTTAAGCCTTAGAGGCGATTCGTCTATGGAGGATTTTTAATCGACAGGCATCACCTATGGGGGAAGGCCATGAGGGTCTTTTAAAACTTTATTTAATTGGACAAACATCAATATTACATATATTTGAAGAACTTGGAAATGACATTCAAGATTAGCTTAGGATAGTGAGACAATTTCTTGGTTGACTGTACAAAGGTGAATTTAGACTTGCTAGTCTAATCCAGATAATTCTAATTGATCCCGAAAGTTTTAAGTATTCCGTCATATTTAGGAAATAAACATTCAGTATTTTTATAATGTTAATCGATAGAATTCATCATATGAAATAAATTTTTAATGTGTCTAATTTCTTTGGTGCATATTTATGAGCGCAAACATGAACACTTCATTAGCAGACGTTTGTGCTAAATGTTAGTGTTCCTGGCTTTTGATCCTGTTATGATCTCAGGTAGGTACAGTGAATTATTTATATGCAGAACGTCAGGATTAAGAAGCCAAATAAAATGAGTCCAGTTACCGAAATCACTCTGTACAACTATTTATTAATTTATTATTCAATATTATATTGCTTCCACTATTTTGTTCCTTTACTGTAAAATAAAACTCATCATCTGCGTAATGATCACTATGAAAAAATTAATAGAACAATCACATTTATGTAATGTCCTCATGTAAGCCATGTTAAAAGAATTGTATTTTATTGAATTCTATCACTACGGGACCAAAATTGTCCAAATTTGGTCAATAATTTTTTTTTAATGATACACCTTATGTCTACTACTTATTGAGTGGCTGAGAGTCCAGGTGGTTCCTCAATTCAGATGTAACCACCACCATGATTAAGAAACCACCTTCTCATTGATAAAACCTTTAATATATATTGCTGCTAAATTCAGAATAATAATGACAATAAGCATTATATAAACACTTGTTTTGCAAAACAAAACAAAATAGACGCTATAACGACACAATTTTCTAATCAATGTAATAAAATTCCCGACAGGCGACGCCAGGAAATCGCTATAATGTGTTGTAGCAGACTACACTCACAGACTACCACACTGCCCGACTTCAGATTGACTAAAAATTCGGTAAATTATTTCGGAATTCGTTAGATTTTACCTTCAGTCGCGTTCAAAGTAAATACATATTTACAATAATTATTTAAATCTCTGACTTAGCGTGAGCATAACGGCTACTTTAAGATTGAATCGTCTAGCATAATCGCTGGACAAGAACGCTTTGTCACGCTTGTTTGTGAAAGACACGATAAGCGAAATTTATTGACGATTACTGGTCTGTCTGTTATAATAACAGAATTATCTTCTTCTTTCTAATTTTTTCTTATCTTTGTTAATTGGATCTTCGACTTTACAATTTGCAGTAACTGTATAAGAGACTAGCTATGCCCGTGACTTCGTTCGTGTGAATGTGGGAAATTAATCACATGTCGTATGTACCTATATACGTTACAAATATCTATTAACTTAGTTAAATAATCAAATCAAATCAAAAAATTATAATCTTGTAAGCTGAGTCCTATCGTCATGCACTGTCTAAAGCTCACTACTAAATGGTAAAGGATGTCTTTTGTATTTTATCAGGTAAAGAAGGCCAATTGAGAACATTGATATTGATTGTAGCACCAACGTGGTGTTAAATCTAACTCATAGCAGTAGAAAGATTTATTGTAGCTTTGACGACGGTCATTTATCAAGTCTTAATAAAGTGGTCTTTGTGTCGCCGAGTTCATGGAATACCTGCCTTTAGCGTTTTATCTCGGCTGAACTGCTTCATTAATGTCAGAGCAAAGTTCAGATGATAAAGAAAATTGACTATGAATTTTCGTTTTGTTCAATTAATCTTATTAAGGTTCGGTGGCGAAAAGATTTCGCGATCAACAATATTGGATCTATGAGTTATAGGTACTTAGAGTAAGTGTTGTTATATTTATGTCTTGTAATGTATTTATTTTTGAGTAATATATTATTATATATGTTAAATCTAGTCCCGCCTCCTATTTAATGGTTGGGAAAGATATTTATGGTCAAATCCGTCTGATGTACTTTGTTTGGCCAAATATTATGCTGTTTCCTACACTTACGAATTCCTACTGACTCATTCGTTTTCGAATGTTCCGATTATGATAAAAATAAATTTCGTTAGTTTTTTTTTCATATTTCAACTAATTATTCAGACGGAATTTTTCTATAAAATATCAAAACGGTGTTTTCCGGCTAATCCGGCTCATGCTCAATCCGCGACTGCCTGTGGTCATAATTCGGACCGTTTACTTGCTCGAATCTCAAACGTTAATCCTTATAGATTCTCTCCTGTTGTCTGTACGAAGACTGCCTTAATTAAATAATGCAATTATCAAAAGTTTTGGGAGTGGAATTGTTTAATTTATTAGTGTTGAAAATAGATCAGTCATAGTGCATACTATACTAACGCTACGCTTAAGCTTTTACGGTGAACGAAATCATCGTCAGGAATCCTGCACACCTTCGAAGAAATTCTTAAGTTTTATGTGAAGTCGATCATCCCGCACTTGGCCAGCGTGGTTGACTAAGGCCTAATCGTCCTAATTTAGGGTAGGCTCGAGCCCCTCTGTGGGGACGTATTTAAGCTGGCGATGATGATGATGATGAAGTGCATACCGTGTTTCCATATATCCTAGGACTCGATTTAATTTTCTTATTTTGAAAATGATTTCTGTTTACTTATGTGTTTGTGTATGTTATTTGGTATTTTATTCTTAAATTGTGTGTGTACCCTAATTTATATATAAATGTATCATATTTTTATATAGGTATGATTCAAGTATTTATTTTCTAAAGATACGTTTTATTTGCTTTAAATATTTCTCCATTTTAGTAGGTACCTATCCATAGCACAAATTCCGTTGTGCACGGACTATATAATATTTAAGTTATTCGCATCCCTTTCATTCTAATTCAATAAGAAGGGATAAACTGACTTTAGGAACATCGAGATAATCGTCATGTCTTATTATGCGTATTAAAAAAGGCTAAAATGCTTTGAAGTTCGCATTTTAGAAACGTCAATTGACGGCGACGTACAGAAATTAAATTTAAATTAGTTCGTGCACAACAGAATCGTGGCCAATGTGATATTATTTTTTATACTGTGTGTATCTTGTTCGTTAAATGGTTTGTGACTAGCAGTGGGAGTTAGATAGTTATAGGTTGGTTGACATTTTATTTGCCGACGATGACAGTTACAGTCAAACAAACATAAACAATTAAAACGCAATGTTGAGTTTATATTGGTTATGCCTTGTGTTTCATGCCTCACAATTAACAGAGTTGACGTTCTGAAGTTACACTTCAGAGACAATTTATCATATAAGTTTAAGCTTGTATTTAAGCGAAGTTTTCCTTGCCATAACATAAAATTAGTGCACCATATGCTGGCTGGGTTGCTTGTATCAAGTTAGTAAATTAATTATACTTCCTGCTTTTGGTAGTTTAGTGTCGCAAATTGGATGTTTTTATGGTGGATAGACGTTGAAAGAGAAATAATTTTTTCATTACATTAGTCTCACGTCTCTGGTGTTTTTGTAGCGCGTGTTACGTAATTACGTTACAGTAAGTACTAGCAGTGAGCTTTGTAGGTATAATTATCATGTTTTAATGCTGAGTTTGTGGGAATTGAACGAACCAACTATAATTATGCTCTTTTGTATACCTAAAACATTTTTCGTGTTTATGTTGTGGTATTTCCGTGTAAGCTACACGGAAATACAATAATAGTTATGCACAAATACCATAATTATCCGACATATCTTAGATAAAAATCTAATAAGATTTATTATTTAAAATAAGAATCAAAAGGATTATACGGTCTACACCGCACATTGCATATGTGAGCACGTCATTTTTATTGTATTGTATTTAATACGTCACGATGGATTTGTATGTATTGATTAGATCAACCTTATTTTATTAACTGTCACCACACCTTTGTAACTGTGAACAAAAAACCACGACTATATTTTGTTTGAAGAGACTGCTATTCAACTTAAGCGAACATAACTTCAAGACAATTAATGTATGGTGTACCGTGTCAGTGTGGTCAACTAAGCCCTGCATCGTACAATGACATTACTAAATTATAATTCCGATAAATACATCGTCATTATTATCTTGTAGGCAGGGTGTTGAATCTGTAATATCAAGTGACGATGACAGCGAACAAAGGAAGAATTTAAATCGAACGGGTAGGTAAGATCGCGCGTTTGTATTCGATCAGTTTGATGTTACAAAGATATAGTCCCTTTGATATCGCGGTAAGGAAGTGTTCAAGGATCCCTTGTGTTTATATTATTAGGTAAAAATAATTTTCAAAATCGGTTCCTATATTGATATTCAATACCTCCTTTTTTTCCATCCGACATCAAAACGAGCTGTGTTTTGATGTCGGATGTCTAGGAAGTTGTGGCTTTAATCAGTTTTCTATATGTACCTGAGGTCAACGTCCATGAATACATGTAATAAGGTTTGACATATATCAGAGGAACAACAAGGGCTACAATAGACACATCGATTGCGAAAATAAAGTTTTAACGGACTTCAAAAAAGGAGGTATTGAATATCAATATAGGAACCGATTTTGAAAATTATTTTTATTCAGTAGTATACTCCTGAGGTGGTTCCATTGTCACTAAGTCAGGATCTGATGGTGGATTTCGAATCGAGGTAAATTTTCTAATATTATAGACATAACGTGTTTCATATTTTTTCCAAAACGATTCGAGTATTTTTAACCAACGACAAACAGATAGGCAATAGTGACAGTCACCCATGTAACTGTGACCTTACAAACTTAACACTCAAATATGTGAAAAAAAAACAGTTTTAAATAAAACTAAAAACAAACTTCAAAGTAGTTAGTAGGCTTAGTTGTTTCCAGAAACAAAGGAAGTGAAGCCCGTCTCCAAAAAATAATTTTAGTTTTGAAGTCGGTTTTAAGTTTTGCTCTCATTTATCGATCTAAATATATCTCTAAAAATTAATAAAATGTAAGAGATATGATTCAATTTTATTGATTTTAGGATTCTTAGGTATTTCTTTCGCAAAAATAATCACGCATAATACACGTGTATACAGATGACAGGAATTGATAAATTTTATTTGTAAAGTTTTATATAAAAGCAAAATAACATTTTTAATTTTTAGTATTTGTAACGACATTTTTTCATAATTTATTCTGTTGTTAGTTCAATAGCTTCAGATTGGAGGAAAACTTTGCACCAAATACCGTCCTCGCGCTCACTATTCGAGTTATTTCTCTTTGTCCGCGTTCCACTTGTAAGGATTATATAAACAAAACAATTTTCTCTGAGCATTCCTCTTGTACCGAGAATCTGGGATTCTTTACCTTTTTTGTATCGACAATATTCAATTTGTTGGGACCACAGACACTTCTTGTTGCAATAGGTACATTTTTCTTTTTTCTGTTTATATAATGATCAGATATCTTTTGTTTTATGGAAATTGTGTAATGTCATCTGGAATTCACAGAAATATTATGTATAATCAAAGGAGTATTCCGAGATCTGCGTATTGTTCTTTTCCATTATAGATTACGTTAAACTTTGTTTGTTTTATGGGGGATTATATTTTTTCGTTTATCACAGGTAAATTAAATTGTCATTAAAACTATATTAGGTAAGAGTAAGCATTCTCTTCCAGAAACATCGAAATACTATAGTTATAAAAACAGTCCTTTTACAAAAATATCTATGTGATGAAATGAGTTTTTGGATACTTATTACAAATTCTAGTTTTATATAACTTGCAGAAATAAGAAATTTTTAGATTTCTTATTTAATGTTTATTATTTATTGAGCAAGTTTATTTAATGTCTACGCTACAGTTTAATATTTTTGTTAGTATGTGTTTTTGTTGACTGCCCTTAAAAAAATAAAAAAATAAATAAATAAATAGTAAATTACAAGAAATTAGTTTTATTGGTTTTTATATTTCTTTACTTTGAATTAATACCTTTATTATAATTTTGGTTCGATAACTGGAAATAGAAAAGCTATAATATCAATATTATAGCTTTTCTTACTTGGTTACTTTATTGACGTAAATCTTTGTAAGTTATTAAGTACTGTTCATAAGATAACTTTCATAAGATAAATTCACGCACACACACAAAACTCTAAGTTAGTAAATAAATATATGTTACCTTTTTGTTATTTACTGCGATTTACCTACATAGTTTTTTAGAGCAATAAGGAATAACCCATATAGTTTTCAATTCGATTCTCAATATTAACATCTTTTTCTTAATTTTCATTGTAGTAATATTACATTCAATGTATAACGATGCATGTGGTTATTAGAGGGAATACCTACTAAAAATCCCCGTTAATTCCGTTGCTCTTTTCGGGGTCGACTTGGGTTCTGCTGAAGCACTAAATAAATTCTAGCTCAATCTAGCCAGGGAAGAAATCTGTTTTGTAACAAATTAAATATATAATCCGCGTGTGAAATCTGCAAGAACATTAAAATTTAATAAAAAAACAGCGGCATTTAAAAACATTGACGTGATAAATCTACAAGAACTATCAACAAGGAGAAGGCTTAAAATAATTACTGAAAGCTCTTTAAGCGATATTTTCAGTGTAAGCACCGGCAAGTATAAAGCGGGCAACGAACGCCTAACTCCGGGCGGGCACTAATGGAACGCGGCTGAGCCCCGGTTTTCTCATTTCTGCACTCTATTTATTTATTTATCAAATAGAATTCGTTGCTTTCACCGCTTCGCTGACAGCTGTATTTGTTACGACATGTATTCACTTCCATGTATATACATTCGCTGGTAATTGTTTGACTTTGATTCGTTTCCCTATTTATTTAAATTTTTTTGTTTCTTATCTATCCGTCCTATTCTTACACAAACATATTCCATACCCCTATTTTCTGATATTATCTTGAGCAAACTTTTAATTTAAACTTAATAATAAAAATATAAACTTAATAATATAAACTTAAATGGACCATTACCGTGAGTGCAATGTAATCCTCTTTGTATACCTACTAATATTTAACAAAATGTACACTTTCAATAATTTTTTTAATAAGTTTGATGTTTGACATATTTTATTTCTTCAGATTATCTGTCAGCATTCCTTATAAAAATTTACTTGTAGATCGAAAAATTGGTATACATATTTTTATATTCAAGAAGCAAAAAATTTTTTAGGTAAGTGTTGAATATTCTGATCAATAAATAAATCTTGCGAAATCGCAATCATGAAATATTAAACCTTATTTAATTCTATAATACCGTTGGAAGTACCTGACAAGTTCAGAAGTTAGCTGGACTGTCTTGTTACGCGCTATCAAGTGAGCCGAGCCGACATTGCCAACAAATTGAATTAATCCGTCCTAAAATATTCCCAAACACAATAAACCCAGTTCCCAAACGCCGTGACTGCCTGTTCGGCTCAATAATCGGGCTGTTGCTCGGATAATTTGAATAATTTCTTAGCCTCTTTTTAACTACATATTCTGTCGTATTATATCTTCTCAACATTATTTATTAATTTTTGTTCGCTGAATAAAAATCTTGCAATTGCCACTATGTCAAATTAATAAATAATGAAATAAAAATTAACTAATTAATTAATATTATTCAAATAGATTTTTTTAATTGAAAAGTTTTGGTAACAAAATTCAATATTAAGCAATATTTATTTAAGTATCTAAGTATGTTTTTTCATTAATTTTAATTAATCGTACCGAAAATATTAAAATATTTTTTTAGACTTAAGACTTAAAATATTATATAAGATCCAATAGTAATAAATCAAATGGAATTTACTATACGACTCATTTCATTCGACCTGGTACCTAAGCGGCCCGCGGCGCTTGCGTTATGCTGAAGGAATATTATAACCAATAAAATTTATAAGACACTGTGATCTCAAAGCAATAAGTGTTGTAAAGTAATAATATAAATTTATTTCTACCAAAGAATTAGCTAACGTAAATCAAAGCTTCCTTGTTGTTAATTTATAATGTGTAATTAACGTTTACTACAATTGTTCCAGGTAATTCTTCTGCTACATAGAAATTTGGAGTGATTATGCTTGTGTGGTAAAGTATTTTATGTTAATAATACTAGCTTGTGTAAATATTTAACATTGTACCGCTGGTAATAGATATTTTGAACCGACTTCATCAGGAGGAACATCTATGGTCCACTGTATGTAATTTTTTTGTTGCTATGTTCACCAATGTCAACTGTGAACAGAGGTTCAAAATTCTTAATTATTCAGTAGAGTATTCTCCTGAGGTGGTCCCATTGTCACCAAGACAGGATTTGATACTAGGACAACCTGTAAATTTTATAAGCACGTATTAAGTGTCACATTTTTTTCTAAAGCTATTTGAATATCTGTAACCTTCGACAAAAAGGCAGGCACGAAGACTGATGGGCACACATCTAATTTTGACCCCAGAAAATTACTACTCAATATTTTGATAGTGAAAAAATAACTAAACTAAAATTAAAAACCTACTTCAAAAAACTAATATGAAAAAAAATATTCAATTCAAGAAGTTATTCAATTTAAAATAATTTTTGGATACTTTCAGTTGTTTTTAGAAACAATAGAAAGTTAAGTTTTAAAATACATAACAGAAAATATTTTGCTAAGACTCAATACGACGTCATTTTATATTTGTAACTCGTGTAGGTGCCCGCACTAGAGACACCGCCTATAAAATACGTTTTTTACGCATTGACATACATCTTACCACTTGTGGAGGCCGCCCCAATGCCACGTCGCGTCGCGTCGTCGTTCATGTGCATACATCCCGGTCGATATCAAAACCCCTTCGCTATGATATTGAATTCTAATGAAAGTTCAACTCAAATAACCTCAATTCCCCAAGCATGTAATTCTACAAATTTCTTGGGCGTTCGTAGAACGCTTTTAATTCGTCTTTTAACCGTCAACAACGTTCTCAGGTTTATGCTTATCTAACATGCTTACAATGTTAATGGAATTTTACGAGTATTGAGTTGTTCTGAATCCAAAACTTGGCAGCAGTTTTGGTAATTGTTCCACGCTTGACTGGGTACCTCTATGAGGCTAATAACTTAAGTTTATCACGCATTTAAGGTGTTTTATATGCTGCATAAATACAAAATGTTTACGAAACTTCGGCGAATACCCAACATAAAGTGTTATTATAATACGTATACTTTCTTAAATATTTTAAGTAGTAGGGGAAGGTTAACATACAATTAAAGGTTTTTTTTATATTAATTGTTTTCGTATTAGTTTTAGTGGCAGGGAAAATAAATTTACCTTATCTTGATTCCTTCTAGGTATGCTCAATGCGAAATTGTTTGGTTTATAAACATATGCTGAAAACGCCATAGACACTCGTTTTGGAGTACAAAATAAACTTCTTCTTAAAGGTTTGTCCCGCGTTCAGAACGGAATCAGAACTCAGCTATTACTTACGCTTACACTTTGTAGAAGTATTTATAATTTATGCTGGCCCTTATATATCCTTGATTCTTTTATATTATTTATAAAATTAAAACTGGATCGACGCTGACATATAGGTTGTTAAAATTATCTTATCTTTTAAATTTATTAAAATAACGTAAATTTATGAAAATGATAATGATAAACACTCGTCTAGTGACTGATGATCATATGTAATCACAGTGACATTGATTTTCCAGATCGGCTAAAATTTTGTAATAATTCGTAGTGTACGACGTTAATTTTTAAGTTTTAAGACTTATTCTGAAAAATTTTGCCCAACCCTACTTGGCATTGAATTCTAGTGACGAAATAAATTATGTAGAGTGCACATTACGGAAGTACCTACCCCTTATATTGCGCACTTTACAATCTCGTGGCAGAGTGGAATGGCGGCTGAGCGAGTACACCGTCTACTGTTTTTATTCATCATTTTTAAAAATAAGGAGCAAGAGCCAGTTTTAATTACACTAAAAATTTATTATTTTCTTTGGTCTGCGCTTTAGCGTGAATGATAATAATTTTAATGAAAATCTTGCTTGGGAAATACGATGAAAAGGGTGGTTTAAATTGCATCGTTGCCTTGACAATATATGCGGTATTACGTTTAAGTATACTGAGTATATTATGAGAATTTAGTTAATTAGGTAGCTTATTCTCTAATATACAATATATTGTTATTTACAAATTATTTGTATAGAATTTATTGTTAAATTTATCCAAAAAATATCCAAACTAAAAAAGAATAATTTGCTGAGGCAGGAATTAAACCCGCAACCTTACACAATTATTCGAAGCAGCGTGCTATCATCCGAACTTTGTATATTTTTCAAATATTTTTGAAATGTCAAAGTAATATTTAATAATATACAGCATACTCAACCTCTTGTAATACAAAAAAGCAAGGTTTTTTCTTGAAAGTTAGGGTTAAAAATGTCTCGAGAAAGGAATATCAAAGACGGCCATTTGTGCGGTGAAACTTGACTGAATATGACAATTTAACCTCTGTTCCCCTTCCAGTTGTAAAAAGCTGAACATTTTTCAGAGAACAGAGCGCGCCCTGCGCAATTTGCGTTACTTGACATCGTCTTTGCCGACTGAATACAATCGAGGCACGTTGCCGCTAAACTACGAGAAAGCGACTTGTTTTTAGAAAAGCTGCAAGTCTATTTAAAGTAATATATAGGCGATAGATTTGCTTCTTGAGTCGAATCGAAGGTACGATTTTTCCTAATTCGGCTATGAAGCAGTTCGGTGCGTATCGATGTGAAAAGAAATGCAGGCAGTGTAATTATTGGCCATTAGAGGCATCTCCTGTCTATAAGCGATGGTGACTTTTATGTGCGCCATCTGTTTGTCTAATATTCTTTGATATAGAAAAAACAAGCTCTAAATTGGTATCTGTATATATAAAAAAGCATTTTCGAAACAAATATAACGCTTCCTCATTCCTAAATACTTTCTTTGAGGAAAAACTTTTTTGTCAGTTTAGCTTGTTTATGAATAAAGAGCGAAGCTCGATAAGAAAACTAAAAGTGCTGACGCATTGGGAGTTATTCTTGCTCTCACAAGCGTTTCCGTATTAGGCTCTTCAATTTAGTGACCGGGAACGATAATTATATGATTTCAAGTTAATTAAATACTCACGTACAAAAATTGAATTATATCTACGTAATACTAGATTTTAAAACACTAATTTAGAGACCCATGTATAAATTTATTCATAAGCTCCTTAGAGCAATTAAATGCCGATATGCTAGTAATTAGTACATTGCCATCCTAATAAGACGAAACCTAACCCATGTGTTAATATGTCATATAAATACCATGTTATTAAAATTGAAAATGTTGAAATGAATTCTTGAAATTTCCCACATATATATGTATGCCTACTATATGTATGTTTATGTATGTGAATTATCCATATGCCAAAATTTGAAATTATTTTACAAATTCGAATTTTTGTCACCCTTTTATTTAAATGATTAATCTGGGGTAATTGATGTATTTAGGCAACGTTCTTTGTACTATGGTATTATCAATATTAACAAGGGATCTTTTTTTTTTAACGTAAAACAATATAGTGCCACATTCGTTCACGAAGCGCCCATTTTGTTTTGAAGAACACATTTTTCACCAGCGGCGAATGGAACGTGATTTGTATATTTCTGTGCTTTCGCTAAAGCTTCAGTCTTCGGTTGAGTGAATATTCTTTAGCTTGTTGAGTATTAGTTATGTAGTTCACATCCTATTATTCTGGTTATGTTTTTCTAGAAAAGATAACAAAGCATTTTTATTCCGAACATTTATCACAAATGTTAACAATTACATTACCTGTAAGGCTAGAATCAAATTCCTAGCTATTGTACTAAAACGTCTATCTGATTGGACCTAGGAGATATACCAAAAGTTTCGCTTTTAAATCTCGAATAAAGTTGCGTGTCAAAGGCATTGTGCCAAATGCAATTTATTGCGGCGGCTAAAGACGGCTTTGGTTCCTTTTCGTTGTCGCCTGAGATGCTACCGCCCATACCGGTCGCGACCCTCAATCTCAATCAAGCTGCTTGTCGCGTACTAGTACCAAGTAGATACTCAATTACACTTGCTTAAAAAATTAGGTCTAAAATTATAATAAGGTATAAAATTGGGTATAAACTTAAAAAATTGGGTATAAAAGAATAATCGTTTTTTGTAATTTGTAACCAAAATGACAGATGACACGTTCGGCTTATTCCGCGTGGGAGAAGATAAATAATTAACGTGTTATTGTGAATGAAACGTCTATTGAACTCCGTGTCTGCCGTGAGGTCACGAGGTTCGATGGCCGCTCGCAGCATCACGCTGATTTGCATGTAACCAACGTGATTTCATGCTCTCCTTGTTTCATTGTCAATTCGTTTCTTTCTCGGAATCGTGACGAACCGAATTCGTCGCGTGACGCCGGCGTCGATTCCTTGTGGATGCTAAGAATTTTAATTTTGTGCTTTCAAGCATCTTCTAAAGTACATATCGCTTGGTCCGATTCCTTCTAATGGCTGGAAAAATTGTGAGGTGCATATATGGCGTGAGAGAGGCGAGAACATCAGTGGAGTGGAAAATCTGCGATCATGTTCGCGGTTGTTGGCGTCTGATTAAATCTGTCGGGAGCAAGTGCGCGGCCAGGCGGCGACCTTCCCCTCTCGTCATACCGAATCGCTCCCTCACTTAAATCAGACATGGTTCATTTGACAGACACGTAGAACTTTAGCTCTCAGCATATTTTACAGTTCGCTATGAGCGATAATTGCTAATGCACAAGCATTCCGACCATGGAACCGGTAAATTAATATCTTCCCCTACTTATAATTAACATTCATTATCGGTGATAAAGTAAAATATAATTAATTTGAACATCTTAATTAACGCCGTTAATAAAAACTTAATTTTAATTTCGCTTAAAATAGCTTTTTTTGTTGGAGAGGTTGAATGATGATACGCCGCGCCATCTAGACCCGTTGGTGAACAGCCTCTTACACTGGACGTGGAAGACATCAAATGCAGTGAGAAGCCCTCGAATGGATCCAGCACACGAGATGGCTCCTCCAAAACCAAATTGTAAAGATATGATTGTATTCAATAAAAGTGTATTTGACAACTGTTCAAATTAATAATAAAGATATAATGCTAAAGCAGACAGCTGCTTCAACGTTTTCTGAAATATGTCGCTATATTTGAGAATATGTTACAAATAGCCCTAAAGCGGTCCATAGAAAATGCATTTGACAGCACACGCAAGGATGTAGCTACTAAAACATTTTAATAGGAACATCTTTGCGCGCATGAAAATTAACGGTATCTTTGTGATTAACGAGTATATTAATAGTATTATGTTTTAAACGAATTGTTATAAATTGATTCCGCCATTTATTGAAAATGTCTTCTTCAATACATAATTTTCGAATCAAAGGACAGAAAATACTATTCCAAAAATAATTTCCTTTAAAATATCTCATAATTTGAAAAAAAATGAGAAGTACCTAAATTATACTTGCGGTTAACATTTCTATTCACTCGAGTGAGCAAGTTATATGCAGGGTTGATGTAAACGTGTTATGAAAGTAAAACAGTCGTATGACGTCCTTGTATACATTATAGGATGTCTCACAAATGTATGAAGCTCCGTAATACAAAGTAGTGTGAAGATAAAATGAATAGCTTTTACAATCGTGATGTTAGAAAGTCACTAGAATTCTGAGAAGAATAATTCAATGGTGTGTCGATTGTTATCGATTTAGAAAATTACATCATGGGTCAAGCGTGCAACAATGCAAGCGGCGATTGCGTGGTGGAACCAGTGAGTACACTGTAATGAACTAAGTTGCTTTTGAAAAATGCTTTTCATAAACCTGTGAATTGCAGTAATAAATAGTGCGCGCGGCCTGAGGTGCGGCCGCGTAAAATATCTCAGCAGACCACATAAAACTTACTAATTAGCATAGGTATCTGTTCGTACCGGACGATGCTAAATGTGCAAACTTTTTAAGCGACTCCGCAGGCACAAAATGAAATCGATAAAAATAAGTAGGTACCTACGTGCGGCGGCCGGCGGCGGTTATTAAAATCAATTGAAGACGGTCGGATAATCAAGTAATTTTAACATATTTCAATACCGTCTGCAAAGCTTGTGTAACGAGAAAAGAAAATTCCCGAATTATTTGGGAATATTTATTTGGAAAAGTAAGCAGTTACAGTGTTTTCACACGTAGCGCGTTGGTTCGATCAACATTTTTGTACTTTATATTAAATAACGCCTTTCATAGGTTTATAATAAATTAATGTGTATAAATACTGTATTAAATAGTGTGCAATTAGGAAGATAATGTTTTTTTAAAAATAACACGGTAAATATAGTAAAATATTACTGAAGAAATATCTTCTTATAGAATACATAACATTTCGTAACCATGAGAGTTTCTGATCAAATAAAGGCAAGCTGTCACAGGGACGTAATATAGGAGGAACTGGAAATAACATGTTCGCGTAAATCTTGCCACATAGCAGCACTACTAAGACCCGAATCCTGCAGAAACGATTTATTCAATTGTCGTATTGAAAAAATTTTGCTGTCGCTGTTATTTCGCTACGAAGGTGGAAAACGCGCTAAGCAAATTTTATTGAATATCTTTATTATTATTTGGCACCGGCGTAGATCCGCGATAACGGGGGATGTTGTGAAAAATCTAATAAAACGGAGTGTGCCGCGCGAGGCGCGAGTGAGATTGGAAATATCGCTTAATGCGCCCGGACTGATATCAGAATATTTTCAAAGCATCTAACTATTCTCCTGTGATATTATCTGCATAAACATTGTTTTTTTAAATTGAACGTGGGACACAAAGGAGGGTAATGTGTTCAGACTTTGAGTCAATACAAGCACTTGCTTAGCACTGAGTTTATATTATTCAGTTTTATACAAATTTGGTATAAAATCGTTTGTCGTGTCTGTTCTGCTGTGGCGTTGAAATCAAGCGCATGAGTATAATGGGTAGTCGTACATCAATCCATTCCTCTTAATCGTTAAAGACAGTAATGAAATTCATTATACCATACGCCACAAGAATATAAAAATTATTAACCTGAAAATCAAGGTTTCTAATATCGTTTTTATTTCACATCACCATTAAGGAAATATTATGATTAACATGAAAGCTTTTTTGAGGTTGGTGCCTGTCAACGAATAATAATTATTCCACTGGGTTTTGCTCTCTACTAAACGAGATAAAATTACCTCTATGATATATTTTATACATACTTTTATTTACGATAAAATACAAATTAAAATAATAGAACAAGAGACCAAGACACCTCTTTTGCTTATTATAATGAACTTTATTTAAATCTTTTATTACAATTTAATTACATTCAACTTTGATATTGTTATCGGATTTAATGACTGATGATATTCATTTAATAATTTTGTTATTATATTTAATATTTAAATAATATTTGTGCACCGCAAGTAATCTGTGGAATATGCCGGCATTAATATTTAAGAATTGTATCCATATTCTAGCAAATAATAATAAAAAAACAAATACATAGGAAATGCGGACTTATTGTTTATAAGCAATCTCTTCCAGACAAACTTGGATGAGAGTATTTAATTGTCGGCATGTTTATATGTCGGCATATAATACGCGTTAAAATAAGGCAAATATGATTAAAATCCGCCATTTTAGAAATGTCAAATGACCTCATTGATCGTAAGTCTTTTAGGTCGGACTGAATAAGAGAAGGACTGCAGTTAGTACACAACAGAATTTGGGGCAAAACAATTTTAACTTTGTGTAGTGTAAAATAAAGACTTTTAGACCATTGTTACTCGTGTATGTGTTCTGTTCTTTTATTATTATTTTCGACTGATACTTTAAGCAAAATATAGTAACAACATGTCTTATTTTAACTTGTGGTTAGCCATTAATGAACCTATATCTTAGTTAGGAAATTCAAACAAAATGTCATTAATTTTAATTCATCATAGCGAAATATTGTTGTGGCAATAGTCACAACTATAACATGCTATTGAATAGGTTCATTGTAAAATTTGAAAGTAGATTTGATTATGATTATGATTACGGGTAATGTTATATAATATGATGAAAATCAGATTTTAATCTTGAGTGTATTTTATAGCTAAATTAAATTACCAATTTAATTATGTTTCTATGTGAAGTTCACGCTTATCTTTCTTTTATAAATATTGTTTTAATTATTTATATATTTAGTACAAATACCATAAAGCTATAGTAGTAGTAGGGTAGGATAGCGGTCATTGATTCCCAACTCAGGTCGTGATTTTTTTCTTTGGACTGATGAATTGCTTAGGTAGAACCCAGGTCAATCCCGCGATGTGCAGTAGAGTTACCGGGCAGTGTTAATGGGTATTCCAAGTGCCGTTATGATTGTGCGATGGGTGAAAAAAATAATATTCATGAAATACGACCAACGCTGTGATGTCATGGCCGAAAAACCTCATATTCTTCACCCTAACAGTAAGGCAGGTGCCCAACACAGGAGCTCTAATCTGGGAACGAGATGGAAAGGGCATAAATAGGCTGTCAATGAACATTTCAAAACATATCTTAGAAATTTAATGTAATAGATATTAGATACCTACATTAAAGACGTGTTTCTAACATATCAGTATTTAAATCTATTACAAAAGACGAGACAAGATTTCGATGTAAAACGTTAATATCATGTAATAAAAATTCCCATTTTTTTTAATTACCATTAATTATAAATTTCACTGATTAGTTCTTCATATAGTCCAACCCGATAAATAGTTTTTATCATATTCGTATATCTCGTTATTTGAACGCCAATCTGCTTCAAGAGAATTGCGGTGTACAGTTATTTGTTTAAAATTAGTTCGTAAAACCATTTCAATAGCTAATGTCAACAAATCAACTAAATATCGGAAAACATTATTAATTAGTTGTCTATTTAAGTATTAATCAATATTTGTTAATTAAGTCTAAACATAGCCCGCTTTGTTAATTCTAACGCTACGTTTGTATTAAGCTTGTCTTATTAACTGTTACAATACAATATAAGTGGCCTATTCACAGTGGTCCAAAATTTATATTTGAAGTTTTTTACAGTTTAGAGGCTCTAATTCAAAATCTAGAAAAATGACTACACAAAAAACTTTTTACCTTGAGTGGGCTATGTAAACACCATGGCCTCTGAATACCCGGGTGAATGATCAAAATTAAATATTATGATTAAAAATTTTAAAAATGCCCAACTTTAAAGTTAATCTTTTAATTGTCCATATTATCTATCGAAGACACAAAGGTTAGGTATATACTATTAATTTGTTGTATTGGAGGTGAATGATTTGTTGCGATTGTTAAGTTTTGGACTGCTGGCTTGAAAGTCTGTGTAATTTAAATAGTTATAATTGTTATAGTAATATTACCAACCCTACTCTATGACATATTCATTCATATATAAATACAGTAAATAATAAGTTGATAAGTAGGCACTTTGTAAATTAATTTATAAATGTTGCCGAAATAATCGGGGAAGTTTTCTATGATCCTTGTTTCTTCTAACGTTTTACATTAAAATATAATTCCTAAACTGCCTTGCTTGTAGGATGACTTCGAATAATATCTTCTTAAATAGATATGAATAATTTAATGGTGTTCGCTACTGGATTGTTTATAATCATTTATTTTTGATTTCTCTTTTAAGTGACTATAGTAGTTTTTAACACGTTGAAGATTGCATTGAATAATCTTATATTACATGAGACCAGCATTTTTGTAATATTAATTACGTATATTATTTATTAAATACGTTTGTAGTGTACATTATTTAACCCCTACATTTATTTCAATTAAAGTACCTGTGGGTGATAATAAATTGAATTTAAATCATGCCCACCGGTGTACAAACGGTTCCCAGGTAAAACATGTCGTGTCCCACCTGTGAGCACGTGGGCCGGTAAAGTTGTTGCGGACTGACCCACCGGTGGGCATGCGGTCTTTAACGTGTTAATAAGAAATAAATATTGTTTAAACCTATATACTCCTGATGCCATTTAAAAATATTTGTGGTGGTATGTATGGATGTTAGTTGATTTAAAACGGAATCAATAAGAATGTAAGTGAATAAATATCTTTTCACCCAGTAGACATACTCCATGCATATAACTTAAGGGCACCAGGATCTAGCATCGTCATGGCTGCGCTCTCCCAATTAATATATCTAAAGTACTTTATTATCTAGTTAAGCCTCTATCGCCGAACATAGGCTACATATTAAATGTTCAACATACTGTTAATTAATAGGCTTTGAGTAATTGAAATGTAAATCTATTTGGTCAAATAAATTAGTATATAATAAGGGCTATGACTAATATAAAGGTGTTATTAATCTGTGACCGTTACATCCAGAAGGCCAAAGAGGAATGTTTATGTAGGTATCTACATACATGTCTAGTGTGTTAAATTCACGTGAACACATAACTCTGAGAATGGGTCCCGGTGGATCAGCGCGCCTCCAGCACTTTATAAAACTTGTAAGTTTGATGTACGCAAACTACTTCACTGGATTTCTGTACCTTGTTAAGAAAATATACTTTACAGAATTACGTAAAAAATAGTTACAGTATCCAACTTGCTTCCCATTTTGAATGAAGAGGCATCATATCTTATTTGATATATTTAGATCTATTATACAGTAGTAAATATTCTATGGATACTAAACTAAATGTGGCGAAGCTAATGCAACAATACAAGGGACTTGAATCAATAAATAAAAAAGTGAATATAAGTAATCGTATATAAACTATGACGCATTAATTAGCATCTATTGTCTAGATCACTGCGGTTAAGTATTTCTTTGATATTACCCGTGTTATATTGACCATCAGGTACATCATCAAATTTGCATGTTTGACATTCTTTTATGTAAAAAAATACAACTAAGTAACCATAACTCCTAAATATGTAAAGATATCGCATTTAATCTTATCCGATTCGACAGATTCGTATGTATACTTCGTAAAGCCTCCCGAAATAGAGGCATAAATCGGTAATTGGTCCCGGAGGTTGGTGTAGGGAGATGGTTCGAAGTATAAACTTCTAAGTCGGTGACTACATATAAAACTTGCAGGTCGAAAATTTCTCTGGGGTCTGTATGATGCCGTCACTTATATTCCATACCAATGTTGTCCTTGATTTAATTCTTATTGTTTATAATTAACACGATTTAGAAATCCTTGGACAGTTTAGTAGTTAACTACTTATTATTCTATGCATTTCTTAAGTCGTCGTTATATCCATGAATCAGAGTATATAAGCTAACAGTGCTGAACTTGACAGTAAAGAGGCAGTCATCGACCACCGACATCGTTCTTGATAAATATCTCAAATCGAGGTAATGTTAATTATTATATGTCTCTAATGAAAAGCATGCCATAACTACACCGCGCTCATTTTAATTCGGAGCCCATTATCACACGTTGCAAAAATTCTCATGTGTGATCAAGAAAAAGTGTTTGTCAATGAATGATGATGATGATTGATTGTGGACGATTTCATAAGTAGATATCATTTGACAAAAACTCTTCTTGGAAAATGTCAATAAATAGTAATTTAATTTCACTTTAGACCCAAATAATATCTATGAGCAAAAATCGTTTAAGTAAGGTACAACATATAAAACAAACAATTTTTACTCGTCAATGTTATTATTTAATTTATTTAATCCTTAAAGTATTTGACCTAACATAATACGTGAAAACAAAGTTACATAAAGGGATAATTGTAGGCAGTGCATACCTACCTATTCAGATTTGGTATAATTTTGACTCAAACAGGGAATATTTGACTTTCACGGGAAAATAGACTTTACAAAGATTTGAGGGAGTTTTTGTTGATGGAAGTATTTTAAAAATACATTGAAGAAAATTATTTCTTCGGGAATTTCAATTTAGAAAATATCGCGCATACTAAGGCTCTTCAAGTCGGAGCAAAGAATTTTTTGTTTACTCTTTTGTAATTGACTTTTAAATAAAATTTTAGTTATTGGTCTTGAAAATGTTGACTAAAATTATTGGCTTTAATAAAAAACATTTATTATTTAAAGTTCAACCTTGAGTCTGAAATTGATTTCTGGAAAGTACCTGGTTATTGATTATGCTGATTGGGTTACAAGCTATCTCTAGTGTCGCTATCGCCATTGTCCCCTTATTATTATCATCGTATACTCCATGTCATTATTCTAACACAAATACAATTATTCATTCTGGCTCGGAAGGAAGTTGTTTGTCCCTTTCTCATTATCTTGGCGGAGATAAAGCCAGATTTATAGGGACCCAAAATGGCGTATTGACTCGAGGTGACGTGGCACTCTAGCAAATATAGCCTAGAACTAATTTTATAAATAAAAATAGCTTTTAATGTGCTGAGGTAAAAATTGTAGCTTTCATGCTGTTTCAATTGTTTTGTTATGCTTGGATCTATTTTTAATAGTAGTCAAGCCAAGCTGACAAAACTTTTTGTGTAATAATCAGAAGAGAATTATATATCACACCGATTCCTGGTTTTCTTTGCCTAATTGCGAAAGTATATAAAAGAAATTCTATCTTTAAATATTATACCTTCCATGACAATTTATTTTTCCTAATTACTTTTTAATTGTAGTTTATTATTAGAATAACTACCTACCCGTAATTTAAATTGGAAAAAATTGGCTGCCTATGATATTATACAAAATTCATATTTTGTTAAAGTCTAACATTAAGAAGAATTTGAAATTAATTACAATTAGGAGTATGGTTTGGCAGCTATCTGATCGACTGTTCAGTGCACTTTGCCCTGGGTTTGAATCCTGGTAGGCGCAGACATTTGTATGACGAGTACGAATATTGGTTTGGTTTGTTTAGTACTTTTGACCTGGTTACCCTTTTCTGCCATGTAACCTGAAGTATTAGTTATGTGAGTTAGTATGTCGATTTCTCATACAAAAAAAAAACAATCATCAGTTTTTTAGTTTTTTCGTTTTCCAAAAGGTTTTTCCCAGTTATTTTATTTTATAAGCGTTTAATTCAAACCAAATATTAAATCAAACAAAAATTACAGACATTTATTTATTTTTATATATAACAAAAATAAAAAGGTATTTCTTGTGTCAATAAAACAAGATCTTTATGTGTATTGGGATGTGGCTGGATCCGCCACATCGTCAGGAAAAAGGGAATATTATCCGCCGATCTGGTGTTCCCTCGGGGACTACGGCACGACTATATTATGTCGGACCTGGTATGTATACTAAACCTTGTATGTGTCTTGAAAACTTTGCAAGCGTGATTCAGGCTTCGCATTACGTATTGTGACATTGAATGTCGTGTCTCGGCTCAGTGTTTACATTGTTTTTACATGCAAGTGGGGTTTTACGTCAAAGTGATGGATTGCTTTTGCATGACTTCTATTTAATTGGCAGCTACCATTCTCGAAGAACACTATTAACGTAGTCTTTACCGCTCACCTACCGCTTAGAAACTTGGACTATAATTGATAAGTTATTGCAAGATCTTTTATGTTTATATATATTTTATATTATTATGGCATTTTGTATCGTCAGATTTCTGACTATTATAGATAAAAAAAATGGAGAGCATAGTAACGATAGTATCTACTTGTTTATTCCGTGGTCGTGAGTGACAAATGTCATTTGTTTTGTGCGCAAATTGACATTTAGAAACGTTCTTAGCTTCTATTTCTCAACTTACAAACCGACCGATTCATTATTTTGACATTAAAAAGAGATAATAAGCGGCCCTGAAACAACAATTGTCTACCATTTGTCAATAACATCAAATATATTACTTATTAACGCTCATTAAACCTATTTTTTAAAAACACGTATTTTTTGTTTATTTTGTGTTTATTTGACACACGTAAGAGCGTGAGAAATAAAAAAGGCTACAGGATTAATTATTAGTAAACCCTTTTTTTAATTGCGTACAATATAGACAAAAAGTTTCTCATTTATAATGCTTCAAAAGCATTATTATTGTAAGAAAGAATAGACAGACAACATAAATGAGATGATGAATCTCGAGGATCTCGACATCTTGCCTTTGTAGTCTGTTGCTTTGACTCAAAGTGGATCGGTTTTGTTGGACCTATAAAACGGAACTGTATCACCTTTGTGCTTCGTTCTCCTGAGCTATTTGTTCCTATGGGTAACGTTATAATGTCTTTGAAGGTGATTTAATGTGTTTCGATTGTAATTGCCTATAGTATCTTTCAATTGAAATTAATATAAATAATAATATTTACACTCAAAGATATAATCTAGCTCAAAGTATCAGAATGAGCTTCTTTGATAGATATCGACGGAAATGACAATAACCGAAATTAGTTAACATTAATTTCAAAGTTTCTTATTGCTATGAGCTGTTACTTTTTTACTATAGTTATAAAAAAAGAAATATTCAACCTAACCAGTTTTCAATTCAACAATATATAATAATTAATAAAATAACAAACAGAATAATCTTAATTTTTGCAAACGGTTTAAAATCAGCATTTCGCACATTTTTATTAAGATCTTGGGTTAGATTATTATTAGATTTAATAATAATATAAGCTCAAAAAAGAAATACGTATGGAAAAGAAAATACTGTCTAAAAATATTTATTAATTTTTTTTTATAAGACATCGTAGATCCTTAGGTAGCCACATTAACACATTGCCAGCCATTCTGTGATTGTCATTCTTTTCGCGACCACAAGTATTCGCTAAAACAAATGTTCTCTTAATTTTCCGCAGCTTTATTCAACTCTTATACAACGCTGCAGATGCATTTTGCACCGTTGTATTGGAGTTGTATTCGGAATCAATCAAAAACCCATAGACAAAAAAAATAACCGCAAAGCCGATTTGCAGCGAAGACTGAAAACAAACGCGGCAATGATTAATTGGTTCAACTCCGCGATGATTTATGAATAGCGGTAGCGACGCGCACGTATATCAAAACTGTTATTCCGATCCCTTAAATATATATTTCAAATACCGTGGAAACGGATAGCGTTTTTTATATAAAGGGAACGGTTGAGGAAATGTTACTTACGTAGCTTTTATTTTGATTTATTAAACTGAAATTCATTATTGCCATTAATGCACACCTCCCGAGTGGTTACCATTGCGTATATGCTTCCCATGCATTTATTAAAAATTACATTATTGTAATTTTTAATAAATGCATGGGAAGCATATACGTAACTACACTAACATATTTAAAATTACATTATTGTACACACATATTATGAATATTATAAATAAAAAATGTTTTAGATTAACGAAGTCATTTCTTTTTTAGGTACTAACTTCGGTTCTTAAACAACAAAATATTTTAAAGGTAAAGTAAAGTAACAGTTCGCAGAGTCGAAATTAAGAGATTCTCTATCGATACTGGTTAAACCGTTAGTTACTGGTTAAATATGTGTTAAACCGATTCTGATTTAGTAGAAAATCTTTCACGGCCTTCTATTTCGGACAATGAGTAACACCATTATACTTCCTGGTTTTATTTAGCAACTTACTATCCCGCCGTCCACTATATTAGCCCCTATTTTATCAGTCGTTCGTATGTTTTGCTGTTTTATTACACGTGTTTGAAGCATATTTAAGGAATATATTTTACCTCATCGCAACCTAAAATTGGAAGGTACAAGAAAGAGGACATAATTATTAACGGTTAGAAATAGAGCGAAACGCTTGGCATTTGTAGAAATCAATAAGAGCCAATTTATAAGGGAAGCGTTATTTTTTGTGTGCTATCGACAGTAGGTTATGACCTAGTTTATGTCCACAGTAGGAAGATATGAGAATGGTCTAAAAATACCGAAATAGGTTGGGCTTTTCACTAATGGGCGTATCTCAGTGAAAGATAATCGCGAATAATATTTATTTGAATTGTAATTATATTGATTTTATCTTAATTAGCTTGAAGAATACTACAACCTGAAGGTGGAAATTTAATAATCTAGCATATGCCCTTAGTAGCTTTGCGAACTTAGCTGGATAGTTATAGGAATATCATATTTATTTTATTTTTATCTAATTTTATTATAAGCTTTAAATGTAATTATAGAATATTTTTTGTGTTTGTAATGATGAAATAATTATAGAATATTTTGGTTGTCTTTAAAAAGGAAAGCGGTAAAAGTTTATATATCTATTTCCAATCCGTTTTTAAAAACCTACATGCCTTAATATCTTTTGGAATTTTTAGAACACAGTCACTATCTTTATTTTGTTAGTTCCTATAATGTATGTGGCTGCCATACCAACCAATTATAAGTGAAGCCGAAACCCCTTCACTTTCGCTATCAGAACAGCCGCTCCCGACATAAAAATGGTTGAACAAAATCAGTTCCCGGGACATCTGGGGTGATTGATGTAGCCGGCTTAATTGCGAGCTCCCATCGTTCACACCGCTGTCGTTTAATCATGCCAGTTACTTGCTTAGGCCCGTAATCATCTTTATTCTTTTAACTAATTGTGGAGATCGTGTTAGAGCGATAGCATGTAAGTCATAATAATTTTGGGGTAGTGTTTGCCTTTCACCTTACCTACTGGTAAGGTAAAGCCGATGATAGAAGCGAGCCCGGATTCCTCGTACATAGTAGAACAGGCCATACTGTTTAGAATTGCAGAAAAAAAAACGTCGCGCTATGCATATCATAGGCGATGCGGAGGTAACGAACACCTTTGAGCCTCTACAACTGCGTCGCGACATAGCGTCGCTAAGTGCTTTTTATCGTCTGTACCATGGAGAGTGCTCTGCCGAGCTCTTCGACCTCATCCCTCCCTCTCCTTTCCTACTAAGGAGTACGCGTGCTGGTCTACGGAGTCACTTCATCACTGTAACCACGTCTATTTTACACACTAAGAGATTTTGTGACTCCTTTCTGTGTCGCACAGCTAGAGCATGGAATTCCTTACCACCACACGTATTACAACACGGGGTACCTTTCTCACAACATGGGTTTCTTTAAAAGAGGCGTGAAAAAGCACTTTTTGGGCCGGCCAGGTGAGGGTGGCTAGGGCAGTATGTCGCATGCTTATATGTGAAAATAGGTAATGACCTATTTTCACATATGGACTCCTCTACTGCTTATCATCAGGTATTGTCGAGTCATTTCCTGTGCTTTATATATAAAAAAAACATTACTGTTTTGGCGGCAAACTTGAGTAGGATGGTAGCAAGCCAGGTTGTATTAGAAAAATCTCCCCAAGTGGATTTTATTATTCCGGTTTTTTTATTGAGTTGGTCTCAACCACGAGACCATAGAGGCGGTTAAATTATAAACTAACAATATGAAGTATGAGAATATTAAATATTATTACAATTGAAACGCGAATTATGGTCAATATTAGTATTATACAGCTTAAACACAACACTCATCAAGAGCGTAATATACTAACGACCCACTAAGTTAAGTATTTAAACGCTCCAATTAAAAAAATATACCCCAAACTTCGGATGACGCATGAAATACTTATTCTGATTACTAATTTGTTCTAGATTCTTTATTTTGGTTCGAAATTTCGGAATAGGTTTGGTAAATCTACTGGTCTTCCGACATGAAAGAGTGATAACTATGACGAGTTATGATCTTTTGCGAATGACTAGAGGCGAGATATTAGTGTAAAATTACATTGATACATACATTTTATGGACAAAATATTGCAATTTATGTAAAATATTCCAAAAATCTATGGTTAGCGATACGTCATAATGGTCGTTTATTATAACACCTCGACTGAAAATTCGCTGGTCAGATAATTAAATAACGGTATCCAAATCCGATTAACTTCCCCTGCTGACATAACTAACGTTGAGTGTACACCATCAACATGATTTTCATAATTCCTCCAAGTACGTTATCAAAAATGAAGTCATTTTGTCAGTGTTTATTATACGTAACGAGCCTTAGTAACATATTTGTTTAGGACAGACTTTCAAAGAGATTAGAATGGTTGGTAATTAACGAGAAATGGTTACCAGTTAATATATTTTCGGCTAACTTTAAGGGGCTGTTCCAAGTAGAACGATTTTCATTTGGAACCCGTTATACGCTTTTCTTGCTTATTCAGTGTGATAATACCTTAGTTACGTAATTGGATCCGGGGTCATAAAATTTGGGAGCGTAATTTAAGTTAGTTTGCTGTATACAAATAGTTTATGAGACGCGGAAGTCGTATTTATTTTTTAAACTATGGACCGTAAAATCTAGAGAAATAACTTTTAAATTAGGAAATGTTCTAATAATAATTTTATTGATCTTAAAACGTTGTCTGTTCCTCGATAAGTTGGAATCCATTGTCGGTGACGTAAACGATGAATTCATATTTTTAAAGAATGATTATTATTTTAAAGAATGACTATGTAAAGAATGGTTATATTACTAATTTTTTATCTTATCATATCGTGTGTTAGTTTAACTACTATGATTAACTTTTTTTCGAGGAGGAATCCATTTACGGTCCTTCCCGCCACTGGCTAAGCGGCGGGCGTGTGTGGGGCTCACCTAGTACCTCATAAAACTGGCACTGGGAATACCCACTGAAACTCCCCGGTAACTCTATTGCCCATCGCGGGGGTGACCCGGGTTTTGCCGAAGCAATTCACCAGGTCATCCCCAGGCAGCCCCGCCTTATGGCCGGGTAACTATTATGAATGACCTACGTAGGAATTCTCAATATGTCAAACGTACAATTTTGTGTGATGTAGAGATGGAAATCAATGTTTTATCTATCTATCTATCTTTTAATTCTAGTTATAATTTTTTACCCACCTACAATTCTCATATATAATATCTACAGTACATAAAAGTTTATGGCTAATAGATGTAGACTAAGAGAAGTTTACAGGCACAGTACTAAAACTAAAGCTTTTTTAGACCTAGAGGTGAGGTCTGGTTTATGAATGCTTAATGTTAATGATTATGTATTCTCGGAAGTAATCACTACACACCTATTACTGAGGATATGACGATACTCTATAGAGTATCGAGATATGAAATTCGAGCTGTTACCGATGAGCGGTAAAAGTAGCCGAATGTCCATTAATCTACTTACGCCTCGATAAACGGATTATGGAGTCCCTGCTAGGTAGACCGGCAACCCAAAGAAATTAGAGGATGTTGGTTGCTGGATGTGAAAAGGAGAAGATCGTGTATTGTTGCGGAGCCTTGGATAGGTCTACATTCGGCTGTAGATATAGTGCAACAGGCCATACGAGGACACAAATTATTGCATAATTTTACGCCAGTTTGGAGATTTATATTGATATCAATCTTCAAAAATGATTTGGCGTAAAATTCATGTCATGTGGGCGATGTATTGTCCCGATGACACTTCACCCCAGATGCGTTCACGCACGCAAAATAAATAGGAATCCGCGGCTGTTTTTAAATTTCATTTTAAACCCTGTTGTTCTCATCGGCCGGCAGCGACAGTAAATAAATGTCGACGTCGTGTTACAATAGTGGCAGTGTTATTAATTTTCTAGATAAATGTCAAATCAAAGATGGCGGCTATTTATGTTTATATAATAATATTATATATATGATGATAAGAGCGGTTGAGAAATTTCTCGCACTGCACGATTTTAGCATAGATTGAGGAAGAGAGTGGTATGATGACTGGAACCTATGAATTATCTGTTCACGAGTCATGGATCTTTGTATGATTTGTTAGTATATTTCTAATATTTACATGCATATTAATATCTATATGTCTCCGTTATACAGTACCCATTACACAAGCTTTTAATGATGATGCTTACCTTAGACAAGATAATAGGTGTGAGTGTGAGAAATATAAATTTATTTTTACATTATTATCTTTAATTTGAAATAAAAACGATTAAATTAAAACATATATGCACATGTCAGGTTGCAAACAAGTGCCTGTAAAACATGAACGCTTACGGTAGCATAGAGACGTTCTTATGAGACGAGTCCACTGCCCTTACAAAATTCTGTTGCAATGAGCTCAAACAGCCTATCAAATATTGTATGCTTATTTTTCTTCTTTTTGGAATTGTAGTTCAACTTAGATAACCAGTTTAGTTAGATACTTCTGACTGAATTTATCCAAAAGAAAATAGAGATGGTAAAATACAGCTACGGACTAAATATACTATTTTATTTTTACACAGCACTTAAGTTTGTTTACACTTAGCGTGACACTAATTCTCTGTCCTCGAGAACTTGACTTAGAAATGTTATTATTTACTTCCGAGCCCAGTTAAAATAGGTGAAATATATTAGGCAACCTTCATGAACCGCTTTTATTGTTATTGCTTAGTTCATTTTAAACTGGACCTTTTTAATCAAAAAAGTAATGTTTGTACTAGACATTTTCAATTATAATATTAGACTTTACTGTATTGATTTCAATTTTCTATTATTTTTTCATTATTTATATTATTGTATTTTTGTTCTAATATTACCTACATTGTTAAGTTTTTTGTTTTATTTATCAATTGCATTTCTTATTGACAGAAGTCCACTAGTATGTCTCGCAATATCTCTTCCAGCTGGAAGAGATATTTTAAAGAGATAAGTCGAACGTTGCTAACATATAGTTGCAAATATTATTATTTGTTATTTTTAAAGAGCAATAAAGACAATAATAAGATTACATAATTATTTTATTAAGCTAAGAAACTCAATTTACTTTTAAGTTACATCTTAAAGCACCTGTGGTCTTAAATATATTCATTTCTGTTTTTGAATATCATGTAACAAAAACTTAATTGTAAGGTAACAATTAGTAGTACTTTACATTAAATAGGTTTTTAGACATTCCATTTATACTTATAATTGCTAAAATACCTGTAGTCACTCGCTGCCAAGTCGCTGCTAACCATATTTAAATTGAGTTTGTAAAGTTCGCTAGGGGCATTTTCAATTTATCTAAGTTACCCAAAACGTCATAATATTTTGTTCTGTTTTTGAAGAAAGTTTTAATACGGTCATGTTTTACTCTTCATTATCATTCGTGCTAATGGGGAAATTCGCAAAAGATTGTATCTGCTATCTAACTTAAAAACTTCAGTCATGCTTAGCAAGTTTGATTGGATTTTATTTATCCTATATAAAGTACCTGGTAACATGTCACGCCTGGACATCCACTAACAGTTAAATTTAAATTGTCTCGAGATTCTAGACAATAAATCACAGTTGAATAAGTAAAACCTGTTGTAAAATTTAATTTAGGTCGTGGATTTGCAATGATAACACGTCGACGAAAAGTGGTGCAGATCCTAAGAGGCTATCCAGTGTTTTAAATAAACAGCTGTTGGTATACTTAATACTGCTGCGTCTTTACGAAACTTGCATCCTAATATGGGGTCATCTAACGCCTATCACGAATTAACCAATCAGAAACTTCGGAATTATGAAATAATTCAGAACAACAATTAAATTTGTTCAGATGATACCATTCAATGGAGAACATAACATAAAAAAATTAATATTACAGGCAATATAATAGTGTAGTTTAAAAAAGTTTGTAAATCCCGAATTATTTCTAAAGAAACCCCTCTGGTTTATTATTTAATTCATGATAAAATGATAATGTAGATAAATTGACAGTTAAGTAGCACTCAGTATGGTATCTCACTCAATGTTTATATTAAAAAATTATCATCCTTTAAATATAACCCAGCTTACATATCACCTGCCCTGGCGACGACATGCGAGCCAGCACGTGACGTAAATATCCTCAAATTATTACTTTTATATCCCACACTTAAATTGTCATTGTAAACCTCGTCTATCCTTGAATTTAAAAACGTCAAAGCTCGCAAAAAGGCACAGGCATTCAAAAACTTTATTGTTAAAGGGTTTAAGACTAATCTCGAAAGAATGGTGACACGCAAAAATTTCGGCACCGAACGAAACATGAGCGTGCTTGCAAATCTGCTAAGTCAGTTATTCAAATTAAATTTGCATAATTTAGTAAAAAAAGGCTTTTGCGTTAGTCCGGTGCAGAAGATCGCTGTTCCTTGATTAATTTTATTTGTCTTTGTATTTTGACGTTGGAGCGTAATAGGGTTAAGTGACGGTTACAAAAAATGAGAGGTTCATATATTAAATACGTGAACAATTTAGAAGATTACTTCGGTAACCGATTTTCATTTTTATGTTGAAATTCTTTGGCCTATATATGAAATTAAGAATATGTTTCTGAGTATTAATTGTTAACGAAACGTTGTTTATGAAGTTTAATTTTATATAGATTTTTATATGAAAATATACTTACCCACTTTCACTTTTATCAACGTACATTTTAAACCTATTTCTATAGTCCTGATTTATTACAAAAAACAATTTAGTTTTATTCCTGTATCCTATAACTGAACCAAATGATCGGTAATCGGTACCTCCTGGGGGAACGTTAGGAATCAATGAGCCGCCCTAGTGCGGAGGGCCCTCGGCCCACTTCCGATGCCTGTCAATTTTCCCATTAGCCAGATATAGGAAACTTCACAGTCCAGTGGGACTTGGACTGAACTGAAGTACGGCTTGTACTAACTGTTATTCAACTCAAATTGTGGTTTCTGTTTTAAATGCTTGTAGAAACACGAAAACGTCCCTAAATAAAATACTATCTAGTTTCTGTACTATATATATTTATGACGGTTTTTGATCTGTTTACTTTTAAACTGGAGCCGAACCAAAAAAAAGAGCATACAAGTAAGTACGGACCTAACCATTCATTTAGGCCAAGGTAAGGTAAATATATAATACTGAAATTGGCACCAATTCTGTCTCAGTTCATTTCCATTTTTATACCATTATGTTTTCATATGCATGCGAATTGTCGGGCTTATAATAAACTTCATTACGTTATCTCTTTCAAGACACGAAAAGCCTTTGAAATAATAAATAATAGTATGTTAAATTCATAGGCTTTCGGATATAATGATGTGATATCTTACATGCCTAGTTCTAAAGTACGAAAGGAGATGCTTAACTATTTTTAGAACAATAGCATTTGTAGAAGGCAATAATAACAAAAGCCTATTCTCTTGGAGAATTTTTTTTTTAAGAATATTTGTTTAGGCCAGAAAAGCTTCGGAATTCCATATCGTTTGAGATAGCGGTTATATAGGCTGCGGTATTAATATTAACGAAAAGAATAACAACATTAATTGTATGGCGCTTTAGAGCGCTTGCAGCCATAAATTCTTTAAAACACGACACACAGTCTTTAAAATAAGCAACAACTAAAACTGCAACAATAATGGACAATCCTGAAAATTCTACACTTTTGGTATTTCATGTATGTTTGAAATACCTACTGGATTACGACTTAACTCCAACAGTGGCAGTAAGCTTCATTAAAGTTTGCTGCTTATACTTTACTGTCGCAATGCTAATTATCACAATAATATTTTAGTATTTTTTTCGGTCATAATTTAATTTAAAAGAAGGTTAGTACAATATATTATCAAATACATTATTAAAATCAATACTACATTCACTGGCTACTTAATGGGCTGCTGGTCTGTTAGTTTACAGCTATTACATTTAGATTAGTAACAATTAACTATCAATATCTATCAAGATACAAGCTACAAGCTTAAATCATGCACGAAGCTAATTAGCCACTCCTTTTAGAGTCGTATATACAAACTTAGAATTCTATACAACAGGAAAATGTTAGCTCATTCCTATAACATGTGTTCCTTCAAGAGAGACGTGACCTTATGGGGTAAGGCAGCGGCAGCTAGGGTAGTGTGTTATTTCTGTATCAGCTTTGATCGCATATGGATTTGAAGTTATTTGCTTTTTTTAATAAATATATTAAAAAAGTATAATGTGTTCCTTTTTAAATTTAGATGTTGTGTTTTTTCTATAAAGCTTGGGATAGTACAAGGCTTTCCTCAGAAGCCCGCAGAATCTCCAGGGATAATTGAATCCGGACCTTTAATATTCCCTGAATCGAAAAGCTGCCATTATGGATATAGGTTATAACAGGACAGAACTGTCATTGTAGGATGTACTGTATACAATATGTTTTCTTAGATTAAAATATGTGTCTAATAGTTCTAAAGATAACAAATTATATCCGATAATTCATTAATTTTTATTTTTTCCAATAGATACACGAATAGATGATTGTAAAACATTATTATCATGTCTGTGTATGAGAACGACAACCGTCGTTAATGGCTCGAATATAGTCATTTCGTTTCTTTCAATATGTTATTAGAAAAGGATGGTCAAACATCTTACATTTATGCAGCTGTAAACAAACCTTAAATCAACATTTTTTAATTTATATTATGGTCGAAAATTGAACACACCTTTTTTAAATGTTATGTAATATGACAGCTATACGTTTTGGAATCAAATCTTTTTGGAAAGAGAAAAAGATTATTCATTGTAAGCATATATTCTTCCCATTGTTACGCTGCTGTTTTCGAGTAAAACAAACTAACGCTAACGAGCTCTTTGACAAAAAAATGTATTTAAATTCGATCGAGTGTGCATTTTAAACTTAAAATCGATTTTGAAGTTTTGATCCTTATTCTAATACGTAGTCGTTATTTATTTTAGTAAACAAAGACAACAGAAAAATAAAAATGTATCAGAGAACAAATATAATATGTTACTACAACAGCTATTAATAGAAAAATAAAATATTTGTGAACTTCTCAGTTATCAGTTTGCCGCAGCAGGCTTCAAGGGCTGTTTTGTTTACTTAGGTCTCGAGGAAACTTCCCAGTGTTGATGGATCCAAATTAAGAACGTTGTGTAAAATACAAACGAGAAGAGAACTTTGACCAAACACATTTTATTTTATTTATCCAATAGTCAACAAGCCAACATTTATGAAGAACATAGTAGGTAGCTATTTATTTAAATACAACATAAATGAAAATTGGTATATAGGGCTATCGGCAATTATTACATAAGTTTCAGATTTGCGTTATTAATTGATTGAGTTTATTTTACAGAAAATAAGGTAATTTAGGCCACGCCGATCCCCGGAAGCGGATGTGCGCGAAACCTGTGTCTCTTTTTAGTCGTCGGATTTTGACAAGAAAATAAAAAAAAATGCATATATATCAAACATTGACAACATTTAAAAATATCGAACCTATAGCTCATAATTGAAGTAAACTTAATCTCTCGGAACGTAAATATTCAAATAGTATAAAATTAAACATCACTTTTTGTTAGACTTGTAGTTCTACTTTCTTATCTATATTATTACATTTTAAATAAATGCTGGCTATGCGGTGGGCGTGTGTGGGGCTCACACAGTTCCTCAAAAGAGAGAAAGTGGGAATACTCACATTAAAGTCCACGGTAACTCCATTGCCCTTCATGGGGGTAACCTGGGTTCTGCCGAGCAATTCACCAGATTACCTCCAGGCAGCCCAGCCTTATAACTGGGCTTCGCGCCAATGGAGATTGCCCAGAGTTACTTGGGCAATCCCAGACGTGGCGACCTGTGCAATGCGTGCGTGGGAGCCACACACACACGCAGATGCGCTTAAGGCGTAGGATGCTCGCTTCGCCAGACCAGGCATTCAATAAAGTATCCTCGGTTGTGTCGTCGGGGGAGTCGCAGTCATGACACCGCGGCGTAATTAATACATCTTACATCTTTATTTAACTATTATGAGCAGGTGAGCGAAGTCTTAACATTTCAAAGTAAAGGTAAGAATTCTAATATGCATAAGGTATTTTCGAGTGGTCAGAGTTTCTATACCTATCTACCAAATTAATTCAGGATGATTCGACTAAACCGTGAAATACGCTTAACCGCTCAATTCGCCAACTAGAAGGTTGTTTCGAAATAGTTCCATTGAACTATGCCACGCACACTGTCAAAGGAGGCTAGTTTTCAGATATGTTGTTTTATTGTTATTGTACTGGCTGTATTTTAGTGTTTTAATACATGAAAGCGAAAGTTCTGTGCGGTTTTGTTCATAAAAGTAAAGAACTTTAATAATATCATATTAAAGTATTGAAGTTCACCTTAATGCAGTACGAGAGAATTGTATTTATTATGAATTGTATTATTTAGATTTTCATATGTCAATTTAAATTAGCTAAGATAAAATGAGAAATACATGTACTACATACTAACAATTAATAACATGATTTCATTCACAGTAATAGTATTATGCAATTTTGAATCGCGTCATTTTATTTATTATACTGAGAGTGGAACAAGTGCTTTCTGAACGAAAATTGTGTTGAAAATCCCATCTGCAATATGGACTGCTTCGTTACAGACTCGATTAAACTTAATATTCTTACTTATTCTAAATATGTTGCGAGGAAAACAAAGAAAGTTCCAAGATGGTATAATTTTACGAGCCATTACGATCCTCGCGGCTCAAATTGTCCATAAATCAACCGTCGCTAAAACGCACCTATCTCAGGCCTGCGTTGGCAACAGATGTGATACTTTTCTGAGGGAGATGTTCGATACATTTTAAGAATATTAATTCTGTAATACACTGCTAAAACTGTGTTTCTATTAACTAAGAAGTAGAATAACCTAATTTGGTCTAACAACACGTGGGTGCTTATTGACCTTGTCAGCTACTTATCCACTAACATTAATTTACTTTTATAGGTATGTTTACATTTATAGTACCTTTGGAAATCAAGCAATCGAGCATAATAATGCGAATTTGTTAGGTTCACACAAAGCTCACAAAAGAAAATGCCAAAAATGCTAACGTTTCATTGTTGTATTTTTCATATAGCAACTTTCATTCAGCTAGCAAGCGCCGCGCCGCCCGATGGCCTATTTCACTTCCGCCTAACCGCTGTACCTTTCTCACAAAAGTTCTAAGAGGTTTCCGACATATTTCATAGTCCATTGGCCGGCGATTTACTTCTTAAGTTCGCTTTTGAATAGTTTTGCGGAGTTGTGTGATTAGGTAAGACGTAACTGCTATTTTATCATATTTCTGCATAAAAGAATACTTTAAAGAAAACGTCGTCGATTTTACAGAGGAAATTAGATACTTACATAGTTTAATAATGTGTCTGAAATAAACCGTCTTTTTATATGATAACGGTCTCATTGGTATCGAGACGATCAATAATTGGATCTCTTCCATCTTCAGTAAGACAGGGAAAAGGTAAAAGGAATAAAATTTAGGTGTTTACGTTGTCACAACGTTCCGGGTCTCTTGTCCCGTTTCAAATATTTTTCTTCAAAGTTGTGTAGGGGGCACTGAATGGGAACCGATAGGGTGACTATAACTTTTAAGGGCAGGATATTTAAAAAGTCACTTTATTACATTTATGAAAAATTTTATTTTAAACTTTTATGGGCATTTAATAATTATGTGTATTGTTCCGAATGAAATGAGTTTTATTTCAAAAGCAGGACACCGCGATAAGAGCAGAAAAAAATTTTGCTGATAAATGTTCTATATACATCAAAATTAAAGTAAAATACCTAAAGAATTCACAATAAATTATGTGCTTCATTATATATTTAAAAAGTCACATATTTTATTTATTGTACATCTTTGAATCATCGTATTAAATGCTTAATTAATTATGCTAGGTAAATAATTCCAGTTTGTTGTTTTTTTAATGCCGAACGTGAATAGAATTACTTCATTAATAAACAATTATATGTGAACATTTTTGATTGCTCCTGGTTGTTTTGGCCAGTCGCAATCTTTGTAGTTTAATAGAATATTTATAAAAAAATTTAATACTTATACGTTGCAATATAAATTTATAAACTAAGTAATTAATGTAAAGAAATCTGTTCCATTAAACTCGTGAAATATCTTGAAAATAAGGACAGATTAAGTATAAAATTCTTACGTTTAGGCAAACTTTATAATACTATTGAAATAAATGTATTCATAATACACTAATTTATATAAAAATGTTACAAGTATTAAAAATAAAAACACTATATAGTGTTGTTTAAACGTACCACTACATTGAGCGTGTGAATCCATCCGAACTAAATAAAGTATAAATATGTATTTGTTTCTTTATTGCTGGGTTTCAATAATCTATTTGGTTATGTTTACGAAGCGTTGAATATTTAACACGTATATATTGTCTAATTAAACGTCTGAAAGAAAAATTTCTCGGTATAGGTAATTATATATACCGAGTTTTACACGGCTTCACACCGTCCTCGCAGATTTATAGGATATATTGTATTGAATGCCGTTGTCACTTGACAAGTGAATTTTGTTTATAGGTGTATTTATATATTTAGGAATAGTTTGGATAATGCTTAAAAATTGGTCTCCCTAAGCTATGCGCGATCAATCCGCAGTCGATGCTTAGCCCGCCAACCCCGAGTGAGAACCCATGTTAACCTGGGTTTGCTTTTGTCCCGGGTATACAATTCAATGAACAGCTTTACAGAAAAAAGGTATTGTCCGTCAAAATTGCACTTTTTGAAATCAGCATAATATGGTAAAAGTATTCCAGTGCTTTGTGTTTTAGAAATTGTCTAAAGTTGTTTATAGAATCAAAGTTGCAAGGTATTAGTTATTTTTTCCGATAAAGATAAATAATAATAGTTTTAAATAATAAAATAAATGGTGTGGTCGTAAAATCTTTGCGGACGCAGTTATTCACGTATTTAACATGAATTACTGTTTCTCATATCACGTTTTGTCTCATGTGAATAATCTAATAAGAAACAAGGTGAGAGCGAATGTTTTTATATATGCATGCAATTAATTAATTATTTTAAGATGCATGGAAATTATAAAATTAAAATAAAAGATTTGGTCTATTTAAGGCACTAGAATACTGTACTATGAGTTTCACAGTAATACCAAAGCAAACAACTATATGGACTTTAATAAATTACCATTTTCACTTTATGACATTGACCTTAAAGTTTTATGACACCGTTCGCCATTGTCAATGAAAGCTCCCTAGTTTGCTGCTAATCGTTTATGTCGAAAACAGAAGGAGCGCGTCTGTTTTGAAGTGTGGGTGAGTGCCGTTTACGAGGTCAGCTGTATGTACCGCAGCATGTGTTTACTGGGTAGTACTAAACGTGTTTATGGTCACGACTGTCTCTGCAAAAGCTCAACGGATACCACAGCCTCGTAAAACTGCGCACAAGTACTTGACTACATAACTCATTATCCTTTTCTTGATACAACAATTCGTGGCACATGTAGGTACATGTTTATGCTAAATATCGTGCAGAATATAAATTAGATTTTATATTTGAACATCTTTAATTGTATTAATCTCTAATAAAAAGCTTAAATATTGTATAACTTTTCTACTACTTGACAAATTATAAGAAAAAAAATAGTTTTAATTAATTTGTTTGTATTTTTTATTACTACCATAACTTTTTTATTTACATATTTTTCATGTTATATAACAAATACTTTCTTTCTTTCAATATTATCCAAGAAATTATTACAACATATTCGGATATATTACACAATTAACTGCAAAAAGTTCAATTTGAAACTGAAACATATTCATAGAATCAAGCACTATTAAAATTCAACAACAATAGAATAGCAATTGGAAATAAACCGGTTGGTTTTGCTTACAATCGCCCCGAATAAATAATGGCTCCCCTTGGTTAGTAGGTCAAAGGCATGCCAATTCATGCCATAGCTTGGCTTTACTCCAGAATCCTGAAGGTCTTGGTTCGCAAAGGTTACAAGGACGCATTTCCAATTGGCGAGTTACCAAGCAGTCAAGGCTGTCGGACCCATTTCTCACTTAGCACTGGGATTGAGAAAAATTAACTCAAAGAATCTCATTGATAACAAGTTTTCTATATTAATTTATGATCATAAATTTTCGTTTACATTGAAATGAGGCGTAAGATATTAATGTAAATGACATTGAAATAACACTTAAAAAATAAACTAAAATTTTGGATCAATATCGTTAAGAAATGAATAATGCATAAATTTTTTTGACGTGATGATGATAAACGCTATAGCATTCAATGTTTATTAAAGTATATAAATTTACATGAATACATTCAGTCATGTATTTGAATAAAAACTTAAATATTTTACATATAATTGTAAAGAGAGTTACCAATTTAAGCCATAACTATGTAAAATATGGTTAAGGATTTAAATCACAACTTAGTACGATGTTTAATTAGTGTTATATAAACATTTCTTTTGATATAAATTCTTAAAAAATAACAATGTTTGATGTCTAGCAATTATGTAAACAATAATTTATTAATATTAAAGTAAATAAACTTAATAGATTGGAAGTAAATAAAATTTTAATTAAATGTTTGTCAACTCGACCAAGTCAAGGTAAGAAATTATGTCCGGACTGAGTGGTTATGCTAATTTTTGTTTAGTAAGGTTATGAGGTTTCACTTCCAAGTGGGGCGGGCCACGAACTAGAAATACCTTTATTATTATCTAGCGTAAATTAAAATGTTGTGATAATGATTCAAAAAAAAGTTGTGGGAGTTAGTTTTTGTTGGCTTAGAGCACGGCTCCATTATAAACCTAGTTTTTTTGCTTAAAACGGTATCCGTAGAAAACCTTTACCGTGCATACTGGTTACATGTTTTAATTATTTTTTCGTTACGATAAAACGATGTTCGTTTTTTTGATGGGTTAATACCCACAGTAACTAATAACTAAATAATTACTTTGAAGTATCTGCATTATGAGAGCATAGGTTAAAGTTTATTATACTGATAATGTTCTTAAGTCCACAGTCTCTTTCATTTGTCGACCACAAACATAAGTGTCAGCAGCAGCGTAACAAACTAAAGTGTCGTTTACACACCCACGGAATAAGAACGTTTAGAACTCGTGCCTGCTATCCGTCCAAGTGTAATTGGCGCAGGTGGCGTAAGCTCTCATCGCCTTAGAGGTGTCACCGCTCCAAATTCCCCTCTCCAATCACCCCACAACCCCCACGGTTTTTATTGGATTTTTTTTGCAATATTCCTCATTGCTTACGAACGAGGGAATTGGCGGGCCTCCCAAATTACTCTTCGCGCGTAAATGTGATCGGTTCTGAACTTTTAATTGTGTGTTGAATAACACGTGATGCCGCAGTAGAGCAACACGTGACGCTTGTTTGCAAACGAATGCTTATATAACGACAGTATACTTTGAGTTATCAAAAACGAGATGCATTTTATAGGCATTTTTTTTAGGCATAAATATGTTGGGTTTACAAAATTGTAAATAAGAATCATAGTTACTACTTAAATAAAAACACATAAAAACGTATTAAATTCTTTATAGAGAAATATGATTCAAGACAAGAACTGATGCCAAGATCATCAGATACTTTTGCGGCAACTTACTAATATCTTTATAACGGTTGAGGATTAGATTTAATAAGGAATTTTTGATCTTGATAAATAATTTTAATCAAAGAAAATGTCGATCGATAGTTGATATCTCGATAAGATTACTAAGTAAGCACTAACTGAACACCTTGTTGAAGATTGCAGCTAAATAAATACAGGCTGTTCTTTTTGAACTGCCATAACATTCTGATATTATTCAGATAAACGATAGCAATGCAATGGTTGGTGTTACATAACATCATTTTTCTATAATTCCTGTAGCGCAAGATCTTTGTAATAGTTGCAAAATATTTTACAATCGAGTTATTTTCAGATTAGTGTCATCTACCTAAGTTGCAAGATCCTTTTAAAGGAACCCATGTTGTATGAATGAGGGAATACGTGTGCCGGTAAGGAATTCCACGCTCTAGCTGTGCGACAGAGAAAGGAGTCACAAAATCTCTTAGTGCGCAAAGTGGCGACAGTGAAGAAGTGACTCCGTAGACCAGCACGCGTACTCCTGAGTAGGAAAGGTGGGGAAGGGATAAGTTTGAAGAGATTTTCAGAGCACTCTTCATGGTACGAACGATAAAAGGCACTAAGCGACGATATGTCGTGACGCTATGGTAAAAGGATATCAGGATGTGCCCCTTTCTTTCAATGAACGTTGGAACTGAATGAGGAGGTCATTGCAGGATTATGATCCATTTCTATTTTTTATAAATTTGAGTGAGATGACAAAAATTGGAAGTAAATTCTGTAACTTGTCCACGTTGCGGCATTTTTGCCCCTAATACCTCTCTAATGAATGGCCCACAGTGAAATTACGTTCATTATGCGTGAAATGTGTTAACTTTTACACCTTTTGTTTTGTGGATAAATTGATATTACGACGGTTATGTCGGAACAGTTTTTACCGTAGAGCAAATAGTAAACAGAGGTTTTCTCTGTAAGTAGAATTCACATACTTCATAATGAACTTTTAATTATGCAAAGAATCCCCAGGATTAGTTAGTTTTACGAATTAAATCCAATTTGACAAGAAGGACCAATGCGTTTTTATATGTGTATATAATTTTATAAATTTTTGGGATACTTAAATCTTTAGCTTCGCTTCAAATACGGATTCAAAGTTCCTAATCTTATTATATTACCGACGCGCTGCCCCAGAAATACGACTGTGATTTTTTAGAAATCACAAGAACAGTTTTTACTAAATTCTTAAAATTCAAAGCAGAAATGTATTCATTATTCAGTCCCGTCCCTGTTATAGGACAGTGTAAACAAGTCTGTTTTTTCAACTAAAAGCGTTGGTTCTTCTTATTTTAACAGTTCTGTGAAAACAAAGGCTCATCTTGATTTAAGCATGAACAATGTAGATCCTTGACCGCTTAATATCGCTTAATCTTAGAATGGATAAGCATAAAGCCCCTTATTATGTCTTAGTAGAGCACGTTTATATTGAAATCATAATAAAGGTTAAAAAGATAACAATGTTTAGTTGAAATACAAGTCTTTGGGGGATTTTCACGTTCACCTCCATATTTGTATGTCTATCATCAATAAGATCATTTGCAGTTATATTCAGATGAAAAATATTATCTAATTACGTAGCTCACGTAAGCTTATATACTTTTAAAAGCATTACCAATAACGAATGACCGAAAAACAATAAATATGTATCATATAATAAAAGTCTATTCCAGTAATAAAAAAATCCATTGCTAACCAACTCGAGCACATATAACAGCTTGATAACTTAATTGCTCCATTTATTCCGACTATTGCCGGCACTAGATTCTACGGAGTGTAAAAATAAATGAATAAGGAACAGTACACAGGAACTTATCCAATGATAATCGAATATTCCTCTCTGTGTTATTTAAATCGGCGCTACATGTTCATCGACGCCTTTCAAACTGTCACAACTAATAACACTCGTGAGAACTTATATAAAACTTTTTGAACAGCTTACATAATTTTAACATTTGCGTTGGTTGATCTAACCGTCTACTTTTGAATAGGGTTGTACTTTCAATCTATTAAACTTAAATTAAGTAACATTCCTCTCTTTGATTCTTCATAAGTAATGGAGAAGAATAACGTTAACAAATGGTCGATTATTACTTATTTTATCCATGTTTGTGTATATTAAAATAAGGCTAAATGCTTAAAATTACCAATGAAGAAAGATCAAATGACAAGGGACTCTGCCCTTTTCAAGTCTGATTGTAAATAATTGAATCGAAATTCACTGGGCATAAGTACAACGAAATTAGATATATTTTCTTAGTTAAGTAGATATTTGGTCACATCCTCTAAACTGGAAACTCATCAATTACTCTCTATGTATGTATGACCTCATCCTATTTATGGGTTCTCAAGTTTTCCCTGAATAGGTAAATTAACTTTTGGGTTACTAGTTTAAACAGAGTTTAGTTGGTGTATTTATGTTTTAACTTTGCAACTTGAACCGACTGGACAAAATCTGTATAGACATTATACGTTTAACATTTTGGTTAACAAAATACTCGAAACATCAAATATTGTACTAACCGAAGCCCTATTATGTAACTCCGAGGCGTCATCATCAACATATTCAAAACAAATATAACTACGCCTCACCGGCCTACGGCCTTCTTACTCGGAAGAAACAATTGCGGAGTTTTTGCCATTACACCACCACGCGCTTACCCAATGTACTTGATTGGTGTAAGCGGTTACAATTACAACCGGGACCAACAGCTTAACCAAAGCACGGAAGAACACGAGCGTCATCTGAAGTAAATTGCAAATTCTCTGCCTCTACCAAAAATTCCATTGTATTCTGATTGAAAATTAACGTAATGCCATGTCATACATGATATTAATTGAAGAACACCAGCTTGATTGACTTCCTTACATTTCCATAAGTAATAAACTTCAAACTCTGAGAGCTTATTATATAATAGCGAACCTTTATACCTTTTGTAACAATGGGACCAATAACTCTAAATGCTGAGACAAAGCCATCAAAACCATTCTGAACTGGAAACCCACAAAGTCGAAAGCCTGCTTATGTTGATTGTTGACACAAATACGATTCAGGGTGAAACCTATATAATGAAATTAAAAAGGGTCAAAGATAATTTTAAAGCGATTTTATAGCTTACTGATATATAGATTAAAATTGTTTTTTATTTATAAGGCCGTGATATACTCCCGGAAACTGCTAGTCAATTAAAAATTGATGTGTCATAGTCCAAAAGACTTGACGAGTTAACCACTTTTTTAAAATAAATAATTATCTATGATCCTTTAAGTATTATTGTTAGATAATTAGAAAATGAGGTGTTATTTTTAACAGTTTGCAGATAAAAGAGACGTTCGTGTTCCGATTTGTTCGCCGTTCATTTTACTGTGTAACACTAATGCAGATTTAAAATACCTTATTCCTTACGGGATGTCGAAAAAAAGTAACCATACGTATATTTCTTGAATAAACGTGCTGCGTGTAAGTTTCCCTGGACTAATAGCCACATTCTTCTCTTTCCAGGTAAATAACCTCCTGTAATTGATGGCCACGACTAGTGATTGATGAAAGTATCTGCACCAATGGGACTATTATCCGGGAGAGAAAGAATTGTGACTTTTTTATTTCGACGGAAGACAATTGAATTACCAATCCATCTTTTTATTAATTATTAGCTTGTTGGTATATGTATATCTACCAACAACAATCCTTACGGCTTTAAGAGGAAACAGTTAGTTAGAGAGAATTAATAAATGTTTATTTATAAAATCTATTGATGTCGTGCTGTGCTCAAATATTTGAACCATTGAGTATGGTAGCGATAATTGCATCAAAAATATTTCTACGGAGAATATACAATATCAATGATTCGATGTCCCTGTTTACAACAATTCTAGTCAGTTTTTAATTAAAATTATTATTGTGTTGCTGGACGTCTGATCACAACAAAAATCTGGTTTCAGGTTTTTGAAGGTTCTTATCTTTATAAATATTGAATTTATGAAAAAAAAAAAGATAAGTTGCTTCTTAAAATATTAGTCTAGTGATACGGATTTCGTAGCACAACCATTTGATGTGTTGTCGAATGTACCTTAATTTTTATGAATACGTGAATTTATTTTAAACTCTTCACGGCTATGCAGCCTGAAACAAGTGCATTCGATATATAAAATGTAATATTATTTAAAAATATTGACATTCCTATTCATATTAATAAATCTGCACATTACATAATCAAAATCTTCATCATCAAAAACGAAATCTTCATTTTTTTTAATATTATTATATTAGGTTCATTCAACAAAACACTCATCCGGCGAATAATCTCAAAAGCTACGGACGATACTCGATATTGGTATTATATGACCGACTAGAACTTTTTGTGGTACAAGGTTGTTGCAAATTTAAAGAACACAAAGAAAATTTAGTCGCCTACGTTTTGTGATACTTGACCGCTTAATAAGCATTATATATTTGAATGATAGTATGAATTCTTCCGTTAGGTTTATTATTAAATTAGGAGTGGGTATTATTGTTATTTATTTATTTATTTATTTACACTAAAATGGTTTAAATAAAACTGAATACCTATATAAAGTACCCACTGCTTACTTCTAACATTATTTCTATCAGTAGTCCTGCGATAGGATTATGTTAAATAAATAGTGAACGTGGTAAGTAGATAGAATATAATATCACATTTGAATATATACATCTTAACACACATCACTTGGTACCATAGATAAATATAAACGAGACCCTTGTATCAACCTACATACACTCAATGCGATAGGTCATTGGACGTAATAATTATTCTGGTGACATCATCCATCCAATATTATCGGTCCGATGTTCTTAATCTCCCTTTGATGTAGGCCCACCGATCACCCACAAAAGCCCTTTGATTCGACACATCGCAGCGAAGCGTCCCCTCACAGAATAGTATTTGCATACAGGGCAATTGTCACCCGTTAATCATTCATTAGTTTACATATATTAATATATTAGGTTAATTCAAGCTTTACTAATCATATTTTTTGCAAATTATTAAACAGCGTATCTTTATACATCGCAATTGCCCGGGACTACGTTCGCTTAGATTTCAGCTTCGAATTTTTATTTATGGAGAACTTTTTTCGATCTGAACAAAATTTAAATATTAAAAGTACCTAAGCTTTAAAAGTAACCCTGAATCAGATGCATATAAACGACATAGTGTTTATGAATCAATGATCATAATATTGTTTATATTATTAATTTAGAGAATAAGATACTAAGATATTTCATTATGTTGAAAATAGTTTAGCTTGTGATGGGACTGACATACCGACTAACATACCATGCAATCTATTTAGAATTCCTTGGAGGAGATTTATGTCCAGCAGTGGGCGTCTATCGCCTGATATGATGATTATGATGATGAAGTAAGTACTTTGCACTGTAAGTAATACGTGCAAGAAAATGCAGTTGTTGAATAATACAATATATTTTTTCTCCCATACTATAGTCAGTGTCAAGTAAAGCATTTGAGTACATATAGAAGTCAAATTTTAAATCTGGTATGTTTAATATATATTCTAAAAGAAGATACCTGTAATTGTTTGTACAAAGAGTCCTCGGAATAATAAAAACCAAACACCTGTGTTGACTATACCAAAGTTTCGATACCGAAGTAAGGCATTATCTAGGTGAGGTATATTCGCCGTTCCGCGTATCCCAGGTGTTCCCGACTAACCAATAAATAAGCCGCGCTTTTGTGATCAAGCTAAACGTGTTACAGGTAAAATAATTTTACCGCGGTAAACTGTTTGGCAGTTTAACAGAAGCTATAAGCATCGATTTACGAAAAAAATTAGTAGTAGTAGTGTCGGTGTAAATCTTCTTTTTATATGTTTAATTTGATACCGACACCTTTATTTTTATCTTTCATATAGAGTTTATGCATTGAGGTTCTACGTCATAAAAGAAATTTACCGGTCTGAATTAAATAAATAGTTAATACCAAATAGTTAGGAAAATTTAATGCCGTCTTTAAACGAACTGGTTTTAGTGTGTAGCAAGTATAGCTAAGTATTGGATATTTTTTTTTATATTTAAATTTTTATCATGACAGTATGTAAACTATAGAACCTTGAACCTTACAATATTTTTCCGCCAATTAAAAACTCGTCCGATACAGCTCATAGAGCTGCTTTTAATTAAAGCCTTATACATGATTTCAACACTATAACTAAATATTTATGCCCATCCATTATTATGATAACGAATGCACGAAACAGATAGTTCGGCGTCGGATGTTACATTAGCAATCTGATTCCTTCAGATGTATGGTGAAATATTCATTTATTCACGAGGATTCCTTGGGAAAAATGCGCGCTTCTCTCGCTTTACGTAGATAATGATGACTCGACATGAGATGAGAATACATTAACTACATTTGATCTATCTATTCTTGTAGTTTGTAATTTATCAGAAACTTCTTGATTAACTTTAAAGGTTTTCAAATAAGATAACTTTATAATAGCCCTTTAATAAATAATTTTTAAAGTTTAATTAAAAAGAGTAATTATTCTGATGTGTCTAATCAGTACTAGTATTTATTATTATAATTAAAGCAAAACCTTACAAACTAAATTTAATTTTAATATATGAAGCAAGTAGAATGAAGAAAATATCATGAAGATCCTAATCCTGAATCTATTCTTCTAAGGATATGGCATCTAGTCAATAAAACGACACATAAATATTGGAGTGGCTGTGTATAAGTTTGTTAAATAGAAGCATTTTTTCACCACAATGTACCAAAATAGAAGCTATAAACAGAAGTAATCTTTAGTTATTTGTTATTTTATCATCTGCTCCAGTCACATATTAATCACTCTATAAATAGAAAACGAGAGTACAACATTTCCCCCGAACGGAGACTAACAACCTGATTCATTAACAGGAATTAGTCGTGGTGGTCGCGCCCGAAGTACGGGTCTAGACTTGAGTAATTTGATTATTGTAATTATACTTTATATATAACCTAGCCTTGTGATAAACTACATTAATGGATATATCCATCCAACAGTGCATTGGAGTAGTGAATACTGTCATTGAAGTTTAATTATTTTATGCTGGCGATTTCCTAGATTAGCATACCAATTGCACTTTTATATAAACATAAATTTTAAAAACCCAAAAGCTCAAGAGTTTAATAATATAGGCGATTTTTTTAGTTATTATCTTCCAACCTTTTGTCTGATCTTAAAAATAAAATTACAAAAATTACTCAAACTTTTCAAATCGCAAAGTTTGCACATTTTTCATTTTGACGTATCGTCTTCCCTGGCTCTTTTCTGCCCATGTTTCAACGCAGTTTTCCTGGTGTAAATTTCTATGATAATTGAGTAGAAAAGTAGAAACGATTAGAGACGCGTATCTAAAGCTGTTACAGTTAAATTTTGAACTAAATCAAATAAGCTTCGCGTAAATAGTCAGTTGTAATCGATTTATCCGTATCTAAGAAATTTAATAAGTTTTTCGTCGCAATAATCATTATATTTTGTGTTAATACTTAATTTCTGTCTGCTTAACTTATAATTTGCCATGAGCCACCTTGTGCAGTACTTTTTAAATAATACAATATCTTTAAAAGATGTATGTGAAAGTTTGAAATAGATAAAGAAACATCTATTACATATGGCGGGTAGCTGGCTTATTGGTGCCAGTGCCCTCCTAGCTATAATTTTTAATCATCCTGGTTTTAATTCCGGCGGGCATATTATTTATGTGACGACAGGTATTTTTTTATAAAAAGTTCAGCAAATGAAATGATGTGAAGATAGATAGTGAAACGTGCAACATACAGCCCTAGCCACCCTTACCTTGCCGGCCCAAAAAGTGCTTTTTCATGCCTCTCTTACAGGAACCCATTTAGTATGAAGGAATACTTATGCCGGTAAGGAATTCCAAGCTCTATCTGTGCGACAGAGAAAGGAGTTACAAAATCTCTTAGTGCACAAAGTAGACGTGGCTGCAGTGAAGGAGTGACTCTGTAGACCAGCACGCTTACTCCTGAGTAGGAAAGGAAAGGGAGGGAGACTTTTAAAATATGTATGTAAGATTACCTATCAAATTCCTACTAATGCTCTAATGCTCAGTCAGATCTTAATTGGTGTGACTATAACAATATATTGTTTTATTGGTTTGTTATCATTTTAATTATATATTACTGTAGGTATACAATAATTAGGCTGTTTTAAAATCCTAAACACAAAAAGTTTTCTAATACAATACAAACTCGGAACCGTATGAAACGGAACACAATAAAAATAATTAATGACACTTGAAATGCGAAATGAGTGCCCTTGTTGCCGCAAAAAGTGGAATTCTTTTATGCTGTCAAAATTAATCTCATCTTATATGTATTACTTTGGCAGAATATGAAACTCAGGCACACGTTGCCGACTGAGCGAGGACAATAACTCCCATTAGACGAGATACACGAAGTTTACGTGTACTTGCTTCCTTTTGTTGTGTCCTTTTCACACTTGATAGAATGATCATTGAAAGGAATGAATAGAAGAATTCATTCGATTGTTTGTTCTCCCAAATAGAGTTTTCGGGGTCAGCCTTTTATGGACGAGTCCCGAACATTTTTGGTTTGTATTACAAGGTCAAGATGTTTGGAAATGATCCACATAGGAGAGCCAAATCGACACCTCTACATCTTGCTTATAACCTAGAACATAGTCGCATTGCGGTTCATTCATTCGGACTTATTTATTCTTTTAAAACCGAAACAGTTTCAAAATCAATTTATCATGAATGATAATGTACCTTATAAATGTCTAATACATACAGTAAAAATTCATACTTATGCACTGTAATATAATGCTTTACCACTCGTTTAAACAGGTTTTACGCAACAATTATCGATCTATATTTTTGCTCAATATTTAGGACAGGTTGCAGTTGTTTTTTAAATTTCACAGTGATTCTACATCTTGTTTGTGTATAATTATGGTTTTCGTAAAAAAGACTTCATGAATTTGTTCTTAACATCATAAAACAACCTGTAACCCAATTAACTCTACCAAAAGCGCGCCAAACCTTTGCTTACCACCAAACTAAACGTAAAAGAGAAAACAAAACCATGCACTGTTGTTATCACTCTTTCAACGCTGTTTTAAAAATGTTACGTTTATATAATTTGGCCTTATGACCTACTGAACTGCACACATAACATCTAGTGCGTGAACAGAGTGAATGACTAAATTGATCACATCAGCAACGTACGCACAAGCGGCCGACTCAAACCCTATTACTAACGATTAAAAGCTGGAATTGCATGTCTGTTGTGCTTCGTCCGTGGTCGTATTTGGAATAGAAACTTAGAAGCCTTTGGTTTAGGTTACAAATTTGTAGAAAAACGATGTGGTGTGAATTATAATAAGTTCATTTTGAATATAATAAAAATCATTATTTGTTTATTGTTTACGCTACAAAGTACTGTATTTTATTAAGAACACGCAAAACCTTCACAGCAAAATGAGTATTTTATAGACAGCTTGATAAATAAACACAAACTTATAATAACGAAAGGGACAGATAAGCTATTGTTCTGTTCCTAAAATTTCGCTCAGTAGGAATAGTAGTAGATAAAATAAATAGATAAACTTTATTCAGTTCTCATAATAATTGGTATTCTGTGTATTTTGTCTGTTAGTTTTATTGATTATAATAGTTATTAAGTATAAATTTGTACTAGCTTAATTAGACAATAAAAATCGACTGAAACTCGTATTTCGTTCTTAGGATTTTTCATGCTCAATATTTTTTTTCACTTTCGCAAAAGTGCTAAAAGGCAAAGGTGCTCTTGACACATTGTATAGTGATTCAAGAAATAGTTAATAGGCTCTGTCTTCGTATTTTACGAAGTTACGAATCCTACTTAAATTTTCTATTCGCACCATCAAACAAGCTTATGTTTGATTTGAGAATGCTAAGATAACCTTAACCACACTGACTGTGGAATGTAGATTTGGGCAATGGCCCCGTTCCGCATAACCCGTTGAACTATTTGCATGGCATACCGACTAATATATTCGAGTTTAGAATTCGGAACGCACCTGAGACAGCTGGAATGACTCATCATAGAATATGTATTAGTGAAATAATGGGTACATATTTCGATAAGGATTGCCTTCTGCCATCAGTATTGCTATTTGGATTGATGAAACATCGGGCTTTTATAATATCGACAATCTTAATTGTTATAATAGTATTTATGTAGCTCGTAGCATTCCGTGTTCACTAACCTGTCAGGATTGCATTGCGATATATTAATATTGAATAATTATTATGCTAAACAATTTATAATTGGTTCTGGTATTTATTTAAATTGACTCTTATTGACTTTATACTGCATAGATGAAAATAAACGTTATAATAAACTCGAATAGTAATTGAATGTTATAGAATCTCAAAAGTTCTTTAAATTCTTTATAATTAGGTTAACTATGGAGGTATCAAGTATATTAGATATATATATATATTTTATTTTTTATTTTTTTTATTTATATATATATCTTTAAATTTTAAAGATATTTCATACATAGAAGCAATTATAAATCCAAATTATATACGTACGTATTTTCATATGTGCCTATTTACATATAGTGAAAAAAATTCACAAAAGACAAAAATTATTATTAAAATGATTTTTATTACATGTTAGCATGAGCGAGGGCTGAATTGAATACACCCTAAATTTGAAAATAAATAATGTACTTTATCTTCGCTCTTTTTGTTCGTAACACCTTTTCATTGTGAATTACTGTAGCGAGCATGTTTTTGTATAAGCCAACGGCGGCGTTCAAAACAAGTCGTTTCGAGTTACGTCTTTTCTTTTGGTTTTAACATGACTCCTTAATCAAGAGTTTGTGGGGAGTTATAGCATAGCTTAGTAAGTATGTATAATTAATGTTCATAAAATAAGTTTAGGTAACTACATGATCAAATGTTCACTATAAAGACACGTAAAGACATGCTAAAAAAACATCGTAAATGAAGTAACCTACTCAGGTCATAAACTTTTATACTGAATTTGAATTTAAAATTTAGTACATTAACCCTAATTCAAAATTAAAGTATATAAAATCTCACTTAGAATAATAAATAAAACTGAATCAGAATGTTATAACATACAACGGGAAGCGACCACGCTCTGCCACTTTACTAATGTAAACAGACTTAATTAAATTGTTGCATTAAGCTCACAAGGCAGTACACTTGTTAGTTCAGTGCTTTCAGCGATTTAATACAAGGTATCTGAAGCAATGTCGGCGGCGAGCGGTGCCCGCGATACAAGTGGTTTGCTGACGTACCCTAAGATCACTGCATCAAATACCAAACTAAATTCAGTGATACAAATAATTTTTTGGTCTTCGACTATTATTAATTATATTAAAAGTGATTTACGATTATCTCATTATATTTAGGAAAGTTTGAATTGCAGTTTAAGCTATCAGAAGCATTAATGCTAATGTTCTTTTGTTATTAAATGATATTTGTACTTTTATGAATAGAATATTTTAATGATACTTTTTTTGTGACTATATACATATAGACTTTGAGTGTGACAATAATTAGGTCTTAAAGTAAGTTTGCCGTATTCGGTGGTAACGTTGATTTTAACGATTTCAAAGATCTTAGTAATGGAAACCATTTAATTAATTAGTTTCTACAAGCTAATGATATAAGGTCGAGAGAAAAACGTGTAATAAAATATCTTTGGCTGTACTATTTGTATCAGGCTGGTTATTATGACATTAAAATGGTGACATTTCAAAAAAAAAGAATCAAATTAGGAAAATTTTGTTTCCCACTATTTAAAATTTGTGTTTTCTTTCGATCAAAATGAGCGAATCGAATGAAGAAATCATATACATTCTAATGCAGTGTCAGTAAGAGTAGCACAAAGTTGGTTTAAGCGTTTTCAATCCGGGAATTGTGACGTCAAATATGCACCTCGCTCTGGTCGCCCTGTTACGGATAAAATGGACGCTCTTTTTGAAAAAGTGTAGCAAGATCGGCATAACAGCTGTTTCGATATAGCTGATGAACTGGGAATCGACCACAAAAAAGATTCGACCCATTTGAAAAAAACTGGGTACACAAAAAAGATCGATATTTTGGTACCACACGAGTTCACTGATAAAACCTAATGAATCGTGTACTCGTTTGCGATTCTTTATTGAGACGTAATGAAACCGACCCATTTTTGAAGAGATTGTTTTTTAACTGTAAATTACCTAATATCTGTCTAAATTTACAATAATACTAGAAATAAAAAATAATTAATAGAATACATCTATTGGCAAGCAACGTAATCCCATATTCTGGGCTACTCAGCGGTCAGTGCAGTTACTCGGATTGTGTGAGATCACGGGTTCTATTCCCACATTTTTTGTTGTTCTTTGTTTTCGGGTGTATTTTAACAGTTCTGTTATACGGTGAATATCACAGTTAAAAACCGACGGGTTAATAATTATAGTTTGTTTAAATGTTTGAGAACACCAGCCTTAATTACCCACTAGAATAAAATTATGCTTTTTTGGACTCTAACAACTATCGATATCTTCTCTTATAAAATATGAAAATTAACAGTTAGCTCAACGAAGAAGTAAGTAGATTTTAAGCCTACCCTTTACTTATTAAATACCCTTTCTCGGTTCGTTGACTTCGATTGCCACTTATCTTAATACATTATTAATAAAACATAAACGCCGTTTCTAAAGGCTAAAACTAGATCAAGTCCCCGCTACTGCGAGAGTACAAAAACTATACCTATGTTAGGTGCACCTGCGCGGTTACACGTTCGGCGTGAGTTTTTAAGATTACCAAGGTTTACCCTTCTACGGTTAGTATTTAATATGAAAGTGTTAGCAAATCAAGAAAGCAATGAAAATATTTTTTTCAATTGTTAACTTGAACACCTCTAACTGCATTATTACAGAACAGGGTAAAATTCATAGCTGGATCAAAACTTTTGCTATCTTATTCATTTATGTTAATAAAAGAAGACAGAGACGGCGTCAGGCTTAACTTTAGACAACATCATAAGGCTATGAATATTTCTATTACCAAAATGTTTAATGCCGCTTATTTTAAAACAGAACAGTAACTTTGAATCTTAAAGTCTAAAAAACTAGAACAAAATCGGAAAAGACACAGCTTTCAAATAAAGGTCGTTATTTTTATTTATTCGCTCAAAAAGCAATATCGCCCGCAATTGCAGCTAATTCCCTGCGAAAACATTTCAAGGCGATAGTCCCGGCAGAATCTTTTTATTTTAGTTATCGTCGCCCGAGAAAATCTCCGAAACGAGGCGATTTACAAACAGAAGCAAAAGGGAAGGGAAGGAAATTGTAGCGATATCTATCTAGCGGACGCAATGAATAAACAACAGATGTTTACGTCACACCCAGAGCTGCTTCGCATGGGTCGAATAAATAAGCCCTTTATGCGACAATTTCTATGAAAGGCGGTGCGCGTATAAAATTCCTGGAGTATAAGACTTAACTACTACTAAGATTCAGTTCTATTTATTCTAAAACATTACGAGCTTTATTTATCAAATATTTATTGTACAAACACTATTGGTGGCCTTAATACCTGAAACATTAAATGTCCTTACTTTAAGACTATTTCCCGTTGAAGAACTCTTCCCAAATCATGACTGCGTTTAAACGTTTTAATATACTTCAGAATAGAACTTTTTTTCTTTAAGCTTGATGATAAACAGTGCATAGGGTATATTTATTTTCTAACCAATTCAAATTCTAACTAACCAAAATCCTAACCTAAGGTAACACACTATTACTATCAAGTCGATGTTGATGATGGTAAATTATTATCTAAAAAATTCCGACATTATTTTAAGTTACTAGCTTAATAGTAAAAAAAAATAGACTTTTACTTATAAGTCCAGTATGTCTTGGCAATAGCAACAACTTACAAGTAGTCTTAATTTTTTTCTGTAACAAGTTAGTATTTAATTGTCGAAACAAATTGTCTTGTTCGCAACCCTCCTAACGAATACGTACAAATTCTGCTTTTGAATCAAATTTTAATTACAATTTATTTGCTTTTGAATTGCAAAAGTCAATTAATTTTATAATTAATATCGTAATATTTCCATTCTACTAAAATTTTGATTTTTGTGCGAATTTATAAATTGATGTAGAAGAGTTAAGCTTTAATATATTAATTAATTGTATAGTAGTCCAAGCTTGATCTCTGTACCAAGATTGACCTAGCGGAGTAATACGTATAATTTTGTGTCAAATAGTTTCGAAGCATGTATAACATTACAACTAAAACGAATATTCTAAAAAGTTTATATTAATTTGCATGGAGATTCACAGTCGGCCACCCCCCAAGGGACACGTTATATATGATGAAAGATTATATCCCCGCATTTGAACAAAAATCAGCATTCTATTCTAGTTCAAGAAATCGTTATCCCAATGGAAAATACCACAGTCCATAGACAAGACAGACAACAAAACGTCAATGTCATACATTATTGTACATATTATAAAAATATTTTTATAATTTAGCATGGGTTCTACCAAATCGAACTATTGTTCTGTTCTAAGGTTATCATCAAACAGCACAGTGATTCTTTGAAATAAAAATCAAGGTTCTAAATAATTACTAACTTTATTTAAACAAAAAAAAATTATGCAACAGAATTTTCTATTAGATAAAAACATTTAAAACCTGCAATACAATACCTAAAACTATCAACAGTTAAAACTACAAAATTCTTAAGATGTGCCTAATTTTACAAACAGCAAAATATTTTCAATAAGCATAATTCATAAATTCCTTGAAAAGCATCATATTCTAGAGACTAGATAGAAAAGAAACAATGTTTCTTATGTATAAATAAAGAAATAATATATTTTACATACAATCAATTGTCGTTAAAACACAACATGGTGTTTCATGACATGTGTATTTAATGCATGTCATTAACGTTTATAAGAAACGAAATATTTTTAAACATTGGAAAATATTCTTAGTTAAATGAAATGTACACATTGTGCTCGTCCACTAAAGGATCAACCAGTAAACTATCCTCCGTAAAATCGATACTGTGTCAAATAGCTGGCTAATATTCTTTCCATTCTTTGTTGGATCGCCAAGTCGTCCCGTTAACCTGATAAACAACGCCCAACAAACTTTGAGCACTGTTGTTCGAGATGTGCATACAACACCGTCACACTTTTTATTAACTCCTACGCTTTTGAAGCCTTTGTTCGCCCCATTCAATTAAAACGGACTCTGGCTTCCAAATAACTACGCCAGTGCAGCGCTTATAAGATTAACAGAACTAGAAAGGTTCGTGTTTGTTATACATATAACAAATACGAACGTATCGCGTTCCTCATATATGTAAACTAGCGAATTGATTTAAGTATTGAAATCAAGAATAATACTGATCGATTGAATTACAGAAATGGAATGAAGGATAACAACTTAGAACGATAGAAATGAATTATTATTTAAGTTACATAAAATGCTGGAAAAGTTCATATCATTCATCATTCAAGGGTAACAAAATTTATTTTCGTGATAAATGGCGAGTCTAATGAGGTATATAATCAAATTCTGCAAAAACATAAATAAACACAATCTTTTTTTAACCTTTTAGAAATTTTCTATTCCAGTAGCCAATCGTCTAATTATTTGTTATGTACACATTATTATTGAAAAAGAATATTCGACAAATAAAATACGCCATAAACTCATTCAGACCGTGTCAATGTAATATATTTTTTAATACCACATAAAACATAATTGCGTATCCATTCGGAAATTAAGTAACAAAATTATCTTTGAACATAAACCATTGCTAACGTAAGCTTACTAATCGGATTACAGTAATTGTATTTATCTACTTTATGTCATACAACGGAGGCATATGTCGCGTGGTCATATAGTAATAAAAATCCGGTGTGAAATAAGGAAAATTATTGTAAAAGCCAGGAAGATATTGAAAACGTTACTGGAGGAATTAACGTGGTACAGAAAAACCAGATTAATAACAAGATTTGACAAGATAAGGAAACACTCAGACAGAAAATTATTAAAAAGTGATTTTCCTTTCCAAGAAAAAGTTTCCTTATACTAAACCAATATGGGAATATTATAATGTTATATTTTATGTAAAGAAATGTGTGTGAGATTATATTACTTTAATGTTCTTTTAAAATTATGATTACAAGAATAAAAAAGACGCATACAGATGAGCCGTCACATGTCTCTGACGCTGTAAAATGAAGAAGCGTTCCTTAATAGCATGATATTCCCAACACAACACCACCATACTCATTGAAGGCACAACGATTAAAAGTGGTGACATGACGAACGTCTGGCCAAGTGATCTGTACACCTGTATACTTAGTCACTAGTCCCGAGTTAAAATCTCGGTAGGGATAGATATTTATATGATGTGTACCAATATTTGTTCACGAATACGGATGTCCGTATGTTTATTTTGTATATTTCTGATATTTATATACATATTACTAAATATATTTCACCGTTATCCACAATCCACAACACAAGCTCTAAATGATGGTAAATTTGTGCAAGATAAAAGTTGTGAGTGTGAGAAATATTATTATAAATATTATATTAGGATACGATATTTTGTGAGATGGAATGTATTACCCAGTGTCACGCTCACAATTAGCTTAATACTGCAGTGGAATTGTCATTCTAAGGAAAAAAAAGACATTGTTATCTAATGGCCTTACAAATAATATTAGTTAACCAGTCTTTTTCTCTTTTGTTTTGACATCTTAGTCCCGTTCGGTCAAATTACATTTTAAATACTAAAATGTAATTTGACCGAAGGGGACTAAGATGTGTATACACAGGCACAAGCTAATACAATGGTTATTAATCAATAAGGCCTTAACTATATATATATATATATATTGAAGTCACTACTGCAAAATAAATTGATTTTTAATTTCCGTAGTTAAATTACTGCTTAGTTCACAAAATATCTAATGGCATTTATTTAGCAAAAATTGCTAGCTGCCTCTAACGCGATTTTTGCTTAGTCATCTAATCTATTTTCATTGGATGGTAATCATCAAGAAGGTCTTGTCGCCTTAATGGAGTCAACAATTTACCAGAAAATACAAACCAGTAAATAAATATTTAATAGAAGGGTTATCAAATATCTATTTCTAACAATTTTTATTCTGAAGTTAAGTTATGGCGAGTAATCGTGTGCTTGTGATTGTAATACTTTTGGATAACGGTTTTTGGAAATCAACACAGTATAACAAAGGAATACGAGAAATTTTACGATTATTTTTTTCATACAGTCACTTTACGCAACAAGAAATTCTTATGACTACCATTGGATCAATAAATCAAAGATAAATAAATAAGTTATTTTTCCAAACTTAACCATAATTTGTATATAGTCAGTCGCATCTGCTTATTCAAGCACTCGCGCGCTAAAACGATGTCATATGAATACGTTACGCTAATTTATGAACAAGTTTCTTTTCAGCCAATAATTATCTTGCTTCGCATTAATATTTACGATGCTAACTTGTTTTGAATACCTAGTCAGACTGAAGAAAATTTATTTGAATACAAAATCTATAGAAGCACTTAAAGCAGACGTGTTTAGTATCAATAAACCCTCGAAATGTATTCGAACCTACCTTACATAATATACTGTAGTTGCAGTATCTAATAGAAAATCCATTTATATCGTACCGGCGCTACTTGTCTAGTACATGGCCAAGGTAATGGGATCCTCTGTGCCCTCGCTAGTCTCGGAATGTACCAAGCCCTCCCATGCAGTAAAAGGAAAGCAATGAGCCGACGAGGCTCTTGTTTTTCTGGCCGTGTTGCATCAACTCCACTATTCTCAAGATTCCCCTCGGCTCGTGTTTTCACAGGATTTTTACTTCTAATATTGATGGTATTCATGACTCATGCAGGGGATTTACTTCCTACAAACTCAAAAGATTGATGTGTAAAAAATTTCGCCGACTAAAGTTTGAACTGAGTTTTAGTAGTGTTTTTAAGAATTTATAATAAGTTTATATTATTACATGTCAGGTGGTTCATCTCAATTTAATAACATGTCGAATGTCGTATGATTGCGATAGATATGCAGTGTGAACGATGAGAATGATCGTACATGATTTACATGTAATTTATATATATGTATATATATATATATATATATATAATATTCCAAGTATAACAATAATTTCAAAAGCGTTATTTTATAATTATTGAAAGTAATCGTGGGTACATAAGTCATTTATTTTTAATGTTCGTATCTGACTCCTTTCTGGCTTTGTGAAAGAAAAAAATACTTAAACACACGAAAATTTCTTCCTAATAACGACTGTAAATGATAATACCGTATAAAAACATACAGTACAAAATTCAAATACTCAGCACAAAGATTAGTAATCTTTTGACAAATAAAAACAAGACGTAGCGTAGTGTGCGTCGCATTAACCAGTGAGACTAATTTGCGGGATGTGCTGACGAGGCAGTTCCTATTTTCTATAGAACCTCTTTCCCGCAGTCAGCAGCGGCTAATAAGGATTCAAGCGGCCTTCATTAAGTCACGCCAGACGAGAAGCTATTGATTTTATTCAGCTCCTGTAATAAAGGTAAATTTGCGCCAAAACGTCCGCCGAGGTTTCAAAGAAGCCTCACTATCTCCCTTTGTTCCTCTCAACGGTCGACAGCAATTAATAAAGCTCTCGTTTTGTGCCTACCTGCCATTCTTACTATCTTTATACTTAGGAATAGGTTACCACTCTTTACAAAGATTTTACTTACTGTGCAGTGATTCCGTGCTGATATATTAAAAAATCATGGGGAGGTATCAAACCTTTCTTTGTTTCAAAGAAGACGGTTTCTATAAGAGTGTTTGTTTACCAAAGAGGGTTTATATCACCGAAATATATTAATTGAATGGGGTGACTGAGTATAGCCTCGAGAGCCTCCCCCTTGCCACCTGTGACTCTGTTCGACCAGCCCATCCCCTGGGTGAGCTCGGTCAAATATCTGGGTGTCACACTAGATCACACGCTATCGTTTGCACCTCACATCAGAGCCGTCCGAAACCGAGCCTTCTTCGTGCTAGGGCGCCTTTACCACCTACTAGGGAAGCGGAGTAAAATGTCTCTTAGAAATAAGACCACAATTTACAAAACTTGTGTCCGCCCTATCATGACCTACGCTAGCGTAGCATTCGCACACGCCCCAGCACAGTCTATACATAGACTACAGGTCATCCAGAATCGATTCATGCGCATGGCTACCGGGTGCCCTTGGTACATGCGCAATGTCGACCTTCACAAGGATTTCGACCTTCCTACCATTACCCAAGTCATTAAAGATGCCTCTAGGCGTTACTTTGACCAAGCACCCCACCATTCCAATCCGCTCATTGTAAGAGCATCCAACTACTCTCCTGACCCTAACGCCCCGACCCGCTTACGCAGACCAAGGAATGTCCTTCATGATCCGGACGATCCAATTACGAGTGCAAACGCGCTCCTGCACACACACACATCACGCACTAGGTACACTTTTCCTATACACCGCACCCGTCGTACAAGGGTGCGAAGACCCGGTCTACATTCTTCGCGCTATACCAGGTACAGATACGTACCTGGGCGATTCTGTCCTCCACGATACGACTCACCTGAGCCGAGGTCCGAGCCTTTAGAGGCACCCTCAGGTTTGTCGCTCCCTCATGGCTCGAGTGCCCTGGAGAATCTAAGAGACAGCGGGACACCTCCCCCGGAGGTGATGCCTGTCGATTAGAACTCCTCCAGAGGGGAATCGCCCCTTAAGGCTTGAGGACTCTCCAAGGTTCTCGCCTCCTTAAAACCCCGGTAACGCTGTAAAGGCCATCTGCGGCCAACAGTATTAGTCAGTCCAAAAAAAAAAAAAAAAAAAGCCTCGAGAGCCTCCTTTTCTAAAAGTTCAGTTACATGTAGTGTTACAGCTCTTTTCTGTATAATGTATTTACATATTTCATAGTAATATATTTTCTGTATACAGTATAAGGTTCTGTATACAGTTCTGTATACCGTAGTAAGGTATATATAATATACCTTAATACAGACGGCCGTGTTACATACAAGGTAATCATTATTGAGCACACAATTTTCGTCTAGATATTCTTTTGAACTGTCAGAGTAATTCGTAAATAGATTTTATGTACTTTTTTGTTTCATTTCTTTCGCATTCTATTTCTCTTTAATTATAATTACAATTTTCTGTTACTTTTTGTGTCCTTCTTAATATATTTGTGTATATAACTTGTTAAATAAATAAATAGAAGTGACTAAATAGTATAATAAACTTCTTAAAAGTATAAGAGAAAACCAATTGTATTACTCGCAATTCTTTCGAAATTTAGCGCTCTGTTCCAAGACTAGTCTGAAACTAATTCGGACTGTAGTTTATTTATGCTACGATAAATAGGTAAGAGCCCGAGTCGGAACAGTAACAGGAATTCTATGTATTTCATTGGAACCCGAGCACTATTGGTTTCTGAAGCTCCAAGGCTTCTAAGGCTCTTTGGAAAAATGAGTTTTCTTCCTCTACTTCGTTATTCGCTTTTGCCGGTTCGTTTCGCATAGAAACTGTGTAGTTGTTTAACAGGGATTTGTGTCATTTATTGAAGATATGATCGTCGGAATTATTTTAGTTCCTATTTCTGTGTCTGTGTGTTGTTTTGATTATTCTGTTACATAACAATCAACTAAATAACCTCTCGTTTTTAATGTTATATTCACAAAATGTTGCTTTCGCAGTATTACACTTTCCTTCCATATAAATGAATGACGTCTTAGTTTTAATGTATCGGCGCGGCGTTTTTAGAAATATTTACCCAAATGGGTGATTTATTCAAGATGATGGCGGCACCCGAATGTACGAGACCTCTTTTTATCTTTCTCTATGTACTCGTCTTAAAAGTAGATGCATATTTAAATATATTAAAAAATTATGTATTGTTAATTCTACATCGATCCATCTAGTTTGTTAAATAGGTTTTAATGTATCGGCTAACGTTTTTAAAGGAAATATTTAGGGAAATGCCTGACTAACTGAAGATGATGGCGGAATATATGTATACATTGTCGAGGCCTCTTTTTTATATAAAATTTACTTATTCCACTTTAAATTTAATGTCTTAACTATTTAATGTCTTTGTAAGTTATTTTAATATTGATCTTTTCGCAAGCAACTTTTAAAACTAAATGAAACCCAAATTGATGTTGTTCGTTCGAGATCGGATCATCCAGTTCGTTAAGCTCACTCAGTAAACGGGCTCACGCTGCGACTTGAGCTTTCGTTTCAGGTGGGCGTATCAATTTAGCTTAATTCTTTCTTATACTTACGTAAGGTTGTTCCCGCGATTAAAATAACCATACGATTACAGCCATTTTTATTTGCGATGAACAATTTCAATCCTGAACTGAACTATCTGTTGTTATCATATCTGAAATATAGTAATTTTAAATAAGATTTTTTTTATGAAAACAATTTTCAACCAATTTTAAATATTAATTCAAATAGGTTCTTGACTAATTCTAACCTACAGATAATTATGCTTATGAGGCGTCAAATTGTCACATATTTCACATTTAAAAATTCAAAATTCATTGCATCGTAATATATAAGTAAAACCATCTGTAGATAGATTATTAAAACGTAGCGAAAGTTTACTAACAGGATCCACTATAAATTAAGTCTAGATTTTATGAAGATTAATAAAGAAAGATAAAGAACGGAAATTGTCAAGCAATTGTAAACAAATAATATAATATGTATTTCAACCGGTGACAAACAGTCAGATAACTCGATAATGTTGATGGCCTCCCCACTAGCACACTCCACATCCATGTATAAAATAACATAACAACTGTAAGGTGGTCTTTACTACAAAATAAGTCGGCATCATTGTAAAGTCGATAACACAATAAGGTTAACAGTTTAACTTTGAGAGTGCCTTACCCCGTTTGTGAGACAGTTATCGTAGTTCAACTGATGTCGTCTGCACATGCAATAGAAATATTGACAGACAAACTTAGTTTTTATGTATAACATATTTTACTAATACTGAATATAGATGCTCAGCTATTGAAGCAATTAGGTCTCTGTTCCATGCTGCACAGTATTCTTCAGAAAATCTTTTTAGTTCAATAGCAAGCCTCATTACGAGATTCAAAAGGAACCTACTTGCTATTTCAGTAAGTATTGAAAAATGTTCGCTTTAAAGTTGAATAACTTTAGGCTGATTCAATTAGGTATTTTCTTTTACTGCTAGCGGTTAGTTCCTTACACGGTTTATTAAGATATTTTACGAAAGAAAACGGCATAGATAAATTTATGTAGGTATCCAATTATTTTTTATGGATTTAACTTTCATGATTTTGCATGAAAAAACGTATCACGATGATAACATATATATTTTGTGCTAAACTCGCACTTTGGTGTATTAACATAATAAAAAATATATTAAACGTGACCATATGAGCTGGCTCGTTCCAAAATCCCTTACTATAGGGCGAAGTTGTCTAAAAATACATTACAAGTATGACAAGGTTTTCGGAGGCAAAATTTAACTGAATTGCATTTTACCTTTTTTTATTTTTGTTGCATAGTACCAGTATTTTAATATTTATTCCTATTTTAAATTATTATCAAATGCATGGATTGTATTTACCACATACAACCACCATAGAACAACTTAACCCTCGGGCTAATACCACATATTATCTACCTATCCTTAGCGCGCATTACATTACGCTAAAGCTTGCATGCAATTTAAATCGATCCGTCGCTATGAAAAAGAAATATGACGCACTCTGCATCGGTACCTACTGTACGGTACATTCAACTTTCATTCTAACCAAATTATGCTTAAATCAGACATCCATTTAAGTAATTGCGCGTATTTCTCAAACAGCTGTTACACAGTCCCAAGGGGACAATATGATCAATTGCAAGGCAAAAGTGGTGTTACCCACCGATTAATACTACTTACATCTCCTTTGAACGCTCTGTGAAAATCACGTACTTGCCCGCTGACGCCGCGCGCTTTGTCTCACGTCCACCAGACAAATGGCACGATAAATAACACCAGACATTATATACTTCAACTTCTTAACTACAAATAATATCGTAAAAGTACAAATCTTTATAGCAACTGTACGAATGGTCCATTGGTCCATTGGTGCAGGAAAAATTATATTTATGGTAAAAAGCTCTAGCAATAATTTAATTAGCGTCTGTACGCGATGATCGACCATCGACCCTTCCTTGATATTCCATTCATTTCATAGAGAAAAACATGAATGCTTTATTTTTTGCCTGTTTTGCAGCCATTGTACAGAACCAAATGTTGTATAATTAATTTTAGTTTTTGTTCATTTTACATAAATTTGTCGTGTTTGAAATCATTTAAATAATTGTCACCTGTTAATCTGATTGTTAATTACTTTTTATTAAACTAAATTATGTCATACTTCATCTTACATACAAAAAATCTCGTATCACAGTGTTTACTATTGAACTCTTCCGAAATAGCATGACCGATTTTAATGAAATATTTTGAAAACTCTTGAAAATTTTCTGAACAAAATCTTGTTGTTTTAACAGATTAACTAACGAATATTTCAGGTTATTGCCCACACTCTGTATTAAGTACAAAACTACTTGATGATTATGTCATTGTACGCTATCACAAGATTAATTCCCAAAGCGGATTACAATTTAATACGGACATGTTACTAGTTATAGGTCACATCCCTGAACCATCTCTTCTAAAAGCTTCCTCGGCAACTTCCGAATCCTAGACGCCTTAAAATCCATAAGATCTCTCGGAGGAAGCTTCCTAGTAATATATAACTCGTGATATTCCAATTAGGTGCAAGTTGGCCTCATATTTCCGATTCGGGTCTTGAATTGCGACTTTTCAATTTGATATTCGATCTTCCGTCTCGTATAATGATGTAGTTGATATGTGGGTTTTGTTAAACGATGCAAATGTATAATTTGGTAAACCGAATATTATGTTAGCTGCCTTCTTTTTATTTTTATACATTAAGATGTGGAGTGTACTTTGAAATACCTAAAGTGTGTTAACATTTTTTGGAATCTTATTTATTAATTAATATCCTAATTAATTTACACACAATAAAGTTTTATTATTATTATTTCTTTAAAATTGTATTTATTTATTGTCTTGTTAGCTTTAACGATCCTCATATAAACGCATATAAAAAAATGGTTAAAAAACCTTTTATTCTTTCCAACTTAAAGAGTCATCTATCAGTTTTTTCGTTCATTTCCCATTTTTCACGGTTTTTAATTTCAAACTTTAAATGCTGAGCTTTAACGGCTTTTTTATGTAAACAAACTCTTTCTCGTCGTCGCAGTGGACTCATTAATAAATATAATTATGAAGTTATCCTTTTCACTAACGTAACATCAAAATATTATTCACAGAAGTATGTAATGTTGTCCGTCCACTAGGCCTTTATGATTCCGTTTGTACTGTTATTAACACTACTGCTGAATATATTATTTAAACGGGGTTTTACTTGAATATTTATTTTAACGTACATATCTTCAGTCTGTAGAGTTTAAATTTAAACTTTATCTCTCTCTACAATACCTCCAAAATGTAATGCAATTACCACTAATGTAACATTTCCATCACTTTTTGTTAGCTTTATACCTGTGTTTCTAAAGTACACAATAAATTTTAGTTAAAGATTACTATGGTCATGTGTGAAGCGACCATCTTTAAAAATTCAATAAAGCTGATAATTTAACATAATTCCAAATACAATTAATGCATACATTTTATCATGATATGTATCTAAGATAAACGTAATAAAAAAAAAGTAACTTTTGATAACAATATACAAAGATTTCGCACACTAGCACACATTTTCAAACAAATGTTTGCTTTTTCTTAATTAATAAATATAATAAAAATTAATTAAGCTTGTATATATAGGTAGGTAAACGAAATAAAATTAAAAATATATATTTAAGCTTGAGGAGCTAAGATCATTTATCTGCAGAAAGAACTAGCTAGCATCGCTAAAGTTATATGCAAACATTATTATAATACGTTTATAACTTTTCCATCTTGGGTAAACTCCTATTTCCGAAGCGTTATGATTTTGGGGTGAAGTTTGTTCTGTAACGATCTTTACACTCCACCTTACTAGCTAAAACTTAACTCTTATAATCCTTAAGTAGTTAAAGAATACTTGTGTGCATAAATTATGATAGAAGGATATGTGAGGGTTAACTACATCCAAGTAGGTTTCCGTATTTGACTATAATTAGCGAATATAAGCGTTTTTTGCTTTTTTTTACAAAAATACATTACCGGTATTCAGCTTACAACAATCAATTTAGATAAGTTTTAATTGAGTTATAGAACCAACTCAAAACATTTGAGTACATTATCGATATAATACAGTTGTAAATATTGTAAGCGAAATTGTAGTTCGTTTGAACATAGTTACATACTAAAGTTTCCTATTTTGCGGTTCAACATTATAAGTCAAATGTAATAAATATTCTGAAATGTATTGTTAGCTCCTGATTGGTGACTCTTAAACTCTTTTATACTAATATCATTTTTTAAATTTATGGTTTTTTACCTAGTTGTTATTTTTTGTTAGACATCTTGTGTCTACAAAGTTGCTTGTAATTGTTCTTTTGCTATTGCTCTGAATTAATAATAAATTCAGATTATATTGGTATCTTGGCGTTTCCATCATCACGATTAGCTCGTTTATTAAAGTCCACTCTAAAGTAGCTATCATGTATATTACACAAAATAGGTTTAACATTTATATGTAAACGATTAGACCTTTTTATTATTATTAATCTATATATCTCCGTTATCTGTTATCCATAACCCAGAGTTATTATGCTTAGTTTGGACTAGATAAATAGGTGTGAGTGTGAGATATAGCAGCTATATTATTGTTATTATATTATTTATTTCAATGAAAAGCATTCAATTTATTATACGTCAAGAATATCAATGTATTTAAGTGTTAAGTAATTTTGTCGGATCTTTATATATAACAGTGCAAAGTGTTATAAAGGGGTTTCTATTAGGTATAAATTTATGCGTGGCTTGTCCCCAGGGTTGTCGCTGACGCCTTTCGTGCGGCACTGGCAGCCGGCTGCATACGAGCCGCCGCACGCGCTGCGCAAGCGACGATCTGCACTAGCACAGCCGCCGCCCGCCCCGCTCCCCCTACGGCTCACATTTTACGCCCACAACAGGTAAATTATTATATAAAAAAATATTGAAGTACAAAGAGACCAAAAAGTGTGTACCTCTTAGTATAAAAAAGATTAGATTAAATAATAATTTTGAATATGACTAACGAGAATATCTATGGCATCTATATTAAAACATATTTTATTTTAAATAAATATACTTTTTGTAAACTAAATCTGTTAATCAACTTTTGTTGGTGGTTGCTGATTAATTCTAGTATCAAAACAAAAAAAATCTGTTGTGCAACCGAACTATTTTCGAAGCGTAAAATCGCAAACGATAGATAGAGAATATACCACAGATGATTCTAGTAACTTTTAATATCAAAATACCTCCTGACTGCCAATATAGATTTGACCTCCATATAAATCCTTCAGTAAAGTTTTATATATATTCATTTTATCATTCAAAATCTAACGGACACCATAACACAGACGTTTTTTAATAATGTTACGTTATTCATAATGAAATTTCGAAAGCGGTGTACGGTAACGAAATCGCGATCATATTATAAGCCAATAAGGACCAAATAAGAATCGAAAACTTTCGGTCAAAAAAATCAAATGATTTACGAATAGTTTAGTATAAGCAACTAAGAATATTTACTAGAACCAGTTTTTAAATTTAAACAAAGAGATCCAAAAAGTGTCATGGTAAAATATGATATTCGGTAATTAGAGATATTTTTCCATTACAACGTAAAGTTTTTAATTTATCTATATAGTATTGATGTTGATAGTTGTGAAATTTTACATTCTTAAAGATTACCTTGTGTCTTTATTTTGTTTGTCGTATATAAACATTGGTACATATAGGAACTCTGTTCAATGGATAACTTTATTTTCGTCTGTACCGATTGGGGGATTAGGTAGTTATTGACCTACAAATAAAACTTTCTTATGGTGGCAATATCGAAGCCCACGGGGTATTTGCTGGATTGACGCGATAAGCAACTCAATTATCTGGAGATATTGCAAATAAAAGTAAAAGGAAATCTTTTGTTATAGGTATATAAAAAGGAGGACAATTATGTCGAATTATGTTCAAGTAACAGAAGTGCAGATTATAAGTGTGTAACATATTAAAAGCTCAAAGATATTCAATAATATTAATCAATCTAAATGTAATAATTGGTAGTACTGTAACATGGCGCTTTAATATTGTGATGTTTAGCAACTAGTTTCCCATTTCGTTTTTGTTAGCAACATTTAAAAAGCATTAATCACAAAAATTCAAAATCTTAACACATTTTATCGCTTGTTTATATTACATATCTTTTAATTCTTAATACTTTTAATCGTCGATGAAGTCGTCTGACCTTATCACCGTGCTCTGACGTAATTTTACCGATTTATTGTTCAGTTATTGTTGTGATTATTGTTATACCAAACCTTTATTTAATATAACTTTATAATATACAACACCCTGGCTGCATAGTTTGTGACATATATTTTCTCTAATAATTCTAAAACTCTAATTAAGAATTTCATTCCTTATTTTTAGAAATTATAAACCAAATATATACATAAAAAACACTACGTAAACTTATCAAAACTAAGGCACTTACTGCAACTAAGTACCTTATTTCTAAGCTTTATATAGTTGTCAGTGTTCATTATTATATCGTTTTTTGTTTTGTTGCATTTTGCCTTTATTTATTAATAATAAAATATAAACTGACGTAATGTTGCGTCTTATTCCTCAAACCTCACCGTTATACCGAAATGTTACGCTTCATATCTTATCTTGCCTTATAAGATACACTACATATACAAAAGTAACAGTTTTTAAAAACCATGAAAGTATTCACTAAAATAACGGGAAACTTATTTTATTTTGAAAATTTTAAATATATAAAATTATAATTATTTATTCATTCGTACAATATATCAGAAATTATAATATGACATATAAGAGAACTTACAATATATCCGGCGACATTACTTCACGCTGTACAACATTAATATCGACATAGCAAGATATATGGTGACATTGTGCATTGTTGCCCTAATTTACTATATAAATACTACTACTATACTATACAAATCACAAATTAATTGTTAGATATTGAACACAGAGCTTTATAAATATTATCTTCATGGCTAATTAGTTTCAAAATAATTGATTACCTTGAATAATGTAATACTCTACGATCACTTTAATTAATAAGCTTCTAAGAACTGATGACGAAATACATCTACGTTATTATCCTGGTACTATATTAATAAATTGATCCCGTATCGACCGGCAAAGCTACTAAAGTTGAATATTGGGAGTTACTGATCTAATTAGCAAGCACTAATGCGATCTAAATTCTACCTACACATTATAATTAATAGGCTAATTATTCAAAGACAGATTTGTCGTCAAATATATTTTTTCTTTTTCCAGTTAAAATACTTGTTTGAATCATATAAACACTTTATGGTCAGATATAAAAATAAAACTTCCTTTGGCTGTCTTCATTATTATATAACTAAAGTTTTAGGTAAACAAAAGTGAACGCCTATTTGTTCCCGCAAGAAAAATTTCCGTCTAAATAAATTAAGTTACTATGCAATCCCTTCTCTCAAACTAATTATATAAATTATAATAATAAATATCAGAAATAAATTAAATAATCATTCAAACATCCATGACTTGTGAACAAATATTCATAGTCATCATAATGATATCTTCCTCTACTAATATTCGAACCCGGGACCTCTAGCTACATTGAGTACACAGCGGTATTGATACTCGACCACAAAATATCTTTTGCTTTGATCGTGTGGATTTATCATAAGGTTGATGTAGATAGGCGCCCTAATATGTTTCGCAGTAGTGCACGCTAATTAAAGAACTATCTTATACAATGTTACTGAGCCTGTTTGCATTGCACTTGAAAGTTATTAATTATCACGCATTTCGTTCGTGGAAGCTAGTAATTAGCCCTTGATACACATGTAGTGCAATTCATTGTAAATGTATAAATAAAAATAATGCAATTCATTATGTTTAATAACCTCAAGTTAATGCATGTTCCTATATGCCGAGAGTAACCCCAGGATAAGTTAATCGAAAATGTCCTGAGTCCAGACTAATCCATTAGCGAGCGAAACCGTCAGTGGCTAATACATTCTCTTAATTAAAACACAGCAATGGACCAATTATCCTGATGCTACCACGTGCATCGTTGATTATTAGATTTGAGATTGATTACATTTTTGTGATCAGAATTATCAAACATGATTTGTAGAAAACAATTGACTAATTAATGAATTTTTCGCTGTCCAAATCAACTTTAATAATGGAATCATCTAATTATGATTCTATAGAGGGGTTTGTTTAGACAATATAGTTTTAATTGTATCTAATACCAGTATCTATCCGTACATTACAACTGATATACGTTTATTAAATATTTTTGTGTTCAAATCTTCCTTGATGCGTGTTATGGAAAATAGTATGTTAAAATATACTTGTGGTGTTATCCGAATCTGATATTCTGCTCCAGGGGATGTAATCTGAATAACTTTGGAATCATTTACAATATAAAGAATTGCTTTACCTCAGTTGTTTCGAACTTATCTCTTTTCAGATCACGTTTAGCTATCAGATAGTAAACAACAATTCTAAAACTGTTAAACTTTATAACGATGGAAACATTATATATATAAGTAAGTAATTTATTGCCGTTTTATAAACCGCTTAGAAGCAACCAAATTAATTATAATTAACTAATATATAAGTATAGAAAGTCCTGGGAAAAGTATAATAAGTGGTCTCAGAATGAGGCTGTAGATATAGCTATTCACATCCCACTTCTCTTTTCATTCGTACGCATGGATATCGAGTGCCCCTGGTTCCCACATGCGCAATGTCGACCTCCACAAGGACTTTGACCTTCCTAACATTATCCAAGTTATTAAAGGCACCTCCAGGCGTTGACAAAGCAACCCACTTCTCTCCTGACCATAACGCCCCGACCCGCATACACATACCAAGGAATGTCCTCCATGACCCGTACGATCCGATCTCGAGCGCAAACGAACTTCTACACACATAAACGTCACGCATCACTTTTACACACAATAGTTTTCCAATACACCGCACTCGTCGTACAATGATGAGAAAACCCGGTCTACACTCGTCGAGCTATACCAGGTGCAGGTACGTACCTGGGCGCTTCTCTCCTCCACGACAGGACTCACCTGAGCCGAGGTTCGTACCTTCAGATTTGTCGCTCCCTCATGGCTTGAGCGTTCTGGAGATAAAGAGACAGCGGGATACCTCACCTGGAGGTGATGGAGGTTCTCATAAAACCCCGGTAACGCTGTAAAGTCCATCTGCGGGCAACAGTACAAAAAAACCTATTTACATAAATTTAAATACCTTCTCAAATCCAAGCTTTCAGTACCATAGTACTGTTTTGTTACATAGGTAATACCTTTCTTAAATACCAATTAAAAAGAGCCGACCATCGATTAATAAGAAAAGGTAAATTATAGTAAACACCTGCCAATCTGTGTAATAGAGAAAGGAAGTGTTAAATATACCACAATTCAAATTATATAATTTATAAAAGTTGGTGCTCGTTTGTATTATTTGATCGGTACTTTAATGATGAAAAAAGATTTAGTAATTCAAAAATAAAGTATTCTTTAACGGAATTTATTGATGTACATCGGAAATCCGATCGTTCAATGTTTGAGAACTATCATTACTTTTACTGATTAGTAGAGTGTTTATCATTCTAAAGCTTGACATAGGAGTAATACGAAAGGCGATATTACTTTTTATATGAATAGCCTGCCAATAGTAGAGAAATATTGCAGCGACAACAGTTTATCTGCTCACAATTGTTTATAGATATAGATAGCTGTTATATTTGGTTACAAAGTTTTTCAAAGGATACAGATATATACAGAATAGTGACGTCACCATTTTGCAAAGGCAACCAATAAGCACAAAATTAATTATACCTGTAACAAATGCGTTTACTTGGATAGTTGAAATTAGAAAAGTTGTTATTTTTAATGTGAGTAAATTTTTAATACAGGTTTTTAATAAATTTTGCTATTTAAACTACTATTTGCTTAATATAATACTATTTATTTTGCAATATTAATATTTTCAAAATAAACAACTTAATTCGAATTATGTTGGAATGATATGGTATTGGTATGGAAGAAACAAACTTTGTATCTCTATATTGATATACTTACAATAACTAATGCCTAATAAATAATGCCTAGGGTGAAAATAAAAGTTTTTAAAATCCAGGTTAAACTCCTAAGCGAGATTTCAATTCGATTGTGACGACAGGATATTGCCGACTATCAAGAAGTGGGTCGTCGATCATCGCTCATCCAATCAAAGGCTGGAGTTCATTGAACTGCCCTTGTTAGGGGCCACAACATGATGAATACTACATTTATTAGATCCTGCTAATAAGAGGAAATACAAGGGCATTTTTTCTTTACACATAGGTGTACTACCTTGAGTGCTATTTTTGTTCCATAAATCTATGGGCACTATTGCCATGTCCCAAATTCTTCCTTTTTATCACAAAATTATTATTAAAAAATGATATGAGATTTCAAAAAGACATTTTCGGTGCGAGCTGCACTATCGTTCTTTTCTTCGAGCACAGTGACATATTTACGATTCTCTCGTGCATGAGCGCATTTTCAGTTGACCATTACATTGGAAATTTTATAATAAACCAAATTAGTACAAAAGGTCTATGAAGGTAAAATTACACTACACACAAGGGCGTTTACATGAACTGGGAGTTAATTCCACTAAGAATTTGTTTAAATTAAAACAAAACAACCACTGTTAATAGTTTGTTTTAAAAGATTATTTACTACTAATATTGGTTGGTGTAATGGATATTTAGTGAAAAAAATAAGGAACAAGTTTAAATTACGAACAATCGAATATGTTTCTGCGATTTATTGGTTCGAAAAATGGTGGACACATTCTGCAATCGAAACGGTATAATACATTTCTCTGCTGTTTCAAATGGAACCAAACTAGTTGCACTACAAATCGTCTTCAACGAGTCATAATAAACACCCATGAGCTCTACAAATACAGGCAATTTATTCGTAGATGAATATAGTCTAGTCTACTAATGTTTACTGCTCTAGTTTACAACTTCGTAAAGAACAATATTTTTAGATTTACAGCTACTGTAGCGCATTTAATGATGTCCGAAAGAAACAAGAGGTCGTGTGTCCAAAATGTTGGTCGTAGAAAGAGGATGAAGATGTTTTTTTTATAACTTCTATAATATTAAGCAATACACTGCAATTATTTGGCTGATTGCCGCTATTAACCATAAAATTCTTGATTGTTTTGACTTTATAAAACTAAATACCTTATATAACTAGCTATAAATAACTAGAACTACGTACCATAAAAAAATAACAATACTACGCTACTTTTTATATTTGTAAGCCTGCCTACGTTTACTCAACTAAGAAAAAATCTGCACTTGTCGTTTAAAAAGTGCATTAATAGAAATTTAATGGGTTTTTATGAAAACTATGTGAGAAGCAATAATAAATAAATAAATGTCTCCACGGTAATGGTACGTACTGAGTAGTAGTTCGAAAACTTTTATGGTAAGTTCGATTCATTTATTCCAAGCATGAGTTGTATGATACATTATTGTTTAACGAATATCCAGCCTATATATTTGAAAGCCTGCCTTTGAATCGTTTCATTTATTTTAAAAAACTTTAGTCGAAAGAATAAAATGTTTATCAATATATATTCCAAATTCCAAGGCATAAAACTTTCTGATAATATGTTGTTATATCTATGGCAGGACTAATAGGTCAAACAAAATTCTCGTCTTGTACGAAGCTATTTGATTCGCGTGGAATTGCCACTGTTTTCACCCAACGTTTAGCAGGATGGAGTTAGACCAGATTCTTCCACCTTGAAACATATTTTTTACTGGAAATGTTTAAAAATAATAATCTTAATTTACATTTTTCTGTATCAAGACTGTACATACTGACTGTACTGTGTATACTGTGTTGTATTTAACTACGTTTTAGTTGGTGTGTAGAGGAAAATAAGAAGCAAATTACAATAATATTAATATAAAATTCACTAATAAGCACTATTCTCTTCAGAGGCAGTCCATCTAGAATGGAAATATTATCCATTTAAACGGGACTAACAGCTCGAACGTTTCAACCCTAATATCCATGAAACAGTCGCATAATCGTCCTATTTTATGAGAGTTGAGCTCATAGAGACAATGAACGTGTTATGTTAGTGCCTCGACAGACCACGAGTTCAGAAATAAATGAGACAGACGGTCTGAGTTACTACAGTCAAATAATTATCTAAACTCTTCCCAGTATAACTTACCTTAAAATATTTATCGAATGGTATAAAATAAAAAATAAAGAAAGTTTTCATACAATAATTTCTACTACGAATATTTAGGAATTAAATATTTTTAAAATTTTCAAAAACGCTGGTGGCGAGGATTGCATTGAGTATCATGATTGTTAACTTCTATACTTAACATAAATAAACTATAACCATTGTATTTTGTAACATGTTAGAAAAATCTAATAAATCTATTAAAAATGGTTCATAGAAAGTGTAGAAGACACGAGAATCGTATTTTATGAAAAGCTAATTATAACAAATCATTCTTCTTAGGAATATTGGAAGAACAATCGCCAATCTGTTCTGAGCATTGAGAGGGTAATGGCTCCAAGCGCAGTGCAGCTTCAGGCTGGTCAGGGCTGAGATCATGGACCGCTTGTAGTAGATTGGATTGGAATGTTTTGCATCATAAACTTCAAACTGATAGCAACTCGCCTTCAAACTTATTAAATCAAAAGTCTTAACTACTGTTTTCAAATAGTATCAGATGTTATTAGTCATTAATATTACTTTTTGCTTTAAAAATTTTTCATCAATTTGAATAAAGTTTAAAAAAACTTTTAGGAAAAAAATATGAGAAAATTCACATATTTAAAGCGATAAATACTTCAATAACACGAGAGTACGAAGCTAGTTGCTGGTGTAATATTGTAAATTGTGAATTTATTTGAAAGTTTTAAAAGTTTTTGTAAGTTTACACATACTGCTGGCACGTGAATATTTTTTTTTATTTTTAAGTAGCTTAGCTAAGGCGCCACATTATCATAATTAAAATTCAAAAACAGCAACAAAATTACCGCCAATAAGTTGTAGAATAAACTAATTATTTAATTATATGTCGATATTTTTTATATTCAAACATTTATATACTAGTTTACCCGGTGAACTATTTTTCACCGACAAACTACCACTAACGCCATCTTTAGTAAATTTTTAGCGGGACTAACGAAAATTATGTAAGAAAAATAACATTTAAATTCTATGTTACTAATTAATTGTTAGAATTCAAAACAATAATTGTGAGTATTAACTTAAAAAAATTTAAATAACAAAGCATATTAGTCGAGGTATTACGAGTTGAATGCTGTTTTAATGACAGAGAGAGAGAGAGATAGAGAGCTCTGCTACCATTTAAGGTAATAGTGGATCTACTAAATATTAACGAGTATTATTATTATTAGTATTTGTTATTACATACCAGTCGACTAATGCTAGATTTTTGAGTGAGATCTGTAAATTCTTGAGGTTGTAACGTGATCTTTCAACTGATTATGCACGATTTGAAAATTTAATTTAATTTTATATTTATGGTAGGTGCTGTTTAACTTAAAATGCGCTTTCAAACTTGGCTATAGTATTATACTTTAATACTTTCGCACATATTTTTAATGATACTTACATGAGCATTAATAAGAAAATCTACTAAAAAATAATTATGTGGACTATCTTCAAATGAAAACGTTATATCAGTTCTTATTTGAGATAGTCACGAGTGGAAGAAATAACTCAAATTGATTATCTGCAATAACACTCAATCGCCATAACAGTTCACTACACAAAGACAGTTACCGGTAAAACCCATTACGAACGTCTTCTCTTAATTAAAATCTGATAACATACGAGTGTATCCCTTTTATCAGTTAAAAGCTTTACAATAGAGCTGTTTTAAATAATGTCGGAGAGTTTACAGAAAACATGTTTCATTTGTTTTCAAATGAGAGATGCGATTAATAACTTAGTACATACCTATTTAGAATGGAAAATCATAAATAATATATTTAATAAGCTTAACGGGCATGAGTAACTTATTTTTTTTTAAATCATCGAAAATGCAACAACAAATAATTATAACTAATTTTTGATAAATGATCCGATAGTTCACGTACAAGATAAATATAAGGAAATTATTCAAACAAAAACTTAAGTTGAAACGATTGCATAACTTTCAAGTTTTATTAAAATTTAACTATAACTTTGAAACGATACGGAAACTAAAATTAATTTCAACAACAAACACGTCTTCAATAAATCATTTCTACAATGCTACATTGCCGTAACGCTCGTAGCTGCTGTCTACGGCGTAGCATACTGCAAAATATTTACGGTTATTTCTTTATTATTAGTTGAACACCGAAAATTAATTTCCATTGAGCGTCGTTCGGCATACAAATGTATTGTAAACACGTTACTTTGAATATATTGGTTTGAAAACAACTTTTGTGGACCGGATCCGATGTTTGCACACGAAGAGGAGTTTAGTAAAATTTCATATGTAAACAGAAACAATTAACGCAATATCATCACGTATTAATTAAATTTATATTATTTTATTTCTTAATAATTTAACGGTAGCTTCAAATTTATTTAATTAATTCATCTAATATATAAAAGATATATTAATCTTATTAATTTTTCTTTAAAATATTTTTACATTCATACTGCGTGGTTGAGTTTTATAACATCAATATCACCACTAGTAGTCGTTTTTCATATGAATAAAGTTATATTAACGGCTAACATATAAATAAACATATAAGTATATGTACTGCAATTTACTCTGAATCGCCAGCGAGCCTAAAACTTTTGATAGAAATCCTGTGTAAAAGGTAAAGGCAAAAGCATAGCGTTATCGTTTAAAATTAAATGACACCTCTGCACATCAAAGAGATTAGGCCTGACAGTACACTGCGAGATATAAACATCAGGGTTACACAACACGACGCAGTCGCAACATAATGTGCTGATTTTAATAATTAATTTGCACTTTGAGTTTATAGAAGCTTGCAAACTGGCTGATCTTAACTTGTAGTTGAATTTACAACTACGTGACTGTATATCGTAATGCTGACTTTGAAGCGAGTGATTTAATTTTAGTTTGAATAGAAATTCATTCATTGTGATTCTTATGATTTAAAACTTGCAATCGTCTATGGTGATTTGTACTATTGTTAAATGGATTTTTGATATTTTTTCGGGTAAACTTTAGTGAGATTGAAACACAAATCAATTATGCAATTGGTAAGAAGTATACAGAAAAGCTGTAATAAGCAGCGGATGAAGATTCAAATACATTTTCCAAAATTAATATATATATATATATGTATATATGTATACCTAGAAGTAGACACGAAACGTAGCCTTTGTCAATTATTAACTTTATAACCTCTTCGGAACAGATAGAACTTATCGACATTCTTCTCATTATAAAACTAAAAAACTCCTTTCAGGGCCAATATCTACTAACCATTTTCTGGTTTCCTACTTAAACTATTTCGGGGAATTTTATAAACGAAAACGACGAAAAAGATTCTGAATATAAAATTATATTTGTAAACTAAAAATTGTTCTGTAATTCAACAAAACCCCAAAGGCATTTTCAAAGATTAATTTTAATTATTTTAGTTCCGACGACAAAGGGGTTTCAAATTTAGCCTTTTAATATACTTTAATCAAAGTTTATTAAAACACAGAGATTAAAATGAACAATTTTAATTAAAGTTTAAAGCTACGGATTAGTTTTTTAAATTCTTTATGGAATTCTGCTTTTACTAGGTATGCGTAATTCAAAGATATTTAAGGCCCAGATCTTAAATTTCGTTCAAAAGTAAAATTATTACAAGAATTAAAATTAAATCACTTTAAATCCTTTATTATATATTACTTAAAAAGGATTATTCAGATGGACCAGACTCAACAAAGTCAAAGTGGTTCTCTCAAAGGAAATTCACCTTTGGAGGACGATCTATCTCTTTAATAGTGAAAATTAAAATTTGCTAGGAATACAGATTGCGTCTTCCAGAGCAAGTTTATGAAAGCTTCTAGTGTATAAGATAGATAATCTTTTAAGTCTGCTCTTCCTTTGTTTAATGCATACGTAGTTAATCTGCATTAACAACAAGACACAAATACATATAAATCTGCTAAAATATTATTCGATTTTAGCTATAAATACGTTATAATTATTCCAATACGTAAATTACACCCAAAAATTTCCAAATTAATTAATGATGAAGTGCAAATTCTGTAATGTATATCGCACACGCACACCTAATCTCGAAAGCTCGTCCTGAGTAAGATTAAAAATTTAATGTAGAAATGAGAATCCCCGCGGATGGCTGCCTACCTGAACTTTTATAACGAAGGGTGACGACCCATTTTATTGTGGATTATTCAAATTAGACTTTGGACCGTTTTCGATTTAACCAAGTTTAGATACCTTGTGCCTCTATTACTGACTGGATGGAAATTACAATTCAGCTTCCAAAAATATAACTGCCTACTTTAATTACGATTTCCCATACGAGTCAGTATAATTGTCTGATGTTTCTGATAAATTAGGTGTACGAGGCATTAAGCTATAGTAAATAGGTAAGTGAAATTAAAAATGTATACGTTAATTCCTGCCGTTTTCTATTATCGTGTTCGACCTTTCGGTGAAATAGGTTTATATATACTTAACTCAGTAAAGTTATTTCATAGTTAAACTAACACTCACAAACAAAAACTTGTTGCTAGAATCCTATCACATGTTATGGTTTTTTGTGGAGCTAATGATAGTTATTTAACCGAAAACTCTTCTATTTAATATCATATCCCGGTAAGCTATAAAAAACATTTCACTCTAGTTAGAAAGATATGAGAGTTTTTGTTATTCAATTCTATTTGTTCATTAAATACATAAACGTAATCAAAAATTTCCATTTTGATGATGTATTATTTTGAAAACAACAAATAATTATTGCGACGTATGGAGGAAATAAGGCCAGAGAGTCGATACTCTAATTGAGTAAATCAAACGCCTAAGTAAGGGGGCACCGGATTGCGGGAGGCGTTGTACGGCCATTTTGGAACTGACCACAACTTTAATTGTATTAGTTGGTCGAAAAGACGACTCTCGATCCGACAATCCCAACTCTTAACAATGTTCCCATACAAAGTTGATGCCAACCGTTGTCGTATTAGCGAAAACGTCTGTGTACCAAGTTTTTGCTTCGCAGCCTTAACAATTTAGGAAACAAACTTAATTAATATATACAGGCTGACCGCATTATTGCATTAAACGAAATAGTTTCTAACGTTCGCAAAAAAAAAGAATAATAGCAACCTGCTATTACTCTCAGTCAAACCTATATATGAGAAAATTAATAACTATTGTGTATTGTCCCTTTTTTAGATTTTGCAGGTACAGACAGGCTATTTCCCTGAAATTATTTGGTTTCGATTAAATAATTGTTGGTAGTATTTAAATTATTAAATAAGTACTGTACATCTAATAAATAAAAAATATCATATATGTGTTTTTAATTAAGCCTAATACTTTTGCCCTAAGATTTAAGCCTTGAGCTCATTTAGTTTATCACTACTAAAGAAAATGCCTTAAAAAATTTAAGCCATTAAAGGTTATCCATAACAACTTCTCATGGAAGATTCTGTCATTGTGTAATCAAAGCTTGCGACATACTCCCCTAGCCACCTGCACCTTGCCGGACCAAAAGTTGCCTTTGAAGCCTCTGTCAAACGAGCCAATAATATAGGCTCGTTAAGTATAAGTGAGCCGGTGAAGAATTCCATGCTCTGGCTGTTCGACAAAGAAACTAGTCTCGAAATGTCTTTGTGCATGTAGGTGAGGCGGAGACGCTTTGCTTTATTGATATCAACTATTAAAGTTTCGAAATTTAATATTTTATATTTTTATGCAGAAAATATTTAAATAAAAACTTATATAACGAATGTATCGCATAAAAAAGGTAATACACGGCAACAACATCACATTTAATAATATTGTCTGTCAAAAACGAAACATAACAAAATAACTATTATAACATGAACCTCTGCGCTCCACCTCTTTTACAACGAATTCAATCAACTTAAGAAATACAAATAAGCACTTTACAGTAACTCGTACAATTATGGTTCCCAATCGAATCTTGTTTGACGTTGTAACTCACTTGTAGTCAATTACAGGGCGTACGTGAAGGCACCGCGTGACATCGTCACTTAATTCTCCTTAATATTCACAAGGCCTTCCGCGTACAGCCGAGCAAATGGAGGTGTGTTTCCGCTTGCCGATTGCAATTACTCTCTGCTGTAATCAGTTTTTCATTTGCGCAGATATTATATTGACGCGACTTTTGACATACCTAATCAGTAAAGGAGAAAGGTTATGAATCGCATGGAGTTGGTTTACAGTGGTCTTCCTCCTTTGTTTCATTTCGTCGTTGCTATGGAATTAAAAAAAATTATACAGAGCACTATAATCGCAGAAAAAAGGTACTAAATACTTTCCGTTAGTGTTTAAAAAATAATTTGTTGCGTCATCATTTCTATAAATACAAAACTCACTGATACGTAGAAAACCAACCGAACGTTGATATGTGAGTAATAGCTTTTGGAAATTGTGTAAAGTAATAACTTCTTCCAAAGCTTTTAGGTCTGATACCCTTGGCAAATAAAACTGAAGAAATACTTGCCTTTGCATCATTTAGATTTGAAGGAAGTTGGTAACCGCCTATTTTCATAATACCTAAATATTATAATTAACTATCACAAATTTCCAATAAAACAGTTGCTTTTGCAATTTGTGAAAATTTTACGACAATTAATGGTTGAGTTACGTGTAGAAGATATATCTTAGTAACAATCGAGATATATTTCAAATGGCTAATAAAACGTAGTAAAAGAAATTCTCTTCGCCCGATCGTAACCTCTGAATCAATCAGCCAATACTGTCTGATATATCGTTGTAACACCGTAAATCTAAATTTAAACAAATTTAGACTCCCCTATAAGATATTATAGTGATCAAGACAATGAATGTCTTGATTTTACTTTCATGGATGGACGTCATTTAGTTATTAAATTATTACGCATCTTTGAGCTTTATACAGAAGAGATATCTTAGTTCAAATATAAGTGCTTCAAAGAGGTTAGTAATGTAAGAATTCATAAACTTCTCGAAAAGATAAAGTAGATTTCTCAGGACCCGACGAAAATATTCGACCGTAAATTGTGATATTGAACGCTTCAAAACTTTGTATAGTTCATTGATTCCAATAAAAATATCAAAAATATCGACGCAGTTTTATCTACAAAGCGGTAATCTATTATGTGTCAAATTCTGGTAGGTAATAGATAAATTGTTCTTTTTTAAGTTTTTGGAATAAATACTCAAACTTATAGGACGCACGGTTGAGGTAACTTTACATGCAGCATTTACTAAAGTATATTCGATCTTGGGTATTGAATACACATACAACCTATTCCAGGTGGGGTTCCTGTTATGGATTAATCAAGCAAACTTTAATATTGCGTTGTCCCTTGAGATTTTTGGCGGGCGAACCTTCAAAGTAAATATTAATACCGAATTTAGTTAAGATAAGACTGAACACAGTGTTATTAGATGTAGCAAAACAGGTAATCCACTTACTCGAGCTATCTTCAAACGCGTCCTGAAACTTAACTTATTAATATTTATGCTCAAGTTAAATATTACACCGCCGCTATTCCTAGTTAATTTCGTGGGAACTCAACGGAATTGCTCAGGTAATTAATTCGTTAATCAAGTTAGAAATCCGGTTTGCAAACAATAGTACCAGTGAATCCCGACGCGCTACCTAATTTGGTAAAGAAAAACACTATTATGAAGTTGCTGCTATGAGTTTTTATATTTGGTTTGGTGTGGTTTAACTAGTCTACCTTGAATGTTGGGAGAAATAATATCAGTAATAAAAAATAGTATTGACATTAATACCATTCCTAACAAGTGCACACGACCTACCGCTTGATCTTTGAGTAGTCTGCGTTGGTGCATGCTAGTTAGCAAGTTGTATGTCTTCTGAGAAGCAGAGTTCTGCTTCTCAGAAGACATACAACTTCAAAAGAGGCGTGAAAAGGCACTTTTTGGGCCGGCAAGGTGGGGGCGGCTAGGACAGTATCTCACTATCTTAACATTTGAACTCCCCCTACTGCTTACCATCAAATGATGTCGAATCATTTGCTTTTGCTTTTTTTTGTAGAAAATAATATTTTTTAATGAACTAGTGGTTATTAGTTATTAGACCACAGAGACATTTCATGCTTGAAGCAATCAAAGGTTTCATGTGTACATTTTATTTTACGAAAAGAAGAAAAAAATTTTAAAAATTAAATTATGTATCATTGTATAAACTATATTAAATTTCTTTTTACACCTACTTATTTAGCTCCAAGATCAAGAAGCCAGCTATCAGCTATACCGCTGCGAATTACTGACGCACGTCAAAGCACTCGGCTCTTACCGATTTTACTTTAATTAAAATAAAGGAAAACTTTGCTGCATTTAAATGATTAAAAATAAGTAATTTTTTATGTAACTATGATGATATTGGTGCCTTCATTCAAAAATGTACGTAAGAAATATATACTTATAATGAAAAAGAAATATTTTGAAACTAAAAGATATACAATTTTTAAAAGACCTTTTAAAATTTGTCAATTGCGTGCCATACCGACATAAAGAATATGTCATAATAAGGGTGAAGCAATTTTTGTAGATATTTGAATAAGTAAATAAACTTATAATGCGTGCTCTTTGACAATACTAAAACGAAAAAACGAAAACACAACGAAAACGAAAAAACACGAAAATCTTATGCAACGAAACAGAATTACGGTCGGGCTTTGAGAATACTGATACGTTGTATTGGATGGAATCATCGCAAGTTTTCCTATAATGAAGTTAGTGAGACAAATAGAAGAGACAGTCGACCGTCTGTCTGTCCATAACACTGTTATATACCGCTTGTTAGCGCCGACGCACGCTCGGCTCTGATAACCGCATCAACCAAATCTTGTTTTCAATGCGAATTGTAACTTCATATTCCTTCATTTAGATCTTATAAAATAGCCTTAAAGTGTCTATTAACTGAAAATTTAAATTAGAAATATGTGTGTACTAAGCTTTTTTAGTTGTATTCAAATGCATAAATGTTATATATTATTCATTATTTTACTTGAAATGAACCAATTATCTATATTGTATAACTCACAATTTAACACCTTATTCACATACACAATAAGTACCTTTGTTAAGAAACAGTTCTATAATTTAAAAAAAAACAGATTACATTAGGTAGTGTCGAGTAATTTGGTGTAAAAAATGTATTTACATTTTCTAGACTACAAAACATATTAAATCTTCAAAGTTGCTTTTGCAAGCTATTTTTAATGCCCAATCCAGCGTGTTAAAAACACATCGCCAGCTACGCCAGGCGGTGGTTTAATTATGATTTACAAGCACAAGGAGAGTTCGAAACTCTAGGTATTAAAATATAGAGCACCATATAATGGCCTATAAATCACACGTGTAACCCTGATATACCGGCAGAACGTGATCTTTAATGATTTTAGTTTGTCAATTTTCTGTGGAAAGTTTACGGTCCATTTTACAATAACAATTCGCAGTAAAGTCTCGTACTTTCCAGGCATAAGATATATTTTGACAATTCGTTTTTGATTATAACATTTTGAAAACCGTTTGGCCAAGTGATCTACTCTGTACCCCTACCTGCGCATGCTTAAGTACCTACGGCTACTTAAGCATGGGTTTGGGGTTCGATTCCCGGTCCGAACAAGTGTTTGAGTGTTAAAGATGTTTGTTTTTAAATTTAGTTTTTAGACACAATTCATCCACTAAAAACAATTAATTCAATCAAAACCGACAAAACAAAACATTACACGAAACAGTTCAATACACGAAACCTTTGAGGATGGAGAGAAATGACCTTACTTTTTAACATTGTCTATTGGTTTATTTTTTATTAACCATGTGCTATTCGTTCCAGGGAATTCAAGTTAGTGTTACGGCCAGACCCGAGCTCCGTGTTCGCGGAAGGCGTGCAGTTCCACTCGTCAACAGGCCCGGTCGACTACAATACCGCGCAGGTCTACTCGGGGAAGCTCGAAGGTCTGTTTTAATGTTTCATTGGCATATGTAATACTACGCTTTGTTGTCTACTAATCATCAATTAGAACAATTCACTGAAATATCCAATACAATAGACATCATAAGTACTGTTAAATCTATTCCTGAGTATAACCTATACAAAAAATTACATACAATTAATAATAATATAAGTATTAAGGACATACATGGACGTAAAAACTCTCTGCTTCAATGTGACAGTATCAGTTTTAAACCAGGACTGCGTTTCACGTTCTGCATTTTACGATTTGTAATAAGACGGAACAGATGTTTAAAAAACTCCGGTGGGCTGGTAAGAAAGCCATGAATTAAAATTGTAATAAAAGAATAATATAAGAATTTATCGAATTACCTTCATTACAGTCCGCGTTTTATCGAGTGTAATTATAGCCGTTGTGTTATTTAAGTTACATTAAAGCTTATTATCTCATATACTAAAGTAAAGTAAAGCATTTCCTCATGACACCACCTCAATTGCGTCAAAAGTACTAGGATATGTCTTTCTTATACAAGATAAGGAATATCCTGGAGAAATTGGCATTTGGTTTATATGCCAGAGTGCCACGTTACCCTCGTGGAGTATTCAAAGCGAGGCTCCGAAGCACGATCTTGATCCAAGACTCACCCATAGTTCGCCTGAGGGATATGTATAACAGACTTGTACGAGATTTTCCAAAACTCGACATCATCAATTTTTATTTAAATTCTTATTATATATAATAATAATTAAATTACAATTACGATAACTTTATTTTATTTTAAGTTGGCATTACAAAAACTATTTAAATAGATATCTTATACGTAATCAGCAATTGAGGTAATTATAACAAAACAACATGGGATACAAAGACAATGAAATTCACATAAACGTACTACTTTTCTACGTCGTACAAAACAAGTTTGATCTATTCAACCTTGACACATCTTAGTGGAATTTTAAATACCTACTGACGATTTTTATTATAGACATGAAATACGTGATCATAAACGCTTTTGACGAAAACAAAATAAAATAAATTAATTTAAATAATTATTATTTTATACGGCTTTGAATACCCAAACAACATGAATGAAACCTACTTAATCATATGAATATTTTCTTTCACACGATATTCAACAAATAGACGCTTCATAAAATCGAGCTCCATGTTAATTTTTATTGAATACAAAAAATAATTTAATTCATAAAGATTCAAACAAAATTATTTACGAGATACAAAGAAATACATGTAAAATATTTTATGAAAGGAATCATGTAAAGAGCAGGTAATAAGAATGTCAAAAGTATATTTAAGTGCCTATTCAAGCCGATGGCGGGTTTGTTTTATGAGTATGGAGAAGTCAATTCTAGATTTCGATACTGGCCTGAGAAACCACAATCAAAGAGTTGATTTTAGCAGATAAAGAACTCTGCACCATAACGGCTTAGCATCAAATAACCAACATTCCCCGAACGTATTTATACGTCAACGAACACATTGCAAACAATTAGGAGAAAGAAAGAATTGATTTTTTTTTCAATAGCACAGAAAATCTCATTTCTTGAGCTCATTTTATTTGCGAATATGTACGACGAATACCAACCTTTGTCAAATCAAATAATTTCTTAAATATTGCTGGTACCAATAGATATACGATTATAGTGATTATTAGTTACACATCATAGGCAGCCATTAAAATTTTGTTTAATGTAACAGTATATATCTACTTATATTGATGTCTTACAAACGCAAAAGAGGTCGCATTGACAGCTGAAAATATAGGCAATAAATCGAATTCAATCATTTAAAAAAGTTACTTTAACACACCGTACATAATGGGTACGAGGAAACAAATAATTCATAATAGAATGTTACTCTCGTGTTTTCATAAATGTTCGGGGCCTGTTCGTAGATGTGTAGCCAATGTTATTACCATCACTAGGTTACTTACTACCTTTAACTAAATCTAGTCACGTGCGGCGTCGTTCGTTTATGCCAATTCCTGTTACAGCCCCGATGTGAGCATTGCCTACAAAGTATGAAGCCTGTCCCTATTGGAAATACCACCGTAGACGATCCATTTTCGTAACATATCTTTAAAATAGTGATAATGAAAAAAAATTCATTATATTTCAATTTCTGACATTCTCCAATAAGGTGACATTTTAAGAATGCTTTTCATGAAAAAAGGACTTAATTCTTTGCTGTTCCCGTCTTTTAAGAATTAACTCTTAATTCTAATTCTCAGGTCACAGATATTAAAGGGTAACAAACGAATCAATTTGTAAATCTCCATTACTACCGTTCAAGGTATCCGGGTCTGTTCCGGCTGTTTCATTTATTGTTTACTTTGGCCCACGGAAATAACACTGCATTTTATGAGTTCTTTCTTTCATTTAAGGTTGAGTTTATTCTAATTAAATACGTAAATCACGGTTCAAATCTCGTCAAAGCTATAAACTCCCTTATTACAGTCATGTCTGAAAAGATCACGTCACATAATGCTAAAACTTATTTACTTAGTATCTGACTACTACAGATTACCTATTAATGCTAGGAATGTGTTAAGCTTGAACTTCAATCGAATGTACGCACATAAACTTCAAAATATGTATACTTACAAGGTTTTTCTTCAGATAAATAACAAGGTGTTATACAGTTATACACCTACATATTTTTGATTCTTTCACATCACGCTAACGTGTAAACGCTCGAGCCTACCGAACATTGAACATAAGCAATTATATGAGAAATAATTGATCAGCTTTAAGAACATATGGTTAAGTTCATTGAAATAAATAGAATCGAGACGCGACGTAGATTAAATTGTCAATGCATCAGCATACGTGATAATAAATGGACATATTATCAGGCATAGGCAAAAGCAGATTAACTGTTCTTACTTTATAGGCACAGTTAGTCTGTGGTCCCCGAGAGAACTCTGAGCTCGGTGGAAGATCGTTTAATCGCTAATTATCGCAATGGTAATCGTTCTACAACTGACTAGCGAAACGAACTATATAATAATTATACTAAAACAGCATATTTACTTGGTTCCTTTCCTATAATTTGAGTTTCCTTTATACTTATTGATTACATTAAATATCATGTCTACATATTAAAATATAATTTTAAACAGCAAAAACGTAATTTATTATTACGTAAGCCGTATTTTATCAATTCACTTTAAACAGCGTGTCTTCTAGCAAATATACGTCTAAGTATAATGTGAATACTTGGTATTGCTAAGATCTAGCGACACGGTACTGTTCTTATTTATTGTGTAACAGTTCACTTAACCACTTTGCGCCGCTGTGTAACCCCGTTCCCGCGCTTTTGTTCCGTAATTACGGCTTACATTTTATAAATTTTATCTGTTAACAGTATGTTTACTTTCACACGTGGCGTAGATTATATAAATCTTGAGTGTTAGGTACTTTTATGCTAATGCTCTTCTTAAGTGGGAAATCTGCTGCTGTTGTTGACCTGACTGAATTTGAAAATTGTTAGAAATTTTCCAAAATCTTAAACTTTCATAATTATTTTAAAATAGGAACTTATGGAAATTGCATATGCAAGGGCCTGTAAGATTATCTCTCGAAGATTTTATCTTTATACTTCTCTTCAAGTGATAATCTTTCTATTAAGTTTTTTTTTATTGATTTATCGACATTTATGCAATGTATGATGATATTTATGCAATGTATGATGATAAATGAAAGAAAAAGATGTCCATTAGAACCTAAGTGAACGATCTTTTTTATTAAGGAGATCTAAATACTGGTCTAGATGTAACACTTCTTAACTTTTATAAAATGAGATGCTGAAAGGTTCAAATAGTATTCCTGATGATCACTTTTAAATGTTTCAAGCATTACTTCCATTCACTATTTATATTATACGTATTCGGTTTACTGTTCAAATCCAATATAAAGTCTTTATTTACATTCACAATAAAAACTTAACTTCATGGGATTCCCCTTTTAAACATAAAAATGTCAGTACCAAGGGCTGTTACTCTCACCAACTTAATTAGCACCTTGTTAGGCGTATTTTACAGTGTTTTATAATATAATGCGAATGTGAACGCTAAAAAGTTTTTGAAGTCGTGCCTAAAACTAGAATAAACTAGATCACTCAATAAACTAGGTACTAGGCGGGGCAATGTCAAATATGAAAAGTATAAAAAAACTTCAAATATATCTATAATTATTTTTTAGGTCCTTTTGTATAAAGCACTTAAGGGAATGAACATATCGAATAAAATCCTCTTTAACAAATTACTTATTTTTACTCAATTATATGCTAAAGCTTTTTTTTTATTATAAGGCCATATTGACACCTAACACACCATAAATGATCAGTTTCTAGCCCGCTCGGTAATTTTTCACCGCGTTCAAACAAGCAATTAAACATGAGCTCAAGAAAGTTGTACATTCTACGAGTAAGTTAATAAAACGGATTTATGCGCCGCGCCCGCGACTCCCGCGACCCATCTGGAACGAACAGCGACAAAGTGAATTTTGATGAAATTACTTCACCGAAGTTTAATGGAGTATACTTTTACAGTTTTGTTTAACTTTTATTGGTACATATTCGTGCCATGATATATATAATTACATACAGGTTTTCCCTTTATATTTATAGAAAGTAGAAACCACCAATCTGCATAACTACATACTATTTTTAAACTTGGAACATATGAATATTCTTAAAATGATCAAGAAGTCATTGGTTAAACACAGAGAGGTTGTAGAAAAAGGGGGCATTTGTTTAGTCTTCTAGTTTTCTTAAAACTTCTTTTAAAAAAATTTTTGTGTTAATCTTTGCTTGTTTGGAGGTGAAGAGCCGTTCCGTTAAGATACACATGCCCATAGGGATTTACCAAGGGCTTTTTGATGTCACCTGACTTAAGGAATGATTTAAATCTTCCAAACTCATTAAATATGCTTTTGAAATGCTATGACTATACCTATGTACCTTAAATTATCGTCACAGTTGGTTTGTTGTTTATTAAAAAAAAATCCTAGAGGGTAAGGAAGGGTAATCACGGTTATTTATGAGCGGTTTCCATCCCTCCCCACTGCGACTGCAAGTTGTGATTTTAATTCATTGACAGTCCCCCAGGCTCTTTGCACCTCGAATTAGTTAACATAAAATATTACCAGACATTTATTAAAGCATCTCTGGCTATTTGTATTTCAAAGGCTTATTTTAGAATAGTGAAAGCTTCTAGTTAATTACTAACTAAACGCAGACATGATTAAATATGAAATAGGAGAGGATAATAAACATTCTACTTTCGAATTTAATATGGCTTTTTAAGTATGTCAATGAAACTCAATAAGTCTGTATCTTTATCTTCAGATGACGAATCATCCCATGTTTATGGAGTCATCACTTCGGAAGGTCTTTTCGATGGCACCATCTGGACCCCCACCGAGGAATACTACGTGGAGCCACTGTCTCGCTACAATCATGAGCATCCCACAATGCACAGTGTCATATATCGCCGTTCAGACGTCGAACATCCTTACGAAAATAGCGAAGGGTCACCCTGTGCTTCACATCTCCTACATTTGAAAAGGACTTTGGGTCAAGATGGAGAACTTTTTAATTTTACAGACCTCCCTAACAAAGAAGATCTACCTCTCACTAACCGCACGGAAGACCTAAACAGCGAAATACACAGGCGAAAAAAGAGATGGCTCCCCGAAGATGAAATGCAAGATGATGAGCCAAAGAAGAATCCCGAATTACCTCTAGATTTAGACGTCCCTTACACGAGTAATAACGAACCATTCGATAAGTTGAGTACGAGGAAACCAAAAACTAAAATCGATAAAAGTAACCTCATAACTAAGGTGCGACTCGATTCTGAGGAGTCAAGACCAAAGCCAAAGACGCATGTCGAAGTGATAAAAACGAAATCAGGGGTCGTGACAGTCAGTAAAGATATAGTTAAAAAAGAGCCGGTAGGGTACACAGTGTTGTCTGCCAACGGTACCGACGATGGTCGTCATGTAAATAAAAGAGCTACCGTAGATCCTAGAAAGACAACGTGTTTAGTGTACTTGCAAGCCGACCACATGTTCTTTCAACGATATGGCTCAGAGGAAGCCTGTATAGAAGTAATGACGCGGCACGTACAAAAAGTCAACGCAATATACAAAGTCACAGGTGGGTTCTCCCTCGTTAACTTGGCCTCTCTCTAAATTATTTTGTACGTGTTCCTTATATTTACATTTTCCTTTCACAGACTTCAATCAAGACGGCAAGTCCGACAATATAACCTTTATGATCAAAAGAATAAAGGTACATACATTAGATGCTTTGAAAGAACCATCTTATAGATTTCCTAACAACTACGGTGTTGAGAAATACTTAGAACTTTTTTCAGGTAAGTAATTTCTTTTTACTCGTCCAATCAATAAAGTTAATGGTTCGCACGGGGCCTATTCATGCAACCACCACGTAGTAATAAATTCAGGGGTAGAATGGAAAATTCAATATTCACCAATTTAGAAAACACAATTCAGTTCATTTATTTCTAATATTATACGACAAGTTTACTTGCTAAGTAATTCATATTTATATTTTCAGAGGAAGATTATGATGCATTTTGTTTGGCATACATGTTTACCTATAGAGATTTTGAAATGGGTACATTGGGTTTAGCTTGGACGGGCGATCTGAAGAATGCCGGTGGTGTTTGTGAAAAAAATGGGGTTGGTATCAAATCAATTACTGTTCGTCGTATAAAATTCTAAATAAAAGATATTAATAAATATTTTGTAATATTTTCAGCATTATCGCGGAAGCATGAAGTCATTGAATACGGGAATTGTAACTCTTCTGAACTACGGCAAACATGTTCCGCCCGCGGTATCACACGTCACACTAGCACACGAAATCGGTCATAATTTCGGATCACCGGTAAATAAATAATGTCACAAATTTTTATCAGAGTAATTAATCCATTTTTCGAAATTAAATGGGTAACCTCTATGTAATTTTGTAAGAGGTGCTACCAAACAGCATGACGTAATGTTATAAAATATTTAATCACATGATGCAACGAAATTTAATCTTTTTCTACAATAAGTTAATATTACTTTAACATGTCTAGGTTTCGATTTTTGTTTGAAAAAAATGGCATTATAATAAAGTAGTGCGGATCCGTGTCAAAATATATACACAGATATGTTTTCGCCCACAGATCAAGTAAAATGTTGCTTCAGGCTTATTGAGAAATATTACTTCTACTTTTTCAACTTAACTAGATTCTGTCTTCAGTAGGGGTTTCCCGTTTTCCGTAACACCCATGAGCTTCACTTGAATACCTATTTGACAGCTTGCACATAACTCCAATCGAGTTATGTATATTTTACCATACATTCAGCTATTTATCGTTTTCTGTTTTCAGCACGACCCTGAAGTCTGCACGCCTTTCGGCGAAGACGGTAACTACATCATGTTTGCGAGGGCGACCAGTGGCGACCGTAAAAACAATAATAAGTTTTCTCCGTGCTCTCTGCGTGCTATCGACCCGGTGCTTAACAATAAAGCGCGGTCACCTAAAGGGTGCTTTACGGGTAATTTAGTAAAAAGTTATTTTTTAGAGGTATTAGTAATTTGGATAAATTTGGATGTTAATAATCCTGTATAAATTTGTAATTTGACGTTTCTAAACAAAATGAAATAAAATTTTCTTCTAACACCAAAAAAGTCGATAAACAATTATGAAAATATCTGAAAAACACCAAAAAATACAACTTATGTAATAGGAAGTGTTTTATTAAGTATATATTACACACATGTATATATTATATGTATAAGCTCATATCTTACCATTTTTGTAAGTAATACTAAAATTGTAAAAGTCGTCACAGTGATTTATGATTATGAAAAAACATTAATAAATATTTAGAAATACTAATGTTAATAAAGGCCTTAATGCTGGAAGCTATACTGCTTTCTAAGTTTTATTCTACACAATAATATATTTCTTTGTAAATAATTCACAGCAACCGTTTTCGATATTGAGGACTCAAGTACTCAGGAAGATAAAGAGTTATCTCTGATATTTACAGAACCGCAGCCAGCCATCTGCGGCAACGGCGTGGTGGAGGAGGGCGAGGAATGCGACTGCGGCTGGGCGTCCGAGTGTACGGACGTGTGCTGCCGCCCTCAGGCGCCGCGCCCGCACTACAAGCCGTGCACGCTCACTGAGCATAGCGTGTGTAGCCCTAGTCAGGTATGTACCTTATTTCTATACCTCTTTGAAGCACCGCCGCTAATCATAGATAGAATCAGGTTGTTTTTTGATCGATGCTTTCACTTCTCGTAAATTGTATATCAATAATTATTCATCAAAATATCAAGACAGCTTTTATTGCAGTTCCTATACTTAAGTAATTCAAAGATAATGTAACACTGTCTTCTAAAACTCTTCGCTAATTGTACAAGGTCAACAAAAAAAATGTTTTGTAAGTTTTTTTTCAATATTGTATATATACAGAGATATTAAGTAAAACCTATCGCGGCACTAATTTCTGTTTATTATTGAGAAAAAAAATTATAATCTATGTTTTGGTTTATAGGGTCCGTGCTGCACAGCGTCGTGCACGCTCAAGTTCGGCGACAAGTGCCGCTCGGACAACGGCTGCCGCGACGCGGCGCACTGCGACGGCAAGCGCGCCGCCTGCCCCGCCAGCCGGCACAAGCCCAACCGCACGCGCTGCGACAAGGAACTTGTCTGCTATATGGGAGTCAGTATATAAGGCTAAAGCTGCACTGTGCAATCCTACATCTCGATTATGTTTCACCATCCGTTAAATAACACGCAGTGAAAATAATATTCCACACGATATTTGTAAGATTCTACCTAGTTTTAGTCCACAAAATCGAAGTCAAATCGCACCGGCGCACCGAAACGTGGTGGATTCGAAACACTGCGAAACAGTAATATAAAATTCAGTGAATCATTTTTCGCAAAATTTTAAATAAAGTAGTAGTAGGTAGGCATTTGTAATTATATATTTAATTAAAAAAGAAAAAATGTATATCAGACGCCTCCACATAACTTTGACATTAGGAAACCATAATCCATTTCAAGTCATTTTACAAATAACATGTTACGCTGAGTGCTTCGCCGTAGGTATATAGTAAAATATCCAAAATTTCTAAATAACTTAAGTAAATTCCGAAATGACTGGTATACGTAAATGTATCTAAGTTCTAGATAGATAAGTAATGTAAGAATACTGCGCAGGAGTGCACGGGCTCTATCTGCCTGGCGTACGGGCTGGAGTCGTGCCAGTGCGCGGCGCGCGGCGACGACCCGCGCGCCGCCTGCGAGCTGTGCTGCCGGCAGCCGGCCGGGCCCTGCCAGTCCTCCTTCCGCTGGAACACGCCGCCCTACGACGTGCCCGACATGTACGCCAAGCCGGGCACGCCCTGCAACGATTACAACGGGTCAGTATTCACTATTCTATACAAGAAGATGAATTAGAACATACATAGAAAATCAAGTATGGGGTTTATTTATATTTCACAATAATTTTTTTTCAAAATGGTGCGTTTTTGGCTGAATATTATGTATTTCTCCTTATCTTATCGTAATATTACGATAATATGTAGAAAGAAATAGGTACATTATTAAGATAAATAATAGTTAACGGGCTAAGCATAATTATAAACAAAACATACATTTACAACATATATTTTAAACAAAATTTACTTATGCGCTTTATAATGTTAAAGGTTTAATATTATGTACTGACCTTGAAGCTATACGATATAGTTCTATATATAGCCGGAGTTTTTAGGGAGCTAGAACAGATAAATGACTGGATTGTATTTATGAAGCCGCCTCTTAGTACCTTATACAAAACTTCAGACTACTTTACCTCAGTAATGTTTAGACACTAAAAAATACGTTGTATAGCGCGACAAGTACCATTATGATGGCGCTGCAATAACAATTCTATTTTTAAGTATATTGTCACTTACCAGTTACTGCGATGTGTTCCAACGCTGCCGCGAGGTGGATCCCTCTGGCCCGCTGGCCACGCTGCGCAAGCTACTTCTCTCAGACGAAAGTATCGCCGGCTTCAAGCGCTGGGTGCTCAAGCACTGGTACGCCGTGCTACTCATACTTATCGCTGTCATCGCATTATTGGTGAGTCTCGCTCGTGCAAACGGCCTAATATAAAATGTTAGAGATGTAGAATGTGTACTTGGTCCTTTAAGTAACAGTAATTTTTAGACTAATCAACGTTTATAGGCTGGTAACGTTTAATGTTAGTAACAGATTTATATTTTATTTTCTATAGCGTTCCTGTAAAACTTTAGACACTGCAGCGATTCAAACGGAAGTTAAATATTAGCAAGTCAAATCTATTTCCCTACAGGTATATAGCGTCCTGAAAATTTTAAAAAAGCTAGAGTGTGGTATTGGATATTTTCTTAGATAATTATTCTAGCTAGTAAAAGTACATGGTAGCTGTCTAAGTAAAACGGTTGAGGTAGCCCTCCCGCCGCACGAGTGCAACAGTTATAGATTGATATGCACTATTATTCTGTTTCATCGACAACCTATATACGTCCCGCTGTTAGGAACAGGTCTTAAGATTTCCGCCCATAATTCCACCTTTGGTTGCTTTGTTAAAATCGAAAGCAAGGCGCTCGAATTACGATGCCAACGACCTTCTTATTCCGAGTATCGCAAATTATGATTACTAAAAATACTGTCTAAGTAGATCTGTATTTACCTACTGCTCGTTTATATTATGCTTAAAAATTAAAAAAACAAAAAAAACATCTGACACATAAGAAAAAACTATTCACCCATTCAGATGAAGTACTGCAAAATTATAAACGATACATAACGCCCTGTAACAGACATGCATGCCTGATGATAGTACGCCTCACGTGTCAGACGTGAATGTACTTACATCTCGTGCAGTCCTCCGGCCACGTCACGTTAAATTTACAAAAAGAAATCATCGCTACATTTCATTTCAATCGCTAAATTAAATTGGCTAGACTGATATTCGTTTTATTTTATTGCGGTAATTATTCCTCCCTCATGACGCTCGGTATTTTGTAAAAATAATAGCTATCTATTTGATGTGTGTTTGTTTGTAATTTTAGGTAGCCAGCACGCGATTCTTTGGCCGCCACGGCAAGAAGCTCAAATCTGTCACCATTATCCATTCGTCCACCACTGAAACCGTCCGACTGCCAGATGCCGCTGACCAGGGCCTCATAGTGCATACAGCTGTTAGGTGAGTATCATACGCAATGATATACGTAGCATTGTCAGGTCGACTGCAACTTAGAGGTTCGATGCGATGAGTATAATAATATAAATCAAATAATCGTTTTTTGTGATCACTCACACATTATATCTATTATTATACTATGGCTATAACATAATTTTAACTATGCATAATTCTTCACCGAATTGATATGATATATTTAATACGCAAAGTCACCACAGGGCATATTTTGGTTCGTACAGAGGACAACTGCTGTTTATGTCGAAATTACAACATAAAGTGGCCTACGAAATTGTGCTCTTGGCTTAAAAGAAAAACTAATTGGTTTAAATAATATACTAATATTTTTTTGAAAAAATTACAGATCCAAGGTTCCTCTCAAAAAGAAAGTAGCCTTACGAACACGAGCATACCGGAACAAGAAGGATCACAAAAAGTTAGGAGACAAATCGTCTCCGTCACATAGTGCCAACAAAAAGAGAGTAAGTAGAAATATATAACATTATTGGAAATTTTGTTTTACAATGTTTCTTAAATTCAACTTTTTCAATTAATTTCAGAAGCCAAGTCCACAAGTAAAGTCAGATGAAAATATTAGAGTAAACAAAGAGAATACGATAGTTGTGACAAGTGCCGAAGGGAAATCTCCAAAACATGTTATATTATCAAAACATAAAGTTAAAAAGCGTAAAGCAAAAGTAAAAAAAGAAACTATAGATTATAGCTCCATGCAAAAACATTCCTCTGTACCTATTAAGGATACCGAAGCTTTAACAAAAGTCCAAAAATGGTTATTGAGCTCACCACAACCGACCGCCATTCCAAAGTCTAAATCTATACCATTAGGTCTTACTGAAAGAACGCACAGACAAATACAAAAAGGCACACGCAAAACTAGGCCCTCAAAAAGTGCCACAAATCTCGTCTCTGGAGAAAAGGCGAGACTACAAGTTGTGTTTAAACCTCCCTTCCGATTCAGTGTCAAAATATGTAAAAGTGACAAAACAAAAGTAGTACTGGATAAATCTTCCAAGCCCGACGTAGAACGAAAACGTAATGATACGGCGCCCCAACCAGCTACTTCCATGGATCTTTTAAAACCCAATCCTTCTATTATTAAACAACCTAAACATAGCAATTCTACTAGATTGGATAAAGCCGCTCCCAGTGCGCCAAAACTAGAAACGTCTCAATCGCAGGAAAGCGGAGACCATGCATACGCCAACTTGCTCCCAAGAAGCACTAGTGATTGCAAGATGAGCAAGAAACTTCCAGAAATAAAAATTCGAAACGGGCACAAAAAGAGCAACTCTGTAGGTCATAATAAGAAAGAGACTACCGAGAGTCGCCAGAATCTCATCGCCCAGGAGGACCTCGACGGTGCCCACGTTTATGAAAACGTTCTAGCCTCCCAGGAACCATTCGTGCCGAAGAGCTGCAGTATGCCACGGCGACAGACCAATGTCGGCATATCCCGACAGAGCAGTTATAGCCACCTACCTCGAGTGCAAATACGACCGCACAGGCACAGCACAAACAATGTGAACAGATCCAGGAACAACAGCACGAGCGAGCTGGAGCACTTCTATAGCGTAATAGAGTCGCTGAAGAAAGGCAACGGGAAAGATGTCAATACGTGCAAGACTAACACGAGTAGCTCATCAGGCAGCAGCCGGCAGGATGCGGTGCCACGGCCCAGCCTAACAAAGCATGGCAGCACATCGCGGCAGAATAGTTTAGTAGTCACGCCGCCGCGTGTCAGTCCCGTAGAAAACCATGGTAAACTAAAGAGGCAACTCAGCGAAATCGAACTTGGCAAGCAACAACTCAACGACAGCGGCGTTAGAGGCTTCCATCTAGTAGTGGGAAAGACTAAACTGAAAAGACAGCTAAGTGACAACGAATTATGCAAGTCACGCGTCCAGCTGGCGATGCCGATGTCGGCGGGCGCGGAACCTCGCCAGCCCTTCTGTTGGAACAAACGCTCCAGCCTTGACTGCGATGGCGAACCGCGTGCTCTTGGTTCGCGGACGAACAACAAACGAACTACTTACACTTTCGGTGAACTGAAACACACAGTTCCCGATGCGACGGAGCAGACTCCTTCCGAAGACATTCAATTATCCCCCGAGGAGTTCTTGAATATCATCGATGGTTGATTCGAAAGTGAGTGGTGCGATTGACTTATCAACATGAAAAAAGTATACATGTGTATATTAAAATATACGTCGACTATAGTGTAAATACTGTAATTTGCTTTTTTAAATATTAAGACTAATATAACCCGCCACTGAAACAGACCATTACTCAGTCTTTATAATGTAGGAGAACACCTTGCTTATGGTGAATAAAATTGTTATGAATGGTATTTAATTTCCTGACCTTCTGTGTGACGTCGATGCTACTACGTTATTAAACTCGATGGAATATGATTTGAAGTGAGATAAAATGTAGTTAATAAAATCCAACATGATATTCATTGTGCGTCGCGTCAGTTGGACTAGCAATGGTCTCGTTTCACTGAACGATCTCTATAAATGAATCTCTATTTTTTCTACATGCTATGTATTGTACAAATTTACTCATACCTGTGTAAAGTGTTCATGTACGATTAATTTAGTTATTATGTATAAGTTTTACAATTTTTGCTTTTCTCTATTTAATAACTTTATTTCTCGAACAAAGACTCGAAAATATGTATTTAATATTTTATAACAACTAATATTACTCATGGTTTACTTAGATAGTTGTCAATTAATATGTCAATATTTTAATATTAAATTAAAATAACAAACAAATAATAAAATCACACGAAATACAAACAAGTACATAATAATAAAGTGAAATGATGTACGAGTACATGGGATTCCCTTTCTTCTATAATTTCAAATATAAGCTATTTAGTTACATTATATTTCATGTATAACTAAATAAACAAAAATAAATATATTTTGGACAATAATGACTTAACTAGTGTTATACAGATGAAACGTATAATTTACAACTCTAGTAATATCACACTGAGAGCGTTTTATTTTTGCACTTGAGTTTTAAAGCCCCCATTTTGGGTTAGACATTTCCTGTTGTAACAATAGTCAACACAAATCGCACATCTTCCTGTAAAAGTAAGTCGACTAGAAATAGAGAGATAATAGAATAGCGTCCAAATTAAGAGGTATCTACAAAAATATTACTCACAAACTTCTTTGTTTATTAACCTTCGTTAATAATATTTAATTCTCACTTTGATCCACATCGACACTTTGACCTACTCACACAGTTTTGGAATAAAGAAACCTCGAATCAATTTAACAATACCTCTAATACCTTTTTAGCTTTGAATACTTAAAAAACCTTAACTTCTTACTACTTGATTTGATAGTTTTTTCATAGTGACAAATCTGTAGGTTAACTCTGCCAAATTTAATTATATCAAAGGGAGTCCTATAAAATTATGTAAGAATGTAATTAATTCAAACAAATAATAATTTACCTACAAAAACTGATTCAGTGTACATTCTTTAAATATTTTTTTATAAATATTGGAATTATTAAAATCGCTAATATAATCAAAGACACAATTTAAATCTTTGAATATAATACGACTAACGACTTGACCTTATAATACGCTATAGAAGAATCATTGATGTATTTTAATTTTTTGTTTGGGTTTTGCGATATCTGGGATGGAATTTTATTTAATATACAGTCGATAATATGTCAATACCAGTAGTGCTAAAAATAATTATATACCCATTTAAACTTTAATTATTGTTAGAGCTATCTAGTTGGTATAGAGGTACAAAAGTGTATTATGTTCCCGCCTAAATTATTTTCGTTTTTAAGACGATTGTCTATGCTGTTATATATATTATTTTTTTTAAAAAGGTTGTATTTATGAATATTATTAAGGAAGTCAAACGTACACGACATGTGTATTTTTAAAGTACATTATTTCTATCTCAGATATTTTTCAGAATGTGTTTAAGTATATTTATGGATCGTGCGTAGTGTCACAAACACATTACCGCTGTGACACAGCGTAAATGAGCTTTGTCGTAGGGAGTAAGGATAAAATTTAAAAGCTATTGTATAGAAAATGAGTTCTAACGCGATACTAAAAGTATTGAAAAAGTTACAAATTTGTATTTAAAAATATATAATTCTCGAAAACTGATATAAGTTAAAATTATAGGAAGCTATAAATCTATTCTTACTATAAAATTCTTCCTTTCAAATAAATGTTAATTATGAATTGGAAATCTATGTGTCTTTAGATACTATTACTATTTAATTGTTTTATAGTTTGTAATTTATTATATTATTACTTAAGTAACTCTCAGATTTATATTCTTTAAAAGACATTAAATTTGAAAATACTTCTAAGTTATTTGCAATTGTAAACAAATAAACATCTGACCATAATCTCATTATTTGTTCCAAGTGCCTTATGAACAAGTCATCGCATTCCTAATTATCTACATTCCAAACATGATTCATGTTATTATTTTATACTCCAATTCAGAACAAGATTTATTATTGTAGTGGTGAATAAGAACATAACTAGTATAATGTAAAAATTGATGTTGTATTTTACTTGTATTTCAGTACTTAATTAGTCTGTGATAGAGTATGTTTTACAGTATATGTAATATAATGAATACAAATTTGTAATAAATTCATTTTCTAACATTTTAGTTTGTTCTGCGTTTTTAAAGAATTAAAAAGAATTCAACACAAACATGCTTTTTAATAATTTATTCATTTAGATGTACCTATTTAATATTTTATGCATAGTACCACTAATTATATATGTGCATATAATGTTTTCATAAAAGGTTTTTTAAACATTAGAATTATCACCCTTGTTTTCAAAAATAATACACAAATTAAATATTGTTATAACCTTTTTGACCAATAAAATGTTAAACATATTGTATTATGTACTATGTAAGTATATAATTAATTACGGGCGAGTAAAAAAATCATAGTCAATTCTGAAATACATTAAACCTTCAAAGGTAATTTTAATTTATGGCTAAAAGCCATTTTATTATATTTTGATATTCTTTTGTTTAACCTAGCAAATCCACCTGTCAAATAATTTCCTATGCACTTATCGGAGATTTTAACTGTCTACATGTTAAGTAGGTAATTACTTTTCAAGAATATTATGGCCCCAATTAGGTACAGTCTCCATTATGAAGATTATTCTGAACACTTGATGTCTAGATTTGGTAAATTGTTACAAATGCAATCGTTAGTTGATATGACACTTATGTGCAGTTCACACACTTTGCGTGTTCATAAAGCTGTTCTTGCTGCAAGTAGTGCATACTTTCAGGTAATAAATTTATTATAATTCCATAGAATGCCTAATATTTGTTGAAAAATATTCTGATGTTCAGAAATATTTTAATTAAATTCTTACATTTTAATTTCTTAAAGGAAGTGTTGCAAAAACAAAGTGGAGAACCGCTTATAATATTGAAAATGCGCTTTAGCGTATTAAAGTGCCTTGTTGAGTTTATGTACTGTGGAAAAACGCAATGCTTGGAAGAAAATCTAGACGAATTGGTATCAGCAGCACAATTTTTAAAAATCAAAGGCCTTTCTAAAGTAACTAAAGAAGGATTAGGGATCACTAATCAAAGTAAGGCTAATAACTGTAAATTTACTATTTAATTGAATAAATTGAAAATTTTGACGTGAATCAGCCAGTTTGGGATTTGGTGATTATAAATTATTATTGAAATATTAATCTAGTAAAATATTCCGAAATTTCTAGGTGAGTTACCAGTTTTCACACCCCCTGTCGTAATAAACAGACCTCCACAGTCGCTTATTGATCTACATTCACAGGTAAAACAAATAAGCAGATACATATGTTTACACTACTTTTTTTTACCTTCAACTTGAAATATCTTATCTTATTTCTTACGATACTTAACACGTATAAAGAAATTACTTGCCCGGATATTATAAAACATTCAAAAAAGAAATTTCCCGTCAATCATAATATCTATACCAATATGTACCTTTCGCCTTATAACCAGGATGATCTTAAACCCCAACCTCCACCTCAACTGCCTCCCTCATCAAGTACGAATCCAGGCATCGAGACTTTGCCCAAGCCTAACAAGGTAATGTACAGCGAAAAATATAGCTTTCCCTAATGTGCGTTTGGATTGAGGTGCTACACTAGATTTTGAAAGACAGTTTCTATTACTTAACGAGTTTCAGGTGGCTCCTTATTTCACATGTTTAGACTGAGGAGCCATTTGCATTTGTGATGTATATTGCTGCTTGCTATTCAACAATGTCGGTTGCAAAATTTTCTAATTTGCTGGTAAATGAGGGTGCAATATGTCTTTCAAAATCGGGTATGGCCCCTCAATTCATACGCCCATTTTATCTGGACTTAAAAATTAATTTAGTTGAAATCAGAGCAAATTATATTTCATATTCAGAGCAATTTAGATGAAACTTAAGTTTAATTTGGTACGATAAGATAATTTCTATTATATGTACACCGATCATCCAATAATTTCTCAATGTTACTGATGCATACTGACCATATGCGCTTATCGTTTTCATCTTTAGAAAATAAAAATTGTTTTTCTTTGCACCTTTAGTAGCAAATACTTCTAAGTTACTAGCGATAATTAATCCAAACAACGGCTATTAGATAATAGTTTAATAGGCATTCGGTTGAACTGTGAACAGGATATGGTGGTACGCATACCTTTCGACATTGAAAATGGGGGCAGCGTAACGACTGGAGTGGACTACCCACAAGGGCCACGGGTTATCAAGCCCAGGCGAGGGAGGCCCAGCGTCAGAGTAAGAATAAAATTTTTTTATTGATATTTTTTATTATTGATATATTTTCAATCAATAATTAAAATTGACACATTAATGTTACAGCAAATGTAATTAATTTGAATATTATGCATAATAGCTAGATAGTTTTGAATGTACTAGACACAGTTTTGACTGGAGATGTTTGTCTTATATATATTTATAGTATCATAGGTAAGGTAACCCGACGAAGCGCACAATATCCAGCTATTTTGCACAATACCCAGGTTATATTAATTTGGATAAGTTTATGCGTTATACATATAACTACCATTATTTTGTCAGCGTTCCGGAGGATGGGACACGACAGGCCTTCTTGGCCGCGCCGCTGAGCGAGCTCTATTACGCCGGGAGCAGGACTCACGCAAAGCCATTCACCAGCTTAAGCATTTGCAAACCAGGCATATGCAGGTAATTCTTAACTGCAGCGTACGTAACTGAGTAATTCCAGAGGAAATTATCTAGTTAGCTCTATTCACTCCTCTAATATACTTTTTCCTGCAACTCTCGGAACTAAACCCAAAAACCGACATAGGCAAACTGTGATAGTAATTTTAGGTTGGTAATAAACCTCTAAAAACGTTTATATCACTTTTAATCTTATAAAGCTGCTGAAAACTAACTAATTGAAAACTAAAGAATTAATATTTCATCTGGATTTGTTTGTTAATGGCCTTTTGGATGTTCCTTTTAGTCCTTTGGATAGGAGAATCTTCTCTTTTTAGCACAAGATGGGTTGTCTATTGACAAAGTCGAACGTTGTGCTAGCGGTAAGATTATGATATTTTTTTTTAGGATTATATGGATCGAGTTACCCTCTCGCAAGCTGTTAACAGTATTTGTGGCCCCGACAATTCTAGCTATATGAACATTGATAATGACCTAATGTTTATGGATCAGGGTGCATCTTCAAACGTGCTTGATCCCACCAACTCCTACAATAAAGACCACTCTATAGGCAATGAAACAATAACTTCAAGTTATGTTAACACACCAATATGCAGCTCAGCCAGTGACACCAATAATACTGGAATTAGTACTGCGATGTCCCAATACGTGAATGCACTTAAAAATGCCGGACTACCAACAGACTTACCTATTCTATTTGAGTCTGGAGACGGCTCCTACATAAACGTCAACGAACAAGTACTTTTGGACATGGTACAGAGCAGCGAGATACAATATGAAGTTATAGAGCAACCAAATATTATAGAAAAGGTAGCAGACCCTAGTGAAATTAAAAGTATTGATGACCTATCGAAATCTATAGAAAGAGGTGAGATGCTTCTTAGTTCGAAAGGATATTCTTCGTCAGACGCAAATCAATACAGTCAGCAAGACGAAGCCATAAATACTTTAAATTCCATTTTACCAGACAATCTGGAATCATTCGGTGAACAACAGAACTTTGTAGTGCTCGATCCTCAACTTCAAGAAGGGAATAATACAATAGATCACACACACGACTTTTCTGGAATAGACAGCGATATGCATTTTTTCACCAGATCTATGAGCGATGATGTCAAAAAATATTATGAAGAACAACAATTAAACGACGATAGAGTAATAGATCAGTTATGTCCCGCTAGTACTTCATTAGACACCAGTTTTAATATGTCCTTATTAGATACAAAAACGTCCCAAATAAATGAACATCTCAATCATCAATATAATCCTCTGAACCCTGAAGATGATTTTGGCCTTCAGCTGCCACAAAGTACAGATTTTAAGGAAGATGCTCTGGAATGCCTTATGGCCACTTCAAAGCAAACTTGTGAAAATAATCTCCTGGATACAACGAATCAAGAAAGAGATGACATTATTAAGGATTTAATGAACATTGAAGATAGAATTAGTATTACACAAAATTCTAACCACCATAACCCTAATGACGCAAAACCAGACGTTCATGATTTTAATGACGTTTCTCTTAAAGATGTAGTTCTTGAAAATAATGCTAACAATATTAAAAGTACAGAAGAATTATCCGTAAATGTTACTAGAAGCGAATTACAATGGAATAGCATAGAAAATAGTAGTAAAGAAACTTGTTACAACGATAGCCAGGGTACATGTGATAATAATAATCACATAAGTGCTTCTGAAAATCATTTCCAGGAATCTGTTATTGATCTAACAGATACTTTAAAAATAAAACCAGAATGGGATAATATTATGAATGATAACGATGGAATTATGAACAAAGAAAATTACATGCGGAATGATAATCCAATAAATTCCACAGTGGATGACGACATACCTTATGCTGTGGGGTTACTACCGTTGAAAAATCAAGTCGACCAACTTACTGACGATGGAAGTGGACAAAAAAGAAAACAATCAAATAACGATTTACTACACGTAGATGCGAAGTGTTTGAAACGTAAGATCAAGTATAAGAAATTACAATAGATTTATTTTATTAAATTTTATTCTCAAAACTTAGTAATTTTATTTAACCGTTTTGAGTATTACAATTTCTTGTGTTTTTGATTATTTTGTCTAATTTTATATGAAACAAACTTGCATCATTAAAGCGCCAAAATGTTAATTACTTACCGTGATAAATAAAAATATGTCATGTTAAATTAAGACTCTTGAATTCCAGTTTCTTTTGTAAATATCGTCAATTTAGAACAGATTTTAAATAAGTCTATTTTTGTTCCACTTAATATGGTACTAGGTTGGTCCCATATAAATTTCTGATAAAGATCTTCGGAGATGAAGAAGTAAACTCTTTAAGAAAACGATAGTAAAAAACAATATACGTATACGTATTACAGCTAAGTCAATAATGCTGACGGAAATAACTTAGCATCAACTCCAAAAGATACTTTTAGTTTAGACGTGTTTTAGTTTTTCTATAATATCTATTCTATTTCTTAATTGTAGTGCACCGTTTTTAAAGTTTAGCCCTGGTAGAGAATGCCATGAAGCCTTAAGTTTGCCATTTGTACGCTTTTTGTGCAATAAAGTATGTAAATTATTACTTTACCATTTACGATAAAATAATTTCATACGGGTTAAAAACTCAATAGTTTTTTGAAATTGTTTTTCATTACTAGTAGTAGATGGTTGGTAATTGGATGGGTCAATCAAATTTGTTATTTCATGCTCCTCCGTGCTTCAGAAGGCACCATAAGCTATTGATCCCGGTTGGTATCTCAACCGCTTTCACCCACCAAACCGCATAGTGTCAGCGTGGTGGTGTTATGGCCCAAACTCCTCAAGTGTTTCTCACATGTAAGAAACCGTGGCCCAGCAGTGAGACGTATATAGGCTATAGATATTGATGTCAAGAAAAGCAATGCTTTTAGGATGAACGATTACTGTAATTTGTATACTGCGGTGATGTGGTGCCAGTGTGACGATAAGCTCCAACGGTTGTGAACGCGTCCATATGACTCCGTAAGTAGACTCTCGGCATAAAACATCCAAATGTGCTACTTTTCTTCGGCAATATTGTATTATAAGAATAAGAGACCAGTAGTTCAACAGAAAATCACGAATATAAACGCTTATAAATAAATAATTTATGAAATAAATTAAATACATCGTGGGTCGTTTATTAAAAACATTACATACAAAATTACGACATTTATAAGGCAATTTTCAATGTTTTCTCTTTTGTACTACACATGGTTTTAAATAAAATGGAATGGTATATGGAATATTTCATTGTTAATACATTAACATCAAAATATATTTGTTTTAAATTATTTGTTAAAAACTACAGTTCATACAACATAACAGTTGCTAAAAGTCGTAGTGCAATTACCACTCTTGTTACAGCCGAATAATGTCGTTATTAAGTTACTAGTACACGACATGCACTCGTGACTAAAGTGTGACGAAATAACTGCCCACAATTATTTATTGCAACTTATCTTTATATAAAATAGATCATGAAAATGGCTCGGATTGGTGGTATGCATTCATCATACAATTACGATTACCTTAACTACTATGAGATTCATGACATGGACGTAAAATACTTTTATAATTTAACCAGTAAACGTCAATTGAGATAATTATTGTCAATCAATGAAAAAATCAATATTTAATACCAATATAGTATAAAAATAAATCGGATCTGCTTCAATATTGTTTTTGTCCTTTGATATCACATTCTTAATATTGATACCAATATATTTTAAGTTTGTTAAATCTTATGAACAATATTGAAACAGATCCTCGTAATCTAAAAGTAGAAGGTTAATTAAAGCTATATTAAAAAGCTAGATTATACTTAGTATTAATAATATACAAACTGGATTGAAGAATTTTCGTCCACCTAGCTCTTGTGGAGTCAGGACACAGAAATAATATACTTAAAATAGCGGCCGGATGTTATCACAACCATAATTGAAGAAAGTGACTATATAAATTATAATATTGCCATGATAATAAAAAGTGTATAAAAATATTTAAATGCCCGATTGCGAAAACAATATGAATGTTATTATTTTCTCTTGAAATTTTCATGATATTAATATCATGAAAATTTCAAGTATGCAATAATAATTAAAAGTATTAGAGATTCTATAGATAAGATGTGGCTTTTGTTTGCCGAACCTTTCACGTAGTATCCGTATGAATCACTATGGTAGTCTCCCATTTGGAAGGTGATTGACGGTGACGACATCCTGCCATCGCCGCCATTGGAGTATGCCAACACACGAAGGTTGTAAGACTTGCCTGGAGTCAAATTCGTCACATACGCTTCTAGGTTGTGCTCGACTTGCACTAATGTGTCGTTAGCAGTGCTCATATCTTGATCGATTTCCCAAACTCTTACCTTAAAAAGGATTTTCAAAGGACCATTTTAATGAATTATGACCATGATATGAATAAATCGATTTGGTTATTCTACATTTAAAATCCGGTACATTTATTTTCGTAAAATTATAAGCTTCAAAGGTAAAAAGATGATAATTATGTGGATTGGTTAAAAAAAATCCACCACAAAGCGCAGAAAATAGTAAAAAAAGGAACATTTTTAACTGTATACATACCTTGTAACCAATTAGCGGTTCTTCCTCATCCGTGGGCTGTACATATCGCCATACGACGCGGACCGTACTGGGGTTTACAGCCCATACGTTAACTGACGCCGGAGGCTTCTGCGGCGCCTTGCGGAAGGTGCGTTCCAGGAAGCGCTCGCTCTCAGGACCCTCGCCCGCAGAATTGAACGCCATTACCTGACGGAAACCCATTACAGAAAGTCAATAACCTTAAACCGTACCGTTAGAAAAATGAGCAATAAAGGCAATGTTGGTACATATTTAATTTTTACAAATAAAAAAATTCATCTCTACTAAGAATAAAAACGAAAATAAATGATCTTCTATAAAATAATATTATGAAAGCTATTACGTAATAACCATAACTTAAAAACCATTATTCACCTTGACATAGTAATATGTATCTGGCTGTAGTCCCACAATAAGTGCCCAATTTCGAGTAGTTCTCGAAAGGAAATATATACATTCCTCTTCTTTATTTGCTTGTTTCCAGTACTTAAGCCTATGACCAATCAGCTTGCCTCTCAACCTATCACGAGACTGGTCAATAGGATTCCAAGTCACATTTAGCGACGTCGAGTTAAAGGAGCGAGCCGACACCTGCTGTGGCGCAACCTGCGGCATGTCTTCTGCAGAGTATATCGTAACTACGTCACTTTCAGGCCCTGCACCAATATCATTAAATGCTTGGACTTTGACGTCATACGAGGTAAAGAAGTAAGTCAATGAAATATGAACAACATGCATCCCGATATTGCCATATCCTTTGAGAAGCAGAGATTGAAACTCCACTTCCGAACCATAACGTCTCCAAAATATTTTATAATGTACACCAGGCCCATTTTGAACAGAAGAAGGTAATGGTGTCCATGTTATAGTAAGGTCGCCGATTTTGCCTCCACCACCGCCAACATTTTGCGGAGCTTGATATGGCCTATCTGGTAAAGTAGAGAATTGTGGACTTGGTGCAGACGGCTTCCCTGATCCCAGTATATTCACTGCTTGAACTCTAAATTCGTATACTGACCAAGGTAATAGATTCCCAGATACTGCTGCACGTTTTCGTCCATTGTACCGATCAATTTCTATTACATTTGGAATATTTTCACTAATTACAATCCAAGTAGAGTTCCAATTGGTACGACCTGAAATAATATATCCAGTAATGGGGCGCCCATTAGAATTACTGTCTGTCCATTCAAGAGTTACAGATGAACGTTGAATATTCATGACCTGCAATCCACCGGGTGGACCTGGTGGACCTTCTATGCGTATTTGTGTATGGGAAGATATACGGCCAATTGCTGATTTTACGACACATTCATAATCGCCAACATCAGACAGACTTACATTAAAAATAGTAAGTTCACCCCCATCTATTTTAATTCTTTTATTAGCATAAAAATCAGAGGCATCCCTAATGCGTATCCCATTATGATTCCAAAGGTATGCAGTGTCTAAAATAGGATCAATTTCAGCATTACAATGCAAGAAAACTATATCATTCACTTGCGTCGTGATTCTTGGTGGAAGGCGTTCTATAAACCTAGGTGTACGCAAGACAATAAGACGACCACGACTTTCATCAGTTCCATACTGATTTTTTGCAACACATGTATATACTCCTTCATCATCTCTGGATAACTGTCGAATGATAAGATTGCCACTTTCTGTAATAAATCGTTTGCCTCCAGCTCCAATCACAATATTATCTTTCTTCCATGTAAATGTTGGTTTGGGTGCAGCTTCAGGATTACACTTAAGAGTAACATTTCCACCTTCAGAACCGTAAGTTTCGGATTCTAAAGGATGTTTTTTAAATGAGGGTTTTAATGACAAAACTCTTAACTGACCAGTAGAAAACCTAGCACGCAGTTGATTTTTTGCTTCACATTGATACATACCAGGGTCTCTTTGTGGATTTAAGTATTTGATTATTAAAACATTATCTTGTATAAGGAACCTATCACGATCTTCGGGTTCTAATGTTTCCATTGATAACTTTTTACTATTTTTCCACCAAGTATAATTAACATCTGGAATGCCAAATGCTTCGCAACTCCAGTGCAATTCTCCTCTGTTATCAACATGCTTACTGATTAATGGAATAGTGAAATTAGGTTCAGCCTGTACTTTAAGGAAAACACTGTTTGATATGCGTGCCCTGTCATTTTTAACATCACAAATATATTCACCTTCGTCTTCCACTCCAACATTAGGTATAGTTAACACGCGGTCAAAACTACTTAGCCGACTGCGTCTTGGAATATTACCATTTCTTCGAGTCCAGTTGTATGATGGTACAGGATAACCAAAAGTGACACATTCCAGCCTCACCTCCTGTCCCACCACAGGAGCTTCAGGAAATACTTTTGGGAAATTATTAGGGAATTTCAATTGCTGATAATCAGAATGAGGGTATACAGAAAGTGGGAAAAAGGGCCCATTGCGGCCAGCATCAGAAACTTTACTCATAACATTACAACTGTAGTTACCTCGATCAATAGTTTCAAGTGCTGAGAAATACAAACCCCCATCATAAGAGACGAAAACCCTTTTATCTTCCTCCACAAGATTTGGAAAATAATTACGTGCCCATAAGAAATTAACGGAAGGATAGTAAGAGGGAGGATCACAGTACATAACTTTACCCCAGTATTGGTTACCTGTTTCAATGGGTCGTTTCTGATTAAATTCTCTAATAAAACCAAATGACAATCTTACTGATTCTGATCGTATGGTTCCAAATTTATTTGAAGCTGTGCAGTGATATTTAGCATTATCCTTGTCTGCATCGGGATTAAAAATCATTAAAGTACCTCCACTGAGAATAAATCTAGTATCAGTTAAGGGATCAATTTCAATATAAACAGGGTTATCAACCTGGTAGTCTTCTCTGTACCACTTATAAGCAGGGGCAGGATAACCACCCGCAATACAAGTCAACTGAACATGATGATTCCTACGAGGATCATAGATAGTATCCACTGGTTCTTTTATGAAATATGGTCCTGTGAGTATTCTTTCAGGGTCATAAGTATCTAATCCATAAGTAAATGACCTTTCTTCTTCTAACAGGTAATGTAACCTCTGTATTTGTCCCTCACAAATAAAATGATAATATTGTGTCCCTTCAACAGCAGCTAAGCCCCAGCGGCCTTCTTGTTGGGAAAATTTGTACACTAAATAATCACGAGGCAATATGTTATAGCTGGTATAAGTCAGTTGCTGGTCATCAAAAAAAGCATTCTCTAAGCCAGTAAGTTGAGATCCATCTACATCATTGGTCCAGTAACCTTTTGACTGTTGATGTCCAGATATATACCATGAACCTTTCTGTGGATCTAATTTCATTAGGTTAGTTATAATAAATCCATGTTCTTCAGGACTATTGATTGCTGCTAAATCTGACTCATATGCTTGACAAATTTTTCGAGCCTCATTTCTAGGGCGATTAGGAGATTTAGTAAAGCGGTAGCAGGATTCCCGGTAGCGAAACCAATTTGGTGGGCATCTGTGTCGCTCTTCATAGTCTAAACCAGCGTAACTGTTAGACTGTGAATCTATATCATTCCCATCTTGAGAATTATCAGAACTAAAGCTACCATCATTCGACTGATAAAATGGACTTTGTGGTTGACTAAAATCATTTCCGTTTACAGCAAAACTACCGTAAGGTACTTGCGGATTCGGACGATATAGTGAATTATTTTTAGCTTCATTCTGAAACGATTGCTGTGGATAGTTGGTGTTATATGGATTCTGCTCCAGCAGCTGAGTCTCTACAAAACTCATTACTACAAACAGTAACAAGTAACAATACATTTTCTGTAAAAAAAAACAAAATTTTACATAAACACAAATACAGAATCACCATTAAAACTACAAACATGATTCCTAAAACTAAAAAAATAGGTAAATACATAAATTACACCTACATCTTGTTATAAAATCATAATATCACTGCAATAATTACATAAAAAGGAAATTTTTGTTCCTTTAATTTTCAATTGAATCAAGTCTTGTACGAAATTGAAAGCTTGAAAGCCTCGCCCAGCGCCGTTGTTTTTATCCTCTTTATTAAAGAGAAGGCAGGGGAACTCAAGCCTTTACAGCCATATATTATGGGTATTTATATAGTATTTCTTTTCTTAGTTAAAGCCTCCTAATACCAGCGTTCTAATGCCACTATTTTGTTTATGTCTTACGGAAAAATATTCTTTTTATTGTTAAACTTACTTACTATGCAAATAAAATAGTTAACTTATGAGTTGATCAAAATGCAATTACATTTTTTTATAAGTGGAAAAGTTGAACTAATATTTAAAATATTCACCATAACTTTGAGCAATTCAAAATATTACTATTTTCTTTAAATAAAGTAAGAATAAGCTTAAAAATAAAATAAATAAATTTCTTGTTTTTTCTTTAAGAAACTATGTTGTTTTAAAGAAATTGATCCTTATTTGATCCTTGACTGGTTTCTGTTGGTATCATAAAATACAGAGCCGTTTTTTTTACATTTCATCGGTTTGATTCCCAGCTTGAGCAGATGATTTTTCAAAAATCAGCAAAGCAGTTGTACTTTTTATTTAAAATAAAGACATGTTTCATTTCAATAAAATTTGTCATTATTAATATTAAGGGTGCTTTTCCTCCAACCACGGTTGTTGTCAAAATCTGTTTATAGGATCCAATGCCGGAATTGATGAGCATATTTTTGGCTACGGTCAATCGCTATATATTATTATTGTCGATATATTATTTTCAAAGTATGGTGGCAATAATGGGAGCTCATAGTTAAGCTTTCAAGCAAAGTTTTATGCGTTACCTCAGGAAAGTCAAATCAAAATTTGATGATGATCAATTCAATCGAGCCTAAAATTCAAAATGCAATCAAGCATTTATTTGTGTCTTTACTTATTATCAATAAAAATATTTAAACGAATTACGTCACATATATTAACTTCAATCGGTCGTTTATTCCTAAACGCCACACTTTGATCAGAGATAAGTCTGCCTGAGCGAACTAGCTTTCATGGCTTTACCATATGACCTACTTACCTAGCACCTACTTTTTCAGTCAATACCTTATTATTTAAGAGGTTGGATATATTGCAGTTTATCTATTACTGGTAAAGATGAGTATCTATAAAATATTTCGTGTTAAATAAAAGATCCAATTAATTGTTCACAGTTTTATTTTTGATAGTTATCAACAAAGTGTATCAATAATTATAATAATACTTATATTGTAGGTACTGCTAATAACAGATAGGTTTACAAGATTTTTATTTCCATTCAGGAAAGTATATACGCCGTATAATTGGCCAGTTCCAGTTACTCCTATATTCGTTAATTTTTCACACTTTTCCGCGAGCAAGATTCTTCTTCTAAATAATATGTAATCACAGATTAATCATGTACTTCTTCGTTTCATATTTCCTCGATATAAGTAGGGCGGAACTTGACTTTATGTTACAGTTTATTATGGATAAGTTATGCCGATAAGTGTAAAATTGCTACCTGCCTTACATTATCAAAAATAGTTCGCGCAGGCACCACCGTGTCGAATAAACAAAAAGGCATGTTTTTTATTTATTATTAAAAGCTAAAATTATTGACATTCGGACATGTGTGAAAATAATTTAAATATAATTTGTCGATTGATTTATTTACAACATTAATAAAATTTTAGCGATATGCATAATATGATTCAATAAATTTTCCTAATTTAATTACAGATTGTATAAATAAAAAACATAACTCATTTTACATAAAAAGCATATTATTGTACAAAAATTAAACTTAATATTTCAGGCAGACAATTAGCAAACATAACAATGAATAAAAAAATAGCGCATGTAATTTAAAGATTGAAACAACTAATAATAGCATAATCTCAAAGCTTTTGGCGTAACCAATTTTTATCGTTTCTTACGTTTCAGACGATTGCATCGAGATAAGAAAATATCCTGGAAATACCAGTCACTATAATAGAATTAAAAAAATCTATTTGCATACGATGCGTATTGCACTTATTCATACTCGATGACTTAAGTACCGCTCGTGCGCATAAGGCATCGTCCGACCCTGTGCCTGATACCCACGCCTTTCCTTCTACTAATTCTTCTAGAAATTAACGATATACTCACGTATACTATTGCACATACGATTTAAGATTATGCTAACTCCTTATGTTAGGTTTATTGTGGTAACTTTATCTCGTTATGTTATTTCTTAAAAATAATATTACACTATCGAACGTATCGGAACGCAGTGACCAATAGTCCTCGGCTTCCGTCTAACTAACCCAATGTACCATACACCGACGATAAATAGCACCCATGAGAATAATATACACTTAAAGCAATATTTACGCAAAATTACATCTAAAAACCATTTTATTTACAATATTTACAAAGATTATTCAAACAAAGTACCTATAGCTAAAATCACTTTGTAAACGAGCACTCACTCACAACAAATATTCACAGTGAAAAGTGATTCATTGATTTATGTAATGGCTGCCTTAACTTATACAGTCTCATGAAACAAATATTTATTCATAGCATTGTTCTTAAATGAGATAGGTACATCTTTGTTTAGATTACAATAATCAGTCAAACTAGATAGTTAGATCTCGTCATTGAGCCGTCTTCTTCATCAACTGCCGTATACATTTCTCAAAAATTCGCCTCAAATCTTTAAAAATATCTACTACAAAGAAAAATGTCATTATCGTTCAAATTGACTTAAACCACATAAGGTACATAATAATGAAAATCATTCATAGTTTCCAATTCGTAATAAGTAGGTAATTAATAGTTAAATAATGTCCGTCTTTATTTGGACGCTACAGAAGAGTATTAAATAATATCAAAACTGTGCCAATTTTTCCAAAGCGTCGGTGAACAGGAAACAACATTTTAAGTTGTCACATGAACAAATTATATACCTTGAAAAATCTAATGATCATATGAAATGTAATACTCATAAATTTTGGAACATAATTATTATAAATACATATTTTATAACCCCGAGTAATCAGAAGTGATTAAAGACTTTGCATAAAGAAATTATATTGAGTTTCGTAGTATAGAAATACCAGTAAATAGACAAACTCATACATTACCTTTATTGTGATCTGTATTAATCTCGAATAACGTGGGTAAAACCACAGATATTTGTGATGTTTCGTACGTAAACCAAACTCAACCCAGAGTCGCTTTACAAAGTTTAAACCAAATAAGTAACTACTCATATACATACTACTACATTTCGAGAACTCAAAACAGCCAAAGAGCATTATGGATGGATGCTGAGCAGGTATTCCCAAAGATACTATGTTGCTATTTTATCACTGTAGTTTTTTAGTTACTACTCTTTAAATACTCTTTGGTGTTTGTTAACAACAAAGCAGTAGGATTAAATAGAATTTATAGATGTAACTTTTTTGAATTACTTACTTTGACCTCAAAAACAAACTATTTGTGTTTCGTTTTTTTATGATTATATAAAAGCTTCAGAGCTCAGCTCTTTTCCTCTTCTCTGCTGTTACGTATTATAACATCAATTGAATGGTAACAGATTAATTTCACATTGATACGTAAAAAAATTACAGTCAAATACCCTGCAGGAATTTGCGTCTCGTAACTAGTTTATAGGAAACTAGTCGTATTGTGGGCCTAATATCAGCTAACAAGGACGGTTTCGATCTTGAGTAGCTGCCGCAGCTTGTCGGTGACGCGCACGAGCGCCACCTTGGAGGCTCGCACGTTCACCTTCTCACCGGCCGACAGCAGTTGGTGGCATTGCGCCCTCTCTAGAAACTCTTGAGTGCGGATCTCGCGGAGCAACTCCTTGGGTGAACCAGAACCACAGTGGATTTGTTTGAGTAAACTATCCTTCGACTTAATCTGAAAACAAATAATGTTTCCTTAAAGCATATTTTATAGTAGATATTTGAAGACATTAAACCAAGTGTGCAAGTATCTATACTTGACTCAAATAAGATAAGAATAAAATTTACAATACAATAAGGGGTTAATTAAATATTCACCTGTAATAAACTAGTTATATCCTGGAGAAGACACCAGAGCCCGTCTGCTGGCTGGCCAGCTACTGTTCTTAAGGTGTAGAATGGAGGCAAAGGTGCTTCAGTGCACTGGATCTCAATGGTGGAGTCCGGCGGTGGAGGAGGCGACGCGGGTGGCGGTGACGACAGTGGGTCACATCCTATCTCTTCGTGATCTACAATTTAAAGGCAAATAAACATATAAATCTAATAATATTGACTACTTTGGTAACTTATACACAAACATACTAGCCGAAAACGTGTGTACTGACAACAAATCTTTTGGCAACGGTTGCTTTGAATCAATAAATAAAATAAAACAATAATGAATCAAGAATGGTAACTTATTGAATCAGAAAGATACTTATAGACACTTACCTATAATCTCGGCCGGGTGTGGGAAGTGCCAAGGTTCAATTGCGTGGCCTTGAACGTCTGAGATGTGCAATCTGATGAGCTTAGCAGCTGTACCATCAGCCAGATCTTCTGGAGTTTGGCCGCCGTAAGTCACCAGTAATGGGTCTGCACCATACGACAGCAACAGTCTTATGACTTCAACGTGGCTATTCTCGCTGGCTTCATGAAGAGGCCTGAGAAAACATTTAAATTTATTAATTATCCATCCAATCAAAATAATATATATCAATGATAATATTTATACAGACCTGATACCGCCCTGAGCAGCTGCCGAAACATTAGCACCATATTGCAGTAAGAGTCGAGCTATTCTTACGTGACCTTTAGCAGCTGCAACGTGAAGTGGCGTAAATCCTGCATTATCTTTAGCACAGGGGTCAACTTCCATCTTTTCCAAGCAATACGCAACACAATCCTAAAAAAAATGAAAAGTTAGAGACATTCTCTATGTATAAAAGTTGCGACGATTTTATTATATATTGTAACATTTTTATATACTAACCGTATATCCAAGTCTAGCAGCACGATGAAGGTGTGTCTCACCAATACTCTTATTAATGAACCAACTTTTGATTTCTTTGTGAATGTCATGGATAGACTCTGGACTTGGTTTAGGCGCTGCACGTCGAATCTTGTTGTTACCGTTATTTTCTTCTCTACGCATAATTTTTTTCTTCTTTCTTATGTAATCAAACCCAGAACTAAACTTTCTTCTTCCAAATAATCGTTTTAGGCGTCTTTTTGAATTTACTTCTGGGGTTGATGCATCTAGAGAGTTAACATCTTCCTTTATTTTTTCCTTATCTTCAAAAGCAGGACTGTTTTCTTTTTTATGTCTTCCAACAGCATCTTTGATACGCTTATTTGAGAAAGACTTCATTAAACTATTTCTTTTTTTTAGGCGAAGGAGCCGACCCTTTGCATCGTTTCTTTTTAAAGATTTAGTACTCCTTAGCCCATCTCTAATGGAACTAGATCTCCTTTTAAACTTATCTTTTATAATTTTTTTGGGCTTAATTTTCGGCTTACAATCCACCTTTGGTTCATTTTTTAATTTGTCTATTAGTTCCTCTTCTATTTTTGGAGGATCATCTTCTCGATATGACGTAGGTGGTGCTGAAGCTGGTCTCTCATCACCGAACACTTCTTTGATTGTCGCTCGTTGTTTTAAAACTCGACTTTCAGTTCGAGTTCTGGATTTTAGAACAACAGGCGCAAATTCTTCTGTAGCGCCAATGAGTCCATCTGTATTTTTAATAAAGGCATTTCTAAAAGCAGTGACAGTTTCCTTCCTAAAGGCACCTAAATAAAAAATATCTTCCATCAATTTCTCTTTCTTTGCGCTTAGGCCCCCTTTCTCTCCGTTCTTTAAAAGTCCTAAACTAGGAGTTGCTAATAACTCCGTTGTGTTGGTGCTTTTAGGAATAGTTTTAGGAGTTTTATCATCTTTGTCCTTATTTTTCTTTTTTGTATCTTCTTTTTTACCACACTTCTGCATTAATACGTCAACAATAGAATTACGTTTATTTTTGACATTAGAAGTAGAAAATACTGTAGATGTTGATGCCTCTGAGTCATATTGTAATTTATTAGCAGCTGAATAACTAGAGTTAGACTCAAGATCGCTATCTAATGTGAGTTTATCGGGACGTCTTGCATACAAATCATCGGTAGCAGCAGATGGTGCCGAAGATGGTGCTGGCGAAAGAGGCGCAGGGTCTAAGTCTGGTAATGAAGTAGACCCACGCGTAAAGAAAGCGCCAGGTCCTTTAGGAAAAGGTCCACCAGATCGTCCTATCGGTATAGCAATTAATCTTGTTGGCATCCGAAGAGAACGTTTATATCGATATAATTCTTCTTCCCAGCCTGGGTGGAAATCTGAACCGTCACCGAATCCTGGTTTTCGAACAGGTGTAGAACTACTGCTAGCCGTATTAATTTCTTGTTTTTTAGGAGAAGATTTCGTTGGCGTTTTTAGAAATACATTTTGTTTACTATCTTCAATTTTTATATTTTTACGCAATCGGAGTCTACTAGCAACAGTAAGTTCATCATCACTATCTGAACTATCAACTTCATTCTTTTTTTCATTTTTTATGCTATCAACTGATGGCTTACCTTTCGTTCTTAAAGATTGCTTAGTCAGTTTGCTTTTACATTGCTTTTCTTCTTTTTCAGCTATTGATTCAGTAGATTTCCTTGTATTTTTATTGACATCAACGTCGCAACACTCCAGTTTTACGTAAGCAGATTTTTCTGATAAATCCTTCAAGAGTTGATATTTTAACTGCTCACTGCGTTCTTTTTCTTTAAGAAGTTTACTTTTAATTAAAGGTTCATCGTCATCTGTAGATTCAGAATCTTCCTTTGTAGTAATTTTTTCTAGTTCCTTTTCTGCAACTTCCAATTTAATAGGTACTTGATGAGACGTAACTATATTTTCTGTTTGATCCGACTTTGTTTTTGCTTTTACTCTAAGCATTTTCTCTATATCTTTACTTACTTTTTTGTTTCTTATATTTTTCTGTACCTTTTTTTCTACCTTTTCCTTAAATTCTGGAGTTTTATTGTTTTCTTCTTTATCGCAGTTTTCAATAGTATGTTTGTCTTCAATCCTATCATGAAGTTCAATTTTGTCTTTCAAGTTATGGTCAGCTGCAATATTTGCAAGTGGCTCATCATCTTGTCTTATCTCATCTTCATCCATGGGTTCCTGCTTAATAATAATCGGACATGTTGTATCATATATATTATTGTTTAAGATTTCATCTGTAGTACCAATTTTATGATTATTTTCTTCAACACAATCATTATAAGGATCCGGTGTTACTGTACATTTTATTTTTTTCTTATGGCAACTGAGTTTTAATTGCTCCACGAAGCTATCACAAGCATTAGACCAATCTAAATCATCCTCTGGATTATTGTTTGATACTGCCATCATTTCAGTATTAACATCTTCAAGAAACTGTTCAGTTTTTATGGATACTTCTGCATCTTTCTCAATTTCTTCAATATTCATAGGTTCTGATTTTACTTCTGGAATAATATTTTCTGTTGGTTTTTCATTTTTTATAACAGATTCCAACCGTAAGTCCTCTCTTATTTGATTAAAGAGATGTTGTTTTTGTGATTTTGGTTGAAGTTTTGTTTTATCGCTTTCTATTGGTATATCATGTTTTTTTTCAGACTTAATATTGTTTTCTTGTGTAGGAGGCATGACTTTCAATTCAGCTTTGGTTCTTATTCTCGAAGCAACATCATTTTCAGGTGATTTACTCTTTGGATCAGAATTATCTAATTTGTTACAATCAGCATCATGTAGTACAGAATCTACAGCTTTAGGCATTTGAATATGATTTACTAGATTTGGTGTGATATGACTGGATTTAGAATTTGTTTTAGCGGTGGTTTCAGTGTCATTTTCTTTTGTAAGATCAGTTATTTCTATTACAGAATCGTCTACGTCATCTATAACAATGAGATCTGGTATATGTCTGGTCGCTTTTGCCGGGTCGATATATCCAGTTTGCTTTGTTTCTAAACTATTTCTAAGAATACTCAGCACCCTTTTATCAGCTGGTACGCCACTATGAGAGTCTATGTGATGCGGATGTTTTTCTCTATGGCTAGGAAGTTTTTGTATAACTTGATGACGATTATTTGTTGAAACACTTCGGTCATGGTAATGCCCACGGTAATCACTTGCTTCACGATTAACTAGTTCCGATGGATATTGATTATTAGAATGTCTATGACTAACATGAGATGGATGTTCGCGATAGACACTACTAGAAACTGGCCTTTTTTGTTCATTTTGATAAGCCTCAAATTGTTTATGACTACTGTAACTATATACAGGACGACTTATTAATTCACGCTGTTCCCTCGCAAAAGGACTCAAGCGGTCTATCCGACTATCTGACGTCCAAGTCTCATAACGAACTATTTTTTCAGGAATGTTGCTGACGATGGGTCCCGCCAGTCTTTTTCTCTCGTCGATATATGATCGATCATCACGTCTACTCTCAAGTCTATTATCATTTGCAGGTCTTGTGAGATCTATTCTAGTAACAAAGTCAGGTCGACTTGTAATGCCAGTGTATTTACTTCGTTCAGGGTATGTGTGTTTTTGAGATTCTACAGGATATGTTTCGTTAGTAGGCCGTCTTGTTTCATATGAACCGTTAAAGCGTACTAGATGGCTGTTTTGAGCTACATTACTGATGTTGGCTTGATGGTTACTTCTTTCTCGGTATTGAGTGAAGTTAGGCGCAAAGTCAACTTTATGAGATGAAACATAACTAGCAGTTGTTAGAGCAGTCTGTCGACTAGTAGAGGAAGGATGGCGAGGTTGTAGCGACATTGATTTATTTTCCATTGATGCAGAATCAATTACATCATCTTGAGTAGTTGAGGAATCAGCTGAATTTTTGACAGTTTTTACGGATAAGTCAAGCGGTGACTCACGTTTATGTTTAAGTGGATTAACTTGACTCGCACTGGGCGTCACCGCAACCGGTGGGTCTTGTTTCTGTTTTGTTTGGTTCATTTGATTAACAAGTGTAGTGACAGATACTGTCATGCGAGCTTGTTGGGTAGGATATCCTGGCTTTACTGATGACCGAGCTGGTGATGTTTGGACGGAACTAGACGAAGAGTATTCATAGTTTGTTTTCTGAACACTTGCACTCCTATATGCAGTTCGTGGTTGAAGATTTGATGGGTTTTGAACCACGGGTACTGTTGTGTTTACGCCATAACGAGCTGTAGAAGTGGATGGTACTGGATAGGGATACGCGCTTCTAGTTTCGACCGTTCTAGTAATATTGGGGTATTCTACTCGTGGCGATGCACGGGGCGCATCATGCGGGTGTATCGGGAGTGGTACAGACGCACGATCGGGGAGCCTGGCTGTGTAATGTGAACTCATCGCTTCTATCGCTGCGTGTTTATAAGGTACAGAATGATGCGTTTCTATGCGATGATTCTGTACAGATGACGACGACAGAGACGTGGGCATCGTTGGTCTGTAACCTGGATACGCATGCTGAGGATCATATTTTCTTGTTGATGCCGCTGAATGCCGTTCATAATGTGAGCTTATACGAGCATAGGGCGATGTTTCGCGACGTTGCTGTAGCGGTGAGTATACTTGCGATGATCGAACATCTAATCTCTGTGAAGGCTGCACAGATTGTGGATGGTGAATAGGGGGCACACGATCATTGTGCGGAGGAGGCGGCTGTGAAGTAGGCATTATATAACGCTGTGTAGGTGGGCTATGTGTGGCGGACTCACGTAATCTAGAGGACGAGTGTTGTGGCAATGAACTCGATAGCCTCGCATATGTTTGAGGACTATGTCGTGTAGACACTGCAGGTTGTGGTGAAGGTCCAAGTGAACTTCTTCCCCCGTCTGATAAATTTGATTCATAATAACGAACATACGATTCCGGTGGTCTTGATGTCGAATAAGGGTCAGGCGGACGGCCTGCAGAGTAATGGTCGAGAGACCTTGCTGTAGGTGTGGGTACACGATGTGTAGATGATCTATAGACAGCAGCGGATTCCAGCTGATGCTCCGAGGTGGACGGCGGCTGCAAAGGAGCAGTGGACGGCGGTCTTGCTGGTGAAGGACAAGGAGCAGCAGGCGCCGGTGCCGGGGACGGCAAAGTTCTTTGCGGCTTACGAATGATATGCGAAGGGGGGGAAAGCGTTTCTATTGACTCCTCCTCATCCTCAACATCTGGTAATTCACGACGTTTCTCGGCTGCTTCCCGCATAACTGTTGCTTTATGGATGATGTGCGGTTCAGGTTCGAGAGGCTCTGAAGGCGGTCTCGGCGGGATAACGACTGCCATCTCAGTGGTTAGACAGGAAGGTGGTGCGGCAGCAGCGGATGGAGGGCGTGACGTCGGCGCTGGAGCACCTGACTGGGCTGGAGCCCCCTCTTCGGGCGGTGGAGCGCTCCCGGGCCACACAGGCTGGCCAGATCCCTCTGTCTGGGCTTGTTTAGGTAATCCCAGAAAATATTGACGCGTCCCTTCCAATACATTGTTGAAAGTAACATCCATAATACGACGTCCGTGTGCAGCGCCCGTCTGAAATAGAGGAAAGAAAATAAATTAATGAAAATGTTTTGAAAATTAATTTATCTTCTTTCTGGAGTCTGATATAGATAGGATCAGAAAATGCTCTTGTGTGTTATATTTTTATACGTGGCATTTCAACCAATAGGGTTCTTTGGTGCCCTCACATATTTATTTATACTAAGATTTTAATCTAAAATTATCCTTTAAATCCTATAATAATATCGATTAAATTTCAGGCCATAGATATCCTATTAACGGGGTTATTGTGTTTAAAATAAAAGTGCAACTTAAAAAACCATAATAAATAAAAGGTTGCAGTTGAATGAAGTCATAACAAACTCGAATTCACAAAAGCTCAAGTTTTTTAATTATGTATAAACTGATATGAGCTATAAGTAGAATGCAGTCTTTTGGATGGTGCGTAGTGGGGTCGTTACCCGGCGGGTGCCCTTGAGCGTACTTCGCCCCTTGCACCCACACTGTCACACGTCGATGTTCACAATACACGCACCCAAGTACACAATCAACAAACTTCCGCATGACAATCGTATAAGCCTACGAAAAAGTTAGTGAACTTCATGTCATTGCAGAACATTATAAATTTATTAAGTATTCGTTCATATTAGAAAAGTAACTTTTATTATTACATGCTGTAAGTCAAACTACATAGTTTGACTTATTAATCTATCAAACACTTTTCTAACACAAATGTATTATGTAATTTACACGTATTTTATTTAGATGCCTACAAACAGAACATACTAGAATAAATAAAAATATATATGACAAAATTTGTAAACATGTTTTTAGTACTTGTAAGTATTAAACTCGAAACGATTTTATTTTCCCGTCTTGAAGGATCTGTTTCTAAAGCAACCGTAAACACTCATCTACAGTAAACCCTATGAGTGGTTCAAATTACATAAATAGATCTTAAGCCAAATAGCTCTTCTACTCTAACAATGTTTCATAATACCTAATTTATATATTTATTGATACTTTATACAAAAAGCTAGTGTAACTTCATAAAACAAACAAACAAGAACTTCCTAACAATTTTTATTTGACCTTAATGCGGATTATTTCGATTACGCAATCATGATGCGGTTTTTGCGATTTGATGCTAAATGCCTAGGAATGATAAATCAAAACAAATTTATTTAATCGAAGTAAATCTGAGCAATAATAAGTCATCATCATGAGCCAATTAATTTAAAAAAACATTGGGTGTGGGTTCAGAGCTTTATACATTGGAGAACAAGAAATACCATATAATAGATATATTTTTAATAAAAATATCTTGTCAAATATAAAAAAACAATACAAGTACAGTATTTAAGTTTCATTTATTTGTTTAAAATTTTAAATTTGACCATTTGACCATTTGGATTTTTTACAACAGAAATCATAAATTCAAGAACTTGTGCTAAAAATATTTGTTTAATATAAAAGTAAACCAATTCTAGCTACTTTTTATAGTATTAATGTCACATGCATCGGCTGAACTCGCTCCCTAGCATTTTGCGTCGTTTTTTATGAAAATTTCCAGCACGCACCCGTGCATCGCAATATGCAATTATTTGTGCACTTGTGGGGATTCCGTTATGAGACTGGCTTGCAGTAGAAAATCTACTTAAAACTTGTGTAATACTAGTGCATTCACGTGCAGAGTATTCTTATATCTTTTTCGTCATATCCATCTTGTAAGTACTCTCAGGACCCTGCCTATTAGTGGATGCATTTATATAATTGTACTAGATAATAATTACATTTCTAGTTTTCCTAAAAATATACCGTTTATGAAAAAGTACGTGAACTGTTTTCGAGCGCTTTATTTTAAGCATAGTCTTTGAAAATAATGTGTTATCTTGATATAATTATTAGTTACTCACTTTGATGGCTGCTAGCCTGCTTGATGCGAATGACAACCTCTATTTGCGTTCATGTCTCCAACTTTAGTATATGGACTACCTGAAATACAAATATTCAAACTGTTAACATTTTTTATATCACAACCAAAAAGTAAAATACCTTATTTATCAAAGATTGTAATTTATATGTATATAGTTACAATTTTGATAATAATGTGGAAACTTTGAAATATCAAGCTACCGGCAAAATAACAAGATTTCCCTAAAATGATAGTAGAATAATTGGACAGACTTATTTTACAAAAATTCAACTACCATTGTAAAAGCACATAACAAATACCGCGTTTTTGTTATTTATTGAAAATACGATTACACCATTAGGTAATTGATAGATTTTGTGGTTAGATTATTTTCTACCTTCTTAATTCACATTCTCATTATTTTATGTCTTTGAAACTGTTAATAGTTAATTATCCCTTAACAATTTAAACTTACAATAAAATTAAACTATTGTTAGCAATTGCTCAAAAAAAGCATTTTTTTCAAGTATTATACAAGAAATATTTTCTAAAGGATATAAAACAAAATCAAAATAGTTTCCATTTATGAAAAATAAATAAATCCTAATAAAACCATCTTATTCCTAGTGTTATAAATATCCATGGACATTACATACACCCCTACTGTGCGTTATGTTTTGATAAGACGGCTTATCGTTCGGGATAACTGTATGCAATACGGGATTAACTATAACAGTATGTAACAATATGTATGAACATGGACATTGACCCACTTTCTACATCCGTTGACAAACAATTCAGAACATCATGTGAATTGACTTGTAAATCATGTTTGATGAATAAAAACATAAAGGTATATAAACACAGTACCTAAAGGTACTACATATGAATCAGAATTGTTTCTGACGCAGTATCAAATGATATAACAGAAGACGAAACTGCTAGCCAAGAAACTTATTTATTGTTGAATATTTCTAGAAACTTATAATCTATTTATATGACATGAGTGCACATAAATAAATAAAATTAATTATTTGAAATGTACTCACAAATGTTAATTAATGCCTTTTTTGGAAAAGATGAGTAGTTCATAATTTTCTTTGGCACATTACTACGCACAACTATTTATGTGTGGCGTGTTTGTTAACGCACACAGCGGCTCACAGCTGTGGCATGGCAGGTCATTGCCCCGCGGATCGAGCGAAACAAGGTGAATCGTAATGTTGTCCGCACCTTCTTTTTGTCTTCGCTATTGTAATGTGACTGACTCCAGTATGATTTATATATTGTATTATAATAATTATAATGAAAATTTATTGTTATAAATAATTATAATATGATCGATTTTATCATAGACGTAAACATACTGTACGAATACTTATTTATTTAAAGCAGTGACGTAGGTAGGTAAGTTGTCTAGAAGAGATCGCTAATTAGCGATAAGACCGCACTTGCACAATGTACCTTCTATAAATTCCTATAGTGGCTATATATGATGTATAATATTATGTATACAGGTACAATAATTTAAGATTGAGAGTATATTATGTATCATTTATAGGCGTATGCACTTCTGTTTGTAACGTATGTAAGTACATATATAATATAAATATCCTATAAGGAATGAAATTACTTCCGTATTTTTGCGAAATCACAGACCATGCTCGAATTTTTTTATAAAAAAGCATAACAAAGACTTGCCTGATGGCAAGCAGTAGGAGAAGCTAATTTGCGAAGACAGCTAATGCAGCATGCGACATACTGCCCTCGCCACCTCCACCTTGTCGGCCTAAATAGTGCCTTATCACGCCTCTTTTGAAGGAACCCATGTTGAATGGACACGTATTCCTTCCAACATGTGGAGTTCCACCTTCTGTGGTATTCCATAGAATTACTCATTCTGGCTGTGCGATCAAATAAGGAATCTATAATCTCTTTAGTACGTAGGTAGTAGACTAGAAAACATTGAATTACTGACTCCACAGCAATGTCTACTTTCTTTTAGATTTCTATATTTTTAAGAGATCAAAACAAAAAAGTGACTGCCGCCGCCGAGCCCACGCCTGCGCCCGTATACCGTCATCTTTCAAGATTTGACGAAAATACAGAAATCGCCATTATTCTACGCTACGACATGTAAGTTACATTGAATGCAAATTAATTAGGATACCGTATTCTATCAGTGTATTTTTGGGAGTTTAATACTGGACAAATACTGGAGTTATTGCAAATTCATTTTGCATGTGGAACTAAAACATTCCCTCAGGTAAAACGAATCGTTGTAGCCCTGACTAATCAATAAAACGAAAAAATTATTACATCTTCCCTATCAATTAAATAGGTACTTACTGTGGTTTTTTTATTTGGGCACTTAAATACACTTTATGTGACAAAGGTTAGAAAGAGGCACGAATTTCATTATACTTTTGGAAATTAAATGTGAGAAAAGTACCTACACCTGAATGGTTATAAGTTCTTAAACGTAATCGAGGCAAAAATATCCTAGGGCTTTAATCGGTTTAAAAGGGTTAAAATGCCTAAGGGTTTTAATTTAAGGGTAACATCGGCTATAAAATGGCAACACATTTTATACTTTAAACATTTCTTGTTTAAAACGGAATATTGATTTTACCACAAAAACCTTCCTAATATTGACGACAATTTTCTTCAATTTGGATCCATTATTACCTTTTTTATATGATATGAAGACCCCTGTGATATTATTTTAATAAAACGTTTTTGCAAAATCGGAATCACCTGATATTATAAGGTTAGTGTTCTCAATTTGCCTACTCGTTAAATAAAGTATTTTACCTTACAAGGCTATTTGGCGTAATAAATAAATTAATACACCTGTCATTTTTGCGTTGCTGTCATTTTTGTGTTGTGAATTGCTGTATTAAGCAAGTAAAAACAAAAATGGTTCATTGAAATGTAATATAACTATTCTTTATATTTTCAGCTATATAAACTAGTCAAGTAATGAATAAAAGAAACGATTGTTAAGAATTAGAAAAATCGTTTCTGCTAAATCCCAAATACCTTGCAATAGCCAATAACACGTTCCCTTCTTGTGCCCGAGAATTGACGAGAAACAAGTAACTGATTAATTACTGCTGCTGAACAACAGTAGTAATTAATCTAAGGTATTATTCCAAGAATGTAGCATGGCTGAAGGTGTGTTGAGAAGACTTGTTTCTCGTCTTTTCACTATGTCAAGATATTATAAAATAAATTAACAAAAACGGCCAAGATTTTTCATTTGATGATGCACATTATTTATATTTTAGATCACTACATAGAAGTTTATCTCCATAGAATAAAAATATATTTTATAATACATGGTTCGGATTCCATTAAAGTAAAAATTATACTAAAGACAGATGTGGTGGATTTTTGTGATGTGTGATTCAGTATGTAGGTATGTATACATATAAGATGGCTGGAACATAGACAGGAGACTGATTACTTTTTGTAATTTTACCAAAGCTATTGATTGTATTGATAACAAAATTTTGGTGAGAAAATAAACTATAAAAAATGGTATGTCTCCGATTTATTGAGTAATGTGTCAATTTATTAAGAACATATTATGTACGTATGTACAATGAAGACAGAAGTCAAAATTGATAATAATAGTAATAGTTTATGGACATGCGTCACGATTCGATAAAAGGGACCATTGTATTCTCCAATTCATATTATTCCAGCGAATACTGACCTTTGCACCACCAGATTTCCAGTTTCGTGGAACTTTTAAAACTAGTTTACAGTAATATGACGTTATTATTCTATGAGTAGGTAATAACGAACTCACCTTAAATATACCAGAATTTCTACAATATAGTGATTATTCCAAACCAACAAGATAATAAGTTATCGAACAAGAAATTCATATTACTGACGGGTAACCATTTATTATTAAGCGTAATATTTTGATCATAGTTAAAAATCGACATAATTACCTTTTATGAGTGTTTGAAAAAAACATGAATTATTAACGTATGTTACGTTAATCAATCTTCCGTTCGTCCGTTTATCAATCTTCAACTATATGGATGACATAATAAATTTACAAACGATACCTGCATGCTTAGTTATTTAACTAACCATGCAGGTATAGTTTGATAAGACTATTGGTTTTGAATATTTACAATCTCAATATAAATAAATGTTCTAAATTTAATTATATCGTTCTACATTAGAGCGATATCATGTTCGTTTGAGATGCGCGGGCGCCTGTGGCCCACATTCTGCGTTCTATTTTCTGCGTGTGCTACGCCCTCTATAATTAGACTCGCATTGTTTATGGCCGATGACCGACGACCGAACAACATGTTGCCATTTCCTGCATTTTTGATTAATGAGAAATAACTTTGTATTTAGTAAGTAATACCTTAGTATTATATAAAAGCAATATAATATTCATTATTGAATTTAATTTGTTACTGTAGTATAATTACGACATACTAGGCTCAAAGTAAAAACAAATCTTTGAATAATAATTACATCAAACATCTGAGTTTATTGTGATTATAGCTATAGTCTTGAATATTTTTATCGAGGAGGAATCGCCACCGTTTTATCGCTAAGTGGCGCGTATGTGGACTCGCCCAGTGCCTGATAGCGACACTGGGAATACACACTCAAACTCCCCGGTAACTCCGCTGCCCTTTACGGGAGTGGACTGGGTTCTGCCACAGCAATTCGCCAGACCACTCCCAGGCAACGTGGCTTCATGGGCTGGTTTCGCACCAATGGAGATTGCCCAGATTTACTTGGGTAGTCTAAGACGTGACGGTCTGTGCAATGCATGCGTGGCAGGTACCCAGACACGTAGCTGCGCTTAAGGAGCAGCAAACGCAGACGGACCGGCGACCACAGTCGCCCGTCCGTCTGCGTCTTCTCACACCAACTCGCTCACACCGGAGAGGGGCGGCTAGAGGACCATCCTCCCGCTCCCTCTCCGCTACCACCTTTTGTGAAAGAATAGTCTCGTAGAAGGAGGCGTGAGTAAATCCTAACGTTTCGACTTACACTAAGTAGGTTGCATAACGCAATATGGAAAAAGTCAATGAGTAGACGCTATCACTCATAATACACACCACTATCTACCACAACTTTAATCTTTAGCATAGAAGATGGTTAACCTCCTCATGCACCTTTATAAAACGTAAACTTACGTAGTCAAAAAAAAGCATATTCTACCTATCTATCTTTTTAAACGATACATAAACAAACGAATTTCATGTATATAAGATATAAAATTCACTTCAATATGGTTTTCCAAAAACTTAGCAAAAAAATGAAACTTAATTTTAAAATATCTTCTTTATTTTATGGAAAAGCTTGAAACTGTTTTATTAATCATAATACAAATACGGTAAGTATTCATTGAATGTCTGAGGACTTTCCTTTGTAGAGAGATCTTTGCCAGTGGCGCGGTCGTATTCTTATTTTGACAACATAGGTTTAGTTCGAGATAAAAAAAAGCAATTATAATGTTTAGAAACATTTTCATAAAGAATATATATTTATTTTCATTAGGGGACCGTTGATTCTAGATTTATGCAATATTTTTAACTAATTCACAATGTTACAGTTTTTACTGTTTCATCGTTTTATTTAGTTAATCAATAAAAGTACTGGACTGTATTTCTTTCCTTGAATTGGCTGATGTACAATAAAGATATATTCTATTCTATTCTATGTTTTGCTTGATGCAGACATGTAATACAGATGGAGACTGTGGGTTTGGCTTTACTCTTTCTTTACTTGTTATTAAACAAACCTCCTATATATATATAATGCTATTTGCAGAAAAATAAAGACAACCTGTAAATAAAATAATAACTATGTGCTCTATATATATACTTTACAGCTGTTCACACTCAATTACATTGATTATTATGCGTAGGTACTTATACATAATTCTATTTTAAGATATGCTACAATTCACATATTTGGAATGTCTCCAAGATGAACATAGGAATGCGCACGGGCAATCTTTTGTTATCTTATTATATTATTGTTGATAATGATCTAAAATAAAATAAATGATCTAGTTAAATATTCGATATTGATTTGATTTCAGTGGCCCATTTCCATGGTAACCATGTAGTTAAAATACCTCCATGTCCGTACGAACTGACCTACTAGTAAGAGTAGGTGCGGTGCGTCGGTGATTTAATAAAACGTTTTAACACATTATGAAGTGGTCAAATTCACACTTGAAGTTCTTAAATCAGATGCGATCTCTCCCGGGGAGCGAGATCTCCTCTGTCCCCGTTATTATCACAAGCTCCATAAATTGAAGTCTAATTTTAAAAATAATGATGATTGTGATTATATTTTCCTTCTGTAGATGATTTGTGCGAAATTTATAGAATAATTGATTATTTTACCTCATAAACCGTGTTCTAATTTGCCGTTTTTGATTTCGAGTGATTCATGTATAAGAAAGTTAAGATGCATTATTATAAATTAAGATTCTACCACTCATTCCTTCCACCCACACTAATAATAGAATATTACACACACTAATATTTAATAATAATACAATATTGAGAAATTAAAGGTATCAAATAGAATTAGATTTGATACCATTTCTAAATATTCTTATAAAACTTAGTAATCGAAATAAACATGAATCGAAATTAATTAGATATATGAGAAGTTCCTCCTTTCCACCTGTATGGATAAATCAATACTCGTAGACTATCAAATTAAGAATAATGAGGTTGATTTGTTTTTATAACCATTTTATTGCTTTTCTACATAACATTAGTCACGTTTCAATCCCATTGTGAAGCGTAAATGATAATAATATTGTTTACAAGACTACGTGAGCGCAGTAGTAAATAATATCATAACTGAAATTCCTGCATAAGATAATTTAATAGTTATAATACTTAGTAATATATGACTAAAATGACTCATGAGGTCATGACATAGACTGTGAAACAGTATCGTCTAGCAATTCCAGGTGTTTTATTTTAAGATGGAATTAGAAATAAGGACACCTGTAGTCTTTCACGGGCATATGGCTAGATTAAATTGGCAAGTTTCAGTGATAATGCGCAGGTTGCATGCACTCAATTCATGACTTGTCGAGTTCAATGCTAAGAAAAGGCAGGTGTGCGCTAAAAACACAGCTACAGCTTAAAAGTCGCCGTTTCTTCCCCTTCCTTCTCTTCAGGGCACCGCTATGTCGTTACAGAGCAGTATCACCTTGCTCGGCATGTAGGTACCCTGTGATCTACACCCCAGGGATTACATCAAGTCCATTATCAAGACCACCTCGTGGAAACTCGGAGTCCTGAACAAGGTTCGTAGTTATTTCACGCCTGACCAGTTTCGCCTGCTGTACAAAACCCAAGCCCGGTCTTGTGTTGAATATTGCTCGCACCTTTAGGATGGCTCCGCTCAGTACCTCCTCGATGCTCTGGACAGATTGCAGCATCGGGATATGCGTATTATAGGCGATGTGGAGGTAACGAACACCCTAGTGCCTTTGCAATTGCGTCGCGACATAGCGTCGCTTACTTTTATCGTTTGTACCATGGAGAGTGCTCTGAAGAGCTCTTCGACCTTATCCCTCCCTCTCCTTTCCTACTCAGTACTCAGAGTACGCGTGCTGATTGGTCTACGGAGTTACTCTTTTACTGTCGCCACGTCTACTTTGCGCACTTAGAGATTTTGTGATTTCTCTGTCGCACAGCTAGAGCCTGGAATTCCTTACACTTCCTTACAACATAGGTTCCTTTAAAAGAGACGTGAAAAAGCACTTTTTGGGCCGGTATGTCGCATGCTTCACTATCTTCACATATCCTCTACTGCTTATGATCAGGTGGTGTCGAATCTTTTGCTGATCTTATTACAACAAAAAGTTTAACCCCAAAATTAAACGTCTGCTGTTTCTGCAACACTAGTGCCACGGTAGAATTCGTACTCGTAAATATAGCGATATTTTATGGTTTCAATTGTACGATACGAACGACGCCAAACAAAAACACACGTATGACTGTTTTCTCAAATGTACCCAACTCAAATGTACCAGCAAATCGAATTCATAATTTATTTATTAATTTACTCAATTTTAACTAATATTTTTAATATGAAAAGTATTTTAACACTAAAACCTATATTATACTATTATATAATACCTACCTACCTATTTTATACCTATTTTTATACTACTTTTTAATACTTTAAATATAATTTTAATTTTACTTACTGTTATATAGATAGAAATACTGTTTTATTTCTTATTAAAAAGTAATAAAAAAAAATCGATATATTAAGCTTTATATATTTCAGTTTTGAGCGTTCGCAATACGCAGTCTTATGTTGTTTTCCTTCGGCTAGATTTTTCTGTGTCAGTAGGTCAATAGCTGAACGCGAGCTGACAATTTGCAAACAACTCGACAACCGGTTGCGATGGTAAAAACTTACGAACATATCGCAATACTGAATCTATAAAGAGTATAACAACGTGTGTACCTACGTATACATTCGTAGGTAACAACGTTTTGTACCTTTAATAAATTAGATATAGAATATATAAAAAAAATAAAGAAAGAACTAAAATATGAAAAATTGTAATTGAAGGACTTGTATAAAACTTTATACAAAATACAATCATATGTTATTGTAATTTTATTTATTTATTTACAATTTGTACCAGGTACATTAAAAAAATTTCAAGACGCTAATATGATAATCTTTTTAGTATTGTTTAATATTCATATATAAGTGCAAATATCTTTTATATTATTTTATCAGAAATGACTTTATTCCATTTAGCACGATTTGAAATTATATAATATTCAATTTTCAAACCGTGTTATATCAAAACCGTGTACAAAAAGACCGTGTAAAAACAGACTTAGGTGTATTATTAAAACTCCGATTAGGACAATTAATTCGATCATAATACGTTAAGGGGAATAAATCGGTTTGCCTTAAACAATATAAGAATCTTGTAAACGAGCTTAAAATTGTAGTTTAAAAATATATATTTATAAGTAGTTTCAAAGACTGTTATGAGATATAAAACAGTATAAAACACACGAGCAGCGATCAAGGCAGACAAGAACAATAATAAAGGTATAGCAGGTCAGTGGTGCAATGTCACAAAGCACGGCTCTTTGCATTCCTCTCTGTTAAACTTTGTTAGCTAGAAAACTTACACGAATTTAGTGAATTAAAAAACGAGTTATTTGTAAAATTTAAATGTATTAATGCCCATTAGAATTTTGTTTTAAGAACGTTATTATGATCATGTGCTGACAATTAATTATTAAATAAATAAACACCTTAGCAAACTACCAGACGCGGAAAATGTTATCTACATAGTAACGCCAACTAAATAATTACTTATATTTATTTAGCGTTACTATGTAGATCATTTGTTTCGCCTATCTAACAATAGCTGACAACAATATAAAATAATAATGGTACCAGGGTCTTTAACAATTGGCAGTATTTGTAATGGATACTGCATCAACCGACTTAAAAAAGAGGTAGTTCTCAATTAGATTAAGAATTAGATTAGATTCTAAAGCTATACGATTAACCTATACGAACAAACGACATACAGACAAGCAAGTCGACCATCTGACGGTCTGATCTCAGAAACTTAACACTCAAAATAGTAAAAAAAATATTTCGATGATATTACCGATTTCATAAAATTGAAAAGGCATAAATAATTCAATGTATGAAGTAAAATTATTTTTCGGAGTTAGTGCTAAAGTGTTTTACACAAACAAAAGAAAGTTTTTTTCCAAGATGGAAGCGTGGTACACCCGGATTCCTCAACCACTTAGAAATTGGGTATCTTACCTCTAACTTTTGACACAAAACAATGCTGTTAACACTATTCTTATGGCGATAGACCTAGGTAAGACGTTGGTTAGTTGGCGGGCTTAGCAAAAGTTCTACCCCCAACCAAATGTAGTCGAAATTTTCTGCCCCCTGAGAATCGAACCCTGGAACCATTGATCTGAATTCGGTGGTCTCATCCACTAGACCACAGAAACGGTTGTAAAGCCGACTTCAAAAATAGATAACTTCTTACATTGAATTTTTGGCTTGTTAGTGTTTTGTCATGGATAAATATAATAAAAACACACAAACTAAACCGTGATCAAAATGTTCATGTCCATCAACAAAATTTATGCCATCAATAGATTTAATAAATTTTCATGATAGTGTCACCAATATAGGTCAACTGACAATAAGTTAAAAAACAAAATAAATATTGGTTTATACATTTTCAAAGTGACATTACGATATCAAATTTTTATTACCTAATAACAGACAAAAAACTGTGTATTCTTGATAACAAAATATCAGGGTCCCGAGTCAACAACAGAATTTCTTGTTAGCGCAACAAAAAATGGATGATTCATGATATGCTTCACCCTAAGAACCGTGCCCATCAAGAAATTCCACGAAACTTTATACAATATGTGAGATTAAGCGATTCGTCTGAAGTTAAAATATGGAGTTACAAATGTTACAAAACTTATTTATAAAACATTTATTTCGGTTGGCGGTTAATTAAGTCCCCATAATAATATTACGTAGTAGGTACATTGGAAGCTATGTCACGATATGTTATCATCACCAATGAGATAACTCAGGCGACATTTTAGCTTGAAATTATGTCATTTACAATGACATAAGAAATTAATTATCGGAAATATCGTACGATAATGGAAATACGTAAACCATAATGAGTTATTTTCTTTTACCTATATTATAATAGTATAGTTTGTGAGGTTGCTAGTTTAGGTATGTTTGAAACTACTGGTTGGAATTGAGAGAATCTTATTATGTCGGATATTGAATTTAACGGGGAATGTTATAGGATATATAACATTTGTGAGAGGCCGAACTCTACGCGGGCGCAGCCGCGCGTCGAAGCTAGTTTTTGATAAGAAACTTTTAATTAACGTATCTAACTTGTAATGGATTTAAATCAAATAAGTGTTTTTACATTATAATTTACTTGGTTAATGGAAAAATAAGTAAATAAAATGTATTTATCTAGTTACTACAAATAAACAAACTAAAATTAGAAAATTATAGTTAATGGTTTAAGGTCCAACTTCTAAAACGCAACAAATTTTGTAAAAGAGATTCTGATTCCATTTAATTCTGTAAGAAATTATGTAAAGTACAAAATTAATTATATTTCCAATACTTACATTTTTAAATCGTTACAGTCATTAAAGTATGTTCATATAGCCGTAGAAATTTTATTAAAATTTTAGAAATTTTACCTTTTATCCGTTACCAAGCCAACAGCGCAAATAAATACAAACGCAACACAACAAGTTCACCCTTCTCTAACTTCTAAATATTTTGCAGAGGACCACAAATTAACTGTTAGAAGCAACGCGGAAATGGAAGTGAAAGTGGGGTGAAAGCGGCGAGCGTGCGCAACGTTTACCTAATAGTGTCGAGCGGCGCGGGCGCAGCCGACCTCGCGAGAACGTTGCTTGTACATGTTACATCAACGGCAAAGCCACAGCACAAATGTGAAAGTCAATGCTATATTTGATGAATACATACTAATAACAATAGTTATGACGTCACTAAATGAACTATGCATGTACAAATTTGCACTCTCATATTATGTACTTCTTGGAGTTAACTTCAAAAATTAATTTAAAGGTTTGCAGTTGCTTAACTGCAGAGTTAACAGCTCACGCCATTTTCTATAAGAGAATGTCTAAATAATAATAAATATCGAAATAAATATTTTTTATTTTTTTCGTTGATTTGTAATATGAAGTCTTTTTTCGACCACTTGCAACAGCTCCACATACATCGCTATTTCTATGAAACAAGGTCTGTGTATGCTACAAAATTTGAAAAAAAAAATCTCCCCAAAAATAATTAAAAATTGAGGAATATAAAAATTCCAAAAAAAATCTAACTTGTCACAAAAAATGTTGCTTATGATTTATAGCAATACATCAGCATGCATGCATTTATAGCATGCATATGTACATGTATATCTATGTATGTAACATTCTATTTGAACAATCTCTTTTTAGGCTGATGCTTTTTAGGCAACACTTTCAAAACAAGCGATTAATCATCCATCATTTAAGAAAAACTGACGGTTAACTTTAAATCGCCTGTTTAAGTGTTGGTGAAAACCAGCCTTAGACAAATGAAGAAGCTGTTCATGAATAGCCAGACAGGTTAGTAGTTCCTAAAAGTTTACAAGAAACAATGTGATACTATTGCTTCCCAGAATAATATTTCGTTCATGATAACAACAAAAAACGGTTCGAACCTCAAAACATCTGAATCACTCTCTGTGTGAGCAGATTTCGTGATGAATAAAGAGACGGTGATTCATTGCATTATAAGCTTAAAAGCTGTTAAAAGCTTGATCACTTTAAAATACTGTTAATAGAGCTCGCTAGAGAAAGTGGCTTTGTGTTATCATTTGTAGTGATAGTCCTATCTAAGTAGGTCGGCGATACAGCCGAGACACCAACTTGTGCAAACTGGCATTATCTCTATGCGTAGTTAGTATTGTTTACATCCTACAAATTGACCTGACGCAATTCCTAGCCGAGAATTTTTTTGACCCAAAACTATACCTACCAAAACACCATCCAGTTTTTTCAATTTATCCGGTCGAAGAATATAAGTGCACAGAATGCAGACTCGCAGGAAATCGTTCGATCCTGCTTTAATAATAATAATTACCGAGAAATTGGAAACACCAAAAATTTTTGCAATATAGGAAATACCAAATGGTTCTCAATATAAATACAACAACAATCGTGAATACGTTTTAAATAAAGGGTCTGAAACTGAATTAGTAATGTTCGTGATACGTATACATCCTTGACCCAATAGTTGTTGCCGTAGATAGACAGATAATACGAAGTGTTCTACTTTAAATTGTGTAGATCCGAACTATCATTAACTTAGTATTACAAACATAATTAAAATAGAGGAAGAAGCGGTAAGATTAAATATCTTTACAAATTATAACAGACAGTATGATTGTAATATAATAATATTGATTAATATTTTACGTAGTTCTTAAAGCCAAAAAAGAACGGTTCTTGTATTTGATAAGAAACTGATTGGCTTGTGAAATTTTAAATGACGCTTGCGAATGCGTGGTGGGCTGCACTGGTAGGACGTAAGTGGGTCAAGGCACACTCGCGGGCGGACCATATTTCCTACTGCCGACGTTGACTCGGACTATAAGGAAGACACTCGTTACTCCGATCGAAGCAATAAAACATACATTAAATAGATTATTCTCAACAGTGTTTCGAAAACAGGACGTGGGTTTTTTGAAGACACCGAGAAAATTTGCACTGACGCATATCACACACTATAATTAAATTTTCATGAATTATTCATAAAATAAAATTACCAATAAAAACTCCCAAAGATAACTTATTCTAGATAAAATAAAGTAATCAAAACATCAACAACAAACGTAATAAATATTAATACTAAGCAATAAATAGATAAAACGTCAAACTAAATGTAAAGTAAATTTGAAGTTGTAGAATTTTTTTAAAGCTAAACCGTGCCGTCGATGGATTGTGTTATCAAATAACCCATAGATTGATTAAAATAAATATATATATAGGTAAAGCATATATGCAAACAGCACAGATGACAACTGTGCTGTGTTCTAATCTAATATTAGTGAACTTGCACACGAGGTCGAGATGCGCGTCAGTCAATTCGTAAAGATGGCGCCCGTATGATCGCGATCTCGTTGTCTCATTAGCTTTACAATTTACAACCTTGCTCAACAATGAACAATTTATCTTTACTTATAGCGAATATATACAGAAGGCCAACAATGCGTGTGTGTATACATACATATCTAGCGAACGTGAGAATTCATAGAATGTTTCAAAGCACCTGCTCGAACCATGGGACAATTTTGATGTAAGGTGCGTAACAAAAAATGCTTCTTTTATGATCTTGGGACTGCATCATCAGTTTTATCTTTGGTTCTTATATTCATCTCAAAAAAGTATTTCATAGCTTTGTTTAGTATGCAGCATAAAGTTATTTAACTAAATTAATACCTTTCAAATTAAAACTTGTTGATAAAATAATGATTTAAAAAAATGTATACTTACGTTTGCCATTTATTTTCAGCAAATCCAATTTATCAACAATCCATTAATTAGTAACAGCACACGTCAGATTTTTTGCACTGCACTTTTTCAATTCCAAATATTATAATACACACTTACACCACTAATTAATACACACACAAGTGAATGGTAATTATTTCACTAACAGTTTCATCGATAACAGTATTATTCCGTTATTATTATTCCAATTATATAAAACTCCACACACTGTATCTGGGTTCACACCCAGTTCCAACTGGGTAGTACCTGTAACAAGACAAAGCGCTTGTAAGTTTTATGATATTTTTATTAAAATCACAATAGAGACACTTGGAAATTTCAACAGGGAAAACATTAAAAGGACATTACTTACAAGCTTCAAATTAATTTTGAAATGAGCTCTTAATCAAGTATGACGTAAAGAAGTCGGATACAATAATGTACAGAACGTACACTCGACTCGGCGAGTAAGCGAGGACTGGTTGGCGCAATGGGGGGAAGCCGCGGAGGGGAGATCAGACAGAGGACAGAGGGAGGGAGTGTGTCTGGCCGACTGGTTGGTCGACCTATTGGCAACGCGCACACACAGCTGCAATATCACGAGACTGTAGGCCGTTTTCGACGACAAGATGATCACGAAGTTTGTATAAGTAGCATTGACAAAAGTTTTTCGTGTGTATCTTAACAATCTTATTAGTTTCTTTCCTGAATTTCGGTTTTGTAGGAAGACTTTGAGATTGATTGTTGGATGGTTCATAAGTAATGCCACCCGATCATCCAAGAAGTACACAACCTTCAGATATTCTCATGGCCAAGCGCTCAAGCGTAAAGGTCATTTAGTTGTTGCTACAGAGTGTAACAATGCTTGTCGAATTGCGTATGACTTCGATCTACGAACGAGCTCAGTAGATTACGAAATTTCAAATGGATATGAGAACGATAAAGGCTACCGATACCCTCAGTTGATAAGGAACGAGAGATATCCTACAAATGAAGGATACACCACAAGATAAACTGTGTTTGATATTACAAAGATAACTTATCGCGGGCAAATATACTCAATAATGGGAACTGGATCTAAAATATAACAGGTTATATAGTACCTTCAACTGGCAATGAACTACGCGATATACCTTCATAAAACAAGAACATGCAATGTCACAATTGTAAACTGCTTTACATTTCCTGCTCCTTAATAATAACAATCGTCTATGACATGTAGTCTATCTATTTGCCTTCAAATTTGACCTTGCAACTTGCAAACAGCATAGTTTAAACTTATCTCAAGAGAGAGTTAGTTACCTAGAGAGTGAGAGAAAGTACTATATCTTTAACCAATATTCGCATACGTATCATCAAGTTTGAGTGATAACTGATAAAGACATATGAATTAAGAGCCTTATTATATGTGTGTGTCTAATAAGGCTCTTAATTAATACATATATTTTAAATTATTATTCATATTATTATGATAACGCTTATATAATATCAACATAGGATGGTTAGGGATGGTTTTGATTTCTGATTTTTTAGTTTTGATCTTGAAGTTTTACAGTAAATTAAGAGATTCAGGTACAAGAAAAATAATTAAAAGGAATGTTAAAAACAACTAACGAGTTTAGTCAAGGTTAAACGTATATATTAAATAAATACGTAAGAGGAAATTATATATATCATTATATTTATTATATTGCATTTGTTTTATGCAATATAATAAATATAATGATAGGTGATTTGTTTATTTACAATAAATAAACAAATTACCTATCATTATATTATAACCATTACGTTTTGGTTGGTGGAGTGCCATATTGCTCATTCTGATAGTTACTGAGGTAAATAAAAAAGTGGATACTCTTCGTGGGGGTAACGCACTTGTTTAGTCCGCAGTCTATCTCTCTTACACTCGGTTGGTCAAGTTTTTTATTTTTCATTCCTACGCCATCGCCTTGCCAGTTCTTTATTTTTAATGGTCGCTTTTATAAGACGTGGCAAAACTGCCGAACCTTTCACTAGTAATTCAAAATGATTGCTTCTACTTAGATTCTTAATATATTATACATACGAGATATGATATTATTTGCGGCTTTGTCGTTCTTTGTAACATAATATTTTTAGCAGGATTTACATACCTTCTGTGCTGTTGTATTGGCGAATAATATCGACGTTGTACACTTGTTTTCCAATAGATCCGAAGGTTAAAAAAAGCATAAGGTAAATCAGGTTACCATGTAGGTTTAAAAAGGCTGTAGCATATCTAATCTGAAAATTCATCGATTGTCTATTTTTTCGTTTTATACAATTTATTTGCAGTATCGTGTACGGCCGAAGCGAACATGTGAGTGCTTTTTGTCACTGCTACGATCGTACTGAGACCTGTTCTAGAGAAAGTGCCAGTTTCCAAGCGATTACTTTCCAAGCAGTCGTCGAGTTTGGGCTCGTGCAGTGCACAAAGCTCACGGAGACTACCGTTACCCCCTTTTTGCGGAACGAGGTCACGCATAAAGTTCATTATTAGCCGATTTAGCAACAGTTTTCACTTGTTTCTAATGATTATGTAATAAAAATGCAATTATATAATAACAATGTTCCCATTATATATATTTTTAATTTCATCGATTATTATAAGTTGAAGTGTAAAGTTTAATCATTCCTATATACCTTGTTACGTAATTGTACGCCTATGTTCGACATAACAACATTTCCTCTGTTGAATCCACTAACTGGCCTAGTTAATGCAATCAATTGCAAGCATAATGCAGTCTTTTTTACCCACCTCAAGTCCCGTATCAGCCCGCCGGCGCTCTCATTCCACTGAAATTCTCGTGTAATGTATGTATAGGTAGTGTTGGTATTTCATAGATTGAAATGTACATTTTACAAGTAATCGAGGATCTAATAATAATAATTATAACGTTTTAGTTTTTGGTTTTTAAATGAAAAGATGAGAGTAATTAATATGATACAAAATAAGCAAAATGGTAATATTTGAAATAAAGCATTGGTAAAGCAACACATATAGGTACAGAAAAAAGTTAATTCAAAAGTGTATTTATTAGTGAAACTCCTAATAAATTCTTGTCTGATGGCTAGTGCGTAACATATACATTACATACAAACAAGTAGTAACCACAAGTGCGATTTGACGCGTTAAGTGCAAATTGGGGGACAGATTGGACGCATATTTGTAGGTCACGGAGGGATAGGGCGCGCGGTCATCGGCCTGACGAGGACTTCGAAGGGAATGAACTCCCTAAAGCCGTCAGTATTGACACTCAGCTAATTTACAGATAATCAAAAATGTGATTTGATTCTTGTTATAATTTTGTTTGATTCTTAGGAAAGTAGTTAGTTGATTATATTGAGTCCTCACATATTGGCGTTTTGTCGAACGGGCCATTTTGATCGGATTTATTTTTTCTGGTTAGTTTTTCTTTGGTGTCGTTCATATCGTACAATTGAAAACATGAAATAAAGCTATATTTACGAATATGAATTCAACAGTGGCACAATTGCTGCAGAAAGAGTTCGAACGATTAACGATATGATGGCGCTGATGTCGCAAAAGAAAACACATAAAATTTTGGGACCAACGTTGTCGTTCTGAAAATGTCGACCTTCAGAACAAGCCACGTGAACAGCCGGAGATCAATGAAGATAGTGAAGAATTAAAGGCTATCGTTGAAGCAGATCCATCGGATCCATCCAGCAGATAGGATTCAAATACTCTCGAAGCAAATTGAGAAAGTAAGAAAGCTTGATAGGTGAGTACCTATGAATGTGAATTGAATGAATCATGTTGTTGAAAAGAAATTTGATAATGTAGTTAATTATATTTTATTTAAGATTGTGAAGGTAAACGGTAAAATTCAGAGACAGTGTTACAATAGTAATTCTTAGATATTTATTCTTTTACAGGCTCTACGTTGGTAAAACGTCCCCTTTTTGGTAAACAATGAATACAAATGGGAATACAATCAAGAAAGAATTGACATTGACAGTTAATTATTACAAATGAATTTGTGTTCAAAGTGTCCTTTTTTGTAAATATCGCTATGTCTATAAAGATAATTATGCATTATAGGTCATTCCTGTGGCATGACAGCACGCAGTCAATGGCTTTTCCTAAGTAATAAATGATAAAGGTGAATTGAGATTGACGGTTAATTATTCCAAATGAATTTATGAGTTGAAAATAATAATAAAATGTAAATATTGCTCTGCAAAATGCACCGAAAGTTACATATCATAAACCTATATAAAGAAATTGTCAAAACGAAATACTGTTTCCAAAGATGTATGTTGATTTGAGCATTATCATGAAGTGAGGTTTTATTTTTTAGTCAATTCATAAGAACCCACAGAAAAGTGAAAACTCTGATAAAATGCACAACACCAGGGGACTAAACACACACTTACTTTATAAGTCGGAAAGACTAAATTTTTGTAAAATTTATAATTAAAAAAATCTTTAAGCAAATGTTAAATTAGAGTCAGAAATAGTCGAATTTCTATCACTAAACATAGATAGTAGTCTGACATTAAAATTATCACAGCAGTCAAGTGAAATTGTTTAAGGTTGGCATTTTGGAATGCTCCCGTGATACGGAGACCCGTTACGTGAACGGTCCACCACTATCCGCAAATCCGCGATCCGCATCTACAATGAATTACACGTTAAAATTGGGAGTGAAGTCACTATGTAAAGCCGTTAGATAATAGCCGTAATTAAGTTATTGACCATGCAATTTTAAGACATTATTTCATTTTCTATCAATTATAATTGTATTTACACTAGCTCGTTTTCTGTCACTAGTGTGACTATTAACAATAAAAAGTACATTTGTGATTTATAGAAATATGTTATTTATTTCTTTGCCTTTTTAATAGTAGGTTTATATGAGAATTTGAAGATGATGTATTCCAGGTTCAACGATTGACCAAACTAGCTATTCCCTTAAAACCATGAGTTTATTAATTGTTACATTTCAAATAGTTTTTTCATGTAAATGTTGAAAAATATGTTTTTTGTTCATGACTAAATAATAAATATATTATTTAATGACCACTTAGTAAAAATATTAATCTAATGAACGGTAATTATCAAGTTAACGTTTCACTTTATCTCATACCACACTTAATACTGCCACGAACAATTAAGTTTCAATTACCAAAATTAATTAGTTTCATCGTCATTAAACTTCTAAAATGTAGAATACAGCGGATATTCGTATAGGAAATATAATAAAGAATGATAATTTATTAGTTTTTAAACAAAGAAAACGCGGGCTGCAACTACAATTGCAGTCCGTTCATGGACTAGCCGCTTTTGACGGAATCTAAATATTATATTCATCATAATAATAATTACATAAACTATATTTTATTCTTCAGTTTTACTCAATATAGAAATAGTTTATTTTTAATCTTTCCTATCCGATTTAAAAACGGATCAAACTTGTGATGTGGAAGAAACAGACTCAATTTTTTTGAGATATCAACTATGATAACAGTTCTCTAGTCTAGTCTCATAATATCACCCTAATTGCAATATCAAGTGATTTCTTGATATTTTATGTGTCTATATGGGATGGTTACTACTAACCGTGTGTGTGCCATTATCCAAATTGGCATTCTTTAATATAAAGAAAGTATTACCCTGAAAGAGATCGAATATAAATTCGAAATCGGAATATGGTCAAAAGGATCGTGATCGGTATCCCAAGAAAGTTCCCATACTTATTTCTAATAATAAATTCATCGAATATCCTATGAAATCATTGAAATATAATTATGTTTCCTACTATGTAAGACTATTAAAAACGAGAGTCGACCGACAGTAGAGCGAAAAAAGCGCGAAACCTTATAGATAAAAAAAGGAATAAACTTCGATATTTATTTCGTTAAATACCAACAAATAATACGATTGGTGTTTGCATCACTTCCTAAGGCAATATGGCTGGATATCAATATAAGACATTGTGTTTGAGTTCTTTAAAATCTAATCAGAATCTTCCGGTATTAATTGTTACTGTACCTTATTATAAATATTGCTCGCATTATCGCAATGCAACTAAACAAGGTTCCATTGTATTTCAATCGGCCAGCTTGCTGCCGGCCTGACCTTGCCACGCTCATGGACACCGCATCGACAATTAGGTCAGTGGGTCAGTAATTTCGCGCTTTTTTCGCTCTACTGTCGGTCGACTCTCGTTTTTAATAGTCTTACATAGTAGGAAACATAATTATATTTCAATGCCTTCATAGGATATTCGAGAATGACTTTTAGAAGAATTATGAAATATTATCTTTTTTTTAAATTTGTTTAACAAATTTTTTAGCGATATAAAAAAGTATTATAACAAATAAATAGGTAATATGTGGGTGTAGGTACAAAATTGCTCGAACGCAGGTTGGAGATAAAACGAATTTACTTGTTGTTTAAAAATATTTGCCGATTACTTTTAAAATGTTCAATCAAAAGTTAAAACACTCAACGATTCAATAATTTGAAGTTTGGTAACTTCATCAACTTTACATATGGTAAACATTGTTCACTTTTCTAAAGATCACAGAAATCGTAACATTTGTAACTCGTAAATCAGGGAGATCATTCGGGCTATTTATCTTGATTTTTTGCTGCTGTGTCGCCCGAAGCCCGAATAGACCCAGATGTTGCGTAAGCCACCCGAACAATATACCCGTAATGACTTGACTAGGGTTGTCACACAATTTAAATGTAAAAAATGTATCAACACCTAATTACTTAATTTAACTAATTAAAACTAAAAAATTAACATTGTTAGTTTGTGAAATTGATCGGCACAAAGAAAAAAAAAATTACAAAGTAGGTTGTATCGCCGGAACCTAGTGAGCTTGAGGAACTCCATAATTCAGAAAAAAAATCTTAGATTACTTTCTGCGACCTTTTCTGTTTTCTGTATTTGAGTTAATTATAAATTGAGCATCTATTATGAAATAGATATTATTATGATTTATATATTATGTATCTATGAAGATACATATTTCATAGATGCTTATGTTGAGTAGGTAGACTAGACTTCAATAAGAAATAATAAAAAATAATGGCGACTGCGGGCGGCGAGTCAACGACCTTCGAAATATCTGACCTGCGCGCGACGCGCAAGGTTGCGAGCACTACGCGCCGGCGTCGCTCGCCATCCGCCATCTTCGTAATATTTAAAAACCACTAGTCTAAAGTCAGATAATGTGGAAAGCCAAGCTATACTCATAATATTATCACAATTAAGTAAACATATTGAGCAAAGGCGCTTCAGTAATCACAATTTTTAAAAAAAGGTAAAATTACCGTATTAAGTTAACAAAGCAAGGTTACGTTAGTGGACATATTTACTTACTCTTAACTTCGATAGCAATTGGTCAAATGATAATTGGTATAGATACATACAAGTATCACTGCCTTAATAAATACCGAAAACTCAATGAAATTTGTTGTAGAAGCAATGGATGTGTAAGTGAATTATACTGCTTATTGAAATATGATGTGTAATTGAGACACATGTAGTTGACCGATTTGTTTTCATGGATATATAAAATTGTGAATGCATAGATTATTATTTAGCATTCGTTGAAGATATAAAAGTCTGCCTATAGCCTATACACAAAGTATGCCCTCTTATCGTACATTCGCTCTTGTCCGATACTGTTTATCTCTGTCATTTACATACGCAGTTGCAGAATACGAAATTCATATTTCGCACACAGTGACCTTCACTGGGCACTTTGTTTTGTCCAAGGTTTACAAACGAGTGGGCAGTGGTTCTGCAAAAGAAAAAAACCCGAATCTCTTGAAGCTCATGATGGCAGAATAAATTGACTTTCAGTAAATGCCAATAAACTCTCAAGGCTATACATACATAATTGAATCTCGCGGAAATGTCTAGAAGGTTAGGCTTTAATTTTTAGTTGTGTTGAAGAATTTATATTTATTTTTTTGAACTTGATATATCCTCCAGATATCCTATTGAAAGCTAGGAATTATTGGTGCTTTAATTTAAACTATTATTATATAGAAAAAAATATTTTTTATGCGATGCAGAGTGAAGTGCTAGTTTCGTTACGAGTGCTAGCATGCAGTAACCCAAGAAGTAGAAGACCTTATGTTGTTTTGATTCTATTCCCACCAGTGTGGATCGCTCGAAATTAGTTACATCTCTCAAAATCCTGTTTAAATAACACCGTCGGTCGGCCCGAACTTTTTTCAAACATGGGTTTGGCGTGCGTATACTAAACAAGTGTGTCAATGCTCCGAGCGCACGTGGTTCTACACTCTATAGTTTGTTTAGTTTCATTCTGTGGTGCAGGTCGAACCACGACAAAAGTGATAATGATAATTTTCCTGTGTAAATATATGAACTAAAAGTCTTAAGTCGCGACCAGCTATTATAATCATTGGTTTTAGGCTCATTCTGACGAAGAAATAATTACAGTATTTAATATTAAACACGCTGTAACTTTTTGTTGTATAATCAGCCAGTATTATAAGTTAATGTTCATTTTATAGTTTAGATAAAATAATGACTCGTGTATTATGTACAGCACACATAAATAAAATATAACAACATACAATTGAATAATATACAAATTATATACAAGAATGGACTCATATCTCAAAGAGAAATCTCACAGCTAACCAAAGTCTAAGTTTTATATCAGCATGGATAGTGGGTACGTAAACAATAGTAAATTTCCTCTATTAAGAACTAAATCCTATATTATTCTATTACAAAAAAAATACTAAATACACAAAACGTACAGATAATACAAAAAAGTTTATGATAAATTGGAATGGTGTTATCGTAATTCGATCGAATTCTCTTTAAATTATCTCATTATTATATTATTTACGTTTACCTTTTTAGTTATTACTAAACTAAAAAAACTACACATTTTTTAGTACTGAAAGAAAGTTTAGTTAAATTGCAGGGAATCGGTGGGCTTCCCAGTGCACCATTATTATAAGGCGGGGTTCATTTATATAGCCAGTGGATATGATATGTGATCCATGTGGGTCTTAGATTCTTCGTAAGCCTTGATAATCGCACAGGAGGAGCATCCATTTTGGTACCCTGAGTAATTTATAGTTGACGTAGTACTATAAGTATCGTAGTCGAATTACATAAAAACTGTATATTTGACAAGAACAGAATACAATAGAATATATATATCCATTGTACATTAACTAATTGAAAAAGAAATGTATAGTGAATAATATTACAAAGGGAAATTTAATCTTAGACTTAAAAATAAACGAGGAATTTAACAACATTCCACCTAATTACAAAAATTGGTTTAAAGTTGGCTTATAGCTTTGGCTATCTCGTAATATTACTTAAGGTAGATTTAGAGAGCTTTAATAATAGGTTTAAACGAGGTTTAACTTTAGACCGCGGTTTGTAATAAAGTAGATTTAGTTCTAAATTCAAGGTTCAAGTCTTAAATCAAACTGAAGTCAATACCTTGATCTGACATTGAACTTAAAAACTTCAATATGGATTTGCGGTGAAAGGGAGACAAAAACAAAATGCCTTGTTCATAATATATATAGTGCCTAGTTACATTTCGCAAATAATAATGATTTACTGTCTTAACTCAATTTACACGAATACAGATTGTTAACATGATAATATGTCGTTTGCCTACTATAGATATAAGTGGGTGGATGTATCCACAATATGATTCGTACTTGTATCAGGTACTTGGTTATAAGGCGTGACGATATTTTCGCACACGTCGCTTATATTAGTGTATAGCGTATTGAAGTGAATGAGGTCGGCAAGTTGAACACCCCGCCAAGGAGAACCGTTGACCCCCGATCACATCCGCGAGTGCTCGCTGAGGCACTGTTGGGACGGAAACTTGGACGTACCGCACACCACGAGGTCTGCACTACAAAATTGCTTTTTGGCGTGCGTAAGCACTTTAACAATATCAGCGTGTTCATGAAATTTCTATATCTATAACTTTGTTGTTTCAGCACCTCATTTAATTCATTATTAGACGACCTTATTATTAAATTTGGCCATTCGCTGTAAAATTTCATTGATTGACGATATCATACAATGGTTACAAAAAGGTTAAGATGAAATGTTATTAATTTATATAATAGTTCAAGTCAAGTCTTCTGTTAAATGTTGTTCTAAGAGTAAATATATACCTAGCTACCCTACCCCACTGTTGTTATTTTTATTTTACTTATTGTTGCAGTTGTAATTAATGCTGCAAAGACGATTTCCAACATACAGCGGCTACTGCGAGTAACCACGTTATTATCACGAGCAGCAAATGGAAAACCACGTGGTACCGTTACTAATGAACACTTCTTGTATAAAATTAACTTATGTTTTAGAACAAAAGGCTTAAAGGTGTACCTAGTTACATATATATACAACGATAATTATTATTGTTATGTTTACATTCATGTAAGAAATTTAGTTTTATCAGTTAAGTTCATTAAACTAACACTTTATTTATTCAAAGAAGACAGACTTCATCTTATGTATAATATTATGAAAAATAAATCAACGGATTCTTAGAGGCAGGTAATACATTTCATTGACATTATTAAAATTGTTAAAGTAAACGACAACAAAAATACATCATTAGAAAATAATCAAAGAGGTCTCTAATCCTCAGTAACAAATTCTGTCGGCTAGAAAGCTAAGTTTGGATTTCTATCCAACCTTAGAATTTATCTAGACAAACTTCGTATCAGAATATATTTCTAATATTTTAGTATTTCATACGTATACATTATAAAGTAAGTAAAAACCTTTACCAATATTTTCATTAATATGTAGTCTTATTACTCTAACAATGTTAAACCAACAATATCCTGGTTTATCTTCTTAGTAGGCTTGCTATCGAATCAGAAGTCACCTCGCGGCATGTATACATTCGACGATTACTCTTCATGACTCATTGGACTTTATTTTAAACCAGAAGTTAAATTTCTCAGAACCAAATGAATAAAGGGTATAAATTACTAAAATTATAATAATGCAAATGATAATTATAACCAGCAGGGCGAAAGTGATGTGTAGATAAATTTTTTTATTATTATTTATATAACTAAAAATTTCGACTATTAGGCAGTTGCTTATGAAACGATTTGCGAAAGCGGTTCTTGCATTGCGCCACGGCTGAGAATCACAGGCCGAACGCCGGCAAAGATTTTGATGCGACCTTGTGCGTTTTGGATGGAAAACTTTAAAGAATTAATACGAATATGTACTCAAAGTACACATTTATCACTGACTCTAAATTCAAATAACTATTGTTATTTCCAGTTTTCGAATATTAACACTAAAACTAATAACAAATAAATTGACTCATCTTATATCAGTGGCTGCAATAAGGAAACACTAAAACATTTTCCTATTTAAACAACGTTACAATTCCTATTGTGCTATTTCGACAGTCACAGAATGCGACCAGGAATGTTCGACAGGTAAGTGCAGTATCCCGGTGTAAACTAGATAGAGATGGTGAGGTACAGGCTCGGGAACTGGTTCAGGCGGGCCGGGGGGGCGCGGGGCCCAGACGAGGGGCGTCATTGACCTCCTCCCTCCCCGCCCCCGCTACCTTCGTGTCGCGACACCCGCGCGAACTGTAACTTCATTGTATTGCACTGCAAATCAAATTTGGTGTAGCGGAGCTGTTTTTACTAGGTGTCTTCTCGTTCAGAAAACGACACAAACTCACTTTAGTGTAGAGTATAGACCGCGTAAAGGTATTAACGGAAAATATGCGTTTGAACCTCAATGTACGGACGAACAACGGCAGTCAGGTAAAGAAATAAAATCATATCACAATAATTGTTAAGTCAGCATGTACGCTATAAGTATTATTTGGTCTGCGATCTTCGATATTGATCTCTTAAAACCCAGTCTAGCTAGATGTTTAAGTCATAGAACTAATTTAACATTGAAAACTAATACGAGTTTACTAACTAAACAAGCAAAAAGGAGCAATAAATTAGTGCTGTAGAATGGAAGAACAACCTCAAGCGAGCCGAAATAAAAAATTCCCCCAAAGGTCGAGCAGGCGCCGAAACAAATGATCACGCTTTCGGGTTGCGACTGGGTCAAGTTCGTTATTTAGAGATGAATAAAACTCTTCAACTTGGTGTGATATTTTTTGTAATAGTCTCTCCTTAGCACCCTTTGATTTCGACAAGATCTAATTCTATTGTATTATCGGGAACCGGTTTCAGTTTCGTGATATTTATGAGTGTTAAGGTCAGATAAAGTAGAAGTAAAACGATTAAAGTATGATTCAACTTTTCATGGTCCCTATACTAAAAAGTTACATTATGTTGCAAAATCTAATAGGTTTTTGAAATTGTTATATGAAATTGGCGGTTTTGTCAAATATCTCCTCTTTGGTTAGGAATTACAAATAAAAATTAATGAATCCGTTTTGCTGGTACATTTGAGTTTCGAAAACAGTCATACGTGTGTTTTTCTTTGGTGTCTTTCATATCGTTCGAAACATCGCTATATTTACGAGTACGAATTCTACCGTGGCACTAGTGCTGCAGAAACAGCAGACGGATCAACGATGTGTATGGCGCTGCTGTTGTAAATGAAAACACGTTTAATTTTGGGGTTAAACTTTTTCTTATAAAAAGATCAGCAAATGATTCGACACCACCTGATCATAAGCAGCAGAGGAGTCCATATGTGAAGATAGCTAATGCCGGCCCAAAAAGTGCTTTTACTCAACTCTTTTGAAGGAACTTATGTTCTATGAAGAAGGAAATACGTGTGCCGACAATGAATTCCAGTCTCTAGCTGTGCGACAGAGAAAAGAGTTACGAAATCACTTTGTGTGTAAAGTAGACATGGCGACCAGCGCGCGTGCTCCATAGTAGGAAAGGAGAGAGAGGGACAAAGTCAGAGTTCTTCAGAGCACTCTCCATGGTACCAACAACAATAGGCATTAGCGACGCTATGACGCATCGCAATTGTAGAGGCTCTAGGGTGTTCGTTACCTCTGCATCGGCAATACGCATAGCGCGACGCTGCAATCTGTCCATGGCATCGAGGAGTACTGAACAATGCCATTTCAAAGGTGCGAGCAATACTCCACGCAAGACCGGACCTGGGTTTTATACAGCAGGCATGGTCAGGTGGTACCTACGCACCTTGTTTAGGACTGAAAACCAGCGATCCAGTTGGACTGCACGGCTTTGACCAGACGCTAGTAGCTACGGGTGCCCGTAGGGTACGAAAGTAACTATTTGTTGGTCAGTTGACCGTGCTACGCGCTGGGCTCTTATGGAAGCCCTCTTGCGATGAGTCTGTTCCGGGACCCCACAGGCACAACCTCTGATCCAAGTGCTGTATACCAACTATTTCTTCTCAACACCTAAGGCACACTCGCGGTTGAAACAGAGTTTACGTCTATCCTTGCTGATAACATCGGAGTGTGGGATATAGTACTCCATCTCTAATACGATCTCATTAGCAGTGGCAGAAGCACTGGCATTCGCGCTTTCCTTCTCGCTAAAACAGCGCTGCCTCCAAGGGACAGATGCGAAGTAATATCGCATACCATCCCAATCCACTGACGCTTAGTGCCAGATGTGACGTTTAGCGAACACAGGAACTGACACTTTGGCGGATATCAGACAGTTGTCTAAAGTTCCTAGGGGAGCTGGGCTTGTTAACCAATTTAGTAAGGTCATGCGTGACAGCAAAGGCGTGGGCAGTTGTCCCAGCATCTTTCGTTCTGGAAATTTTGACCTTCAGTATGTTGTGTTTGTGGGTTCCCGATTATAACTTGGGATAAACTCAAAGGCGTTTTATGATTATTATAACCGATTTTATTAAGCAAGTAGCGACGCGACACGACGCAGATCACACAGAAGGCAAACGTAGAGTTGAGCACGGAAGTGCTTACAAAATCATAGACTAATATTCTTAAATAAATACACCACACAGAACAAGTCCTGTGGAAGGCCAGAGACCAAAGTGGTTAATGAAGAATTAAAGGATATTGTCGAATAGGATCCACGGAAAACCACGTCAAAGTTAGCTTCAGACTTTGGTTTGAATGATAGAACTATTTTAATTCACTTGAAGAAAGTAAAAAGGCTTGAAATGTACCTCATGAATTTAGGGATACAAACCAGCAAACCGGCCTCGACTGCTGCATTACGTTGCTCAACCGACACAATAATGAAGGGATATTAAATAGGAAATGAGAAGAAAAGTATCCTGTACGATAGTCTTAAGCGCTCGTCACAATGGATGATCCCTGGAAAACCAGCTAAATCTATCTTTTTACGAGACTATTTCCGATTTTAATTTACAGTTTAGTATTGTTGCATTTTTCACACGTTTGCGTTATTCTGGAATATATTTATGACTACAAAAACGAACGACATTCATCACACTTCAATAACACTCTACGTGGGTGAATTGGATTTAACTGTAAGTTGGCGTGTGGCAGACAGCAGCACAGGCGTGACGACGTCCAGTTTATAAATATACTATATCTGATCACCAGCTAATATAAACACTGAATATGAATAATACGTTTAAATGAATATCAATGAATATCACGTTTAAATTACAACTAAGACTATAGATTTATCAATTACTGGACTACTAGAGGCTTGTACATGAATTTCGGCATTGCACGATTGCTGAATTTGAGATTTTTATAAACTTTCAATCGTTTATCCATTTCCGAGTAGCCTTTCAATTAAAACTTACAATCTTATTTCCATCGTTACCTTATCTGTTAACATCTCAGATAGATGCCTTATCTACGTCCCGTCATCTTATATATTTTATAACGATGCCTACCAGTAATATTAATCACGATAATATTCCTTTTAATTCCATACAAAATTTTGTTTGACACAATGTAACTGAAAGCTCAACACTTACGTATTTACATTGACACTATCGGGTTTCTTCGAAGGTCGTACGTTGACATCTATTATAGGTTTTTGGAATAAAAGGATGGGTTATTGCCTTCTGTGGTTCAAATTAGTTTTAAGGTTGTCGTTTTATGTTTGTATAGGTACATTATAACTAAACGTACATATATTAGAAAACTATTAGTTGCATACGGAATAATAATACCCGGAATGTTTGAATTTTCAGTATAATAAATGAAAATGAAACACATCTATTACGTAGTAACAGTCTCGAATTAATCACAATAAATATTCGATTTAACATTACTAACTTAACTAGTAAGTCTAGAAATATGTTTAAATCAGATATTATAACCAGGTTTAAATTTTCCTGCTACTAACATTTCATTTATTACGATTATCATAATTAAACTATAAAATAAAGTTTCAAAGAATTGTTTGAGAATACAGTATAGAGTAATTTGTAGTTTTGTCTATATTTTTATTTAAACTTACTTTGTCGCGCTTAATAAAATATTCAGCAAAATAGTTTCATCTTTCATCGATATTACATATATCTAGTATGCTATTTTCAAACGTCCATCAGCTTATTATTTATAGACAGATACACCCGTTCAATGAACTGTTCTTCTAAAGTAGATAGCTATTAATAAACTTTTTTTTATCACTATTCACGTACTTATCTACGTATTATATGTTTAAAAGAAATTCTAATTTTAAATAATTTTTAACAAATTACGTTCATTATTCCAAGTTTTTAAGCAACGTTATCCGAAATAAATGGTATTGAATTGAATTTAACAAAGGACGGTTATACATCTTTCTTAAATTAAAATTCTCAAAAATTTTCATAACAATTTTAAGTATATTTTATATACTACAATTTTGATTACTAAAACGCAGCTATGAAAATCAATATATATTTAATACAAAACAAAACTTACGGTTATTCAACGAAGATCGACGGACAGCTAATCACATGTCCTGTAACAAAAAAGATTTTTGAGACAAAGTTGAAAGCAAAATAACCGAGAATGATAACAGTGATATATCGAAACAAGTTAATATTTAAGGTTTTAACTAGGCTACTTTTACATTAAATAAAGAAATTAAATAAATTATTGTGATTACCTTCGTCGGCCAATCACAGGAGTTCTTTATTAGAATTATTTGATTAGTGATTATAATTATTCGCTAAGATTGAAAGAAACAATAAAAAATATATATTTTAATAACAACCTTCGCCATTAATCATGAGACATCAAACTGCAGACTTAAAATCGGTTAAACGACCTCATAGGCTTACACGTGGGTAGCAGTAGACGAACGAAACATTAATTGCAAAACCGTGATATAACAATAAACTGCTGTTTTTAAACAAGAAATCAATATTGGAATTCTGTTTTTGAACGTTATCTTTATTTAGGATAATGTCTTTACCCAGCAGTGGGCCGTATGTAAGCTGTTGATTATGATGAAATGTAATAAAACTGTTCATTTCATTGCAAATTTTTGGCAATCAGTCGTTCAAAGAGGAAAACGACGATTTCTGCTAATTTCAAGCGACCAGACATTCATTATTCTACGAAGACTCTAGTCTAGTCGCTTAGAGGATTAGAAGATAATTATTTCAAACTATGGTTTTTCAGCACAGTTTCAACAAATACTTCTATCATATTAGGTATACAAATGTTTACTTGCTCCAGGGGGAAAAATATGAAATTGCACCCATTTTTAGTCATTTCTGAATTCGAGGCAGCGGTGGGTTCTGATCGGCTCGACTATTGAAATAAATTCATATGAAATAAATGCATATGAATGTTAAAAGAATCAAAAGTGAAATCAATCTTAAGCATAATAATCGACTGTGCGCTTAACCTATCTCTCCTGAAAGTTTTAAAACATTTAATACAGCCGTAATATATATTTACAATTTAAACTTATATGTATTTATCCAGTTTTTATTATAGTGGAGACTTACTCGGATTCAACGTGTTCTTAGCAATACATTCAATCATTTTTCGCAACAGAAAATTATTATATATAGATTATCATTTTTAATTATTACAGATTCTTCTATAATTAGAAGATAACATAACTATTATATAAAGGAATGTTACTAAAGTTTCAGTTAGAACGCTATAGCATCGTCATCTATACTATATATTACAAAGAGGAAAGATTTGTATGTATGTATATAACAAATAAACTCAAAAACTACTGAACCGATTTCAAAAATTATTCCCGCATTAGATACATACTTCTGCCTAATTAATATAGGCTATAATTCTAAAATAAATTTTTATTAAAAAAACACGCATTGCCTATTTTAAAATAAAGTTTAAAAAATAATCATGAATTAAATTACAAATACACTGGTAACACCTCGTGCACTAAGCTAAAAAATAACGAGAATGATTATAATTATTTTTAGGAACGGTCGTACGTTCTTCATAACAATCACAAAAGGTAAGACGCCAAACGCTATGTGGATGGGTGACCCAAAACTTTTCAGATCTATATTCCCTACATACGATACTCTACATTTATCCCAAAATACTTAAAAGGTAAATGTTCACCCGTGCGAAGCCAGAGCGGACCGCTAGTATAAATTAAAGTCCTTGACGTACATACACAATAGATGCTAACTGCATGAGAATGGTTTTAAAACTAATTCTGTGTTGTTCGCAATCGACCTTGCTTATGTGGACTTCGCTTAAATTCTTAATGCTTCACGCTATGTAAATGTACGCGAAAAACAAATTTAATGAATATGTCAAATGATTAATTTATATAGTTTGTTTTAACGTTCAATAAAGTGAATAACCTTGAAAGGTAATTGCCCTTTCACCGTTAACGATGAACCCTCTCTGACCTTTATCGTAGTTTTTTTGGCGACTACGATCTGGAGACGATATATTCAAAAAGAGCTATCTTTAATTGGTTTGACAAATGCCTCTATTATTATGTATGTTTAATATATGTTAAATACAGTATTTTCCGAAAGTATATTAACTGTCTAGTATGCTTCCTTGAGCTGTTACTTCCTATGATGCAATAAGGCGAATAAGTTCTTCGTTTCGATGTGTTTATAAATTTAATTAGGATGCTAAATTCAGGATGTCTAATTAAATGTTCATTTCACATCATAGTTTTCGAACAATAAAAAAGCAGAGACAATTTCAATTCTAAGGATTAAATCCAAAATCTTACAAAGATGGATGACTTTGTTTCAGACACACAACTACTATCATTTTTCTTTTTATTTTATATTCTTTTTCAAAACCATCCGTAGATAGATTGTTGAATCGCAGCACAAATCCGCAAATAAGTTACAACGGGTTTACTATAAGGTTACCGCCTACTTACAATAAATATTTATGTTAAAAGTAGACAGGTAATGAAAAAAATTAAAACAAAAAAATTCAGAAGCCAAAAAGTTACGACAGTTTTTCTAGTTGGGCACACCACTCCGGCGCGCAACGTGGTAACTTGGTAAGGGACGAAAGGTTCTTACTATTTTAGAGAATTGAACTCAATTGCTTACACTTTATTTTGTTTACTTAAATATATATTTAGACACATGGATAAGATGAATACAGCGAGCAGCTCTAATATGAGTGATATGAGCCGAGCCGTAACAATAGGCGAGCCAATTCCTTAATGAGCGGCGTATTCGCACGACATGGCTGCCAACAAGATGGCGGCCGGTGAAAGTGGACGGTGCCCGATGGCAGAACCGTTGCCTCAGTAAATCTTTGCATAACTTGTTGTAATAAAATCATATCTTGAGCCGGTATTCAAATCAACAATAATCCTAAATCATTCGTTTAATCATTAAATAACAGAAGTCACTATGTTAAAAAGAAGAAATAAGTATTACATCTGATGACAACATAATTCGTGGAATTTATTTTTTATTTAACTGAGACTTCGGATATCAAAGAAAATGTTACCAGAACTAAGGAGACCAATGAATATTATTACACCTTTTTAAATAAAATATAAATAGGTATAATAAATTCAATGTCAACCAATAGATATATTGGCGACCCAGATCACGACTTGGAATTCAAATAGACGCGACCCTGATCCTAAAATTGAGGACGTTTCGCGGTGCACGAGCGCAGCGCATCCGGAAACTGCCGCAAACACTACCGACGAATTGCCGCCGCTCCTGCGCGTAATCGCTAGTACATAGTTGCATGATATTACAACATGTACACTTCCTCGTGTTTAATAAGAATAGAATATTGCTTTATTGTACGTACATCAACCAATATTACATTAGGTTTTTTTACATTACTTTACATTATACATATCTGAAACCATAAACATTCAGTACACCTACAAGGTGTCGGTAGTCAAGTTGTCCAAACGAATATCATTGATGGAGTAGCTTATGGGCTACCCTAACATCCCAAAAAAAAGCAAAAAAGCAAAATTCCGCAAAAAAGTTAAACTTTTGGAATAATAGCATTATTCTTTTTTTGCAATTGTATCCGAAATATTACAAACCTTTTTTGCCAGCCTTGATTTTTTTCGTGAATGTGAACAATATCCCATCATCAATACCTTTTCAAATTTATATAGCCAATTCTAATGAAATAAATAAATATTGTATTTCTTTTCTATTTTAAAAAAACTTTTAAATAAATAATAATATAAGTTGTTCCAAATTATTTTATCCTGTTTGCCTTTCTTTTTCAGCTACGATAGCGATAACAGTCACTTCTCATTTGACATTCATCATATGTATCGCTAAAGTAAAGTTCGTTACTAGTCCAGCGATGGATTTATACTTATTGTCAAAATTAGATATCGCTAGAGGTGGCATTCATATAAAATAAACTCACTGATGGATTTTTCAAGTACCTAGAGTAGGTATCGTAATTATTTTTATATTGCACTTGTTGCAGACCCGCATTAAGTTTCAGGTCGTCTACACAAACCTCCGCATCCCTCGCTCCACAGACATTTTATTTCTTTACAGCATAAATTGAACAAAGACAGTCTATCTTTAGTTGCGCGTAGGAGAATATTAATATTTATAAGTGGGCAGGCACATGTAAGACTTCTCAGCATTTTTCATGGGATAAACTTACCTATATATATTATTTGGTCGGATTGTAATGAAAGAGTTGTACTGAACTTAAATTCGTGTACAACGGAATTGGAGACATTGGTCATTGGTTGATTTAAATGGACTCAATTACTACGCTCTTTTAAATCGTCAAAAATTAAACCCTACCACCGCTTTGACGAATACGTTAGCTTTAGAGAAGAAGCGGCGCAAGAAACTCCTCATCATTAATGTATTTGTAATGATATTTACAAATTATGTTGAATATTACTTGATATATTGATTTTAAAAAGGTCAAACGATTATTAAATCATCTTATATAATTTATTATCACATAGTTACGGTTCTTTGCTTTTTTATCACAATGTTTACTCAACTGAAATAAATATTTTTACGTGAAAATTATTTTTACCAAGCTGTAATATTTGACGTGATGTAAATGCTGTTTGTTTTCCAATAAATATTAAATTGTATTGTATTGCAAACCTATAATAACATCATGAACATTCTCAATAACTAGTCTCTTGCTAGAGGTATTGTAATCGTAATTGAAGAAGTAACGAATTACTTCAATTAGTAAGACTTATTATTTATTTATTTTGTATAAATAAAGTCTACCCAAGTGAACTTCTTTAAAGTGGTTAGCTTAGTCTCTTATAGAAGAAGTATGGAAGATCTTAGAGCTTAGAGTAACTGTCTTAATACAACATAAAATTCTTTAAACAGGTATTAAATATTTTATTTAGGTTTTACGTTATTTGCAATCGTAGAACTTTGTATAAATAACTAAATTATTATTACCTACATCGTTAAAACATTGGTAATTTATAAAAATTGCGGTATCATTAACACTTATAACTGCGGTAGACACGTATTTAATAAGTACATAATTATGGATTCAGCTAGGTGCTTATAAATGTTATATGACATATGTTTACAGTTTACACAAGTGACAAGTGTCTTCAAGCACGAAAATCGTAAATCTTATCGAGAAATATTGAACAGATAACCTTTCGACCTCGCAAGTATAGGACGATAAGTGCGGGACATCGATACAAAGTCGTGGTCATTGCTCCTACTATCAGCTGACAACATCATCCAACTGCGGGACATTATCTTACACGCTTTATTTCGGTCGTTCACTACCTACTCTCCACCTTTCTGACTAAAGCTAAACAACATTGTATAATTAGGTCGGTATATATATACTTAAATCTACAATTTAACACTCAATGCGGTCCCGTTAATCTGAATGTGTCTTTTACTTCACTTTTTAAATCCAAACGAGAAAGTATCTGATAGTAAGCTGAAATGCATCGCGAATTTTCTGAATAACACAGTTTCACCTCAATAATATACCCGGCATTCGATTGATGTATACATACGTATTATTCCAATTAAATTCGTGTACCTTCAGAAACATTATAAGGAGAGTTGACAGGTAGACAGTGTCTTTCACAGAATAGAAACAAAGACCTACATTTCTAAATGTCTATCGAAATCGATAAAACTACTTACCAATGTAAGTAGTCTTATTCTTCTTCGATAGACAAGTATTTCGAAATTACTTATTAAGTGAGATTTCTACAGGTAAAAAAATGTTGTCTTCATATTTATATTAATAATATTGGATATTGCTGAAAACGCAAACCATTCGAATTTATTTATAGTATGTATTGATTCCTTTTTATTATGACTACGAGAGCTGTAAACAAGTAAGGTAAAGCGATCTCGGGATTCTAAGCGATGGCGTCTCGTATGTTTATACCAAAACGTTTGTTATAAAAATTATGTTCACTTTGAATTTGTAAATGTGCTTTCATCTGTCCCTTTGCAATTGAAGGAAGGCATCTCTTGCACATGAAGCCAGGTAATGTGCGCAATATCGCGACCTACTTTGTTGGTACGACGTAGCCCGCCCCGCGTACCTCATCGCGTCGTGGACTCTAAAAATAGACACAATGTTGAGAAAGCACGAGCGACAGCGAACGATGCTGTTCGATTTATTTACTGGCAAAATTTATATCGGATAATAATATTAAATCGATCCATAATATATAAAGCAATGTCTCATGACCCCTTGGGGCCTACTTTATTAATCGTAGACCCTAAGGGGTCATGAAACATTGCAGACACTAGACGGAAAGATTCGATAAACTCTAACCCGTAACAATTTTTTGAACGGTAAAGATCTAAGTACGGGCCTAGGGTTTTAATTTTTTTATAGCCATAAGTTTAACATTGAGATGGAATGACAATAATGAAACGATCAACATTACTCGTAGCGCATACAATTCTTAAATTTTTATTGTTAACATTATTCTAGGTAAGCCTATTCTTCAGTTAATTCTTCGGACTTTTGTGAATTATTAAAATAGACAAATGACCATGCTTACTTATTAAATTAATATATCTTTAGGTACCTAATTCCAATATATCAATGATATTAATTGAGACAGATTACAGTTTATTGTCTGGTTATTCACCTTATTTTGGCGAACACCAAAAAGAGAGTTAATACGTATTTAAAAAGAAATAGGTAATTGTAGTTAATAAATATAATGTTTGATGACTATAAATTTAAAATACTACATCTATCTTGAATGATAGAATACTCGAGAAGTATTTAAGCTTATATACAATTCGGCTTTTTAAAACAAAAACATTGGATTCATAGGTATATCTAATATAAGGATATTCTTGCACTCACATCCAAATGGGTCCTTATAAGTAAAATATTTATTTACTTCTCCTACGCAGTCCTGCTACAGAGTAAAGTGAGTCGAGATATTAACATTCGACTATTATGAACAATTTTCATTTGTTTTCCTACCTTTTTCTCAACAAAAATTTCTTAATCTGGAAACTTTTAAAATCTTCGCAGTAATTGTGAGAATAAAGTCGAGTGACCCGCTGTTGATGTCGAAATTTGTCAAGTGGCACATTCGTAGAGCACGATTTAAAAAGCGGTCCCCGAGAACCTTGAAGCACTTGGCTACTTGCCACGCCCATGCTGACTTATTGGAAAACTGGAATGCACCATCTCATAATCAAATTGGATCCATTTCCTTTATACAAAGAACAATCGATGTTTGTAACCTACAAATAAAACAATTGCCATTCTAATAAGAAATGGGCTTCAAGAAAGCAGCTAACCTATGTTATTGAATTTAAAACAAAGAACAGATGTTCAGCACCCGGTGATTCAGGAACAATAAAGTTTCACATCGCTACTTCCGCATACGTAACCGCTTTTATCAAGATTACAAGTCAGTCAAATGACATTGAAACTCGCTAAACTCGTCTCAGTTTCCTTATTTCTACAATGTTTTTCGAGGACTATTGCGCTATCGAGTTTGTATCGCTTAAACTATCTATACAGAAAAGAATTTAAATTCGTTACTCGCGAGCAGGCACCGACCACGACGTCAACTAACGGTACCCAACTTGCAATTCTTTCGAGTTTCACTCCAAACGATGCTGCTCGTCTCGAGGCACTCTAAGAATAAATTTATTGGCCTTCTGGATTATTAGAACATACATTGCACTGCTTAAATCATGTTGAAGTACACCGCAATCCGGTTTATGTCCACGTATGCGATCGCCCTCATCGTAGGAGCCTCAACATTTACCTCGCGAGAATCTGAGGGACGACGCCAACTCAGGCACGACGACGTAACCCGACCAGTCCCACTTCACTGTCACCGATTGGTCACTTCACTGGCTTAAGTCACGTCCCGGACTCAAGGCTTAGTATAATCAAGTTATTAAAAAGACTAAGGTTTTTCCAAGGAAAACACACGAATTAAAAGACGGATGAAAACGAATTTGCAAGCGACAACACAACTACTAAATAGAACACCTCGAGGCAGACTGGCCAAAAGCTTATCGTCAGACTCCGGCCACGAAAGGGGGACGACGTGGTCTCGTTCGCTCTTATACGATTGTATCTAACCAACCCGAGTAAAGAGCACGGAGACGACCGAGAGCGGCCGAAGTATGCCGACCGTTTGCTAATCCCGCTATCACCGTGCCACCATACTACGGGCTACACTACGGTATCGCAGGAGATGGGATCTGAGACTAAGGGCCTGACAATGGTGAGTGCTGCTGAGAGTCAGGACTCAGGGCACCTACTCTGCATCTACTCATGTGTAAGTATTTATGGGTACATTATGTTATTATACAAAGCCAATCAAGAATGAGTGTAACGCAATAATTTTAATTTCTGAAACTGGTTAAATTCTGCTAATATGAGGTAATCTGTAAACTTACTACTAAATTGCTACCATTTAAAAATAATATATGGTATTATATAAATATTTTATGTAATACCTAATACCCCAGTTAGTATAAAATACTTAATATAAGCACTTCATGATTAGCAACTTACAACAAAATTATAAACACTCATTTAAAAATCGAACATTATAAACATAATGAACATAAAAAAAAGTATTTTTTGTTATACTTAAAGCTAACTTTAAAAAAAACAGTTGTAGTTTTGCAAGTTATTGGTCCAATGAGTAGAGAAAATAGTGAAATAGGTCTCGAAATTTTTGTTATTGTGTGTTTTAGGAGAAAGAATTCCCTAAAAAAACAAATTAACAAATACATCATCTAAATAAATTTTTTAATTTTTCCTCAAAATGTTTATCTTACGGACTAATTCATTATATACATTCACAAAAAAACTAAGGCCTCAAATCCTTAACTTCGTTTAGAAGATAATTAGAAAAGTTTGCTTTAATTTGAGTATCAGAAAAGAAGATAAATGTGAAAAAAGAATAATCTATACCTATTGCATAATTCTTGAAACTACACATCTTTGTGGAACATAAATAGGGGATCTCTCGGCTAGTCCATAAACTCTTCCGTCAATTGGTTTCGTTTAGACACACGAAAACCGACACCGTGTAAATTTACTTCAATTTTACTTAACTTGTAATGTTGCATTAATAAGCAACAACTGTAGTTAAAAACGATTCCGTTATGAAGTTATTCACGCGCGTCGCGTACACATAACGCGCGCGCCTCGGACACGAAGATAATTTCTCCGCGCACTGTTTTCGCTTAGTTCACGGACGATTTCAGTTATCTGCTTGGAATTTGTGAGTTACAGCAGTTGATGAATTTTTTTTTTTTGCTTTTTAAATTAATTTAGTTTTATAATGATATAATATAATTATAATTTTATAATAGAATTGGTAATCAATCAAACAGATTGTTATTTTTTTATTAGGCTGACTAATGCATTTGGCCGCAGATGACCTGTACAGCAATACGAACTACCAGGTTTTTAACTGTAAAGTTGGTAAGGACCTTTAAGAATTCTCAAGCATACTACGCCACTACTATGAAGTTCTAGTGGTACATTATACTTGCCTGTTGCCAATCCTTATTGAAAACTTTATCATGCTCGTTTTGAAGATTCCCTTAGTGTTAGTGTGGAAAGTTATTTAGTAATCGAACCGGAGTTGGTTCCAACGTGTGAGGGTGAATTGTCAAACCGTCACATCACAGAACATATCTCTTTTTACAATCGGTAGAATAAGCAAAACATCTATACAAATAGGCTAAATGTCTCCTTAGATTCGCGGGTTCAATACGCTTGTTACAACCTTCTGCTGGATAATTAAAACGAAGCATTATGTATTATTTTATGAACTACGAGGAATTATCTTATACATCATTATTTTTTCTTTTAATTAATGTATTATTTATTTTCGAAAATTTTATTGGAAAGACAAAACAAAAGGAGCATTCCCACATCTTTGCCGCGAACAATCATGACGGAAAGTTGTGTGAATCGATGAGAATACGAAGAAAGTATTTCATACAAAAAGCTATAACTATGTACTAGCGCCGATTTACTTCCCTGAAACGAGACAACGTGGTCGGGTCGTGCGTTTACCGCTAATATTATTGTGAATAATCGCTGTAGGTAATAGTATAAATGAACTTAACTATGCTAACTCATAAAATGATGTCATATGATATAACATCTTATCTCTGCCAGAGAACTGTATAATATAGTCAAACAGTGACGAAGGATTGGGATGAGTTGACTTAGTGATATTTTTTCAGTGAAGTGTGAAAAGAAATTTTATTGCGTGTATATGTACGGTTGAAGTGAGGTGTGGCGTGGTAGACTAGCGACGAACGATTTTCAAATTTATTTGTAGTACATATAGCTTCATACTACTTTAAATAATATATGAAAGCAATTACAATCAGTATAATTTCCACGTTTTTCTCCATTCTTTCTTTACTTTGAACCAAAAACAATATATGACAAAAAGCATCGTGGAATTCCGTGTGCAAGTTATAATAACATCATGGAAATTTAACATAACAGCTCACAGATTTGATTTATATAATATATAATAGGTTGGAGAAAAAGTATGTTCGTATTTTATATGAAAATTCAAGATTTTTTTTCAAAGTTAATTTACATTTAATTACAGTGTATATATGTGCCATTTTGTTCTTAACTTTCCGCCATCTTGTAGGTAGGGACATGATTCCGTTGCTGTAGAAATTTTGGGACATGACACTGCCTAAAGAATTCTGAAGATACCGAAACAAGTGGAAATCTGAAGGTGCAAGGTCAGGGTTATATGGATGTATTAACACCTCCCAGCCAAACTCTCTTAATTTTTACTGAGTGGCTAAAGATGTATGTGGTCTGGCTTTATCGTGATGAAAGACCACACCCTTTCTATGAATCAATTCCGGTGGCTTTCTCTCAACTTACTTTAATAGCCTCTGCAATTGCATCGCGACATAGTGTCGCTTAATACGTTTTATCGTTTGTACCATTGAGAGCGCTCTGAAGAGCTCTTTGACCTTATCCCTCCTTCTCCTTTCCTACGCGAGCTGGTCTACAGAGACACTCTTTCTCTGTTACCACGTCTACTTTACGCACAAAAAGATTTCCTTATCGGCATTTATTCCCTCCCAATAAAGGAACTTATGTTTCTTTAAAACAGACGTGAAGAAGCACTTTTGTGTCGGCAAGGTGGAAGTGGCTATTTTCACATATGGACTCCTTTACTACTTATCATCAGGAGGTGTCGAGTTAATTGTATTCCAAATGTGAGCTGCGTATTGAATTCTGAATAACAATTGAAAAAATAAATACTAAACTACATAATAGTTATAAAATATTATTTTATACCGTTATTTTTTTCAAGTAAGTTTCTAAAATGATTTTTAGGAAAAATATAAGTAATTTATCAAGGAGAAACCATTTGTAAAGGCATTAGATTTTCTATTTTTATTTATATTCATATGCCAATTAATACATACAATTCATAGGATGGTTGGCGGGTTATTAAGGAAGAAAAGTTTACCACAGACTTTATATCACTACCCAATATAAAAATCGATATCGCATTTATCGGTTGAATAAGCGATAATAAATAATTTTATAAACACAGCCCAAATCAATTAATAAGTAAATCAGTATTGTAATTCAGCAATCAGGACATGCAAACTATATATAATGCCTACAATGGGTCCAAACACTATATAATTTAAGATTATCACTATATCTGTTGACTATATATCACTAAAACGCATTGTACTGTTGCGTTTGTGTGCGGTTTGATGAAACGCCTTGTGAAATCTGATAGCGTCGTTGTTGGAATTGGGTTAGATAGGCCTGCTGAGACCTGCGCACGAGCAGTGACTTTCTGCCTGCGTGCTACGGGCCACGTGCAGCCCTGTAACCAATAGATATTAAATAATTCGGTGTCAGACGGCGGTCTAGTCAAGTAGTCTATCCCTCTTTATAGCCAGAGGTCCCGGGTTCGAATTCCGGTAGCTAGACGGCTAGATAAAAGGTGTGGGTACTGAAAAGTATAATTATAATAATTTTGAAACATATATTTATACATTTCTCTCTTTCAATAATAATACTTAATTTTACCAAATAATGCGGCCTTTGTACAAATTTATATCAATTCATGGCGTTTATAAATAACTAATATTCAGAGTTCGTTTATAATTGATTGGTAATTAAGTATATATTCAAATTGATAAATTACATATACTAATTTTATTTTATACTAGCTGCTGCCTGCGGCCTCGCAGCCGCACAAATGATTACTTTTGATAAGCAAATATCATCATCGTTGCTAGAATTAGTCAACATATCAAAAACTTACATAAACAACACACTTTGGAGCACTGTAGATAGGTCAGACTCTCTTTATCCCGAACCTCGTCTTTCCAAAGCCCGAATACAACGAAATAAACCACGATTTCGACTAGTAACGGGAGCTTTGACTGGTTTTAGCCATTTTAATCTAGGTATCACAGACAGCCCCCTATTTCTATTCCGGCCGGTTCTGCACCGGCATGGAAACAAAAGCAACAGTTGCACACGTACTGCTAGAATGTCACGGAGTGGCTAATTACCGTGCAACTTACCTGTGATCCCCTGGTAGCCACGAGTACACATATTAGACGTCTAGGCAATTAAATTCAAAATCTTATCAATTCTATTTCATTTTAGGCTATTCATTCATTCAATCGTAGAATTCGTAGGTACTTAAAACATTAATCTGTGATTGATTCTAATGTAAGCGTCATCTGAGAATTTTCTCTATCTAACCAGTGTCGCGACGCCATTTTCTTTAGGTGATTTTATTGTTCAATTGTTTCTTATTCAATTTTTTATATATTGAAATCCAGGTACTTAATTGTGAGAGCCTTATTCGTTTAAGTATTATATTTAGTTACCAGTGTTAAGTTTTATAACAACAAATACAAAACACAAAAGTTTTGTTACTTAACAGTAATAAAAATAATATTTAGTGATTTATTTCGGCGCCTTATTCCTTCCATCCTTCCTTCTCTCATTGTTACCATGGATACGTAACAAGTTTCTTTCGTATAGAAAAGTCTCTTCCCAGCAGCGAGACGTTTATAGGCTGTTGATGACGATGATGAAGGTCATAAGATAAACGCAATGAACTGATAATATTTGCCCAAATACAAGAAACACCGTCCTATTTTCGGACCATGATAGCATCAACGAGGTCACATGTTGACCGAGAGATGTATTATTGCTTATTTAGTTATGAAATTATTTTTAGAGACGATTAGTTACTACAATATTATTCGACTGTGACATCAATCGAATAAAATGAAGCGATAGTACCATGGCAATTATAATAATTATATATACATATATCTTCCTTGGAAAGTGTGAAATAGGTATATATATATAGAGAGGATATCCGGCATGTACCTATTAACTATATAGTCAATTGTATACATATTATATAGTTCGCCGCCGCCGGATGAAGTTTCAATAATTAATCCAAACGATGATATACAGGTCAGTAATTACATTTCCTTTCTTATAATATACAATGCAAGTCGTATTATATTCAATCTAATTTTCTGGTATTAAAGAAGAATGAATTGCGTGTTTTGTTTTTTGCTTTGGCTGTCTAATGTTATAATAATTATATAAATAACGTTAGGAAGTCTGTAAGCTGTAGGCCTCTTACTAGTATTAAGTTTACAATGTTTTATGAGGTGTGTTATTGTAAAAAAGAATGATTATAAAACTTATTGAAAAAAAATAGTACATTTTTTGATTCGCCTAAAATTGCTCCTAGAAACTAATGCAAAAATGTAGAAAGTTACACAGTATGACGTCACGCCGTGGTATTTTGTATGCATCGCGGAGCATCTCGACAGATATATTTATTATTTTAATTTACTGGTTTCATAGTAAAAGTTTATATAGATATTGGTATTTTTAATGTATTTAGTTATAAAATAACTGTGAATAAGCCCCCCGAACTGTGAATAAACCATAAAACAAATTACTCACAATCTAACAATATAGAATAGAATAGAACAGAATATATCTTTATTGTACATCAGCCAATACAAGAAGAAATACACAAAAAACATTTAACTAATTTTGTACAAAGGGCGACCTTTTCGCTAAAAGCGACCTCTTCCAGGTAACCTAACCAATATAATGCTAATCAATGAAATGTTCTTTCATAGACTTATTTATCTATATTTTTAAATCATAATAAATTATTATTCTAATCCGTCAATTCGGTTATCATCCCTAATATGTATCAATTGATAATATAGATTTTGGGAAATATAATTTATTTATGTAGTAGTACATAACTATGATATATAATCGACCATATTAAAGCACTAAGTAAAATAATGCCCGAGATGGGGATTGTTATTCCGGTCGGCACGGCGCGACAGCCACAACGACTTGGCTTTGACCCGCTAGATTTAGGTCAAGAGGAATCGATTTATCACCTAAGTTTGCCTGTTTATATGAACGCTTAATTATGCAACAGTTTGATAACAGACCCATAATGTACGTAAGCGTATCCGTAATATTAAGTTGTATAATTAAGATACAAGATATTAAACTAACTGATGATAGAAGGAATTTAACAACGATACAATACACATTGGTAATTGACTGTTTCAAAATTGAATTCAAACCCACAGTCAATTACCAATTATGACAATAATAACATACAATTTTATTTAAAATATTACTATATTTACTTGTCCATTATCTTCTTTTTTTTACAAGGAGGAATCCATTTACGGACCTACCCGCCACTGACTAAGTGACGGGCGTGTGTGGGGCTCACTCAGTACCTCAATAGAGCGGCACTGAGAATACCCACTAAAACTCCCCGGTAACTCCATTGCCCTTCACGGGGGTAACCTGGGTTCTGCGGAGCATTTCACCATGTCGACTTGTCCATTATCTAGTATCCATAACACAAGCTCGTAATTATGACTTATTTGGGCTAGATATCAGGTGCGAGTACGAGAAATATTATTATACTTGTAGCTCGTGTAGATTGTGGGAACAATAAAATATTAAATGTCTTTTAGTTTGAAACATGCAATTCTCATTCAAATCTACTTCAGGTACTTTTACTTTCTTGCAATTTAAAATTTCATGGTGACCAACATTTCGCGTCGCAAATTGATGCGATACAGGATACATAAACGTGAGCTTTCACTTTAACGTTGAAGGTTGCAATGTTCGACATTTTGCAGTCGCTACAATATCATATATTTTATACGTTGGACGAATATAGTTGTAGTAGAAACGTAACTAATTTCTCATGTTTGGTTATGTAGATAAATATTAAAGTACTTGGACGAAGTTTTGTGATTATATTTTTATTTACAGGATCAATCCTCATAAATCTGATGATCAGGTAGAGCATTATCATTACTAATTAACCGAATTCTAACACTAAACTTTTAATCTATCTATCTATCTCTTTTCGTCTTCTTTTTCGTGCGGGCAGTTCCCGAAAAACTACGTCAGAATACGCCTGTTTTGCGTCAAAGGGTGTATGCTGCTTTACTCCAGTCTAGATTAAAAAAGAATACCTGTTAAAATTGCCGAAACGAGTTAGCACACTAGACTACTCGAAGTTAGTATGTGGCAGAGTCTGGGTCTATTTAACTATAGCTGGACTTTGGAGAGTTTACGATTGATACGCGGTAATTGAGTTTCGCCTGTCTGCGTCCATCCAAAGTTCTGATGAAGAACTGGTGACCTTTTGGTGGTATCTTGTATATTTTGTCAAAGATAAAGGTAGGTTCTATTTTTTTACAAATTCCTTCTACCATCAGTGTGTAACCTGTTTAAGATTGTTAAAATCTCTTTTATTATATTACAAGAAATTATGTAAACAATTCTTTACTATTGTTACTTGTGGAGACTTGTTACTGGTTGTGATTATGTTTAAAATTTATTTATCTGTAAGCTTTCAAAAATTACTAAATTTTTTAATTTTTAAAAATCTATCTTTACTTTATAATTTTATCTCGTTCCATAAGAGGAGCTCGTTGGCATTGGGGCTCTAACTCGTTGGTATCTATTACAAAGGAAACAAATCAATTCTTGCATCGACCAATCCAGACAACAAACATTTGCCTGGATGGGTCATTCAAAATTAGTTATACCGGATGTCACATAATCACTTTCATCCACGAAGCCCAATGCGCCAATGTTATGGTGTTATGGCACAAACACCTCGCCAATTTCTCCCCTGCTGATGTGTATAGGCTAACGATAATGTACTGATATATTATTCATTATGTACAGGAAATTTATAGCAAAAACTTAAAATTGTTTAATGACTTAAATTTAGACAGCTTCAAAAGACAATTCATATGATACGTTATTTGATAGTTTTAGTTTTGCTATCATATTGAGAGAACGAGTAACACTATACTTAAATTCATACTGTTTTTGTTCTGACAGGAAGTAAAGTTAAAATTTTTATTCAATCGAGACAGCGTCTTCATCACGAGTGAAAGTATAACGCCAGAGCGTTGATGTCACCGCGATTGAGCGAGCGAATCCGCATTATCAATGCGAATAGCGAGATATCAATAATTCTGTGATGAGTAATAATCTGTCCTGCTCTGTTCAGTTTACTGCTATCATTATCCTGCTGGAACTTACACAATAGATAATAATTTTATTTTTATAAAAGCACAGCAAAGGAAGGACATTACTGATGGAAAGTATTAGGAGTCTACATACATATAAGTGCATCTTACGATATACTGCTTTACACACTTCCACCTTGCCGACTTTGTCATGTTATAATCTGTTACCTATACAGTTATATAAGAAGGTATTCTGGGTAATTCTTAATAATGCACATAATAAAAAAGAATTTTCCTTTTATTGTCATCATCAAAATTATTGAAGTAAAATGTTATAAACACAAAAATGTAAATCGACTTTAAAAAATCCCATCTCATTTGTCATTGATACATGATGGTCGTAATAATATTTCCAATACACGAACAAGTACTACGTACACTCAAATCACAAGACAAGCATTCGAAAAATCAAGACAAAAAAATATGCACACAGTTGTATAGCCTTACTGAGACTTTATTTTTAACACATACATTCAATACTAAATGTTAAAAATAATAATAATATTTTTTAAGCATATAAGTAAAAAACAGTTTTGATTACGCATTACTCGCGTTTTGTATGACAAAACCCGGTTTGCACTTTTAGAAGAACGTTACCGCAGGGCAGTCATAAAGCACCGGCCGCCTACGTCCGTCATAGTCCTATTTTAATCACTTATTTTACGAGATTTATCACTGATATGACGAACTACTTGAGTCTTTAACAACTAAAGCCGGCCCGCTATCAGCGAGCGATCCGACTAATTTCACCAGTTACATTTGTATTTTATACGGCTGTGCTGATGCTTCAACATAGTCGTATCTGCCGGTATTTTCCTGCTGCATTAATTTAGTTACTATTGAAATCAATAATTAATTGTCAATTTTGTGAAATGAGAATGTACACATAATCAGAACTGTAAACATATTAAATCGTTTGTATATATTTAAACATAATATTTTATATATATCACATGAGTTTTGATTTATGCAATTTTTTTAACAAATTTGAGTCTCATGAAGCTTTTTATAAAGTTACTGTAATATGTAAAAAAAATACTCATTCAACTTAGATTGTCACTGTAATAACTATAACAAAAAAACATTTAAAGACATTACCTATAGACACACCATACACTTTTGATTGAAAATAAAACATATTTTATACGTTATTAAACTACCTGTGGGTTTAGGTAACTATTATAATCGATAGGTATGAAACATTTTTCCTTGGGTATAGGTTTTTTCATAAAAGTGCTCACAAAGTGATATTGATCCGCAGTTTCTGTAAAGCGCATGGGTGAATATTGATAAGTCATACAATTGGGCCGATTCGACATCATCGTGATACAATCAATTTCACCACGAAACAGATGCAACGATCTTCGAACTTCAAATGATAAAGCATTTGTTAATATTATAAAGATAGATATTTAAAATTAGACGGAGGCCAATTAATATAAATAGCTAATAATACCTTGAGCTATATTTAAGGGTGCAAATAACAAGAACCGCCCTTACTATGTCTAAGTAAGGCGTGTCATGTTTTACCCTTTTTGATATTTTCAGCCACTCGGGCACAAACAAACAACATAGACTTGTATACGGTACGACGCCCCGCAAAATTGGAAAAATCATATCATAAATATTTTATGTAAATGCATTAACAATAAGGTGGAAACCAACGTAACAATGCCGTAAAATTATATTATAGAAATCACCATAATAATACAAATTGAAGGATATACCAAATTGTTAAAGTTTAGTTCATAAACAAAAATAATAATAAAAAACTTTATGCAACGGTTAACGTAACTACTAGTAACAATATTCCAATAATAAGGGTTTCATAACTTTGACTAGGTTTTTCGATTAAATAATAAAATAACTAATTGGTACCTATGTTAGAACAGCCCAAATTAATAAATTTATGTCACAATATTAAAGTTCCTAACCGATCTTAATTAATTCAAACATTTAAAACCACAAAACAAATTAGATTAATGATTTGAATACAGAGTAAAATAATGTATTTTTGCTGAATTACACACACTAACACACGTTAAAACTATAGCATATGGTCATTCATACATTATTAATTGAATACAATCATAACGTTATTAAAATTGTTTTCGTCGACAAATTCGTTCGATTTCGATTTTTTATAATAAATAGATAAATTAATTTCTCAAAAATAATTCAATACCGAGTGCCAAATTTTTATTCATAACTTTTACTAAGCTCTCAATAATATTCTTTGAATTCGACTAGGGGTACATTCAAAATCACGCCGATGAGCACTCACAACCACTCATAGCGATGTGAGCGCACTAAACGTTACATTTGGCATTTTTGGAATATACCCTTAATTATACTCACAAAGTCATCTTCGATCTCATATAAAAAATGTCCTTACTAAAGAGGTGTTTACATTCCGGAAAAAGTTGATTAATATTTGTAAGTTAATTATTGTCTATATTTATAACATACATATCTCAGACTTTATAGCAATCCCTGTAGATAATTCTTCATTTTACAAGTTTTAGCTTTCTCAAATTAAATTTTCTTACAATAAATTTATATTTATAAGCTAAAACTGAATGCGATAATGATGTCCTCTTTTATTGTCCTTCGCAGATTCCGCAGATCGCCTCCTGGCAGCGGCGTACACGGCAAGTTTGGAGGGTGAAGGGAGACTTGAGTCCCTTGGGCGGACTAAGGACTCTCGGGACTCTGCCGCGGGCAGGGAAGCCGACGTCGGCACCGAAGGTAGCTTCCGGACCGTGTCGTAGGGCAGCGGCGAGCTGCGAGACGCACTCGATGCGATGGACCCAGACCCGTCAGAATCCTGTAAGAGCTTTTAATAATATTTTTCTGGTATCTTTCTGATGTAAAATCATCTTAATATCTATGCAGCAAGCATCTAGCAACACTATTCTATCGCAGTTCAAAGTTGGAGTGGAAAAATGTTTCAGTCTAAAGCCTGTATATCTGCCCTTTTCTAGAGAATTTGATCAAACATGAAAAGAAACGGTGATAAAAAATTTGATGTATAATATTTTCATATATAAAAATCATGGCGTAAATGTGAAGTGGATTCAAAAACATAAAATACCTTATTATGTGAGTGTCTAGACATGAAGGAGATATAAGGTCAACGGCTCCGTTTAATTAATGTAGGTTTGGTTTATTGAAGCAGGTGCGTAATCATTTTCAATGCAAATTTGCAAACCTCATTAATTACATGATCATTGGCACAATAATGCGATTCAAATTATAACCTACTTGCGAATGGTGTGAAATTTCGATGTGACGTACTTTTATTACTAGTTTAGAATCTTTTGGATAGTCAGCCATAACGTATGTAGCAAGTGTGTACTGTCTTTGTAGTTACCTTTCGGGCATCGTTGTGGTCCAAGCGGTCGTAGCGCGCGTTCCTGGCGGAAGGCTTGCGCGGCGGGCGCGGGAGGGCGGAGGGCGGCGGCGGCAGGCTGGAGGAGCGGCCCTGCTGCGCGCCGCGGCCCGCCCTCTCCAGCAAGAGCGCCTCCTCGCCGCGCCCCCGGGCCCCACTCGCGCCCAGCCCGGGGAAGCAGCACAACCCACGCTGCAACAGTACTCGGTAGATTGTACGTATGGATTATGGAGCCACGCCATATTTTCAAAAACAGTTTGCACTCTCATTTAGCAGAAATATTGCTTCACAAATTCTGAATTTAGTAGAAATATACATCACAAGTTACATCAATGCAAACGTGGCTCTTCAGACTAAACATCAGAACTAAGGAATCACCTGTTAAGTAATAGATGAATATTTTTGTATATTAGGTATCATTTAGCAGCAATTGTGTACAGTCTCTGCTAAAGTTTCGGGTTCATTGGTACTAAAATTCAAGAAAATACAATACTTTAAGAGTGGCTCCTCAATTCATACAGGAGTACTAGGAGTATTCACATATAGGTATAGATTTTATGTCTATTTTATGAATGTGAACAGCCTTTTAATATATTCATAGTAATTATTTAGCAGGTCCTGTGATGAATTATTCAGTAAAGGAATAAAATAGTTATAAGACTGAATTCGGTAATGTAGCTCCTCAATCCTGGTGTTATTGTAAGTAAATAAATTGACTGTACCTACCTGAGATAGAACGAAGTCAATAGCAGACGATTTCTATAAAAGTTTGATTATCAGAAATCTTACAATGCCCTTTTAGTTTTTATAAAACCTTCGAGTAGAGATCCCTTAGAGTAGGTTTTTTTTATATATTATTTATAATTTTGAATTTAGGCACTTTTAAAAAACACTCATTCATAGGAACTGTGTAACCAATGTGCTATGTAAGTTCTGACCCATAGCATGCCTTTTTAAAGCTATTTGGCACTAATTTTAACAATGTATAAAACATTGGTATAATTATAACTTTTAATTAGCCTATTATAACTAATATATTTGCAGTTTGTCTGAAAGGATAGGCAACGTGTGTAGCAGTTGTGATCTTTGAATATTGCTGGTTATCTATATTAATAAATAACTGACATTCTTCGACATAAAAAAATTGGGTCACGACCGCGAATTTTATATCAAATTTACACAAATCTTCTTACCAACTTTTCCTGATCCGCATTATCTACTACCAAAGGTGTTAAATGAAAGTAGTTAAATGAATAATAGAAGATGATACAATAACGGTATTGTAAAACAGTGGTAGGTCTTGAATTTCTTAAGAATTAAGCCGAATAAATTTCTTTAAGTTCTTAATAGTCAACTAGAGGTGGGTCATTTAACCATCACGCAAATTATTTAGAAAGCTTGCAATATCAATTTACAGCTAAGACAGACACAAACTGTATTTCATTAAATATATAAAACGTAAGTTTTTTGTACGGAAGCGCCGCCAAAGCCAAAGTTTGAAATAAATTTCATAAAATAATGATTATAAAGTAGCTATTTTTTATAGTAGATGAATACAATTTCATAACCAATCAAAATGTTTGAAAATGTTTTTGAAAGAATGAGCTATTAACCTACTCACATTAGTAGCGAAGTAAACTTGAACGTGAAAACGATTAAAATGTATAAATATTCAAATAATTTATTTATATATGTGCTAACTTTATATTCTAGTTAAAGTAGAATATATATGTCATCGGGTTATTGGCGGAACACTCCAAACAACAACATATAAAACTATGTTAATCAGTTCAGCCAACTCTAAACGACATTTAATGTCCGGTTACTTACGCCTCCACTATTTATAGTTACTGCGTTAGGTACAGTTAGAATTAGGAAAAGCATTAAAACTACAACAAACAAAACATAATATTTATTCTAAACATGCTATCTCTAAAAATATTACATGAAAATACATCTTATAAAAATATGTGTTTACATTTATTCAATAAAGCCAAGCCTCGTTTGAAGAGCTCATTCAAATAGGACGGGTACAAGTAGATTTTAAATCACCAGCGTTCCAAGAAGAATTTAATTATACCGTGCGTATACCGTCGTGTCTAAATGTGCACTTAAAACGTTTATTGTAAAGGTGGCATTACATAAAAATTTACCTTTATATTAGTTATTAGTTGTAATGTAAAACAGGCATAGAACAACACACGATGCCTTAATCTAATGTACTATAGATATAATTAAAGGCACTGGTTATGAATACAACACGCTTACTTGATTCTGTGATCAGTACTGTCTTTCTAAATCGTATCTGACTTAATCTAAAAAATAAATAGAAAAATATAACATGCCTACGCATTGACTAAATAATCGTGATATTGAGTATTCACTAGAACACAAATTTCGCAATAATATCAAAACACTTGCACAACTTTGAGATGTTTTAAAATGACACGGTATTGCAACAATTTGCCGGTACGTTTTATTAATGAATTTTCATCAATTTCGTAGGATAACCACGAAAGTCCGTGAATTATCGAAATATTGACCACATAAATTTTTTTATGGCTTTCGATTTGAATGGTGCAATACTTTAAAATTGAATCCACCATTTCGTCATCTTTCGAAATTTCGCAATTCTTGTATAATTTTGATAAATTACTGTCAGCAGCGAGTCTTTTTATTTCCAGAAGGTCTAGCAATCAATTAGTATTCGTGTTGTACGATGATAATTTACGATGTTTCTGTTCTTGTGAATACTCGTACACAGTTACACTCTAATGAAGTTCATTAAACACTGTACAAACGCTTTATAAATCTAACTTTGGCATATTTTGTGACCAATGCCTCTGTTAAAACTTATAATTTTATTACAGATAAAGTCTCATCTCAAAAGTTTCCTCTTTTTACATATTAGTTTATACATATTTGTATACTAGTATAGCATTATGACAATAAAACATAAAAAAAAATCATAACGTGTATTTTATATATAACGTGTTTTTGTTATAGACCAATTAAAAAAATATAATTTTAATTCAAATTTCATCTTACATAGACTAGTTCACTACTAGTGGAGAATGCAAACTATAAAAATGTCAAAATAGAGATTCTTACAAAGTAGACTTATTTTACAAATATTGGCACCATTAGTGCTTTCAATTATATATTTATAAAGAATAACCACGAAGGCACTATTTTAGAAAGAACTTTAGTCATACAAAATATGAAAAAACGATATTTGTATTTGTATAAGTGTCGCTCTACCAATTACATAGTTATCTGGCTGGTACAATTTATTACACAATCATATATCTGACAACACAAACTGGTTGGTTAAGAGGCAGCTCCCTAAATAAGAGTTGAGTTTTTAACAAGATTTAAGGCTTGTATATTGGTTCTTTGTAGATTTAACAAAAAATTTATTCGAAATGTATAAAAAATACATAATTTATTGTACGATATTTTTTGTTAATGGTGAATTTTGTAAGAATAGTACGTATTTCTCTTAGTAACTTTCACACAAAAACATTTATAATCAATTATTAAGAAATTTAATTCATTACTAGATCAGCATAATTATAATACTATATTAAGAACCAAAATACGAACTATAATGGTCTTACGCTATTTGCTTCTGTGGCATACCGTCTATGGCGAAGTGTACGATACCAATAAGACTGGTTTGCTTTAAAGTTCTATAGAAAAAAAAAGATTTTAGCCAAGATAAACAACCGGTTAGAATTTAGGGAGCCATCTCATAAGAAGCTTACTGTTAGGCAAATATTTATTTCAAAAATATTATAAATCACACACACACACAAAACAAAAAGCGTTGTTGTGATTATCTGTTTGTACATCGATGAAGGAATGTTGTGAGAAAACGGAATAATGAACGTCGGAATGTCTGCATAATGTCGAGAGTATCGAGTATGTATCGAGATACATATGTGAAGTCGAATCGTGTAAAGTTGTGTTTATTTATTACTTCGTAGAAATTGTAAATACGTCGAGAAACGAAGAACAATTTTGTTTAGTTTTACGTCGTTTAACGTTAAGTCCGCGTTTATGTGTAGACTCCATAATAAAAAGTACTTTTCAATACTTCATTTATGGAGGTCACTGTCATTTTCGATATTTGTACAAAGACATACATCGAACGCGAACATCATAGTTGATCGTCCAGAACACTTCTATTTTGTACATTAATTAATATTTGTTTTAATTTTTAAAAGGGATTTGACATAATTTAGATCTTGTCACAGTATATCTCTTTCTTTTCGCGTATTGTAGGTCGATCAGTAGTAGTGTGGGTCGGTCAGTAGTAGTGTGGTTCGGTCAGTAGTAGTGTGGTTCGGTCAGTAGTAGTGTGGTTCGGTCAGTAGTAGTGTGGTTCGGTCAGTAGTAGTGTGGTTCGGTCAGTAGTAGTGTGGGTCGGTCAGTAGTAGTGTGGTTCGGTCAGTAGTAGTGTGGTTCGGTCAGTAGTAGTGTGGTTCGGTCAGTAGTAGTGTGGTTCGGTCAGTAGTAGTGTGGGTCGGTCAGTAGTAGTGTGGTTCGGTCAGTAGTAGTGTGGTTCGGTCAGTAGTAGTGTGGTTCGGTCAGTAGTAGTGTGGTTCGGTCAGTAGTAGTGTGGTTCGGTCAGTAGTAGTGTGGTTCGGTCAGTAGTAGTGTGGTTCGGTCAGTAGTAATGGTGGTCGGGCAGGTAACTCACAGCGGGCACGGGCGGTCGCTCGAGGCGGCACTCCAGCGCGGCCAGCTGCTCCTCCAGCCGAAGCGACGTGCTGTCGAACCCACAACCTGGAACATTCATGAAACATTCATAATCCATTGCCTAGTTACACAAGCAAGAGTACACTAGCTGTTAAAGATTTGTATTCTTTGGGTTTCCGACCATATATGAAAACGAAAGAACGAATAATTTTAGGTAGAATGCTAATTCACAAAAGTACAAGATAGAATACTGACTTCTCAAAGAGACTGAAATATATTATTATAAAATTACTATTTCCCTTGTATAAAATATTTACGCCGGAGTCAGGTGTCAGAATACTGACGCAAATTGAATGCGGCAAGGTGTCACGGTTCGGCTGAGCATTCTTCAACCGCACTAAACGTATTTTATGTGGTAACTATTAATGAGGTTGTAAAATGGATCGCTAAAAGTGTGCCAAACTACTTTTATTGATAAGATACAAGTAAGATGAAAGATGATGTTACGTCTTCATACATCTAAGAATACTAATATAAATTGTTTTTTAAATTTTAATTTTCTATTTTTGTGAACACAATAAATTATTAAATAAATAAGAAAACTCCTCAAAATAATTAAATAATTCAGTAAACATAATTAACAATCAAAAGTTAGACCAAATTTCATATAAAATTGGGCAATCTTGCCCACACTGACTACGAATGGACTAAAATAGCGATAAATTTAGATATCTCTGTTTAACTCCTGGTTGAATGGTAGAGAATGCCATAAGGAATTCAGTTTTTTTATATAAAAAGCACAGCAAATGACTCGACACACCTTCAGCAGTAGGAGGCCATTTGGAAATAGTACTAGTCTAGCATACGACGCACTGCTCTAGCTACGTCCACCTTGACAGTCTAAAAAGTGAATTTTAGGCCTCCTTTGAAGGAACCTATGTTGTATGAAGGGAATAATTGTGAGGGTAAAGAATTCCACACTGGTTGTGCAACAATGAAAGCAGAAACGAAGTTTCTTTGGGCATAAAATAAACGGTAGTGACTCCGTAGACCAGCTCACGTCCGCTAAGTTCAACATTTGTACGTTTGCAATAAAGTATAAATAAATGACAATAATAACACCGAAAACATATAATTGTGACCAATCGACAAGTAGTTGCGTTGCGTCGTGCCTATTTATGGCGCATATTAGTAGTTAACTTACCGCTGGTATTATCGTTGTGCGGCGAGTAGTTCCGACGCGCCAGATGGCGGTAGCGCGCGCCCGCGACGCCCTCCGCCGACGAGAACGACGCGCCCGACGACAGGCCCACTGCGTATTATATTTGCTCAAACATTAGCAAATCAACTTAGCATCTTCATTTAACTCATTTTGTACTCATTTGTAAAAAAAACTTCGAAAACTAATATATGTAATTATTTCATAGGGAAACCAACAGCTATTAACAATATAAAATGTTAAAACATAAAGCAAAGAGCCAATTAAAGATTTTTAATTATAAGCACAACATTAAAAATAATAGTGAGTTTACTCTGTATAAAAGATGACATTGAAAAATAATTCTAGCGGCTACGTCATAGCTCTACATACAAAAATTTATATAGAGTAAATGAGAAATGTTTGATCAGCGAAAAGTACTATAATGTAAACACTGAGCCGAGACATGAAATTAAAACATCACAAAATATAATACGAAGCCTGAATCACGCTTACAAAGTTTGCAAGTCACATCAGTATATATACAAGGTTGACATGGTGCAGTCAGTCAAACAACTCCTGTTATTATTTCATCCCATAGTCCGATATTTTTCGACATTGACCATATATTATATGAATATGTAGTAATAATGAACCTAGTTCTTCGCGGCTTGAGTTATTCCGCAGCGAGGCGCCGCTGTCGTAGGCGGCGCTCGTGTGCTTCTGCAGCACCTTGATCATGGCGTCGCGCTCTGCCACCTTTGACTCCAGTTCCTTCACCCTGGAACGTTCATACATATCACATAGCATACATTTATATCAATTAATATATATGTCCTACTACTACCCACGTGTCTCTCAACATAAAAGAAAGTCATGATATTTGGACCATTACACCACCAGTTACTATGGTGCAGCAACAATCGGGACCAAGGACTTAACGATAAATATAATGATATTTAATTCATTAGGGCATTTCCAGCAATTCCCTTTTGTCATATTGTTAATTATTTAATTATAACTGTCACATTGTAGCGGCTAAGACTATTTTACAATCTATTTATAATTCAAGTAATACCATTCTACCTTGTTTTTGAATTTCATTACAAATAAAATATGAATAAACATAACAAACTTTTAAAAAATCAACTGCAGACTCTAAAAAACCTACCTGCTTTCTAGATCAGCAACCTTCTTTTGCGCCAAGTGTAGCTCATCCATGTGTCTGATCTTTTCGCTTCGCGCTTCAGCCATCAATCTTTCTGATTCTGCCGAAGTCTTTTCTAATGCTGCTATTTTTGCGTCCCTGTAAAACGTACATCAATGAGTCTTGAGCTTTGAAGACAACACCAGAATTATAAGAGTTCAGAAATAGAAAAACATTCATGTAACTAATTAAAATTGCATAAAAATTTAAGGGACTGAACCACTCCAAATTCTTGCAGGGTAATTAAGTAACTACATCCACGCATATGGATAAACGCAGGCTCGCTTTTTGACAAGAACACACAGGATATTTTGCCACAAACCACATGCTTAACAAAATGATATCCTCCCAATACAGATATGTCGAGTGTATGGTGAAGGCCTACTGATATTATTATTTACTCTATATAATAATAATTATTATAAACAAATAATGATTGAACTATATTTAGGATACAGATGAAAATAAACGGCTGGAGAGAGCAAAGATCTCGGTGTGGGTTAAGTGTAATGACATGATCATTGTCGCACGCGAGCCACCGCGAGGTAGCGCTACTCCCTCTCCAGCGTGACATGACCAGGTAAAATAACACGGTACGTACTTGGGTATGGAGGCGGCGGAGACGGCGGCCTGCCTGAGCGCGGCCTCCTCGAGGTAGCGCTGCTCCCACTTGGCGCACTCCCCCTCGAGCGCCAGCAGCCGCTCGTCTCGCTCACGCAGCTGCCGCCGCAGCTCGGCCTCCGCTCCGGCCCCCGCGCTGCCCCCGCCCCCGCCACCACTGCACCCCCCGCCGCTGCCTCCCCCGCCCGCACCACCACACTTGCACTCGCGTTTCCTGCGACACATTCATAATGCAACTTGAAATAAGAAAATTTCTTTACTAATGAGTTTCCAAAGTCTATCAACGGATGGATTAACTTATGAAACATTGAATTTGGAAATATATTTGTGTGACAAATGACAAAATTAAATATTTAAGAAGCATTTGTTGCTTCTAAGGTATAAAATGTGGTATAAAATGGTTTAAACTAAGTTTAAGCATTAATTATTAGAATCTAAATCCTTTCCCATTAAAACCGAGAAAGACTACATGTATATATTGACATTAGTCGAATGGTCAGTATCTCTTCCTACTTAGCTGAAGATGCCAAGTAGGGGCTGATATTTGTGTGATGAGTACGTATATTTGTTTGCGATTAATGGTAAACAAATATTTGTATTCGTTTGTATATTTATTTAGTATTTTTCTTGTCTTAGTAATAATAATAATAATAATATATTTCTTGTCTTAGTGTATTTGTATAATATTATCTATATTTCGCTTTAATCAACCATACCACAAGCTCTTAATATTTGGGCCAGATCACTATTAACTTTCACACCTATGTGTGAGAGTTATACTATTATCATTATATTGATTGCTTATGTGTTGTGAATACCTGTTGGGTGAGTCCGATAGGACTGACATATCTTTGTAAGATAAAAGTCCTAATAAATAAATAGAAAAAAAAATCATTATATTATTATAGGTTAGGGCACTAACCATATGCATGTCAGATGTGAACCAGAATACTTGTAAGTACTATTGATTAATAACCAACATTTATTATCATGTTGTACGCAGCCTAGCGTAAAGACAATAATAGTGGTAGGCGTGCGTGCGTGCGTGCGTGCGGCCGTACCTGAGCGCCTGCAGCTCCTTCTCTAGCTGCGCGCGCAGCTTGCGCTCGGTGTGCTCGCGGCGGTCGGAGGCCTGCTGCAGCGACGCCAGGGCCCGCTGCAGGCCCATCACGCGCTCCACGTATCCGCTCGCGTGCCGGCACTGCGCGAAACTTGATTACGTTTATCGTGCGGACTAAATTACCTACATTTACCAGAAAATACACGAATCCAACTTCACTTTACTTACTTTACGCATTGTTTTCCTACGGTTTACAATAAAATTGATTTTTTTACAATTATTTTTAATTTTAAATATATTTTATTATTCGTAATGCAAATAAGGTATTGATTTGTTATTTATACCTTAGTTGCATGAATGAAGTTAGTGGTCCATTCCTATTCTTATTTTTACAGCTCAGTAAGTTTTTGTAATATTTTTGTTTCATTATAACCGTAGTAGCGGTTCGACTGCTTTGGGTACGATTATGAAAACAAAGAAACTTTCGCCACGGTTGGTCCCCGATGGGTCAGTAAAAAATTGTTATCTCGAGCTTCACCATGCTTTGGAAGTCATTGTTACAACAACTATTATACTTTCACCCACGAAGCCGTATTGGGCCAGCTTAGTGGTTTAATGGTCCAAGCTTCTCATATGTTTCTTCGCCACGTTAGATAATCTGCTCCCAGCAACGGGGCGTATGTATGATACGGATGATTTTAATAACCTCACCGATAGTACAGCTGAAATCATTTTAAGCACCTTGCCTCGAAAACACAAAATAATAAGGAATTCTAGTTAATTGATTCTGTGAGTGTGCGTGAGGGTAACTTAGTTTGTATGCGAGATTCAACCAACACAGGCTCGATTCTCAACAAGAGCAGTAACAGAAAGTTGGGAAGGCAAAAAGATCAGTAAAGTTCGAAGTGCATTTGACTCGATCATGGTCCCAAGATGATGTACCTCGTCCTCCAGCCTCACGACGTTGGCCTGAGCGTTGGTGAGCGCGGTGTCGAGGATGTCGATGTGCGTGCGCTGTTCCTGAAGCGTCGCCCGCTGCGCCGCCATCTCTATCTCCTGCCGCTCCTTCGCGCACGCCAGCTCCTTGTCTACGTGTAACCAAAAATTTCAATCGTTAGATTAACTTTTTTTAAACAAATTATTAATGACTTTATAGAAAAATTCCAGCTTTAACTTACTTTGTGATATAAGCTGAGCGATAAGCATCTCTCTATTTTGCAATTCCTTGCGTAACGCTTCCGCGTTACTATTATCACTTTCTGTGCGTACGCCTTGTGACAATAAATCCACCTGGGAAGAAAACATTTGGAAATGTAATTATCAAATGATAATTTTCACTTCATTTTATGAAGACGACCAATTTGCACACAAACTACAGAAGTATATAAAAAAAAATCTTTACCCATTTACTTAAGAATTAAAAATTAACCATTCGTCGCACACTAGCCTGCCAGCACTTAGAAAATCATTTGTCTGTGGATACTTCAGAGATTAAAACGGCGATGAATCGTTTCTTACTGGTGACACAATATTGTCACATTTACGGTCATAAGCAGCAGAACAAATTGTTATTATCGCTAAAGAACGTTGCAAATTTTATTAAGTTTTAAAGTAATTGTTTATGGTATAAACGCGAAATAGGAACCGAGTTACGGAGCAAAATTCAGTGCAGGCTACAGAAGTCCTTAAAATCATTTTTCTTTTGAGTATCATTGTATCTATAATCAAAAAATTATATCTTACAAAACGATAACTATCTATTCTACTACAGCATACTAATAGCTACCTATAGCTATTAGTAATATAATGCTGCATAGTTTCGACTAACTGCGAACTAGTTGTTTGTTTAAAATCAGACCCCCCTGTATATTTATATATGTTATAAACATTGCTGAGTGTCTGTGAATCTAGTGGCTCAAAGTTATATCAAACTATATATGAACCATCGAGTATAAAGTGAACCCAGAATGTCACCTGCTGTTTGAGCGCACGGTTGAGGTCCTGCAGACGGCGGCAGTCAGTCTGTAGCCGCACGCGCGCCGCCCGCTCCAAACGCTCGCGTCGCTCGCATGACCGGACCAGTTCCTCGTGGGCTGTACGGACTTTTTCCACTTCCTCTTCCAACTGTCACATAGGTATTAAAAAAATTCAACTAGTGGCCCACCACTGTTTTAGTAGTAATTGACCTTTAATTATAATTTTATTCATTAACAGGTTATTATAATTGGGAAATATTTGAATTAAAACAAATAAAATTCTAAAGCGACATAATCGTACCTTAATTGGGTTAAAAAATGTCAAAGTGGCGCTTTTTATATGTAACCCTTATACTATCTGCCCAACGATGCACCCTCTTTTTAATTTGCTTTTAACTGAGGAGCATATGTTAAGCACAATAATAATTTTGAACTGTTACAATGATATATGTGAATTATTTGATATCACAAAAAATTTCTCATTTTGTTTTCTAACGATCACCATTTAAGAATAAACGGTCTCAAGCGCATATAAATTATCTTTTCGTTGGCAACCCCTTTGTATGAAAGTGTATAATTAAATGAAACTATAAAATGCGCCTTCTTACAAAATAATTTTAAAAAACATTCGTATCATATATTACTAACATTAAAATCATATTTTTAGCATCAATTACAGTTTAACATTTCCTTCTTTGAATAGTTTACAATACGCTATAAACAATACAAATTACAATATAGTACAATCAAAATATTCATTATTGCACACAAATAAATTATTATATTGTTTCAGCTATCTGAAAGCAAATAATAATTTCATCCACAAAAGATAAAAAAAATCCAGGCAATTCGGATTCGCAAGTTTTTTTTGTTACTAACATATGTGTGATGTGTTCGTTTAAACATACAAAAGGGTCTACAATAAGCATATTTCCTGTACATTTACCTTTTTCTTGAAGAGAACCACTCGAAGACTTCGGTGATCTGCCACTTGAGCTGATGGGACGCTTAAGAATAGTCTTACTTCGGTGATTTTGGCGACACTCTCGTAAGATACTATGGGACGGGTGAGGTAAAAAGAGGCGCTTACAACTAGTAGTCGGACTTTGTTGGTTCCTGACGATGAGTTCGCTTCGGCGAGCTGCCGCTTGAGCTGGTGATCCTGATACTATAGGGGAGGTGAGGTAAGAGGGAGAAATTACAAGGTGAAGTCTGACCTCGTTGGCTCTTGGCGACCCACTCGCAGGCTTTAGGGAACTACCGCTTGAGCTGGTGATTTTGATACTATAGAGAAGGTGAGGTAAGAGGGAGCGCTTACAACGAGTAGTCTGACCTTGGTGGTCTTTGCGACGCGCTCACAGGCGTCGGCGAGCTGCCGCTTCAGCTGGTGGTTCTCAGCAGCAAGGGCGTCAAGCACGGCTGCGAAGGCATCGTCCGGCTCCTCCGAGCCCTCGCCACCGCTACACCAACCGCTCGACTCCGATCCGCCCGGCACCGCCCGTACGCCCACACTATATGCATTCCTAATATTGTTATACATTTTCTTCGCATTTTGTTATGTTGGGGAAAAAGTTTCTCCGCAATTTATATGAAAATTCAAGACATTCTACTTGAATTGACTTTCTACCATTTCTACCATGTAGAGATATGATCCTGTTGCTGTAAAATTTTGGGACTTTCTGGGAATTTTTTGATCAGACAGGACTCTCTTGATGTTAACCTGACACTGCCTAATGAATTCTGAAGACACCAAAACAGGTGGAAATCAGATGGTGCAAAGTCAGGCTATATGGCGGATGCATTAACAGCTCACAGCCACACTATTTTAAATTTTGCTTAGTGGCTAAATATTTATGTGGTCTAGCGTTATCGTGATGAAAGACCACACCCTTTCTATTAATCAAAATCAGGCTTTAATCTTATCAGATGTTTGCAGCAGAGATCAGAATCGATGGTTCTGCCCTGCAATAAAAGCCCATAATGAACAATGCTCTTCCAATCCCACCATAGACACAGCATCACCTTATTGCGAGTTAACCCTGGTTGTGCCCAGTCTGTGAAGCCTGACCAACCTTTGACCAACCGATCTTTTTCGCACCTTCTTCTTGTCATACGTGATCCACTTTTCATCACCGTTATCAATGTCTTCAAAAGCGGTTAGTACAGCCAAAGATATTTTATTACAAGTGTATACACACTATATGCGAAACTACTTTTTCCCCTACCTAATATAAACTTTACCTAGTAAGATCTGGCTGAGACCTGGATAAGTTGAGTTTCTCTTTGCTAAGTTTGGCCTTAGACGCTTTGCTTTTGAGTTTACGAGCCTCGTCCCTTGGCGTAGAGGGACCACCAGGTGAGGAGGGCGGTGTGGGGCCTCGCGGAGTAGGCGACTGAGCCACTTCTTTCGCAAGGTGTTTCAATACTGATGACTGATTAAGGAAATCATCTGGGATTTCTGTTATTTCCTAAAGCAGAAATAAAAAGATTCAGATTTCAGATTCAAAAAGATTCTCAACATATTGTTACAATATAGTCATATATTCAACATATTAAATAATGAAATACCTGAACACCATGCTCAGGCGGACTAGTATATATCCTCTGGCCGCCAATATCAATGTAATTGGCAGTAGTGGTCAGGGCCTGTTCCTTGTGCACTTTTGGTAGTGGTATGCCACTAGGTTTCTTCCCATGTTCACTCTTTTTCAAAGTGTGATATGGAGAAGATTGAGTAGCCGGGTGCTTTACTTCACTATTAGTGCGTTCATGTTCACTAAAATAAAAAACTAAGAGGTAAATTTTAATTATAAAGTGTGATTCTTAGTAATGTACACACATTAAAAATGGGAAACTATGCTAAATTTTAAAGGTAACGATGGATGAATGACGAATTACGTTTAATTTTTTTTAATAACTATTTTTATAGAATTTTTTGATGTTTAGTTCTCTATAGAAGCTCACATGTAAGAAAATACCATGTATACAAGTATCTTTGTTAAAACATGTTGTTATAAAATCAAAACATTTTCTATAAACTGTTAAAAAAGGGTTAAAACACACTTTTCTTTAGCAAGTATCTGGAAATTTACAAAGATACAATTATTGCTTTATTTTATTTTTAACATTTTTTTTATGAATAAAAATAAGCATCATTACATAAAGAATATGTATATTGTACATTATGATGAACAGTGTATAGATAGATAAATAGAGCATGCTTTGCTGTATTTTTTAAAGTAGTGACAGGCTATAGCAAAACAATTTGTTCATATATTCAAACTTACAGTATGTACTAACATACAGTCAACAGCAAAAATAAATTATTACATCTGACAGCTTATAATCCTTATTGCTTATCTATTGCTAGACAATTTAAGCTCTTACATTAGTTAACTTCTACATTGAAAAGGCATGAAGAATAATACACAGTTAGTGTAATTCTACTGACTTTTATACAATTCTACAACTTGTTGCTATTGCCTTGATACAATTTAATTCTAACAATATTAATTCTCTGTAACTTAAAATTGTTACAACAGCCTTTACCGAATTGGTGCTGGTCGAGGTGGCCATGAGTCATCCTGGTTATGAATAATGAGAGTGTTGTATGATGATGAAGATACATCTAAAGAACTTCTATTACTATTTCCTCCACCAACTGAATCTTTGAGGGAATTTCGATTACTGCCAGGGGCAGTTTCCTGAAAATAATGCACATAAAACATATAAATCAAGTATTAAAACTTAATAAGCACTTAGTGTTGACTTCACCATCTCCGGTTAGACTATTCGTAAATTAAATTTTCAGTTTTCCACAGTTGTTATATGAGTTTGACAGTTCTTATTTGAATAGGCTATTCAAGACTTTAATTAAAGGTGGTGAAACCGTCTCTTAGTATTGTATATCTATAATTCTATGATTTATTTTTAAGTTATCACAGTATACAATATATGCATCCCTGTGATAAAGATTTAGAAAAATTTGGTTTTACACAATATTTTAATTAAAACAATAAAATTACATCTCATCAATCACACCTGAAATATGGGAGATGTACAACATATTAGTAATAAGTAGCTCAAGAGACAAATTTGGGTATTACACTTAAATTTGTGTCTGGTGTTACTACTTGTCCCCAAGCATAGGGACACTCATACATGCTTATATAACATTATTATTATGACAAAAAAATATAATATTTTAAAAATAATGAGATTAGTAACTCTCCATAATGTAGGTAACATAGTTTATCAACCCGTTAGTTAATTAACTGCTCATAAACAAAGAAAATAATGGAGGGAAACTTTGTACCTAGGCTACTGGTACAATATTTTTATTTAACTTTAATTTTGTTATTCAATATACTCATTTGTGAAGAGACAGTCAATATTGTCCAGTAAAGCTAGCAAATGTACTCTCAAAAATTACCTTCAATGAACTTCTATTATTGTTACCCTCATTTTGATTTTCTTGCCCTTGTGGCTCTACACGAGCTGTATGACGCACAACATATCGTTCTTCTCTGGACAAGTTCTCGTTTGATGTGGATACATCTGTTTCACTACCTGACAAACTTTGTGGAAATCCACTTGGCACTGTAAAATAAAGAGAATCTAGAACATTAAAATGTTAGTGTTATGATATTAGTATGGTGCAAATTATCTTCAATGAAATAGGATATTCTCCACATTAAAGAATTTTTACTATCATGTAGATATAAGGGTACATATGAATATTATTCTGTATGTCAGACATTGCAAACACCTTAAATTACTAATTGTTATTTGTATATGCTCTCAATGAGTAACATAAAGAACTTGAGAAGATTTTGTTGTATGGGAGTTGAAGTCTTAATATAAGAAAAATTACATGGTGGTATACACAAAATTGTTCTCGAGTTCCTTGTGTACCCATGCTAATCTGAATTCAGACAAGAACTTACACACAAACGTGTGTAAGTTCTTGTTTGAATTCAGATATCATATCAAAAACAAACATATTAAATCAAAAACAAAAACATAATATATCAAAAACAAAAGTATTGCAAAATAAGTATATCTATATATCACAGAATGTACTTTGACTTCTTGATTTACATATTGTGTTTTAGATGGGAGTACTTACCAGACTGTTTCTGTGTTCTCTGGATATTATTGGCAAAAGAAAGGAATCGACCAGTTGGTCGCATGGAACCCATTACGATGTCTTTTTATTTTTCTATGCAATGGCTTCATACATGAAAATGTGCCACATTAGATCTACGTAAAATTTAAATTCCGATTAACTTTAATTATTACTTTCATGCCATCTGAAAATTATCCATATGAAGGTTTTGTCAACAGGTACAAAAAACATACAAATCTATTTAATAACGGACTACATTGAGAAAAGTTGACACTCACTCGACTTATTAGCCTGTTTATTGATTTCCACCATGTAAAACATGTAAATAGGTAGTAAAATTCATTAAAAAATACAATAGTTTTCTGTGAAACAAAGTTACCAAAAGCAACATTTCTTTATAAGGATTTCGGCTTGGTATCTGAGACATTTGAGCCAAATCTTAATTTACGATTGCCACACTAAATATTAATTTCAGTGCACTCTAAATTGAATTGAAATCACTCCTAAAATTGTGAATAGGAACCATAGATGAGTAGTGGAATTCATGAGTTTGCTTTATTATTTATATATTTCACTAAACACATATATTATTCGTTAATATATTGGGACGGTGTTATCACACAAGCTACTTAAAATATTAAAATGAAACCAAACATAAAGTACTCATTAATCATCTCCTGTATGGTTCTTTTAGTCCTTCGAATGTTATATTTGTAATAAGACGTAGTGCACGCTACCTATGCTATCGTAAAATGCTTACTTCGTTAATGTGTGAACAACGGGAGTGAATCGCTAAATTATCTCCGTGCAAGGATTTGAACCTATATTTTCTGACCACCTAGTGAGGGTGAGGGGACTGCTGGACCAGATGCTGCTGTGCTGCATGATGAATTAAGTGAACTAGTGTACTGTAAGTTTGATATGTGCGTTACGAAGCTACGTCATAACACATCGGACCAACAATTTTTTAAAATTTTATTTACACAACATTTTCTAGGCTGTTTTAATTTACCATTTTTTAATGAGAATTCCTTAGTAAAAAAGAGAACTATTATACTCTCATTATTTAAATATAAAAACCAACATACTTTGCCAGTAAGATATTAATAAATGTAATAATACACAGCGACTTGCAAGTTTTTACAATATAGAATACAACAATCAAACCTTAATTGGATCGATATTCCCGGATATATATTGTAGCTCATATTAACTAATTTAATCAAAATCCTAAAAAAAAATATATTTTGTGATGCAGTGTGCATTTGAAGAATTTTTTCATTAAGTTTTCGAGAGTTTTTCACAGATAGGAATTACTCCTTAAAAAGAGCAATTGTTAGTGGAATGACAGCCCACCGTTCAAAATAATGTTCGTAAAAAATAGCGAGTTGGAAGTATCAACATTGATAGATTCTTAATTATCGATATATATAGTGTAGCCCTAAAGTATGGTATATTATTAATAAATTACGAGTACAATAAAGTAGTAATGGAATGGGCAACAAAAATAAATTGAAAAACAATATAGATAAAAAGATTTTTTTATTAAATTTAATGAACTACAAAGGTAATAAAAATATTGGTATAAAAAACAAGCTTAAGAACTCTTCCAGTAAATTAGGTATTTCCAGTACATATATGTATCACCGTAGTATTAAGGCAGAAAAAATTAACGAAAGTAGAAAGAATAATATGTATTTAAATCTTAATAAAATACAAAGTTCTTTCCTTATTGCAAATGAAAATCGAATTAGGTTAATAATATAATAATAATAACGATATACACATTTCATTGAATATGTTGTATGAGTACATTAAAAAAAACTGTGCTGTTTCCCTACTGTGGCGATTTTGAACAAATACTGATGACGTTCGATCTTCAAATAAACAAATTATACCTAATAGAGGTTTGATAGTCCTGTACAATAGCACAGTAGCGTATTGAAAAAATATATTCCAGGAGCTCATCCAATTGTCGATTGGATTAGAACTATTATACTCGTGGCGTTGGCTCCAATAAACGAATGATACGTAGTATCTAGTGAGTAGTATGTGCACAAATGCAAAACTATTTTTTTTCTCCTTTTTTGAGCCGTCGGTTTCCGCAAGTAGACATCTGAATACGCCTGTTTTGCATCGAAGGATGTGTGCTGGCTCTGTCCAGCCATCCTAGCCCTTCCAGCACACGTAGCATAAGGATTTCGATAAACGATTTGTCTACACCGTCATGTAATTTTCTCGGGTTAAGGCTTCTACTCAACACCCATACAATGAGTGAATCTGAGAAAAGTGACGTTTTGTTGTAGACAAAATCTTTTCGATTTCGTTGTGCTGCGCATACAGAGAATAACCAGCGCCTTAATATTGCCAAGCAAGCACGAATGTTTCAGTGAGTTGGGTCGAGCATAGAAAACATTTACCCTAACTGAAAAACCAAAAACATCGCGGGTACAATTTTTTTTACAAGTGCACAGAAGTTACAATTAAAAAAATAATGCCATCGGAACCTAATGTTAGACGCGAGACATTGGAACTTCTAACTGGTATAAAAATTGAAATTAAACAACGTTTTATACATGTTTTAGTATATTTATTTTTCATTGTAAGGCAACAAAAATCAGATACGCACTGTTCAGTCTTTTATATGAAATATTTCACAAATAGTAACTTAGCTTTTTATAAAAATAAACTGGCATGAAGAAAACCATCAAACGAATAAATGATTCAAATCACACATTAATGAATGAATATTATATAATGTTTGGAATGAATCGAGAATACATAACCAAGTTGCCATATTACAGAATAATATACAAACACAATTTTTAATTTTACCGATAAACAACAGATTTAAAGACTTTGTTGAGTTTTATATGGATTTTAAAGAATGCGATAAATATTAGAATAGCATATTAAAAAAAGGTTTTTCGTTTGATAAATATATACTTTAATTTAAAGAAACATGGTTTGCACTAATATTATAGCAAAAAATCTACCACTAGTAAAGGATACCTTAGAAACTTATCGCTCCTTGTGTTTCGAGACGAGTGCACTAAGCATATAAACACTACGTCGAGTGGCGAGGGCGAATGCACAGGATCTTTATTACACTTAAGTATTTCGTCACACGATCACTAGTACGTCTGTGCTATATATTACTCTCTTTGCTACATACTCTATATAATGTTTCGATACTCGCCTCACTAGTCTCGACACTTGCGCGAATAGGTAACTGCGGCATAAAGTGAAAAATGCAGGTCTTTACATTGAGCATATAAACACTGGTTCTTTATGTCTTGTCAATTGCCCATAGAGTAGTATAATACTGTCTCGCCTGAAAATTATTTTTTGTGCTTAATGCTCAAGTGTTAATTGTTATAGTTTTTTAACTTCGAAATGCTACTTAAATTTTTAAGAATTATTGCGAATCCGAGCTGTAAAATGATAATATCAACGAAAACAATAACAAAAAATATATCTTGCAGTAAGTAACAAACTAGTTTTAAGAATGATAACATAAAGTTCAAATATTTATCTTGTAATCTTATCATAGGAAATGCTGCCTACAATAATAATACCCATTACCAAAACCGACTATATTCTGTGCAACCAACACAAGAAAATATGACCATCACCTATGAAGAAGTTAAGCGTGCTACTCTGAATAACGAAATCTTTATAATAGATGTAAGAGAACACGATGAAATTAAAGAACATGGCAAGATACCCAACAGCATCAATATTCCCTGTGAGTTTAGTGAAGTTTATAAATTATAGCAATATTATTGTACCAGTATGAGCCATTAAAATATTTACAAATATTCATTGCAGTGGGAGATGTTGCAAAAGTTCTGAGTACTATGACAGAAACTGAATTTGAACAAACATACAAAAGGGCAAAACCATCTGAAGATAGCACAATAATATTCTACTGTATGATTGGTAAAAGATCAGGAATGGCTCAACAAAATGCAGTGAACCTGGGCTACAAGCAGTAAGCACAAACATTCTATTTTAAATAGTGACTAGCAGTTTGAGTGTAGGAAATAGCAAAAGCTGCACTAGATTTTTTTTTTCAGATTTGGTTAATTCATTTAACATAAATATTCACCTATATTCCAGAATTAAAAAGACTATAATAGCAAAGCTGTTATATATGCTCATTTAAAATCAGAAAGATATAATTAGAAGTTAGTATTATAATTCAATTTTTTATTATTTATATGTACTTAAAATGTTACAGCTTGCAGAATTTGAACTATGTATATTCAAAAATAAAACTGGTTTGAATCTTCTGGTTATATCTAAATATATGTTATTTATACGAAGTATGTTAAAAATTATGCTTCTATAATTAACTTACAAGATAGGGGATCAATAGGGCAAATTTGACAGCAGATGCTGCTTTATAGCAGCGGGAGAAGCCTCTCCCAATAAACTCTGCATCAAAGTGGCATTATATAGCTAAGTATCAAGCAGCCATTGCTCTGATATTCTTATCTAGTAAGGGTTTAGTTAAAAATATCAAAAAATTATGTCCATAAGAATTATGGTACTAGCTAGTGTAAACAGAGACTGAGGTAAAACAAAAATAGGACATATCAATGGGCCCACTATACCACTATACTCCCTTGTGGTACACGATCTGATGCACTCTTATTGATGAACTAAAATTTGTTACTTCAAACTTTTCATATAATTATGTCACCTCAACACTGATGCCTATTGCAAAGTCAACTTTAGAGCCATTTATTTACTACACAACTATTACAAAGTTATTAACATTTATTAAGTTGTGCTTTGTGCAACACAAAATCAAGGCCTTGCTCATGTCAAAGTAAGCTGAAACAGGCACATGCTTAATGACACAAGTTAATATCTTATTTGTTAAAAAAAAGTTGCTAGACAGAATTGCCCGTTTGGAAATTTGTTTTGGCTGGGCTTAATCAATCCAAAATCTTTGACACATTTGATATTAAACCTATTTGGCTATAATTTTCTATGGTATCACTGGTTACTTTTTTGTAAAGTATCTTAGTAATGGCTTTCCTGAAAGATGCCTGTGGTAAATAAAAGATTTATTAAATAACTATTTGGACTTTGCAAAACGCAATTGTATTTCGTCATAATTTGTTGAATGCATGCATTTCTGCCCCTACCGGTATTCAAACCAAGGGCCTCCGCCTAAATAGACCGTGGTACTGACCACTCGACCAGACACCCATCGGTTTTTAAGGTTGAATGTTGCAAACATCTAAATTGTGTGCATTCATTAACCAGTTTTATTTTAATAACAGAACTTTTTGTTACGTTTTGATACATATCGAGTTTTATTAAATTTAATTCTATTATGTGATTTTACAGAGTGAAGAATTACCTTGGAAGCTGGACAGATTGGGCGTTAAAATCAAAGTCATAATAGAATACAACTTATACACTCCCTTAATAATTCCTTCGATATTTGTTATTCCATTGTCAAATTCAACTTCAACTATTAAATGTTTGCAGTTAGTTCTGTTCTTTATGAAGTGAAAAATGGTCGTTATGTTTGATGTATATTTAAAAATATATTACAAGTGCAAATGAAACAAGATCTTTATTTAAAATATATGTAATAATATTATGTCAGACACAATAGTATGACTATATATATACCAATATTGAATAGTTCGATGACATCACTTCTGCCTACTTGACCAGTCATCCCAACTGCCAAGATAAGTTTTGGAGCTGTAAAAATTATGTATAATAAATTAAAATATAATTAATGGTTGTGCACATAATCGACTAAATGGTATGAAATTTCAACTTGATGGCAACGTTTGTCGAATTTCATTCGAAACTAGGTATTTAACCAAAAACGTAAATATTAGTGTCATCACCTTAAAAAAAGTACCATTAATGTAATGTAAATTATAAGGATATACGTTATGAAATATTAAAGCCGAAGATAAATATAAAAATATACGATACAATATTAAAAACTTTTATACTAAAAAATAATGAATGGCAGTTATGATTTGCTCCCTCCATACATTCCAAGGCCAATTAACACCAAATCACACACTTATATATGTCAATTCCTCATTTGTTACAGTACTGTGTGACTATTTAAACTCCAATAAAATTAGATTATAAGTGGTTCGTCCTCATTTACCTACTAACAAATTTACCATATATATTTATTTGTCTTTTACCTTTCATTCACAAATTAATATACCTTGTGCACTCATATCACTTTGCCCAGTGGCAGTTTTTAAAAATAAATACTTGACACTGGCGGAATCTATTAAGAAAGCGCCATAAAACCTCAAAGAAGAAGAAGTATTTAAAGTATTAATTTACTGCGCCTGTTTTAGACTTGTTAAAAACTTTGATATTGACTTTAGAAAGTTACTTTTGAGAAGTAAGTTGCCTGCGATCATAACAATTACATTGTTACCAAGTCAGGATATGATGATGATATCCCACGGTCCCAGGAAAATCCTCATCCCTCCCCATCAAATTTTATTAAAAGCAATACTAAAAACAAAATAAATGGCGTCAATTGAGGGCCGATTTTCAAAATTCTTTTTTATTGAATTGAATAAATTGCCCTTAATTGACGGAGAAATAACAATTACCATAAAAACAGTGGAATAAATATCGACAAATTTTGTTATCTTTACAGAGATATTTCTTATGTTACTGACACATTTTTTAAAAGATTTTATGAAAATTAAAGTAGATACTTACTTGGAAAATCCAAGTTTTAAGGCTTTATCTAAAGCTTGTGATGATCTGCGGCCAGATTGGCAGTAGAAGATGAGTTGATCTGAAGAAGATGGTTTACGTCTCTGGTAATGTTTTTCAAACTCATCGGCTGACATAGATGTCAATGCATCATGGACTGTATTCACTGCAAACGATATTATTTGTTATTGTTATTATTTTAGGAATAAAACAATACAATAATAGTCATGTACTCTATATGTGCAATTATTATCACAGATCAAATATACTAAACAGAGACTCTTAGTTATATTGGCCTACTTTTAAGGATAGTCAACATATTTTAAAAATATTTATGAATTGTGGACTTAATTTTAAACAAATTCGGGTTACGAAACATTTGAATTATTTAATACATCATATTAACATGTTAATAATAATAATGGTACACGAATGGAACACCGAACGTGTTAATTACTGTTTATTAGTGTACTTAACAATTTTATATACATATTTTTTACTCTAAAATATTTTGTTCCAAATTAGAATATTTTTTCAAATATTCTTATTTAAAATACTTTATTTCATAGAAGTACACGAGAGCAAATAACTGCCGCGAAACAAAGAGCAGAACAAAATTAAAATAATTCCTTACATGGAATATTAATACTCGATGGAATTTTCCCAGTGGCATTGACTTCATCAGGATTGCGTACATCAATGATTACTTTTTCTGGTTGATGAATAACTTTCAGCATGTCTTCATAACTTACTACTCTCTTTGGGTCCACCATTTTGTTAAAAATCGTACGTTCAAGAGAAATGTTCCGTTTAAGTGAGACAGGAAGTGATGCTCCGTGACCTGTAGATTTAGTTTTAATATTGGTAGGTGCAGTTGGTAGTGCAAAATTATAAAAAGTGTACAGAATATTCGCAACACAACAAACAATGCACGTAATGCAACATGCAATGTGTTCGCAATGACAGTTTATAAATACAGTGTATTTATTAGTACACATTGAAGTTTTGAACAAGCAAAGCAGTATAACTAATATAAACTTTTTATATATATTCCGAGCGGTACTGTTTAAAATAAACAAGTAACTAGGATTGGATAATTCCGCGTATCTGACAAAATGTAGCAAATTGTTAAAATTTTAAGTATTTAAAATAAAATAAAAAATCTTTTACCTATAGTAGTACCGCGTATTGCATTATTCTCGACGTGATCGAACACGCTACGTACAGTACAGCAGGTATTTGGATGGCTTTTCGTTAAGAATCTGCGTGGGATGACCGCCCAAATTATATTCGACTTGAATTGCATGTAACATTGCACATAATTTGTTGCGGCTTAAAAATTTTAAGCTTATCTGAACAACCCTAACAAATGGACAATCTCACACACAGGCTAGTCAAATGCACTGATGGACGTAACGTTAATTGCATGCCATTGGATATCACAGACCGGCGCTAGTCGAGGCACGGCGGAGCTTACATGTATACCCTGGAACCCGAGGGTTTATTTTTACCTAATGGAGCTTGCATACATTTGTGTATACCTTGGCACTCCTGGGCTTAGTTTCGCCGAGCGGAACAAGTCAGCGCGTAATGGAACTTGCAGAAATCTAATACTCCTTTTTGTTTCTATCGAATCATACCAAATTACTCAACTCCACCTTATGATAAGCATACGGAGGAGTTTATATGCGAACTGGTTTAGTATGTGACATACTGCCCTAGCCATTATCCACCCGGCCGGCCCATTTTACGCCTTATTTGACTCTTCAAATAAGACGTAAAATCTCCTATTCCCCTTCATCATATAAACGAAGGAGGAGAAAACGTGTACCAGTAAGGAGTACCACGCTCTGGCTGTGTGTCAAAGAATAGAGTCACGACGATTTGTCGTTATTGCAAAGACTCTGCAAGGGTGTCGGTGAGGTCACTCCATTCGGTCACCAACTATTACGACGGAACAGGATTAGGTTCGCTCGGGCCTTTATACTGTGCCACGACTGACTTGAGCGGTACAGACCTATCTTCGGGTCGTCCTGTCCACCGCATCAAAGCAGTCTTTACGACACTGGTTCTACAGAAGCCATCACAGACCGATACTGTCGCAGCAACGTCCCACAAAGCTGTGGTTGTAAGCTGTCTGATGCTGGAACGCGACCTAAGGCACTCCTGGTTCCTTATTAATCAAAATTTGTTTCGTGGGTGACTGTACCGACTTGCTAAATGAGATGCAATGACCGGTAACGTCAAAAACATCGAGTTGGCGTTTTGACACGCGGATGTGTGTGATGCCCAATAAAATTAAGAATACTTCTTTTTCCTTGTTGCACCAAAGAGTGTAATATTCGACCAGGAACTGCTGCTCTCGACACAAACATTAAATTTTTTCCAGACGTCATGAACATACACATTGAAGACATTTTCAAAACCTTTTTCCACCTGAAAATATAACTAGAACCTACACGGAGTTTAGGGTACTCTCGTGGTACCTATTACTAAAAATAATTTATTACATAAAACTATTACACAGATAAGTTAATTTCTAGAACAAAGCTTCATATGCTTCATATATTCTTAAGTTCAAAATATTTAAGTTCGTTATTTCGTTATAACTACTACGTTTCTTAAATCTTCCCATACTATTTTCATTACGAGGTCTCTTTTAGAGATAAGCTCACCATTGTACATGTTTTTTACAATTGTAAGTTGTCACGTTTTTATTGTATGTTATAAAGGATATATAAAGTGAGAGCAATAGCCGCCGATCTGCTAATGATTTCTTAACCTTTAACTTCATTTTTGTTTAAAAGAATGTCCGAAGAATCGTCAACAATTACCTACTCTCTATGCGCCATGAGTATGTATTATCGCTCCCATGTCCTTTGAGTCGTGCTTGAACGGGAAAAACATGTTCATAATAGGGTGACCTAGAAGGCAACTAGGGGTGGTAACGAAAATTTTTATCATGGCTCCAGAAGTTTGGAGTTCCGGTGGTTTTTTGTCTTTTGTAGACGGTATTTTGCACTAGTTCTACCACTTGCTCCTTAGCACGGCAATATATATGAAATTGCGAAAATGTCCATGTTCTATGCTGTTTATAGTTTATACTATAAACTACTTGCGACGTTTTTTATGAAACATTAAGTTAAAATTATTGAAATGAAGTGTATAATTTTGACTTAATGTTTCAAAAAAAACGTCGCAAAATTAAACTTACTTTGTAAGCAAATAATAATTTTATTGAAAACTATATGTATGAGAGCTTATATGCATGCCGCTCATGAGGGCCTTCCGCCGCCGTCGCTTTAATTGATTTTATTGTTTGTTTTCTTTTTTGAACATTCTTATCTATAATCCGGTCGCCAAAATATGTAATCTAGTCGGTCATTTCATTTTGCGTCTCTGAAATCTCATTATTAAAAACAGTATTTTTAATAAGCTTTTATTTTTGAATTGAAAAATTAGTAACTCTTCGTTTAATTTCAAAAATGTGTAGAAGTAAAATTCCTCCTTCGCAAGGATATATTGCAAACTTATAGAGCTCGGAAGACCAGTCTTTTTTTGTGATCGGCGTCGGATTTGTGATCAAGATAACAAATTTGTTTAACCCATTCAACGACCAACCATAGCGAAAGTTGCTTTGTTTTCGTTATCGAAACCAGAGCGTTCAAACCATCACGTCAACGATCTCGTCGTGTAGCATCGTCATTGTAGTGCATGCAGCCCACTTTTCTCCGATATTATTTTAGGAGATAATTCGTAATTTATATATAATATGCTTTATTGTACACTATACAAACAATTTTACATATGCTACATTGTACAAGGGCGGTCTTATCGCTAATTAGAGATCTCTTCCTGACAACCATAGGACGGATAAGATACTCAAGAATACGATAGATAAGTGACGTCGGTGAACCGTTTAATTCCATTAAATAATAAATAAATTAATAATTCATGATAATACATAAAAAATATAAACTTACAATCTACTATTAAAAATAATTAATCATAAATTAATAATTAGTATATATTAATTTATTTGTATACAATAATAATATAATCATATAGATAATAATGGATGACAAACTACAATGATAGATAGTAATCATCGACCAGTCTTTGAGCCTTTTTAATGTTAATCTGGTAATGAATTCCATAATAGTGCTGCTTTTCAGTAAATGACTGCATAGAATTTGGTAGAATGCATTGGGATTTCCGATCTAAGGTTCTCCGAAGATCTCATCAATCGTAAATGGCCTTCAAGAGACAATTTAAATCTTTCTCTAAGATATTAAGGTGATGCCAGATTGAAAAGGAAGTAATACGATAAGGAAAAATCATGAGCATTCCGGCGAAGGCGGATTGGCAACAACCTGAGCTTATTACGAAATTCTGTTACGTGATCATATTTACTAAAACCGAATATGAATCGAATCCAAAAATATTGAAGACGCTCAAGGTTATCAAGTTGCTCTTCGGTGATATCCAGGAACCATGTATCGGCATAATCTAGGATAGACAAGAAAAAGAATTTGGCAATTTAAATTTTTGTGGCAGTTGGTAGAAAATTGCGTATTCTTTTCATGGAGCCTGCAGTAACAAAATCTCCTGGAAAACCTAGTGCCACCACAACAGTCACCTGAGTCTTCTTTGGGTTTACTATGAGGGCATAGGATTTAATGCATTGATTAATCAGGGTTAGAATAGAATATATCTATAGATCAATAATATAACTATAATTAAAAAATATTGATTAGTAAGCACTTGTCATCTATGGTTTCGCTACGTGTCAGGGTCACCTATCCTTAATCCTTAAATCTACGAATCGATTTCAATAAGTTCCATAACAAACATTCCAAAAGTTTTAGCTAAAAAGTAATTGAAAGGTATTAAAAATATAGGTAGCATCACATAACCTACTTACAAACCTAATAAGAATTCTACGATTTGTCTTATAGAGGAAAATAATGGGTTTTAAACATGAAATTGCCGTTTTAACGTAAAGGACATATTTAAATTTAAAATTTGAATTTATAAAGTTTTATCTTAAACACACGAAAAGGACATTATAAATTCAAAAAATATTGCACCCTGCGTTTTTGGTTTTACCGCTTCCTATACTAGAAACTCCGAGTTACACAATGAACCCCGAGGAAGACTTGCTAGCGTGATGGTTGATGTAAGCTTATCCACAATTATTGACCTATTTGCTTCAAATCGGTAAAATGGGTAAAGTGGGTGCTTCATGATTCGATTTAACCACAAAGAGAAATTTTCCGATCCTTGTTAAAACTTGTGTAGAATGTAATAATGTAGGAATTCCATCCAGAGACGTCTGTAGTCCATGTAGCGTCTGTGCATACACTGCACCATGGGTAAGATCGCCTCTGTTTGCTACATGATAACGCAAAACCTCGCACTATACGAGAAACCATTTTAACATTACAAACCGGCACTTAAAAACCATCTATCATCCTCCGTATTCACCTTGACTTGACTCCAACCGACTACCATTTTTTTTGCTGCGATTAAAAAATAACCTTCCAATAGTAGAAATGAATAGAAAATGAGAGTAAATACTTTGATGGTCCGAAAATACACTTTTGTGTTCGGGGGATGTGGGAGTAGAAGGGTGGGTTAAACAGGGATATGTTGAGGTAATATAGAGGCTATTTAGTGTCCTATAAGGGTTATCAGGGGATGATAAGGGAATAACAAGGGGTGAATCCTAGTTCATCAGGAATGAACAGAATTATACTAAGATTCATCTTGTGGTGAACTACCAGTCATCAAGAGATGAACCAGGGTCATTGAGAATGAGCTACGAGTCATCAAAGGGATAACCAGGGTCCAATAAATATAATAAGTCGTTAAAATTTATTAATTGAATTTTCAGTACTAAACGGAAATTTCATACTTTAACCCATATTATTTATTTCTAAGTACTTACACTAAAATTGTCCACTAAAATAAGCTAAACACATCCAAATCACACCCACAAATTAAATAGTGATATACAAAAATACGTCATATACGTCGTCCACCATCGAGGCCCACGGTAAAAACTGGTTTAAATAACAGATTACTATTTTAATTCTCTATGATTGTAGCTACCTTCCCAAGGCTTATGGTTAAAAATTAATTAATATTATTTTATCTCAAGGTTTCTCGAAGGTTTTTATATTGTTCAATACTGGTTCTCAACAAAGGTAATGTCAAGGTCAAGACCTACACCGTCAAGAGCATATTTTTTAAATACATACAGACGTATTTAATACACTTTCCAGTTGTAATAATGCTATAATGAAAAAATACAATCATTTCTCATTGTAATAACGTGCTTATTGTTTCCAACTGACTTTTTGTGTTATCTTTCTTTTCCTTATTTCCTTTTCTTAAGGTGCGTAATGAATAATTCATAAATATTTTTTTAAATTCTCATATCACAAGGAAGGCAAACAAATCTAAAGCCCATACAGTTAAGTCTTATGTAACTATTTCTTTATTTCTGGCTTCGGGATACCGGCGTAACATATCCTTTTGCTCAATGGAGTATTTGGCGACTAAACGCCATTTTGTTCACGACTAACGAAAATATTTTTTTGAAAACGGAATGCAATGTATTGATTACGATGAAATCATACGACAATGAGAATGAAATGATACGATGAACAATATAACAATCCTTTTTGTCATAAAACTACTGTAATTTCATAACAAAAATTTCACTATATACGGCACCAATAAAATATAAAAACCGTAATTACACACCAAAAACTCCTAATTTTGTATAATATTATATATCCCTATTACAGGGAAGGCAAAGGGAAATGAAGCCCATACAACAATGTCTCATGTAGTTACTGTTTATTTCTGGTTCCAGGATACCGGTGTAACGTATCTCTTTACCCCAGTGGGGTTTTTGTTAAGCGTTTGCTTTTAGTATGTGGACATTTACTGTAAGCAGTTTCGGTGGACTCAGCAGATATACTTCTTCGTATGTAGATCTTTATATCAGAGGCAGGTTTACTTACAAAAAAAAATACTTTATTGCTAATGCTCGGTTGATATCATCCCTAGCTTTATGCCCGCAAACCATTAAAAATTATTATATCAAGTCATTTCCTCATTTGTCTGAATTTGTCGACGAATTGGTATATAAGGCAACTGTACCAACAGTTCTTATCGACCTAAGGCACTTATCATTTGGGCACGATATTCGTAAAGGAAGCGATACAGAACCTGTGGCTTGTCTTACTGTTTTAGGTTGGACTATGTATGTTGGAACGCTAAGTACAGCTAAAAACATCGAATTGGTTAATCTTTGCCAAATACGAAACGTAACAAAATGTTCGTTATCAGGCAAATTCGGTTTTCAGATTGGCTTAACCGCTAAAAAGTTGGTCAAAGACACGACAAGACAAGAGGTATTCGTATCCGTCATTAAAAATATGCGACACTTTAGGATTCAATCAACTGCTGAAGAAAGATTTTAACCGGATACGATAAGATCGGACTTTGGTAGAATTTCCACCGTTATTATCGCCGCGACATTCAATTTCAGCGTAAGATTTAACGAAAATTCGAGTCTGGCCACTTTAAAGGTACTTTTGTACGAATCTTACGCTCGAAAGCAAGAGTTTTTTTTTAGATGAAAGTGAGCATGTACGTCTTCGCGTTGTAGCTACATCAAAGCTCACTCTCGTCTTTATTAAGGCTATAATTTATTAAACTCACTACTTTTGCGTTGGAATTACGATGCATGTAGATAGCTTTTCGTTTAAATACTAAAAAATAATAAAGTACAGTCATCTAAAAATATACGTTCTTTTATTAGATCTCAATTTTGACTTTCTTGAATGGATACTTAGTCATTCGTGCATGTCAGTCTTTTTCAATATCTAAATATTGATTAAAATTGGTTTTTACTTCCTCTTGGCATTGGTCATCGGAAAACTTTCCAGTAAATTTATATATTCCACACTTACGGTTTCGATATCAGAATTTTCTTTAAATAAAAAAGGTTGATGGCGTCTCAGACCAGGTACTACCAATTCGCGAGGGTGAAGTGAACGATTTTGTGATTGTTTTGATTAAGTGTATTTGGAGTTTTCAATCACTTGTGTGATTGCATATATTTTTTACATAGTTCAGCTTCAATAAAAGCTATGTGACTTATTAATTGGTTTTTGTTTTTTTTATAAAAACGTAATATATTATTTTTGTATTTCTGATTTTTCAATTGACATCCACGTCCATGACTCTTATCACTTCAGACTTTGAACCTGATTAATACCACAGAAAGGCAGATTAATTATAGCTATTTATATTTAAGGAACTTTACAATCTTGCTAGATATAATCAGTTTCTGCAGTGCTGCAAGAGGTGGAGCATGTTGCGAACCTTCTTACATTTTTGTATAATTCCTCTTTTGGCTTTTAAAGTGACATCAAATATATTATGGTTTTGTCATTTTATATCTGTTGTTTTTTCCTTAGTTACTTTTTCGCTTAAATTTTAATTTTATCCATTTATATAAATGCGAAGGGCATTTCACAGGAAAATAGCCTTAACACATACCATTAGTAAAACCGCATTAGAATCTGTAAAAAGCAAAGAGTAAAGGTTGAATGTTTCATACAGACAAAGCGTCCAAATAAGACATATTTTGTAGTAATGTATATTAAGCAAAATAATATTTGACTAAATGAATCACAGTTGTGTTTAAGATTATAAATGTACTCATTTACCTACTGAACGAGGCAAAAGCGATGTGCTAGTTTGTAGTCTGGACTGAGATAAGGGAGTTACTCCGTGGTATAACTCCGAAGCTGCATAGTAAGTTGCCCCCGGTAGTAGTAAGACCCAACACGGTCAGTTTAAATCAGATTTATTGTTTAAAAGGTAGCTATTTATAAATAGTCCTTTGTATCTTATAGGTTTAAATCATCAACAGTAGTATGTTGTTGCAGAAGATAGGTTATCCTGATAACACGCTGCCGCGACACAGTCCAATATGCAGCTGGAAGCTCGAACATCATCAACGATAAAATAAAACAATTTTTAGGAAAGAATCTTATATTTATAAAAAAATAATTGAAGTTAAAATCAAGTCATTCATTTTGCCATAAATTCAGTCAGTCTTTTAGTATTTAGTTACCACGTTTTTATCTAATTTAAATTACTAAAAATGATAATAAAAATAGTAATATAAAGAAAACTTATTGAAGGCAACTATGTAAACGTTTAGCACTTATTTTAATGTCTGTAAAATACTGAGGCCCCAATCTCATCATCTAATAGTCAGTAACAGTCACTAGCTTTTTAAAAGATCGCCTTGTTACTCTAATTTGCAGTAATTTTACTTCAGCTCAAAGCTCACTGTTTACAAAGATATTCAAATTTAAAAGAATAGCATAAACAATAATTCCAATGGGATTATCCAGACGACGATGTTTCTAACTTAACATCAATATAGAGGTTTTGGTGGCAAATAACCTATTGCTTTTTCATGATAAAACTGCAAATTTTATTTTTTAGCTGCAAATAACATTCAAGTTTGGTAAAAAAAATAGACTACATAATTAATTATGGACAAAAAAAGGACATTGATTCTGACATCACAATATTTTGATCCAATTTTCTGAATTTGATTTCATATATATAATTATCAATGATCTTTAATTCAGATTTATGCAGTCAGAATTTCAAATAATAGTCAATAATCCAATATTTTTTTAACAACTTTTCACCATAGTAAATGTAATTGTTTATAATATATTACATATTATTTCTAAACTACATATATATATAAATCTTTACTTAAGAATCTCTTGAATATGGCCATAAGAATGAGTGAGTTGCTTAATCTCTTATTTGCCCTTTAAATGTTATTAAGTACTTTAATAGGTTTATGCATGATCTAACTCAGAGCATTATTTTATGGTAGTGTACCTATATTAAAATAACTAAGTTCTTTCACATCTCAAAAGTATTTTAATTGGAAGATATTTTTTCAAAATACTTTTTCTTTTCGTCCGGGTTAGGAATAATCTGAAACAGAAATATGTATAGATTATTAATATCAAAAATAAAGTTTTGTATAACGTACCTACCACTACAATTGTAGTAACAAAGGTTTTTATTGACACATAATACAAAAACCTTACCGTATCTTGTCCAGGTTTCCAACCTGCGGGACATACTTCTCCATGATTATCAGTATACTGGAATGCTTGTACTAATCTAAGAGTTTCATCAACCGAACGACCAACAGGTAAATCATTCATAGTTATTTGTCTTAGTATTCCTTTGTCATCTATTATAAACAATCCTCTTAATGTATGACCAACATCTTCTAAATATACTCCATAATCTTTTGCTATTGAATGTGTTAAGTCGCTAATAAGCGGTATCTTGATCTTGCCTAAGCCACCTTCTTTTCGTGGAGTATTAATCCATGCTAGATGGGTGAAATGTGAATCAACAGAACAAGCTACAACTTCTGTATTAATCTTCTTGAATTCATCCAGTCTTTCTGAAAATGCTAATATTTCTGTTGGACACACAAAAGTGCTGCAAGGCAAAAATAAAACATAATTACCATGATACTAAAAAGACTTCAAAGAAGATATGAAATAAGATATAATTTTTGAGTAGCATTCTTATTCTAACTTTAATCTCCAATTTAGGACCTTGCCAGATCTGCTAAGCAATTTCTAGATAATTTAATTGTTTTTCTATTGGAATGTAATTTCACCAAAGCCCAAAGCATAATAAATTTTTAATAGCTACATATTTTTTTATATTAGGAAATCTATTTAACTACTTTGTGAAGTTATTGGAGTATGAGTGGATGGCTAGACATTATAGTTTGGGTTGCCAGACAATATTGTGCATCAGAAATTTATTATACTTCAGGCATATGACCTTCTGTTTATCCTATATTTCACCACAGTGCTTCTGGGATTGCACCAGCCAAAAAGCTCAACTATTAGTTTGGTGCCCAACTAGATAAGCCTATAAAAGGATTATTGTATTTTATGACAATTTCTAAGTACCGAAACACTGAAGTTATAAAAAGAGGTGTGAAAGAATTGATCTCTAATTAGCATATAATTGCATCTATGCTAAAAGCTGCAAGATTGATCTTAAGTGGAGCCATTATAATGTGCATTTGAATTTTTAATTATCATTTAAATGATATGGTATATATGATATGGTATGGTATATATCCATAAATTATTAAATACAAAGCATAAAAGTGCTTTAATACGGAAATTTATATAAAAAGTATTGTTACCCTGAATGTTAAAAGTAACAGTGATAAAAAGAAAATGACTGAAAATGGTAGATAGTTAAGATTGTTTTTCTATTGTAACTAAATAATATTTAAGAATTGTCTGTAGCCAATGCCATACAACAAGTTACCTATGTTATTACACCACAGGTAGTACAATATACCTTGAACAATATATTATATTTATATATATTGTAGAAATTATTTTTATCTATCACAATCTTTACAAATACTTACAAATCGAGGGGGTAAAAGAAGAACACCAAATATTTTCCTCTGAAACTTGATAATGCGAGTTGCTTAAATTCTCCATTAATGACTGCAGTAGCCTCCCATTCTGGTGCCGGTTTTGAAACTAAGCACACACGACAATTAATATAAAAATATATTAAGTGATCAGGATATAATTATTATGGCTGATGAGAGGTTCACATACTCAGTGCTTTAGTAAACTGCAATTTGTGATCAATTTTTCTCGCGCCACCGGGGAAAACATTTCCACTTCCAAAAGAATAACAGGAATCACTTTCAAATAGAGATGATTTTCCATGAATAGCGAATGATATGAATAAAAACACAATTATTATATTGTATGTCATTGTACTGTATAGTCGAAAGATAATTATTTTGTAACCTTAATTTTTGTTTAGAATAATCTTTCCTTCGTAGCGTACTAATTATTAAGCAGGTAGGTACCACGTACCCACGTACACAGATTAGAAAGAGTATGTAGCACAGATTAGAAAGAGGTATGTAGGTACGCAGAGTTTTTTTTAAAGTATTTGGCCAGGTCACTAAAATCTTGAATCTATGCAGAGATTATGTTTCTTACCAATACGATTAGAAAGAATCTCAGAATTTAATGCTTTTTTAATTCTCCCTATGAAAGTGAAAGCAAAGGAAGGATACTAAAGATACCGGTGTAACGAATCCCTTTACGCCATGGAGTATTTGACGACTGGCACCGCCGTTTAGTTAATGAGTTTTTTTTTGAGAATGGATTGCAATATTAGCAATTAAGATGAAATGATACGCGAATGACAATTAAATAATACAGTGATGTTTAATAAATGAACTTAACCTGGAAATGAAACATTGAAAAATCTCTTACGAGTCAATAATCAACGGTAAATGATGTATACGAAATGAAATATACAGCACCCAACCAGTCCCGCCATTATTCGCTAAAACCTTTTGTATTTTTGTTACATTCTCGGTATTACAAGAAAAGCAAAGGGAACTGAAATCTATACAGCCATGTCTTATGTAGATTTTATCGACTGTTAGCAGATCCCGCCATTTTGTTAATGATTACGATGAAATAATACGAAAAAATTAAAATGGAACATTGAAAAATCTCGACGTCATTCACCAGTTAATACTGAATTATGTATATATATAACGATCCATATATTGCACGATATAACGATCCTTTTTGGCATGAAACTACACCATTTTCACAATATACATAATGAAAAAATATATAGCACTCAATCGACACCATCATTACGTGCCATAAACTTGTCTTTTGTAAGTTCCCACTAATACATGGAGACAATTCGAAATCCGTACATCCATTTTTAAGAGATTTTATGATATATAATGGACAGTGCAGCCACGTTGCTGATGACTTACAAGAAAAATTTGTATTGTGAAAAATCGAGTGCTGTGCTGTTATAATGGTATATCGTTTTATATCTAAAAATAAATATCATGCGAAATAAACTCACAGATTTTTCCAAGTTTTCTTGAATGAACCTTACCTAAAAACTACCGAACTCCAAATGTGTTTAACAGCGGAGCGTTTTGAACTCATACCCATTTTCATTGATTTGAACGTGCCCTAGTCTGAAGATTATTCATTAGTGATGTCACAGTAGTAGTAATTTCTATATCGATAGTTGATCATATAAGACAGTCACTCTTTTAGCAATTATATTGGGTTTTGGTGTAAGCGAACGCTGGTTTTATGTGAATTATCCGTAAGCATAAATAATCAAATTTTACATTGCTCCTTGGTGGAGCATTATATGACCACAGTTATACATGTATAATATTGTAATTTTTAATTAAATATATGTTAATAAAATTGTTATTAAATGGATTTCACATTAAAGTCAAACTGCAAGCACCGGTATTAAAAAGTTATCAGTCTCTATGGCAAGCACAAGCTCTAACAAACACTAGCAAGCACATCACTATTTATGATGTGCGCTTCGTCTGCAATCAGCGAGTGTAGCCTTAATTTCCTATGTTTTTGTGTTATTGTGTGCAATTATTTAAAAGAATGAGTTTTATTTGTGTAATTTGGTTCTTTACGTGAAGTCGACTCGTCTAGTCTCCATCGCAAATACTTGCGGTAAGTTAGATAGTTCTAAAATCTATTATTCGTTCTCCATGGCGGTCTTCATTTACATTACTTCGACGCTGTTATTAAAAACCTGTGTATTGTTAATAATTTCATCACATCTAAGAAGTAGCGCTGAAAAAGTTAATTAGTTGTCAATGTAAATCTTATAGATGGACGTACCGGACGAGGGTGTATTGGATGTGGAATTATTAGGTGACGATGGATCCGAAGAAGAAGGCGAAGCGCCGCCGTCTTCAGGTACCTACTCAAATTTATTAATAATTGTTTTCCCTAATATCTACTGTTATCCATAGTGTAACATTTTTTGAATCTTGTTTCACATGCCTTTGCACCTATCTGATATAGTTTTTGCTATGGTCTCAATTGAACAAATGAAAAAATGAACATATTAACTCAAAATTGATTTGTCTTTTTTTTAATTGAACCCGAAAAACTTATATAAGGGAAATAGACATAGGTGTAATTTTCTGACTTTCTGTTTGAGATGATATTTTAGTTACATTTCATGAGTTACAATAAGGAGAATTGCCGAGAGTCACTGAGATTGAAAATGTGTGAAATGGAACATAATT